>CM053561.1:54940383-55113366 GCA_028646485.1 Cryptoprocta ferox
AAAAAAAAAAGTCTTCCTTATCTTGAAACTCCTACATTTTCTCAGAACCTGTTTATCCCACACATATTTATTGAGTGCCTCGTATATGTTAGGTACTGTTTAAATACTTGGGTTACATCAGTGAACAAAACAGAATATCCTTGCACTTGTGGAGTTTACATACTAGCGTGTGTGTGGAGGGAGAAATAATAAAAATTAAACCTAAATATATACATTATATAAAAGGTATTATATAGGTGAGGTAAAAGGTACATCAAGAGGGGCGTCTGGTGTTCATTAAGCATCCAACTTCAGCTCAGGTCATGTTCTCATGGTTCATGAGTTCAAGCCCCACATAGGGCTGTCTGCTGTTAGCACAGAACTCACTTTGGATTCTCTGTCCCCTTCTCTTTCTGCCTTCCCCCACTCTCTCTCTCTCCTTCCCTCTCTCTCTTTCTCTCTCTCAAAAAAAATATATAAACATTTTTTTAAAAGTACATCAAGAAATGGAAAATCAAAACTAATGGGCAGGCAGGTAGGCTGCAGTATTTAGAGTGATCAAGGTAGGGGGCACTGAGAAAGTAAGATTTAAGCAAAGACTTAAAGGAATTACAATCATAAATATGTATAATCTCGGGACACCTGGGTAGCTTAGTCGGTTGAGCGTCCAACTCTTGACTTCAGCTCAGGTCATGATCCTAAGGTTATGGATTGAGCCCCACGTTGGGCTCCATTCTGAGCATGGAGCTTACTTGAGATTCTCTCTCTCTCTCTCTCTCTCTCTCTCTCTCTCTCTCTCTCTCACCCTCTCTCTTTCTCTGCACCCTTCCCCCCAAAACAAACAAATAAACAAATAAGTATATTCCTAATAGGGTGTGTTTCTACATATGTTCCACAAGTTTTATCGTCTCTATATTCTTAGGCCGAGGGTAGACCAGTATCTTCTCTTTATTTTGCACCCTCACTGCACCTGGCATGTAATTTTACAAAGGACCCGACATCACTGGCTGCCTAAGGGCCTAGAGAGATATTTGAACTTAAGGGCTGACTTGCCATATTCTTTTAGGTAAAAAATGACCTGAATCTCAGTTTCTTCATTAGTATGTGGAATAATAGGAAACCCCTGGATCTCATCCTCTTCTTAGAAGCTAGTATCCATGAGCTTCTAAGATTTATAAAGGAAAAGTACAATGAAAATAGAGGTATTATAATGACATCTTTAATGATGAATGGGTGACAACCCACATTTTTTTTTTTTTTTGGCAGGGAGAAAATATTCAACTTAGCCTTGACATTAGCTTTACATTGGGGTATATTGAGGTAAACTGGGTTGACTTTACCATTCCCCTTCACCCACCCCTCAAGCCCCAACCCACATTCTTATAAGCTGGCTTCTTGATCAGATGGCCAAGCAATGTTCTTCTGTTCAGCATCACAATATTAGGAACTAACTTTAAGTATCTACATGGCTGGCACTATGCTGGTGCTGTTGATACTCATAACAGCCTGGTGAGACATAAGTTACTACCCCTATTTTCAAATAAGGAACATGAATCTCAGGAGACTAAATAACTTGTCTAAAGTCACACTGCTAATAAATGGTACAACCAGAATTCAACCCATGTCAGTCTGATTCCCAAGCATGAGCCCCTTCTGCACACCACACTGCCTTCTTCAGACAGACTCCCAGAATGCATTTCAGAACACTTTATGATTCATTAAATGCAAATACTAAATTGAAGAGTTTTTGAAATGTCAGCAAACTAAGCTTACAAAAATAAAGTAAAATCCTCTTTTATATAGTTTTAGTCTTTTATATATGTTTTAGTATGGGTTCTCCAGAGAAAGAACCAATGGGTGTCCATCTTTATCTTTTATCTATCTGTCTGTCTGTCAATGGATAGATAGATTTACTATAAGGAATTGGCTCACGTGATTATGGTGGCTGAAAAGCTAAGATCTACAAAAGTCAAGAGCTGCAGTCAGGAAGCTAGAGACCCAGGAGAGTTGATGATATAGTTCCAGTCCAAGTCCGAGTCAGAGTCCAAAGGAGGGAGAAGACCCAGGCCCCAGCTTGAAGACAGTCAGGAAGAAAGAAAGAATTCTTTCTTACTCAGCCTTTTATTCTATTCAGGCTTTCAGCAGATTGGATGGAGGCCCACCCACACTGGAGAGGGCATTCTTTCTTACTCAGTCTACTGAACCAAATGTTAATCTCATTCAAAAAAATCCTCACAGAGACACTCAGAATAATGTTTAACCATATATCTGGGCATCCTATGGCCCAATCAAGTTGACACAAAATTAGCTAGTACAGTAGGTAATAAATTTAGAAAATTCATTTCCCTAAGAGAAGCTTTTGGAAGAGAAATAAAAATATTCTTTTAATACATAGGAAGTAATTTTTAAATACATGTAAATACTTTTTTTTTTAAATTTTAGAATGAGAGAGAGAGGGAGAGTGAGTGGGGGAGAGGGGCAGAGGGAGGGAAAAGAGAATCTTAAACAGGCTCCATACTCAGCATGGAGTCTGATGCAGGGCTTGATATCATGACTGTGAGAACATGACCTGAGCCAAAATCAAGAGTTGAATGCCTAACTGATCCACCCAGGTGCCCCCATAGTGTAAATACTCTATTTGTTGCATTGATGTATCTGTTGGATATTGTGTGTTCTTTGTTCTTTATACATATTTTTAAATGGTTTGAGAAATTCATTGGCAAAACATAAATATCTACTAAGAGTACCTGGGATGAGGTTAGTGGGGCTGAGGATAATCCAGATCTCTTCCTGTCATTTTGAGTGCTGTCACAATAGTATTTTTCAATTCCAAGGATTTTCATTTTACTTCCTGATACATTAAAACAAATAATATAATATAATTTTAACTTAGACCTTCCAAATTCCTTACATTCCTAGATTTCAAATACATTTAATTATATTTGTTTTTCCTATTGGTTTAACATGTGAGTACTGCATGAATTATGAATAGATAGACTCTACCTCAACAGAGTCAAGGCTCTTATATAAACTCCCTGGATTATATCTCCTTCCCTAACTTCCTGAATTTAATATTCATTCTTCCTAGGCATTTTTTAAAATGCTATTTTGCAGTATTTTAATCTTTATATAAAAGATAACAGAAATTCTCCTGCACCCTTGGGTTTCTTCTCCACTCAATTTTACATTTGTAGTACTCACCCATATTGATATAGCTGTAGTTATTCATTATATGGAACTAATATTAATATAACATATATAACTAAAATTATAGTTATTCATTATTGCTATATCTATAGTTATCTGTTCTCCTGCTGATGGACATCGAGTTTGTTTCCAGCTTTTAGCAATTAATATTCTGTATCTGTCTCTTTGTATACATGAGCAAAAGTTTCTCTAGAATTAGAATTTCTGGGTCACAAAATATGAGCAGCTTTGACTTTATTAGATGTTGATAAATTGTTCCCCAGAATGGTTGCACCAATTGACAGCCTCAGCAGCAGCACAGAAGACTTTCCACTGCTCCACTTACTCACCAACACTTGATAGTGTCGGACCCACTTTCCAAACTACTTTTGTTGCTTTGACTCTCACTGCTCTCCTTCATGCATCTTTGAGTCCAGCCAAATTGTAGTATTCACCCACTCACTGTTCACATCCCTGAACATATTCTGTAATTTATTTCCCTTCTCCCTCAAATAGCTACTGAGTAGCTATCCTGTATCAGAAACCCCGCTAAATGTTAGGAAAACAAACATGAAAAGACATGGTTCCTGCCCGAAAGAACTTTTTATAGTTTCCTGGAGAGACAGACTTGTAAACAAACTAGAATATAATTGTCACAATGAAAGTCGGTACAAATTACAGTATGCAGTAAGGCAGAAGGAGCACACAAGTCTACTTCTGTTTGGGGCCAGGGAGGGAAGAAGGTCAGAGAAAACTTCTCAAAGGAAGTCATTTGGCCACGTTTTTACCAAGGCCTACTCCTACCTGGAAGGTCTTATCCTGTACATGGCTTGCTTAAAGGCCAGCTCCCCACAAAACGTCCCAAACATTACATTGTCTTGCATTGTAGATATTTGTATATGTATAGTTTACCTCCTCTACTAAATTATAAACTCCTTACTGAAAGGTATTAACCTCTTAGGCATCTTTGTATCTCCCATACAGCCTAGAATATTGCTGACACCCATTGTGTATTCAGCAAATGTTTGCTGAATGAAAGATGAAAACAAAGGAGGAGTAGGGGCTACATAATTTGGCTCCCATTCTCCCAGATGCTTGACCCTTCAAACATTTTAAGTAATTGCTAAGTCAGACTGCTTTTTGTTATTGTCAAAGTAACAGGAAGACTTCAAAACAAACAAATAAACAACCAAATTCTTTTTAAGGTCATCTACCCTATTCCATGGTGCAAAAAACATGTTATGTAACATTATAAAATCTGGCCAACCAAGAGGGCTTTCTCTGGTCTTCTCTTTCTTGCTTCCTTAATAAACTCTACATTCTCCTTTCAAAAGATCTTGCCAACATTAATTCATTACCACTGTACCCATCAGCAGAATGGAAAATATTTGCTATCTCTTTGGTATAGCAAGGGAAAAGATGTCAGAAGCAATTCAGGACTCGAAAGCTTGTGGCTTTTATACTCTCTGTATTATGAATCTTCCTCTTTCTTCTCCAAACTGCACTCCTTCTCAATAATGAAATAGGGAGTTTGATTGTGCTCCAAGATTTTGTGAGAAGCATATATGAGCTATAATCTTACAGATCAGTATGAAATAGATATCCTCCCACAGGTTTTTATACATATCTACCTAATGATACTATCTATATAGATGAAACCAGAAAGCTATGAAAACATAGGTGAAAATATTTGTGAATAGGTAAAAACTTATATTGGCTTATAAATCCTCCATGTTAAAAACCAACCTGCAGACTAATGTATGGAAGTGTTGAATCACTATATTGTACACCTGAAACTAATATAACATGGCATGTTAATTATACTGGAATGAAAATTAAAAATAACAGCAACAAAACTAATCTGCAGCCTTTCAAGAGTTTAGGTTGGCAGAGAGACACCAAAGAGCAAACATCAAAGATATCCCTTAAATTCTCTGTTGCTACTGGAGCCATTTGGACATATCTGTGGAAACCAGGCTTGAAATCAAAACCTATCAACAGGTCTACCCTTACAAAGAATTGCAAACAGGAAATCTTTCATTAAGAAAGATAAGAGGCAAGTACTTGCATATCATAGTAAGAATATCATAGTAAGAAGCTTTAGATTTCCTTCAGAAGGGAAATGCCTTTTGCATCTTGTCCTAAGGGACTAAGACAGGCAATTCTGGGAGGGGTGGGGGGTGGGGGGAGATTATTTTCATGAAGACATTTTCAATAGAAATTGCAATACTTTTTATTTTCTTAAAACATTTTACAGAAAAGGATATTTTTGTAGTGATTTAGTTACCACAAAAATCAGGAGGAAACACCCACGAACTTACAGGTTTCACTCTGGCAATGGAAGACCAGTATACGCCATCTATGAATCTTTCCAAACTTCAAGATGAATATAACACTGCTATCAGTTGCTAGAATTGTGTGAAAAAAATGAACCTCTTCATAATCATTCAGTAAGGGTCCTTATAAGGATGTAGTGTGGGATAAAGAGGTTGGTGAGTCTCTCCAGCCAGGTTTAAGCTCTTAAGATTCAGCAGTGATAGGCTGGTGCTGGCCAAAGGGTGGAATGATCTCTTAGGGCAGGAATGAATGGGACCCTCCACTGCTCCTTCTCTCAGTACTTCTTCCTTTCAATTTTGTGAGCATACACTTTACTGTATACTCATGCCACTCCTCCCTCTGTCTGGAAGAAAAAGATACTGGCCCCTCTATAGCCCTGTTCTTAATATAACACTGAAACGTTGACTTTCAATTATCTCTGGCTTTGGAAATCTATACATCTTTCTCCCCAGCCTGGTAATTAAATGAGTGATTCAATAAAAGGAAAAGGAATCAGTCAGGCTTTTTTTCGATGCCAGTAAAAGGTATGCCTTCTTATCTTTTGTATTCACCCAGCAAAGCTAATAAATTTTTTCAGATCCTGTATTTGCGAGGCTACAACTGACACAACCCAGATTAAGATAAAGTGTCAAATCCAACTTCAGACAGACTGGGCCAGGCCGGAATTTTGACACTAACATAGAAAAGTGGAGTGCTACTCTGGTTCAGCTAAGCATCTCTGCTCCCAAACTCTCAACAAAATTAAAATCCTTGAATCTTAGAACTGGAAGGGACCTTTGTCCTTGTGATTACCCCTCAGTCTTGGTACCCATGAGTCTTTCCTCCAAAAATGTCCTTTTATGTGAAGTAGTACCATAGTGAAGCAGAGGGGGTTTTTTGTCTGTTACCTCTTTGTAATCAGAGAAAACAACTGGCTGAGATTGTTGTCAGTACGTGGGTGTGGCTGGAAAAAAAAATACCCTCTGTGACCAACAGTTCTTGCTTCACTGTACTCTGCTTTCATACTGTTTCTCATGAATAAAACATATTCACATGACATTTTGTGCTTTTCTTTCCTCATTCAGTCGATGTAGATAGCCACTTACTTACTCCTGGGCAGTTGGAGAGAAGTGGCAGCTCCGGGTAGCTAGAGATTAAGCAAAAGATGCATGAAAAAGCTATAGAATTTGCTTAAGAGCACACGATGGAATCCACTTAGAAATGGGATGAAAAATCAAAGTCCTAAATTCTGGTCAATAAGCTTTTTATAGGGAAGAAAGCAGACTAACTTATCTACTTTCCAGGACAAAAGAAATCCCTCCTCTGATTTTTAAATGAAAAAAATATCAATACTTATTGATGCCTGTTATAAAGGCGGGCACTGGGTACACAGTAAGTACCATATAGTCCCTGCTTTCACAGAGCTCATAGTCCAGTGGGACGAGCAGATAGGAAACAACAACAACAACAATTTTAAATATATCAGTGTTAGCAGAGAAAAAAAGAACATCACTATAGACAGTAAGAGAAGAAAGGACAGAAGGAAAGAGGGAAGGAGAGAGAGAGCCAGAGCAATTTCAAACATCAACTTCTAACAAAAATACAAACTTGGGTCAGTTTGAAAACATGAACCTTCACTAAGGTGAACATGATAGCTTTGTTTTTGTCGAATAAGGTAAATCATTTGGAAGGTCACATACAGCAAGAGCAGTGAGGTTCAAGCTGAATAAAGTGGAGACAGAGACATGCTCATCCTAAAATGTCAGAGGCAGTTATGGCTCGTCTAACCCGGTCTTGCTATCTCCAGTCACTGACCTTTCTGCTCTTCTGTTCTCTAGAGTGGCTGCTTGGCACGTACTGGTTTTTCCCATAGTTGAATTATTTCTCTGCCAACTTGCCGTACGAAGCGTTTGCAAGCAGTTTAAAATATTGTGATGAAAGACACGAAAATGTCCCGAGGCCTTTTAAATCACACTTTCCTAAGTTTTCTTTTTTTTTTTTAATTTTTTTATGTTTGTTTATTATTGAGACAGAAACAGAGCACGAGTGGCGGAGGGGCAGAGAGAAAGGGAGACACAGAATCCGAAGCAGGCTCCAGGCTCTGAGCTGTCAGCACAGAGCCCAATGCGGGGCTCGAACCCACGAACGGTGAGGTCATGACCTGAGCCGAAGTCGGAAGCTTAACTGACTGAGCCACCCAGGCGCCCCTTTCTTTCTTTCTTTTTTTTTTTTTAAAGTGAGTAGGTAGAAACAAAGGTTACCAGGAAGATTTTCAACAGGTTTACCTCTACCCTTTGCAGAGATACCTGTGAGAGAAACAAAGGCCCACATACTGTAGTAAAATATTTAAAATGTATAAATCAAGCTAGCAAACTTAAATAAAATAGGATAAAGAGAGAGTCTCTCCTTTTGCCTTGACACACATGCTTTCATATGCTAGAAGCCTAGATTTGGGTTTAGAATTCTCAAACGCCTTGGAGTTCCACATGAGGAAACGATGGTGTGGGAAGAGCTGGCCCTCACTCCCCAGCCTCTGGTGCTCCTGTCCCTACCCCGGCCCCGCCCCACACTGGAGGGCCTTTCTGCGCATTCAGGTGAACCCTGTAACTCACATGATTCAGTTCCAGTCACACCGCCTTTAAACAGCCACCCCTGGGGTCTGGCAATGCGTGCACAGGGGCTGCAATCCACCCGTAGAGGAAGGACACAGGCAAGAGGCCCATGGCTTGGGTCTATTTGGGCAAGGAATACTGGGGTTCTAGGTCCTCAGAGCTTGGTCTAAAAAGAGGAGAACACAGATTCATAGTGGACACATCCCCTTTGTCCCATGGATGCCTCCACATGTTGAAAAAAGCATCAAATTGGGCCCCAAAACCTGGGACTCAGGGCAGGGGCTCCTCTTGCCTGGGTCCAAGTACATATCAACTTGCAAAATTTTTAACTTGCTTTGATTAAAGTAATAAAGTTATTTTTATTAAAGTAATACACGTACACTAAGCAGATCAAATAGTAAAGACGAGTTTATAATGAGCATCAGCTCTCTCTCCCTTGCCTGCTACCACTCTTCAGAGGCAGCCTTTTGGAACCCCCAGCTCTTGTAGCATTTCTCTCAATGACCCGAGATTACATCTCACCTCTACCTATTAATTTATCGACTGTAAGCATTAGTGTTTTTACACAATCTTAAACTCCACAAAAGTTGCAAGTACACCTTTTTTTGTTTCTGAACCCTTTGAAAGTAAGTTGCCAGTATGATACCCCATCAGCCTTGTATTTTTGTTAGTATTTCCAATAAGCAAGGGCATTCTCCAATATAACCACATTACAATCATCAATCCTCCAACCTCATTCAGTTCCCAACAATGTCCTTTTTTTTAATGTTTTATTTATTTTTTGAGAGACAGAAAGAGTGCGAGCGGGGGAGGGTCAGAGAGCGAGGGAGACAGAATCCCAAGCAGCTCCAAGCTCTGAGCTGTCAGCACAGAGCCTGACACGGGGCTTGACCCCACGAGCTATGAGATCATGACCTGAGCCTAAGTCAGACGCTTAACCGGCTGAGCCACCCAAGCGCCCCCCAACAATGTCCTTTTTAGCAAAATAATCCAATCAGGAATCATGCATTGCAAATAGTTATCATGTCTCTATAGTTTCTTTCGCTCTAGAATAGTCTTTTGATTTTCATGATCTTAACCTTTTGAAGATTAAAGGTCACCTTTTTAAAAATTTTTTTCTTGGAATGTCCCTCAGTTTGAGTTTGTCTAATATTTCCTCATAATTACATTCAGGTTTATGTGCCTTGGGTGAGAGTATCACGTAAGTGCATATGCTGTGTTCTCATTGCATCCTTTCAGGAGGCACATTATTTAGATATGTCTCATTATAAGGGATACTGATTTTGTTCATTTGATTAAGGTGGTGAAGGAAAGGTAGTATTTAATAATTATTCTGTGGAAAAATACTTCAAGACTATTTCAATATCCTGTTTCTCAGCAAATGGACACCCTCCTCACCACACTTGAGGTCTAACATCCAGTGTCAGGTGGCCCCTGGGTGGCCCCCTCACCTCCTTAGACTCCAGCTCTGACTCTAGGCAGCACTGCTCGCCCCAACCACTCCTACCATGAAGACATCTACCTGCTTTCCTGATGGCTTTTGGATTGAAATGTTCATGAATGGAAGGATGGGAAGGAAAGAGAATACAAAGAAAGGAAAAGGGGGGAAAGGTAGAGGAAGGGGAAGAGAAAGAACAATTCTGATTTACTCTCATTATGGAGAATATGGAAATAATCTGAATTAAGGATAATTCAACATTATAAAACTCTTGCATCTGAGAATAAGGGCTTACTTCTTACACTTACCTTTGATTGTTATTCTTTTTTCTCATTGGCAAGATACACTCATACTGTGATATTTATTTAAGTAGAAAAACCAAGAAAAGATAGATATCTCTAGGTCATATGGCAAATGATTTGCTGAACTACGATAAAAAAAATTTGCGGGGTCAGGTGTATCACCACCTCATCTCTATGATTTCACCTGGCTAGCTCCTGCCTTTTGTTTAGAAAGTATAGGTAGAGTTAGTGCCTATACACTGTGTCTTGAAGAGATACCACGAGGTCCCAAATAGCTGCTGGAAAAAAGTATTCCCATTGATCTGTCATATCCCCATTCTCCTTTTCTATGTACTCTGAAATTCACATGATTTGTCACACATTTGGGGAAGTTAAAAAAAAAGATTGGGATATAGCCTTCAGGAAGTCTTTATTTAAATGTACATTTATTGCCTGAAAGACAGCAGGCTTTAAAGAGAGAGTCCGTTAGGGTGACTGGGTGGTGCAGCCAGTTAAGCGTCTGACTCTTGATCTCCACTCAGGTCATGATCTCACTATTTATGAGTTTGAGCCCCACATCAGGATCTGCCTTGATGGTGCGGAGCCTACTTGGGATTCTGTCTCCCCTTCTCTCTGACCCTCCCCTGTTTGTGTTCTCTCTCTCTCAAAATAAATAAAGAAACTTAAAGAGAGAGTGAGAGAGAGAGAGAATCCTTTAAACTTCCCCTATTAGTGGTGTATGTAACAAGTTCAACTCAACAAATATCTACTGAATATACCTCTTGGGCCAGGTACCGATATGGATCTGGCAATGAATGAGACAGATATGGTCCTTGTCCTCATGGAGCACCGCAGTACAAACATGATGAATGTTACAAAAACAGAAATCACAGGGGGCTTGAAGAGGGCATACCATGAAGAGCTAACCTGGATAAACTTTCTGGCAACTTGAAGAAAATAGGAATTAGTTAAGTGAAAGGTTAGTGGGAGAAGGGGAAAGAGGCAGCAGAGTGCTCTGTGCAGAGGGGAAGGAATGTGTTAATGCTCAAACAGCAAAGAGGAAGGGCAGCCAGAGATAAGGTAACTTTATAAGCAGGGAAGGAAGGACCAGGCATAGAGGTTCACAGTAAGACATATAGACTTAATTCCATTGAAGGGTTTTAAACAGGGAAATGATATGCAGATTTCCATTTTTAAAATACTGCTATGAATATAGTGTAGTGAATAGACTTTGGGCATAAGAATAGACACAGGGAACCCCTTAGGAAGCTATTTCAGTAGTCCAAGTGAGAGACATTGGTTGTGGTGGGACAGAGAGAAAAGGACAAACTGAAGACATATTTTGGAGTTTGAATTGGTAGGACACATAGAATTGACACAATGCACAAAGGAGGAAGTGTCAAAGATGATTCTTGGTCTTTTCCTTGGTAGTGTTTGTAAAGATTACAACTAATTAGTTATTTGTGCAATTATTTAATGTCTGTCTTCCTTACTGGATTATAAGCAACCCAAACACAATCTTATTCCATACCTTATTCCTTGTGTGCCTGCTCTAGTGTGGTGTGTGGTACATAACCGTGCTTAAAAGCTATTTGTTGGTTAAATTATATTTTTAGGTATAAGCAGATGGGTTTCTGGTGGTATCATTCACTGAGATAGGGACATGGAGGAGGAAGGAGTTTAGAGAGTGAGTTTTGACCGTGCCAAGTACCTGTGAAATTCCAAGGGGAAATGTCCTGTAAGCAATCGGAAATAAGAGTCTAAACCTCAAAAGAGGGAGATGGGCTGGACAGGTACAGAAGCCATGAGCATAGCGACGGCAATCAAAGCCATGGAGTATATGAGATAGCCTAATTAGCAAATTTGGAATAAGAAAAGGAAACCCTAAGAGAGCACACTGAAGAAGTAACATTTAAGGGTTGTGCAGAGGAGCAGCCAACAAAGGATATTGAGGTGTGGCCAGAGTGTTCTGGTGGCTGGAGGTAGGAGGAAACCCAGGAGAAAATAGTCTGAGGTTTAAGGGAAGAACATTCAGGAAAGAAGGAAGAGTCAACAGTGTCCAATGCTTTCAAGAACTCAAACATGGGCAGTCCTTGATAACCAGCTCCAATACAGTGATGGACAAAATCCAGAATGATTTAAGGTGAAAGTGTGGAGAGAAAACAGATTTAGCCAATGCAGCAGGCCCAGGAATTTATTTAGTTGGCTAGTTGTCATCTTTCAAAACAATTATGCTCCAGAGAGGATAAAATTCAGAACTTGAATCTTTAAAAAGAGAGCATGGGATGTGAGTGGACTGAAATCTGTGATGAAGCAACAACACGGAGGTTCAGGGAGAAGGAGAAACTCTCCAGGGTGAGTGCCAATTAGTGGGAGGAGAGTAGGATAGATAACTATTTCATCACTTTGCTTTAGGTCAGCCCTAATCCTCACCTTCAAAGAATGTCAAAGGATTTATTGACAGGATTTAGCCAATGGAACTCCACCTCTCACAGATAGATTTCGCTAAGGCCCTCACTCAAATCCAAGAAGATAAAGTTCTGTTGAGAAATTTTAGGACATTTCTCTAAGCTTTTTGACCTCTTCTCCACAAAGAAGCTATCCGTGGAAAGCAAAAAATATTTTTAAAAAATAGCAACAACAAAAACCTCTCTTAGCTGAGAAACTAGGATTAATATTTATCTAACTTTTGGTTCAGGGATTCGATTTTTTGTGTATCATCATTCTTGTCCCTTATCTAGTTATAGGGATGTTAACAGAACTAATAAAACCATTTGTGTGAAATACTCAAGACAAACTCAGTGATAAAATACAAGGGGACACTTCCTTTCCTGAAGGTTAATAATAAATTAAACAATAGCCTAAAGTGCCATTTATTCCTGGAGGTTTACACATTCAGTCCAATCACTAACTAGAAAAATGGAAAGATAAAGTACAGATTCTGTCTCAGATTTTGAAATTTCTAGGATCATAAGGTCAGGGAAAGTTGGCACGAAAAATGCCTTTCTAATCCTTAAGTATGGAAAACCAGACTCTCGCCTCAGCCCTGACCTCTGTGGACCCCCAGATGACCTTGGATCCTTACAGCATTTTGGTTAGGAGTATATGTACTCCACCTTCTCTGTCTGGCTAGCCAGTCCTCAGTTCTCTGCCCCCTCAAGACCATATCTTCCTAGCTTAAGGGGTTGGGAAGTCTTCTCTTCCCTGTGTTCTCTATTTCATTATTTCACTACCTTAATCTCTCCTACCATAGAGCTTCTTGTTCAGAGGAGGTTAAAGTTGATTTGAATAGAAATTTGAGTGCAAAAAGTGCAGGACGTCAAATTTCTACCCAGAAAGCATTATCTCCATGGCACATATAAGACTCTTATTAATAGGCATGTTAATTCAGAAATTAGGCAAATTTGGGAATAAAGAAGTTATAGGAAAAGTGTCCTTTCAATGTACTTTGGTAACAGCAAACATGTTTTGTGTGTATGCATTTCTTGCAAAGCTCTGTCTTCAGTGCACACTAGTGATAATGAGGATTAAGGGGCTTAGAAGCAAACTCAAAAATACCCAAGATGGGAGCTCCAAAAACACAGGTCTTCATTTCCTCTAATCTTTACCCATCTCTTTTTCTCCAGTTAAGTTCTCCTTGATACCATAAACTCCTTTCTATTATCATTTCCCTCTATCATTACAATTTAGAAAAGGGCCCTTAAGTCTGTCCCTAAAATTCATCCCTTCAACAAAGACTTAAGTATCTTTTATTTTCACCATTGTTCCAAGTACTGAGGTTACAACTGTGAATTAGAATTGATCCTCAACTTCAAGGAACTTACGATTTAGTGGTAACTCAAGAAAAAAGAAATTCAAAGATTTATGGTGACCTAAAGCATTTTCTGGACTATAAAGGCAATATACTTTTGTAGTTAAGTACACCTTCTGTACCATGGCTCCAAATCTAAATACACCTGTGTATGCATACAACCTTAGATGTTTACACTGTTAAATTTTAAACTGGTCCTTAAGTACAGAGCTTTTACAATTCATTCATTCCTGGGTTTGTTTCTGAGGTATTTCTTAATACTGATGTCAGAAGATTTAAGCATACCCACCAATTTTGAGAGTCAAAGGGCATATCTGATAATAAGAACAGTGTTTGGTGCCAATGAATATTCTCTTTTCCCTAGTTCTGTTTCTTAAAAAACTTTAATGAGGTTTTATTTTTCAAAATGTGCAGTTGGTGGGAACTGTTCATGGACCTACACCAGCAGCTAGAGTCTCTCCATCCTTGAGGATTCTAGTGTAAATTACTTGAGCCCTGTGCTTTGAAATCAGTTTAAAAAGTCTTTACTAAGTAGCTTCTGGGGATGCCTGGGTGGCTCAGGTTAAGCATCCAACTTGTGATTTCAGATCAGGTTGTGATCTCGTGGTTCATGGGTTTGAGCCTCATGTCAGGCTCCTCACTGCCTGCTTGTGATTCTCTCTCTCCCTCTCTCTCTGCCCTCCTGCTCTTATGCTTACATGCACTCTCTCTAAATATAAAAAGCTTTAAAAAAAGAGTAAAATTATATATATATATATATATATAAAGAGCTTCTGGAGGGCTGCCCTGGCCAGGAAACCATAAATCTATGGTCTCTAAGACGACACCCAGGGTTGTAAGCTTATAGTCGGGAACTTCTTTCCAAAGGTTGTCATATGTCTGCTTTGTCAAACAAGACCAAGTTACTGAGTTTGTCTTGAACTTTGCCTTTGTATCACTTCTTTTTGGCCTTGCCCCCAGATTTGTTCACTAAATCTTTGTCTTTCTTGGCTGACTTTCCGGCATCTCTGTTCTTGTCCTTGGGCAGCATGGCAAGGCTTAGACGGCAGCTGCTGAACCTGCAGGCTCACTATCTTCTCCCTAGTTTTGACAGCTTGGTTTGCCTTGTTTGAGAGATGTGTTGAATTATTATGTAGAATTCATATGAATTCATATATAACAAACAGCTTTGCAGAGCTGAATTGTGATATCTTTTATTTTGTTAACCAATTTGACTGTTTTAAAAGTGTTTTTACAATTTATTTATTTATTTATTTATTTTTAAATGTTTATTTATTTTTGAGAGAGACAGAGACAAAGCATGAGTGGGGGAGGGGCAGAGAGAGAGGGAGACCCAGAACATGAAGTAAGTTCCAGGCTCCAAGCTTGTCAGCACAGAGCCCGAGTGGGGGCTCGATCTCACGAATCTTGAGATCATGACCTGAGCTGAAATCAAGAGTCAGATGCTTACCGACTGAGCCACTCATGCGCCCCTAACCAAACTCCTAAACAACCAACTTTGAGAACGGACTCCGCACTTTTAGGGGCAAGGGAGATAAATGACAGGAATCCCAAAGCATTTGAAAGTTACAGCCCAGTGAAGTCAAAGGGTCACTGGATGTGCAATCAGGAGACGTTGACTGTAGCCTAGCTTTAGTAATCCTCCGTGTTATTTTCTGGGTCTTAGCTTTCTCATTTCTTAAATAATGGCATTGAATTTCATAATCTCAAAAGTCTCTTCTGATTTGAATATTATTCTATAATAGGTAACAGGCATTTACTTACTTAAGGTAAATCGATATACAGTGATTTGCACAGATCACAGAGATTTTTTTTAAGTATAGCAATATCCATGAGTCATCTTAAACTCTTATTCATTCTGCAGCTACAGGACAGTATAGAATTATATATTATGTTCAGAGTAATGATCCTGAGACATTGCAGCATGCTGAATCAGTAAGAGAAGATTTAATTATGTTCATTAGACTACTTATTAAAACCAGAAAATGCACTGAGGCAATTTAGGGATATTTCCAACAAAAAGTGTCTTCTCGTTAACCCATAGTTAATCAGAAACCCAATTAACCAGTATGCTCTATTCCAAGATTTTACTGGTTTTAGACTTATTTATTCTTCTTTACAACCATGACCAAATCACTGATCCAGATCTTAGCCATTTCACACTTATACTACTAAAATCAATGGATTATTCCTCCCTCAAACAATAGAAAAAGCTACCAAAATAATCACTTCAGAGACAGAAAAAGCAATTATTTAAACAAGAAATAGATATGAATAAAGTGATACAATTCCGAGTTTTGCTTTAGAACACTCCAGATGTACTCTATAGGGTTTATGTGCAATTACAAAGCAAGGGGGAAAAAAAAGAAATAAAGCAATGATTTCCAAGTACGCTTCTATTTCAGTAAATCTTAATCTTTTCTAAATTCCAAATATCTGTAGATTATAAAATATGCTAAATCAGGGTCTGTGGAAAATGTAACTCACTGATGAAACTGTCAGCAAGGCTACTTCTCGTGTGTGTGTGTGTGTGTGTGTTTCTTTTCTTTTCTTTTTTCTTTCTTTTTTTTTTAAGTAAGCGCTATGCCCAACATGGGGCTTGAACTCATGACCCCAAGATCAGATGCTCTACAGACTGAGCCAGCCAGGCACCCCAAGGTCATTTCTCTTTTATTTGCTATATTTAAGAAGATAAAGCAAAGGCAGAATTCTTTGAAATCTTAGTGGACACTAACCTGGCTCAGCTATACAGAATAATAAGGCAAGATTTTAAAATGATTTTGATATTCAATATTTGATTGTAACATTCAGGGAGAATTTTAAGCTTGACAGATTCATTCATCACTCTGAACTCATTCCAAAATTACAACTTTCTTTTACAGGCTATCCCTTGTAGCATTCATTTTGTCTTCAATCAGTGAGGAAATTTTATTCCTCTATATTGACCATGAATATCTCCTCAGCAATTATTATTGTCCAAAATCACATTTCCACTTTTCTAAAAACTAAGACTCTAATTTCCTCTCTTTATACTGCCTTTGATTAGACCTTCTTGTCTATTTTCCTTTGCTCAACTACTTCCTTTCACTAGTCAGTTAAGTCAGTCTTTTAGAAACATTATTTTTTATCTCTTTCTCTCTCTTGATTCTCCTTTACTTCTTACTGTGTCAACACACCTTTCCTCATTATTCAATCTGTCAACCTAAACATTTGGATTGAGCAAGTAGTGCACATCTAACAATGTGTGAAGTGAGAATTCAAGGGATATCAGAGATCTAGGCGTGGAGCCTGCACTCAAAGGCTGACATTCTAGTTAGGAAGAGAGCAAATATATCAGAGAAAACAAAGCCATAAGTAAACTACTACACTAAGACACGTAATCCTGGCTACAAGTGTAACTCTAGAAACCCTTGGTTAAGAAAACCAAGCAGCCAAAGACTCAAAGGTAGAGAAACAAACCCATGCCACCATCTGCCAGGAAATCTTATGCAAATCTGCAGAGCTGTGAAGCCTTCTCAGTGCTACCTCTGAACTTAGAGCCTATGCACAGCTATTAGAAAACACACAGAGAATGCAACCAGGTAGATGACGGATTTATATAAACTTGAACACATCTCCTTTCTAACTATATTAATAAGCTGGATGTTACTAAACATGATTAAGCCATTGTCCAGGTACAAGTATCAGAAAAGTGTGTGTGTGTGTGTGTGTGTGAGAGAGAGAGAGAGAGAGAAAGAGACAGAGAGAGACAGAGAGAGACAGAGAGACAGAGACAAAGACAGGGACACAGATAGGGACAGAGAGACAGACAGAGACTTAGCCTGGTGGGAATCAGTCAAAAGATGCATGATCAGTGATCCAACCTGTTCCACCAACATAAAGCCACATATCATTGGGTGGAAATATCACCAGACAGGAGGCCTGAGCTCTTCATTAATGTCTGTCTTATATGTACCATATAAAAAATAACTACAAGACACATCTTACAGCAAGTGGTACCCTGGATAGACATGAAATCACACATTGACTTGGGGATTACCATAGTCTCACCCTGACCAAGACTGTCATAGAGATTGACTTTTAACCTCAGCAGAAGGCATGTGCATGCCTATGCACTTAGTCTTTCCCTAGTTTATTCTAGTTTCACAAGGTGAAGATGTGATTTCTGGTCTGGGAGGGATGTTGCACCCCATGCCTTCTAGGGGATGTTTACTTGAGATCAACCAACAGGTAAGGAAAGAAACTTCGTCACCTAAAACCATAAGAAGGTGCTGCTCTCTGCAGGACAAAGGGGCAACTGCAGTCCTAGTGATTTTTTTTAGGACAGTGATCTGCACTAGATTACTTCTCTCCACAATGTGGCGCTGCTGTTCTCATTGTCATTTTTCAGCCAGCTTCCAGGCAGGTATGAAGAGGGGACAGGAAGGAGACAGAGAAGAGAAAGTACAGGATGGAGCCACAAGGGATTTGGAGGAAGGAGAGGTTAAGGAAGAAAGCCAGTTCTTTCTGCCAGATAGAGCTTCCCTAGAACCTCAGATCAGTTCCACTGCAAGAAGTAAAATCATCCCCTAACTCAAGTAATTCATTTTGGATCTTTTAATCCAATAGTTCTCAACCTGGCTGGCCAACAGAATCACAAGGAGGACATTTTTAAAGACACCAATTCCTACATTCTATCCAACCCCAAGAAAGTCTGATTCATAAATTTGAGGAGGGGCCCAGTCATCTGTCTTTGAAAGTTCTTCTGACGATCACTGGTGGTTCATCTACATAAGTTTTGGAAGGGAAAAAATAGCTTAAGAGAAATCAGTTCTTGCAAATAGAGCTTTAATTTCTCAAGTCAATAACAGAGAATGTAGTGAGAATCTATTCTGTATCAGTGATTTCTCTATTAAGAGCACAATTTATTGAGTAAATTCACCTATGTCTTTTAGGAGTTTACTAAGGAGACCTCTGTTCAGTGTTTTCTCTTGCCCATTTTTGGCAAAAATTCTGTGAAACAACAGATTCATAATTCCCTAGTACCAAACCGCACTCTTTCCCTTTTATGTACTGTCATCCCAGCTAGGGAACAAGGGTGATCCGGCTCTCTTTGACATCATTCAGAACTGAGTTTGAATCCTGGCTTGACATGTCATCAACTATGGGACATTAAAACAGTTATCTAATCTTTCTGAACCTTTATTTATAACAGGAGATATAATCATACCTGCCTCTGAAGTCTGTTATAAGATTCAAATGAGATCATTTAAAGTTCTTAGCAACCTTCCTGGTGCATGTTGCTTAATAAATGTCATTTAGTAATAGTAGTAGTAGTAGTAGTAGCCTGCCACCTTGATCTCTAGAACTCGTCCAAGTACCTGTGTCATTGATTGACTCTCTATGTTCGCAGTTTTCCTTGCCCTAATGCCCTGTTTTGAGGAGAACTACTGATCTTGCCTCGAATAACCTGTAAAGAAAGTAAAGTAAGGAAAGTGTGCTTTGCATCCCAGAATTGGCACAGGTAGATGCAATAACAATAACTATATTTCTCCATCCCAATTCCCTTTCCCATGCCTCTATCTGTAATCTTAGAATGATACTGTTGGAATTTACCTGAGCGGGAGTTTTCAGACTTTTGTAAGCAATAGGATAATCAGGAGCACATAAACAAAATGCAATTTCCTAGGCTACTTGGCAGGATTCTGCACTTGACTTTAAGCAAAATGCTGAGAAACGATGGGCAGGATTCTGATTAAGTAAGCCTGGTATAAAGCTCAAGAGTCCTCACTTTAACCCCTAGATCACACTTTTGAGACACATGGCCTTAAAAATTACATAGTTCCAGGTGATGGATATTAACAAAACTTACAGTGGTGATCATTTCACAATACATACATGTTTCAAATCATTGTGTGGTACACCTTAAATGTATACAATGTTATATGCCAATTATATCTCAATAAAACTTGGGGCGGGAAAATTACCTAGTCCCAGGGTAGCAGATTGAAAAGCTCTAGGAGGCCAACTAGATCATGCACATTATGAAGGGGCAGAGTGTAAAGGATGATGCTTACCAAATAGAACTGGAAAATATATGCCCTACATATCTTTCTTTCTTTTCAAAAATTAAGTTATAATGTAGCAATTGAAATAATTTTCTAGACAAATAAAATCTGTCTTTAAGCCAGGAAAGGTGAAATTACTTGTTCAATGTTACTTGAGTCATGGTAGAGGTGGGCCCAGAGTCTTATTTTGTGAATACCCTGGTTGCTACGCCATGTTGTTTCACGAGTGGACTCAATAGTCTCCTTCGTCTTTGGCCCAGGACTAAATCTCATATCAGGCTGGAGAAAAGGAAAAATAGAATTTAGAAAGTTCATCTCAGAGGATTACTCTAGCCTGGACTATTTCCCCAAATGGAATTTTCTTAGAGAAAAGCAGCAAGAGTTCATGGAGGAAGACTTTTCCCTGGGTCCCAAGTGCTGAGATCTCTCAAACTGCAGACAAATACCATCAACTATTTTGTGACAGATTTTAACACTATTTAAATGTTTATTTTTCAAAGCAACCAAAAGCAGTTTTATCTTTCCTGAGAGAACTATCCACCTGGTAATGATGATCAATAACAAAAACTATCAGTTTTAGTCCTTAAAGATGTCCCAAACATATCATTAAGTGGAAAAACCAAATTGCAATAAAAATGTAGATTGTAAAGCAGTAGGAATACATACACACACACACACACACACACACGGAAGAGAGCGTTCCTTTTTTTATTTTATATACCCGTAAATTTTTTTTAAAAAAACTAGAATGTCTCTTTTTGTACAACTTTTCAAAAATCAGATACAGATATTAGATAAACAGCATAGTTTATGACAGCATAGTTATTTAATCTCTCTAAATCCCCACATAATAACCAAGAGCACTCCCCTCCAAAAAAAAAAAACAAAACAAAAACAGAAACCAAGAGAACAACAGAGAGCAAGACCAAAGTCTATGCCAAGCCGGAGAGAGCAATTCAGTAACAGCCAGAACATTTGCATAATTTCAGCATCTGTGCGAGAAAGCAGAGAAAGCAACAAGACATCTGACAGACCCCCAAACTGGAAAACCCCAAAATAGCCAAGAGGAAAGGGAGGTGAGTCAATTTGAAAACATGAGATTAAACTGAGAGTTTGGCCTAATCCTATTAGTGGCTGAGTGCATGGGGCCCCGGGTAAAACCTGAAGAGGTTAGAGCAATCTAACCCCTTAGAAACTCTTGAAACTGACCAACCAGGGCTCCATTCTGGGACATGGCCACACACTGAGAGAAACTTCTGGGTGTAGAATCAAAATTATCCCAAAAATGGGATAACAGAGTCAAGGAAAGGAAAGGTCCAGATCAAGTGGGGGAGGGAGCAATGTCAGGAAGCTGTAGTAATCAAGGTACCATACTTTTAAACTATACTCATATCTCCTAAAATTTTAGGAAAACCAACAGCACATAAACAACAACAACAACAGAAAAATATCAAGGTTAAATCCAGTAAAAGAAGTTATTATACAGAAAAGGAAAAAAAGAAGCAGAACATTTGTACAGATAATATAAGTATACCAGAAAGACTAAAAACTATTATACTCTGCTTCAAAACAGAAACCCATTTAAAAATAACATAAGACATAAAAGAATAGTAGAAATCAAAAATAGAAAAACTCATAAGTTAAGTGATAATACTCATGGAAGAATTAGAAATAAAAGAAAAAAATTCAGAAATAAAGATTAAATGACCAGGAACATCACAGTGAAAAATACAACAGATAATGCCTTCAGATAAGAAAAAGGCAAAAAAGGAGGGAAAATTAAAAACCAGAAAGAAGTAAAACATTAAAGAACACTAAAGTGAAAGTGACAGTTTAATTTAAACTAAAAAAAAAGATTAAAATCTCATTCAATGCTATTGAAGCTGTGTCACTAATTAGAATCCCAATCCCCTTTCCTAGGGAAGCTATCCTCTAGCTAGCTACAAAAACGATCACTCAGGTGAAGAGAGTAATATGGATCGGGATCTCTTACATCTTGGACTGATCCAGATTTTATGATTCCTGGAGGTTATACAATGTGGGGAGCCTTCTTTAAGGAAAAAAAATATAAAAATGCCTTATTTTTGTAAATTTTACAAAAACATGGCAGTTCAAGGAGACTTAATTTTGTCTGGGAAGTCCACCTCTGCCATGCCTACTTCTAATACCAGAATAGGCTCTCCTCTACCTTTTTTTAAATGATTGTTTTTCAAAAAGACTTTATTTTTCTAGAGGAGTTTTAGGTTCACAGCAAAACTGTGAGCAAAGTACAGAGATTTTCCATATACCCCTATCCCCACACATGCACAGTCTCCCCCATTATCTACATCACCCACCAGAGTGGTACCTTTGTTATAACAGAACATACACTGATACATCTTAATCACCTGAAGTTCATTGTTGACATTAGGGTCTACTCTGGGGGAGGCACATTCTATGGATTTGTACAAATGTGCAATGACATGTATCTGTTATTATGGTATCATGCAGAGTAGTTCCACTGTTCTACAAATCCTTGGTGCTCCACCTGTTCATCCCTCCCCACCAACCCCTGGAAACCACTGATATTTGTCTCCATAGTTTTGCCATTTACAGCATGTCCGTTAGCAGAGTGCTGTTGCTGACACAGAATAGCTTGTCTTTGTTTTTTCCTTTATTATATTTTCTTTTTTTTTCTATTGTGGTAAAAAATATATACAACACAGTATTCATCATCTTGACTACTTTTGAGTATACAGTTCAGTAGTGTTGTTTATCCACATTTTTGTGAAATAGATCTATTCTCTTTCCTTTTGCCCTAAACTGTCTCCTTTTTTGTACTCTACTTTCTCTCGACAGCATCCTCATCGCTCAGATTCAAAATCTCAGAAACAACCAACAACCTCTGACTACTTCTCTTCCACTTACTAACTCCATTCAGCTCCACCTGTAAGTTCTGGTGGTTGAGTCAGCCTCCAAGATGTTTCTCACATCATCAGTCCCCTCTTTCCAAGGTAATAATTGTAAGAGTTTTATAAGTGATTCTCATCTCCAGGATATTGTCCCTGGAGCCATTTTTTAAACCAAATTAACAGTTTTTATAAAGGCTTTTCATCATGTTATTCCTCTGTTCAGAAAACACTTCAATGACTCCCCCTACAAAATAAAATATGGTGTCCTTAGCCTATCATATGAGGTTCTGTATAATGTGCCATAACTCATCTTTTTAGCCTCCTATCCAATAAGCATGGTGTGCTTTCAGGGTATTAACAAGAAGAAAAGAGCCATTTGCAATGTACAAAGTAGAGAATGCATCTCCAGTTCCATTCCATAACACTACTATGACCCTGGTTTCATTAGTTTTCACATTTCAAAGAATGCCTTTCCTATCCCCAAACAATGTAAGAGGTACATACCATTGTGAAATCACAGGCAATAGAAGTAAAATGTTCTCATTTCTTGCATGTCTGCATTATTTTACTTTGGAAATAACAGAAGTATAACTTCTCTGGAAAATTGTGGAACCAAAGTACTGAAAAAAATCTGATCTGTCCACTTCTCTTTATGTCCACTGCTACCACCATTGGCCAAAACCCATCATCTCTCACCTGAACTACCACAGTAGCCTCCTAAATTGTTCTTCCTGATTCTATTCTACACCCCTCTAATCCATTCTTCACACAGCAAACAGAATACGTTTTCCTATAATATAAGCCATACATGATGTTCCCCTGCTTAAGCCCTCCTATGGCTTCCCATTGCCCCTAAAATAAAATCCAAACACTTTGAAGGCTCTTCTGATCTAGTTTGTTCCACCTCCTTGACCTTATCTCAAACTATTCTCCCCTCTTTGCTTGCTATACTTCAATCATACAGGTCTTCCTTTGCTCTGGACACCCGCGTAACTTTTTTCTACCTTTAGGCCATTTGCATTTACTTTTTTCACAGAATTCTCTTCCCTGGATTTATGCCAGATGGCTCCTTCTTATTTTTCAGGTCTCACCTCATAAATCGCCTCCTCAGAAATGCTTTCAATGACCACACAATTTAAATAGATCTTTAGTCATTTCCTATTAATTACCTTGTTTCATAGCATGTATCATCTGAAATTATTTTGTCATTCGTTCATTATATATCTCCTTCCCACCTCTGTAATATAAATTCCATGACAAGAATTGGTCTGTTTTCTTCACAGCTGTATCTCTGTCCATAGAACAGTTTCTAGCACAATACAGGCACTCATTAAGTGTGTTGAATGATTGAATGAACTACCTTCAAAAGCAATCTGAGAGGAGAGAAGCCTGTTTTCTCCTTAAATAGCTCCAAAGAAGATCCCATCACTTTCTGAAAAATGAATTCCAGCATTCAATAACTTTTAGTTGTCAGAAAGGTCCTCCTAATATCCAACCTAAATCCTTCTTAAGGCAATTGCTGTCTCTTCTCATTTGATTCTCAATGGAATCATTAAATTGCCTTTTTTATAGTCAGTAATTAATTTGTTATTGGCCCTCCTAACACTAGTGCTTCTTCTCACATTTTCCAACACTGTTGTCTTCTGTCCTTGTCAAATTCTCTCTCAGGCTTTATTTGTGGACCAACACTGAACACAAATATTACTGCTTGAAATAATGCCTATATAAGAGAATCCCAACTTTAGAAGAATAGTCCTGGGGCGCCTGGGTGGCTCAGTCAGTTAAGTGCCTGACTCTCGATTTCGGCTCAGGGCATGATCTAACACTTTGTGGGTTTGAGCCCTGCATCAGGCTCTGCGCTGACAGCACAGAACCTGCGTGGGATTCTCTCTCTCCTCTCTCTGCCCCTCCCCTGCTCATGCTTTCTCTCTCTCTTTCTCTTTCTCTCTCTGTCTCTTTCTCTCTCTCTCTCAAGATAAATAAATACACATTAAAGAAAAAAGAATAGTTCTTACATCATCCCACCTTTTCCTTGACCTCCTTTTCTACAGGTTCTGCATGTGAAATCATAAGGATATTTTGTGAAAATGCTTGGACCTTCTCAAGAATCTGTAGGTGCAAATGAGAAGTTGCAAAATAACTAGAGGACAAAAATCCTAGAAAAGCCTCTCAACATGACTGGCCCACTTGTATTTTGGCCACTCCACACAAAGCAAGTCACAGGAACGAGGTCTGAAATTCCAACAATCCAGAGGAGAGTTGAATGGATAACTGTGAAGTCACACTTCAGTGAGAAGATTACAAGTGGGCTTTGGGGGTAAATCTCAAAGTCAAGATGAGGAAAAAATAAAAGTAAGGACCTCATCTTGGCTGAACTAAAGGGAGAAAGGACTTTTTCATACTTGAGTCAGAATAGTTAGGGGGATTGGAGCACACTGATGTGCTCATGTGTTGTGATGATGGCATCAGCCATCCTTGCTATATAGCCTTCTGGGACCATCTAGACTTGTGTATGGGAAAAAGGAAACCAAAAGTATTCAGCACAATGGATACTGATAAGTCTCTGTGTGAATGTAGACAAATATATATAGAAATATTACTTACAGAATATGGCCTGAGATGAACAAAAGTCATAATAAGAAAACAAAAGAAATCATCACCTCTTGGCATGTGCTCACCAATTTTTTCACAGCCTATAGGAGAACGACAATCCTACTGGGAAATAAGAAGACAAAAAGGGTAAATATCCTAGCCTACTGTATGTATAAGACCAAAGTAAAAGTTTGGGCATGTAGTCTACTGAGAGGTAACAGTACTTACCTAAAGATATATCTTGAGTCTCAACTTATTCTGCCAGAAGCAAAGCTGACACTTTCAAAGTCTCATAAAATGATGGGGAGTGGAGAGAGAGAGAATAAATCCATCACAGCATGAAGAAACAAGAAAGAACATTGCTCTTCTGTAAGAAGTGTTAAGGTGATTTGCAAAGATAAAAAGCATCCAAAAAAAAAAAAAAAAAAGAGCAGCCAAGATAGTCACATGGAAATGGACGAGGTGGCGAGGGAAATAAAAACACTCTAAGGCTTTTATCTTGTTTGGGAAAAGGATACAGACACTGATGAACCTGAGATGTCAGTAGAAAAATATAAATTAAATATGTATTTTAAAATTTAAGGCCAAGCACTAAAGAATGGATAAAGATATATAATTTCTAAATGGGTAGAGAAGAAATATGAAAGGAGTATTTATGATGGTGATGATGATGATGATGGAGATGATGATGATACAGTGACCATGATACAAAAAGAATCCATTAACTAGATAGCATAAAATAAGGGGTGAACACCACCAAATATCAGTAATCACAAACAATACTGATTGAATTAAATTTCTACCTGAAAGGACAGGCTCTCTTTTTTATTTAAAAATAAAAACTCTAGGGGTGCCTGGGTGGTTCAGTTGGTTAAGCGTTCAACTCTTGATCTCAGCTCAAGCCTTGATCTCAGGGTTGTGAGTTCAAGCCCTATGTTGGGCTACACACTGGGTGTGGAACCTACTTACAAAAAAAAACACAACTCTTAGTTCACAGCCATTTACAAGGTACATGCCTAAAGCAAAATTAAACCAAAAAGGAGAACAGGGAAAAAGGAAAAAATACAGCAGGCATACAGCAGGCATTATAGAAAGAAGCTTAAAATGTATTCATATAAGATGAAAATAGATTTCAAAGCTAAAAACTTTAAATGGGACAGAAAGGGTTATTTCACACTAATGAAAGTTCAAATCATTAAAAAGATATGACCACCATAAAATTTTATGCACCTAACTCACAGCTTCAAAATTTATAAAGAAAAATGAGAAATATAAAGGAGAAATTAAAAATTACTATATCAGTGTGAGAAACTTAAATATACTTCTTCAAGACATGTACAGACTAAGTAAGTTAAAAACACATAGAAGCAGTATGAATTCATGTTTAGCTTAAGATAAAATACAGATACATTCACAAATACACACACACACACACACACACACACACACACACAGGTTAGGATACATACATGTATTTCCTTGCTTTATAGGCTGAGAAAGCCTTGAGGTAACGATACCCTAGTAGCAATGAGCACACCTATTGCCAAGATCTTGGTTCTAATACCATTCTCCAATAAAAACAACCAGGGATCCTTGGAGAAATGGCTGTTCTAAGACTGGGCCAGG
This sequence comes from Cryptoprocta ferox, assembly GCA_028646485.1. Classification (NCBI taxonomy): domain Eukaryota; kingdom Metazoa; phylum Chordata; class Mammalia; order Carnivora; family Eupleridae; genus Cryptoprocta; species Cryptoprocta ferox. The sequence goes on from CM053561.1 coordinate 54,967,163, forward strand.
AAATATACAAAATAAGCCTAGAGATTCTTGTAGTACCAGAAAGTAGGAAAGTGCGCAAAAACAAAAAACAAACAACAACAAACCCACAATGACAGAGATATGTCAAAGGGACACAAGAGCCAGCTGAAAGAGCTCCCAATGACCAAATGTGTAACAATTTGAGCAGAAAAATAAATAAAGCAATAATGAATTATAATTCAAGGTATAAAATAAATATTTAGGAGTATTTACTGATATAAGTAAAAGACTGAATAAATGAATTAATTAATGAATGAATAGTAAATTAGACACATCCCCCAAGTAGAAGAATTCATGTAGGGGCTCAGTTGGTTAAGTGTCTAATTCTTGATTTCGGCTCAGGTCATGATCTCACAGTCACGAGACTGAGCCCTGTGTTAGGCTCTGCGCTGAGAGTGTGGAGCCTACTTAGGATTCTCTCTCTCTGTTCTCCTCTCTCTCTCTCTCTCTCTCTCTCTCCCTCTCTCTCCCTCCCTCTCTCTCAAAAATAAATAAATAAACATTTTTAAAAATTAGAAGAATTCCATGTAACTTGTGTAGCTATTCCACCCTCAAGGAGGTGGATGAAAACTCCCTACTCCCTAGGTGTGGGCTGCACACAGTGACTTCTTTCCAAAGATTACAGTAGGGAAATGGGGGGAAAAATCATTGAACACAAATACTACTAACAAACAGTACCTCAGCCAGGTGATCAAGGTCAACATCAACAGTGATAGTCATGTTGATCGTATGTATTCTTGGTATGCGATGAAAATGGCACTTTATCCTCTCTGGTCTTCCTCTCTCAAACCATAACTGTAATCTAATCATCATAAAAACATCAGATAAATTGCAACAGAGGGGCATCTCACAAAATACTTGACCAGTAATTCTCAAAACTATAAAGGTCATCAAAAACCAGGAAAGCCTGAGCAACTATTATATGAAAAATTATAATACTAAGGGAAAACTGGGTGTAGGGTTATGGAATTCTCTATATTATCTTTGGAATTTTTCTGTAAATCTAAAACTGCTTTAAAAAATAAAATCTGGGGGTTCCTGGATGGGTCAGTCAGTTGAGCATCTGACTCTTGGTTTTTGGCTCAGGTCATGATCTCACAGTGCAGAGCCTGCTTGGGATTCTCTTTCTCCCTGTCTCTCTACCCCTTCCCTGCTTGTGTGCTCTCTCTCTCTCCCTCCCTCTCTCTCAAAACAAATAAATAAACTTAAAATTTTTTAAATAAAAAATAAAATCTATTTTAAAATTAAAAGAATGACAGACGCAAGCAGATAGAACAAAAAAATTGAATAATACACTTAAGAAGCTTGACCCAGAACTTCCAGTTCTGTTAGTATGGCAGACTAATACCCTGAACAACTAACTCCACTGAAAGCATCTAACTATGCTAGATAAAATATTTTTTAAAATCTCTTTAATAAATGAATTCCATGAGCCAACAAGATAGTGAGGACTTCTTGGGGACCAGTTGCTCATATTGCTCCCACCTGATCAATGGACCAGGCATGGTCCTAGGAAAAGACCCAGACTGCACCAAGAAGTCCCCACATGCCACTTGCACCAGCAAGACCCAGTACTGCCAGCGGACAGCTAAAGCCTGGTACAGTGGGGAGTAAGCCCCAAGAACCAAGCTATGCCCCAGCCTAGGCTGCAAGGTCCTGTTCTATCTTAGCTTGGCTGTTCCAATAACCCAGCCTGCACTGAGGTTATGACCACACAGCCCAAAGTTGGGATGCCATCACATCTTTGGCCTGGGGCTTGGACCCCATAAGGAGCAAGCATCTGAAAGCTGACCTCCCCCAGGAAGAGCCTGTAGAACCAAGTTTGGGGTATCTTCCCAAAGGTATACGCCTTTAGGTCTTTGTCAAATGAAAGAAAGAAAGAAAGAAAGAAAGAAAGAAAGAAAGAAAGAAAGAAAGAAAAGAAAAAGTAAAATTACTGCTTGTGTTCTCTTCTTGGATTTTTGTGGTTTTGGTTCTCACATTTAGGTCTTTAATCCATTTTGAATTTAGTTTTGTGTATGGTGTATGAAAATGGTCCAGTTTCATTTTTTTTGCATGTTGCTGTCCAGTTTTCCCAACACCATTTGTTGAATAGGCATTTTTCCCCCATTGGAGATTCTTTTCTGCTTTGTCAAAGATTAATCGACCATATAATTGTGGGTTTATTTCTGAGTTTTCTATTCTATTCTATTGATACATATTTCTATTTTTGTGCTAATATCATACTGCTTTGATTACTACAGTTTGGAAACATAACTTGAAGTCTGGAATTGTGATGCCTCCAGCTTTGTTTTTCTTTTTCAAGGTTGCTTTGGCTACTCAGGGTCTTTTGTGATTCCATATAAACTTTAGGATTATTTGTTCTAGTTCTGTGAAAAGGGCTGTTGGTATTTTGATAGGGATTAAATGTATAGATTGTATGCAAATTCTTTCTAGATATGTCTCCTGAGACAAGGGAAACAAAATAAAAAATAAGGTACTGGGACTACATCAAAATAAAAAGCTTCTATACAGTGAAGGCAACAATCTGCAAAACTAAAAGGCAACCTATGGAATGGGAGAAGATATTTGCAAATGAGATATCTAATAAAGGGTCAGTATACAAAATATATAAAGAACTTATCAAACTCAACACCCAGAAAACAAATAATCTAATTAAAAATGAGCAGAAGACATGAAGAGATATTTTTCCAAAGAAGACATCCAGATGGCCAATAGACACATGAAAAGATGCTCAATATCACTATTTTCAGGATATCAGCAAATGAGATACCACCTCGCACCTGTCAGAAGGGCTAAAATCAATAACACAAGAAACACCAAGTGTGGACAAGGATGAAGAGAAAAGGGAACCTTCTTGGACTGCTGGTGGGAATGCAAACTGCTGCAGCCACTCTGGAAAACAGTATGGAGGTTCCTCAAAAAGTTAAAAATAGAACTACCCTACAACCCAGCAATCACATTACTAGATATTTACCCAAAGAATACAAAAATACTAATTCAAAGGGATATGTGCACCCCGATGTTTACAGCAGCATTATCTACAATAGCCAAATTATGCAAACAGCCCAAGTGCCCAACAATTGATAAATGGATAAAGAGGTGGTATATATATATATACACAGTGGTGTGTGTGCGTGTATGTATATGTATATATATATATATATATATATATACACAGTGGAATGTTACTCAGCCATAAAAAAATGAAATCTTGCCATTTGCAATGACGTGGATGGAGCTAGAGTATTATGCTAACCAACCAAAGTAAGTTAGTCAGAGAAAGACAAATATCATATGATTTCACTCATATTTGGAATTTAAGAAACAAAACAAATGAACATAGGGGGTAAAAGAGAGACAAACCAAGAAACAGACTCTTAACTACAGAGAACAAACTGATGGTTAGCAGAGGAGAGGTGGGTGGAGAGATGGGTGATGGCGATTAAGGAATACACTTGTCGTGATGAGCCCCAGGCATTGTATGGAAGTGTTGAATCGCTATATTGTACACCTGAAACTAATATGACACTGTATGTTAACCAACTGGAATTTAAATAAAACCTTAACAAAAAAGAAAAGAAAAAGGAAAGCAACCAATATAATTCATATATTTGCATATTAAAGAAAGTTAGTATGTTTATTCACTAGATGGATAAAATGTATAGGATAAAATTCAACACCAATTCATAATTTTTAAAATATCTCTTGTAAAACTAGGAATAAATGGGAACTTCCTTTATCTGATAAAGCCTCTACAAAAATTCCCTGTATCAGTTATCCATCACTGCCTGATAAATTACCCCAAAGCTTAATGACTTAACACAACAATAAACACATTCTCACACATTTTCTGCGGGTCAGAAATTTGGAGGAGCTTAGATGGGTTGTTCTAGCTTAGGGTTTCGAAAGAAACCTATGTATTGGCAAGTATTGCGGTCGTTTGAAAGCAGGCTGGGAGCTGGAGGATCCTTTTCCAAAGTGGCTTCCTCACAGAGTTAGCAAATTGATGCTGAGTGCTAGCTGGAGACCACTCTGCCACATTGACCTTCCCATAGCACTGCCTAAGAATGCTCCCAATACAGCATCTGGCTTCCAGAAAAAAGCAAAGGAAAACAGCAATATCTATTATAACCTAGTCTCAGAAGTCAAACTGTCGTTTTCTCAGTACCCTACGACACAGGTTGGCCCTATTCAGGGTTGAAGTGTGAATATCATTAGACAAAGACCATTTGGGGGCAATCTTGGGGACCAGTTATCACACTACCATGTTGAATATCTTATTTTGTGGTGAAACATTCAAATTATCCCCTATAAGTTCATGAACAAGACAAAAGTTGCCACTACCATTGCTTCTGTTCGACATTGGGCTAGAGGACTTAACTGACACAGGAAAACAAGAAAAAGAAACAAATGAAAGAAACAGTCACTATTTGCAGATCATATAGTAGGGTCAACATAGGAAAGGCAAAAAAATAAACCACAAAGCATGGGAAGTAGGTGAATAATGTTTCTCAATACAAAGTCAATGCATAAAAATCAGCTTAATTGTTATATATCGACAACAATCAGTTAGAAAATGAAAATTTAAAAAATGATTTCACTTAGAACAGCATAAAAATATGAAGTACTTAGGAATAAACCTAACGAAATACATCTGTGGCCTTGATGGAAAATATTATAAGACTTCACTGAAAAACATTATAGATGACCTGAATAAATGGAGGGCTTTATCATAGTCATGGACTAGAAGACAGTGTTGGGAAGATGCCAGTTCTCCCCAAATTGATGTACAGATCTGATAAATTCCAAGCAAAATCCTGAAAGTGTTTTGGGAGGAGGGAAGGATTGACAAGGTGAGTCTGAAGAACAAGATGGGGGGACTGGGCATACAAAATATAGGGAATTATTATAAATCTTAGTAATTAAAATGTATCTTACTGACTTAGAGACAATGTACCTAATGAAATAAAATATCCCATGCTTAAGTGGAAACTTGGTGTATGATGGAACTGATAATAAAGAGCAGGGCAGAAAGGATGATAGCTTTTTTGATAAATGGTACATGGCTATCCAGATGAAAAACAACTAAATAACTACCTTACCCCATATACACAAGTCAATTTTAAGTGAATCTGGAACCTAAAGTAAGGAGTAAACTATAATATTTTTAGGACACAATATCAAAGACCATCTTTACAGTTGAGTGGTAGGAAAGGATTCTTAAAAAAGACATAAAAGGCACACGTTAATAATAATGGTAACAATAATAATAAATTGGATTGAATCTCAGATGTTAACAATTCTACAATGCACCATTATTTTAAGAAAGGAAAATGAAATTATAGAAATTTTTAATCTTATACTATTATACACTTATTATTTTATTTTATTTTATTTTAGATTTTACATGCATGCATAAGAAAGAAAATTTGAGGGAAATAAACTAGTTAGTTTTTTTAGAATAAAAATAGAATAAGAATAGTTAGAACAATATTCCTAATATGTTTTCATATTCAGAGCCTGAATCTTGGAAATAGCTTTTGATTCCATTCTTGACATCTGTGTTTTCCACACAGTAGCAGCCTCTGCTATCAGGAGTCCTGCTGATGAACTCCTTCTGTGTCTTCTTCTTCTCCTTCCTCTCCTTCTTCTCCTTCTCCTTCTTCTTAAGGAAGAAGAGTATTTTGCTATGAGACTGAATATTTGTTAATAAGATCTATTTTTTTATTGAAGAGTATTTTGCTATGAGATTGAATATTTGTTAATAAGATCTATTTTTGATGTGGCCTCTTCTCTGCGACTATCTGTGGAGAGTCTGTTCTGCTAGTCTTCTGGTCATTTTCTGGGTTATTAACACTGATGTGGGTGTTATCTAAGTGCGTTGGTGGGACAAGGTGAGTGTAGGATGCTCATACCCTCCCACCCCCAACCCCTCCCCCTGGGAAGTCTGAAGTGCTTCTTAAAGAGTGCTCCAGACTGTCTTCAGGATTTTCTCCCAAACCACTGGCACCTATTTTGCAAATTTGGATGTAACACTTTCTTGATTAACAAGAAATTGTCAACAGAATATTTCAGACAATAAATAACCAGGGTTTATAGTCATTTTCCAATAGTTTTTAAATAGTCTGTTGTTTGAAATGTCAAAGAATTGCTGTTGTCCAGGACAAGATCAGGAGTCACAACCAAGTCCCTGTCCAGGCAGGTAAGAATAAGTACATCATGACTTGTTGCCTGGCTGGCAGGCATGTTCGATCCATCAATTGTAAGAGATGCTGTATTCATTTCCTACAGCTCCTGTAACAAAATACCACAGCTGTGGTGCTTAAAACAACACACATTTAGGGTCACCTAGGTGGCTTAGTTGGTTGAGCATCTGACTCTTGATTTCATCTCAGGTCATGATCCCAGGGTTGCGGGATCGAACCCCACATTGGGCTCCAGGCTGGGTGTGGAGCCTGCTTAAGATTCTTTCTTTCTCTCTCTGTGTCTCTGTCTCTGTCTCTCTCTCTCAGGGAACCTGGGTGGCTCAGTCAGTTAAGCGACCGACACTTGATTTCAGCTCAGGTCATGATCTCATGGTTACGTGAGCTTGAGCCCCACATCGGTCTCTGCATGCTGACTGCTTGTGGTGTCTACTTGGGATTCTCTCTCTCCCTCTCTCTCTGCCCCTCCCTGCTCACACCCTCTCTGTCTTTCTTTAAATAAACTTAAAAAAATTCTTTCTTTTTCCCTCTGTCCCTCTCCCCCGCTCATGAGTGCTCTCTCTCTCTCTCTCTAAAAACAAAACAAAACAAAACCACACACACACACACACACACACACACACACACACACACTTATTCTGTTTCATTTCTGGAGGCCAGAAGTCTGCGATCCGTTTCATTAGGCCAAAACCAAGTGTGGACAGAGCCAAATTCACTCCAGAGGCTCTAGGGGAGAATCTATATCCTTGCTTTTTCCATTTTCTAGAGCTGCATTCCTTAATTCATGGCCTCTTCCTCTCTCTTCAAAGCCACTAGCAAAGCATCTTCAAATGTCTCTATACTTCTATTGTCATAACACACCTTCTCCCTTCTGTCAACCCTCCGTCTCTCTCTTATAAGGACACTGGAGTTTACATTTTTGGGCCTTCCCAGATAATCCAGGATAACCTCTCCATCTCAAAATCCTTAATTCAACCACACCTGCAAAGTAACTTTAGCGATATAAGGTAACAGTCACAAGTTCCAGGGTTTCAGACCTGGATATTTTTGGAGGACACTATTCAGCCTACCACAGATGATAAATGTGAAAAATATGCATCTACAAATTGGTGAGATATGATAATATAAATAATAATGTGCCAACTACTGTTCTATAACCGTCACATAAAACTACTTATTTGTTAAGTTCAACACAATATAAGAGACTATCTTTACAACCTAGGGGTAAGGAAGGATTTCTTTTTTTTTTTTTAATTATTATTTTTTATGAGGGGGTGGAGGGACAAAGGGAGACACAGAGAGAAAATTCTAAGCAGGCCCTACACCCAGAGCAGAGCCTGATGCAGGGCTCGATCCCAGCACTGTGAGACCATGAGCTGAGCTGAAACCAAGAGCCTGACATCTAACCCACTGAATCACCCAAGCGCCCCGGAAGGATTTCCTAGATGAGATACATAGGCATGAACCATAAATTATAATGGCAATAACATTAATATGAATAATTACTATCAGTAATAATACAAAATTATTACATTTTATTAATTATAACATTAAAATTAAGAAGTTCTATTAATCAAAAGACACTATAGAGAAAGTGAGAAAACATACCACAAACTGGGAGGGGATATTTGCTATGCATACAGTTGACAAAAATTTAATGTCCCAGGTACGTAAAGAATTTATATACATCAGTAAAAGAGGAAAGACAAATAATCCAATAGAAAAGGTAGGTAAAAGACTTGACCATACACATCTTAAAGTGTCTATTGGGATATAAAATGCTAGTTAGAGTGTGTATTGTTGCAATTCCTTTGGAAAATAATTTAACATCATCTTGTGAAATAGAAGATGTGCTAACCCTATGAACACAAATTCCACTTGAGGTATATACACTAAAGAAACTGTTGGGGCATGTGTACCAAAAAACATGTATAAGAACATTCATAGCACCAGGGGTGCCTGGGTGACTCAGTTGGTTAAGTGTCCAACTCTTGGTTTGGCTCAGATCATGATCTCACAGTTCATGAGACCGAGCCCTGAGTCAGGCTCTGTGCTGACAGCATGGAGAGCATGGAGTCTGCTTGGGATTCTCTCTCTCTCTCTCTCTCTCTCTCTCTCTCTCAAAATAAACATTACAAAAAATAACATCTCCTTTTCTTAAAAAAAAGAATATTCATAGCACCATTATTGAATACTGGTGAAAGGTCTGACACAACCCAAATACTATCAACAGTAAAATGGATAAATTGTAAACTATTTATACAGTCGAATACTCCATATCACCCTGAAAATAAGTCATCTATTTTAGACAGCATTTTGCTCTCCTATAGTTCTCTTTTCTACTGTCAGTATTCTTCTTTTTTAAAAAAAATGAAATATTCAGGAGACACTGAGAAGCTCAACTTGGCAGAGATACTATTTCCTCTCTGTCCTTCTCCCTCTCATCCAAATTCTCAAGGAAGGACACCTGACTGGCTTAGCTGCATGATATCAACTTATAGCTATTTGTGGTGGGAATGGCAGAAGGCTGCCATGTGGCACAAAATTGTTCCCAAAGGTCTCCTGTTGGAGGTAGGATAATCCATAAAAGTAGTCATTATGAGCTGGGTAGACACTCCAAAAGTGTTCTCCTAGATTACAGAATATTTATAATAATTTTATCTGTAACATTATTTATATTTATTTATAATGATTATTTAGTTATAATTTGATTAATTTTAATAATAATTTGATAATTATATTATTTATAATAATTTATAATATTCAATGGTTATTTTATTTATAATAATTCAATGAATATGTTTGTATATATGTCCTGATAAACATTGATTGCTTTCTCAGGATAAAATTATTTACTGTTGATATGATTGAAATATTAAATTCATGTTAGCAAATTGCTCTCCTAAGCACTGGATTAATTCATACTCTTACCATGAGTGTATAAAATGACCACTTGACAAGACACAATACTCTTGTCAATATTGGGTCTCATTTTTTAAAAACCTTTGCCAGGTTGATAAATGAAGGTGGCATTTCATTGTTTTAATCTGTCTTTTCTCTTATAATCAGTATAGCTGATTATTTTCATCTGCTTTTTTTTATTTTAAAATTTACATCCAAGTTAGTTAGCATATAGTGCAACAATGATTTCAGGAGTAGATTCCTTAATGCCCCTTACTCATTTAGCCCATCCCCCCTCCCACAGCCCCTCCAGCAACCCTCTGTTTGTTCTCCATATTTAAGAGTCTCTTATGTTTTGTCCCCCTTCTTGTTTTTATATTATTTTTGCTTCCCTTCCCTTATGTTCATCTGTTTTGTATCTTAAATTCCTCATATGAGTGAAGTCATTGGATATTTGTCTTTCTCTGACTAATTTTGCTTAGCATAATACCCTCTAGTTCCATCCACGTAGTTGAAAATGGCAAGATTTCATTCTTTTTGATTGCCAAGTAATATTCCATTGTATATATATACCACATCTTCTTTATCCATTCATCTGTCAGTGGACATTTGGGCTCTTTCCATACTTTGTCTGTTGTCAATAGCTACTATAAACATTGGGGTGCATGTGTCCCTTCGAAACAGCACACCTGTATCCCTTCGATAAATACCTAGTAGCGCAATAGCTGGGTCATAGGGTAGTTTTAGTTTTAATTTTTTGAGGAACCTCCATACTGTTTTCCAGAGTGGCTGCACCAGTTTGCATTCCCACCAGCAGTGCAAAAGAGATCCTCTTTCTCCACATCCTCGCCAACATCTGTTGTTGCCTGACTTGTTAATGTTAGCCATTCTGACAGGTATGAGGTGGTATCTCATTGTGGTTTTGATCTGTATTTCCCTGATGAGTGATGTTGAGCATTTTTTCACATGTCTGTTGGCCATCTCGGTGTCTTCTTCATGAACATGAAGTGTCAAGCATGTATTCATGTCTTTTGCCCATTTCTTGACTGGATTATTTGTTTTTTTGTGTTGAATTTGATAAGTTCTTTATAGATTTTGGATACTAACCCTTTATCTGATATGTCATTTGCAAATATCTTCTCCCATTCCGTCAGCTGCCTTTTAGTTTTGCTGATTGTTTCCTTCACTGTGCAAAAGCTTTTTATTTTGATGAGGTACCAATAATTCATTGTTGCTCGTTTCCCTTGCCTCCGGAGACATGTTGAGTAAGAAGTTGCTGTGGCTGAGGTCAAAGAAGTTTTTACCTGCTTTCTCCTCTAGGATTCTGATGGCTTCCTGTCTGACATTTAGGTCTTTCATCCATGTTGAGTTTATTTTTGTGTATGGTGTAAGAAAGTGGTCGAGGTTCATTTTTCTGCATGTCACTGTCCAGTTTTCCCAGCACCATTTGCTGAAGAGACTGTCTTTATTCCATTGGATATTCTTTCCTGCTTTGTCGAAGATTAGTTGGTCATTCATTTGTGGGTCCATTTCTGGGTTCTTTATTCCGTTCCATTGACCTGAGTGTCTGTTTTGTGCCAGTACCATACTGTCTTGATGATTGCAGCTTTGTAATACATCTTGAAGTCCGGGATTGTGATGCCTCCAGCTTTGGTTTTCAGGATTGCTTTGGCTATTCCAGGTCATTTTCTGGTTCCATACACATTTTAGGATTGTTTGTTCTAGCTCTGTCAAGAATGCTGGTGTTATTTTGATAAGGATTGCATTGAATATGTAGGTTGCTTTGGGTAGTATTGACATTTTAACAATATTTGTTCTTCTAATCCAGAAGCATGGAATATTTTTCCTTTTGTATGTGTGTCTTCTTCAGTTTCTTTCAAAAGCTTTCTATAGTTTTCAGTGTATAGATTTTCCACCTCTTTGGTAAAGTTTATTCCTAGGTATTTTATGGTGTTTGGTGCATCATCTGCTTTTTGGATATTTTTTTCTGAACTTTTGAAGAGCTTACCCATATAAATGAGTTGTTTTTAAATAGGACTGTTTTCTCCATCCTAATGGTTTGTAAGAGCAACATATATGTTGAAAAAATTTCTATTAGTCTTTTTATTTATTTACATGTTTATTTAGTTTTGAGAGAAGAGAGAGAGTGCGTGAGAGAGAGCGAGAGAGAGAGAGCGCATGAGTGGGGGCAGGGGCAGAAGGGAGGTGAAGAGGATCTAAAGGGGGCTCTATGCTGACAGCACAGAGCCTGATGTGGGGCTTGAACTCACAAACCGTGAGGTCATGACCTGAGCCAAAGTTGGACACTTAACTGACTGAGCCACCCAGGTATGCCAGTGTTTTTATTTTGTTTATAGAGAGGTGATTTTGTTTTTGTTTTTGTTTTTGTTTTTTGGATGCCTGTTTCAATCTAAAAGGATACTTTTGCCTAAATACTGATTGTCCTCAGATCAGCTTTAAGAATAGATTTTTTAAAAAATGCTCTGGAGAAAAATAGATTAAAATATTAACAAATAGGGGCGCCTGGGTGGCTCAGTCGGTTAAGCGTCCGACTTCGGCTCGGGTCATGATCTCAAGGTTAGTGGGTTTGAGCCCCGTGTCGGGCTCTGTGCTGACAGCTCAGAGCCTGGAGCCTGCTTCCGATTCTGTGTCTCCCTCTCTCTCTGCCCGTCCCCAACTCATGCTCTGTTTCTCTCTGTCTCAACAATAAATAAACATTTAAAAAAAATAATAAAATAAAATAAAATATTAACAAATAAATCGTGAATAACTAATGAATATGAAGTGCCAAGCATGTATTCAATCATAGTGGCCTCTGATATACTAAAAAGCTAATTCCATCCTCTTTCATTCACTAACATAGGTGAGTAATTGTCTCTGAATTTCTGTAACTGGCCCTAAATTGTCTCTGCCTCTAATCTCATCCAAGCCATCTTCCATCATTGCCAAAAAATAATCCTTCTGGTGTCCAAATTTTATGTCACAGATCTGCTTATTGCCCTTTGGTGGTTTCCAGTTGCCTTCATGGTAAAACACAAACTGCTTAGTACAAGGCCTTTTCCACCTGAACCCTACCTAATTCTCTGGCCTTCCTTCTCTATGTCACACACACTACAGCCACAAAGAAAATGTACCCTGTTGCCTCACAGATTTGTTTTTCCTTCTGCGTGGAACCCCCTCCCTCCTTGCCACTAATGATGAACTATTACTTTTTTTTTTAGACTCATCCAAATATTTGCATATTCTCAGAAGCTTGTCTGCCTCTCTCCTGTTTCTTTAGATACACAGCCTTTATGCATGCATAACACCTCATGCATTTCTTTCCCTTAGCACTTCTGAGTGTTTACTGGTCTTTTTCCAAACTATAAATGTGGTGACAGACTCCTCTGTCACTGTAATTCAGGGTCTTACAAAGGGATTGACACATCATTGACCGTTAAGTTTTTGCCAATTGAATATATAGACAAATTCACATTTCTGTGCTTTCCCAGGAAAAAGTACAACAGAGCAAATGGGCCACTATCAACGTTTTAAATAGGGATTAAACAATATAGCAGAGTGTTAGGCTGTTAATAATCATTTAAAAGATTTTTACCACTAAAGTATTTAGTATATTGCTTTTCTGCCATGTGCCTTTATTTCCACATTTTTAGGTCTAAAAGGATATTAGGCAAATAAACATTTTATCTTCAGATAAACTAAGGTAGAAGATGATTCAGAAATTTGACTATAAAATGCTTTGACATATCAGTTGCTGGTATAAAATTCCAGGAAACCTAAAGACATCTTATTTTCAAATATCTATAATATTAAAAATTATTAAATAATGTAATATAGTTCATTTTTAGAGGAACTATGCAAATGTAGTTTATTTTTACATAGAACCCTTGATTTGAGGATATGAAGAGGAAACTCTAGACCTAAGATTTGGAGATCAGAGATTGAGAAAATTATATAAGCTTCAAAGTTGCTAAGAGACTAGATTTTAATTGTTTTCACCACAAAGAAGAAATGATAATTATGTGAAATGATAAAGGTGTTAGCTAACACTACAATGGTAATCATACTACAATGTATCAGATCAACACATTGTACACCTTAAACTTACACAAGGTTATATATCAATTATACCTCAATTTCAGAAAAGAAGCTTATTTTAAAAAAACCATAACAAACAAATAAACCAGAAACAGACTCAGGAATACAGAGAACAAACTGGTGGTTGCCAGAGGGGAGGGGACCGGGAGGATGGTGGAAATAGGTAAAGGGGATTAAGAGATATGAAAAAGAAAAAAAGAAAGTTATAAAGTTGAAAACAAACCCAAACTACTATGGAACTCATAACTTTATATATAATCCATTGTACCTAAGACACTGAGATAACTCTGTTCTCCAGTATCAAGATGATGAAAATAGCAACACTTAAAGAAAAAGCAAACAAAATATAACCCCCCAAAAAAACTCCAGCAACATTTAAGCCAAAATTAAATAAATTTAAAAGTTGTCAATTCTTTTGCTAAGCAAAAACAACCCCCAAATATTCAGCAAAATAAGAATGCTGACAATTTATATTTCTGACAATTTACATAATCCCACTCCTTAAAAAGAGAGAGAGAGAGAGAGAGAGAGAGAGAGAGAGAGATTTAGGCCTTAATATAGAAAGCAGCATAATATATTATCAAATAAGAAAATCAACCTGCAAAATATAACCTATATAATTTGGGTAAAAAAATTTTATATACATATTTATATTCAGTTATGTATATTTTTAAAGCCTAAAAGACCATCTAAAACTTAACAGTGGTTATACTGAAGTGCAGAGTAGGAGGTGGGTCATCAAAGAGGATTTGCGTTCTTTACATATTTTTGTCATGTTTAAGTTTTTACAATGAGAATACATTAATTTTGGTACAAAAATAAGGATATTAAATTTTCCCTTTGTGTGAAAAAAATTCTGAGGTAGTGGGGGAGTGCATCAAGAAACTCTTTTTTTCACATAAAAGTCACCCAAGTCTATTCTACCTCCTACAAGTTTTTCCATCCCCTGGGATTAATTCCCTAGTCTATTGTCATCAGGGAAGAAGTCAAGATTGAAATTCAGGAGTCATTGCTCTTTACCTTTCTAGGACTTGACTCTAGATCTTAAATAGACTAGGCTGCTCCCTTTCTGAATGACAAAAGACAGAAAGACCTACAGACGGTAGAAACTTTCAGTCACAAGATAAATAAGTTCTGGGGATCTAATGTACAACATGGTGATAGTGATAATAATACTGTATTGTGTGCTTGAAATTTGTTAAGACAGTAGATCTTAAGTATTCTCAACACACACACACACACATACAGTAACCATGTGAGGTGATGGATGTGTAAATTAACTTGGTTATGGCAATCATTTCACAATATTTACGTATATCAAACCATCACATTGTACACCTTAAATTTATACAATTTTTATTTGTCAATCATACCTCAATAAAGCTGAGGGGGGAAAGAAGAGAAAGAAGGAACTAAAATTTAGTGGGAATCAAAACCAACTAAGCTCATCTCACACTTGGAAATCCCAAATAAAGGCTTGGTCTGGAAGATTCCAAGTGGACCACAAAGTTACTCAGTCAAAATATTCAGATTAAGAGCCTTAAATCATCCAGCCTGAATAATCTGACAATGAATTAATCTGATAATTCTTTATTTTCCAGTTGCACTTGCCAATGTAGATCTGGCCAGAGTTTTGAAATAAGAACAGGGATAAAAAGGGACAGAACAAAGACAGACCATTGTCTCTGGGGAGCTCTGGGGAAAAGTGATGTGGATGTCAGTGCAGAAGATGTGGCTGTGTGGAAGTCAGTTGGGGGCCTTTTGAGGACCCCTGCCCTGTGACTGAGCTGACGCTTCCTCCCTAGTGAACAGAAGGGACATCGACTCATTGGTGTGTGAGCAAGATGAGTTGTTCCACTGGCTTCACCCACTGGCTTCACCACCAGAGTTTGAGTGGGTAGGGTTTTGGCTGCCTGTTGAAATCTCTACCCTTCTTTGAAGTTCAAATTCTATCTTCTTTCGAACACCTTCCCTAAATAAGTCTATATGATTTACAGTCAGTTTGTAGCAACTTAATACCTTATTAAATTACATTCTTATATTACCACCTTACTGCACTATAAATGTCTTTGGGACAGAAATCATGTTTTGATTATTTAAAATGTCCATGATGGCTAGCGTGGGGTTGAGAATGGAACAGGTGTTCAACAAGTAAGTGTTACATGGAAAAGCTGAAAGGAAGAAACCATCAGGTTCCCTAAAGTTTCCTAAGCTTACAGAGGTGGTTGGATCGAATCCCTACATTCTCAAATCAGAGGGCTGAGGTTCACCCAGTAGGACATGGTATATTTTTCTCTGAGGAAATCTACTCTGAATGCAGATTAAGTCTCAAAGCCCTACAAAGGACAACAGGGAAAGCACAGTCCCTTCTAAATCCCCTTGGGGACCAGGCCCTCCTCTCCGTGTGTCCGTGTCTGTGGCTGAGTGTGCATGGGTGGGGGAGGTTGTGGTGGTGCGGGAGGGCATCGGCAAGAGGGAGGAGAGAAACTCCAAGCACTGATTCTGTGGAGGGGATTTGCTATGTCTCTTTTCCTCCCCCCTCTTCTTTCTTTGTCCTCTTTCTCCGTGTTCCTCTCTTTGTCCCCTTTTCCTCGTCTCCTTCTTCTGCATTTGTCTGGGAGGATCCTGGAGTGTTCTTTTGATCGACTCAATCTTTCTCTGGCACTTGAGTTCTGATTGGCTGAAGGACTTAGAGGGGAAAAAAACACTTTAATTAAGTAGATAATCTCTTCTTTGGACGTTTGGCAGCTCCATTTCACCTCCCCTCAACTCTGTTTGGGATCGCTTACACACCACGGAAGTTGGGACTTGAGGAGAATTCCATCCCACGACCACAAGGAGAATATTTCCCCGTCTTGTCTATCTCCCAGGTTTTTAGAATTTTCTATTTTATTGCTCCAGAGGATTATGTTGCTTGGGAAGCCTCCTGTGTGCATTTTCCTTTTCACCTGTATCCTCCGACTGGGCCACACCTGGTAAGTAACCTGGACTCCCACCTGGGACTGGGACCAGGTAAATATATGTCATCTATGAGAGAGAGCTCTTTTTCATTTCCTGAAATGTAGGAAGACTTAGGATCTGTCCTAGGAAAAACTATTCTATGGCGTAGGGGCTCTTTCTAAATTTATGCCTGATTTCAATAAATCTTTAGGACCCTGACCAATAAAGGAATAGATTAAAAAATAGATTAATAAGTTGCTGTACCACAAATATTCTAAGTGGTTTTGGGGGAAATGGACAGTAGCTTTTTTTAAAAAAAAAAAAAACAAATCCTGATGTCAGCATTGTGGAGAAAAGGAAAGTGGTTCAAAGCAAGTTCTACTGTGTTTGAATCTGATCTTTGAGGTGAAGGCTGGAGACAAAATGCAATGAGATCTTATTTTATACTTTCTGACTTTATTTTTTTTCAGAATATTCTAAGTAACATCTTAGAGATAAAAATTAACTTGATCTGTTGAGTTGGTATTGGGTTAACAAACACGTTTGAAATGAAATATTTTAGAAATCTCAACTTTCTACAAATTTATGTAACCTATACAATTTACAAACATTTCCAAATTGCTCAGAAAATGGGGCAGTGTTTGTAAAAGTGCTTTGGAAACTAAAAACCATTGCACAAATGATAGACCATATAATTGTCAGTTTCATTTAGCTCTTGGAAACCACATCAAGTATCTATACATGGAAATGTTAACAAGTAACGACACAATAACATATGGAAGAAAGACCTGGGAAGTGCACGTTGCTACATTGCTACGTGTTTGGAGTCTCTCCCCAGTTGAGATACATAAGCTCAGTATGTATCTATCAGTTTGCATTTTGACCATCTGTTTAACCAAGGTATGAATCCAATCATTCCATAAACTGTTGAGGAAGCAAGGATAGGGATTTCTTTGTTGAAATCAGCTTCCTGTGCCAAGAATGTATTCTTAATCACAAATGAATATAGCCATCTTTATTAGAGAGTTGATAAGAAATATGCCTAATAAATATAATGATTTGCAAGTTAAGGCAATAATTTGCAACACTTCTGTTTACAAAATGAACCACCAAATAATTGGTCAATTTCTAACTGGCATTTTAATTAAATATTTCATGTTTTTAAAAAAGTCCCTCTTTTTTCCCCTCATGAGAACAAAAAGACAAAAGGGAGCAGAGACTATTTCAGAGCATTTCTACTGACGTTCATGGTATTCTTCAGCTGATTCAGTATCAGCAAAAGAGAAACACGAGATTCCTTTCCCCAGTCACCAGGGCAGTGTGAAGAATTGTTCTATAAAAAATACCTTTACTGTGTGTTCCTTCCCTGCTGGAGGGGGTCATGTTCATTTCATTCCGATACTGACACAGCCACACTCAAAGGTGGCTGGGTTGCTTGTCTGTCCAAATTCAAGTGTCTGGATTTAAAAAGAAAAAAGAAAAAAGAGACGTGAAAGAAAGTTCTAATTTAAAAACAGGGTTTAAGAACCCCTTCTCGCCTTGCCTGACTTTAAGGAGAAAATGTACAAATCTCCTCTATAATGCAATTAGATTTTAATTGCTTTTTCTCCATAAGCCCCAATTTGAATTAAACATTTATGCTTGGCCAAGAGTCTGGTTTTGGTAGCATTTGAAAAGTGATTTTTAAATTTAACATTAAATCTTGATTCTCCTTATAATGGAACTATCAGAGTTCTGCATAAGGTCACCTTTCCTTTTGTGCCATGCAGAGAAATTTGACCAACCACAGCCTTTCAGATGTTTCTCTTAATACTTCATTATCAACCTTTTATGTAAGGACCTCAAAAGCATTTAACAAATAGAGAACCACAATTTCTGCTTGGCTGTTCAATTGTAGGCTTTCCTGAAATTACTGTCAAAAAAGTCCATCAACAGAAACTCCTGGGCTTGAAAGTAGAAAATAAAGATGACATTCATTTACAACATGCAGTTTTACTAGATTTCTCAAAGCAAGATGACTGGAGGGTGGGGTGGGGGGGGTGGGGAAGTATTCTCCACAGTTTCTTCTTGTTGGGACAATTCTGAGAATTATGCTTTAGTAACTTGAGGAAAAAAAACCTTTTGTTTGAATTTGTTTTCCTTGATCCTAATGGCTCCCCCTCAAAAAAGAGAGTGGGAATGCATGATACAGCCAAGCAGATGGTGATGGTTATAATGGTGGCCAAAGATGAGCCAATTTGACTTTCCATTTCCGGTACACATACTCATCTGGAATGATCTGGCCTAGAACATAGTTGTTGTTGTTTTTTAACTGTTGCCTTCATTTTACTACAAATGATGTCTCATAATGATCCTAGGTTTTGCCCAATTCTGTACATTACTTCTCTCTCTCTCCCTACCCCCCTCAACTTGATGACCAAATCAGAAAGATACACTCACTGGAACATGGAGGTTAACTGTGGCTCTGCTCTCATTCTTTGCAAAAATCACTCCTTCCACTTCTTTCCAAAGGATTTAAACAGAGTCTGTTTCTTTTCTGCAGTAGAGCAAGAATTTATCGAAAATCTTTGGGTTTTAAGACAACTTTTGAAATACATCATCCCTTGGTTCTCTACATTTATGTATTTAGAGTAACCCTTCTATGTATGCCTCTTGAAATTTCATCTGATAATGACATGCAGAGCCCCTGATCAGCAAGGGCTTCAGTTACTATAGGGCGTTGCCTTGAATCCGTATTCTCCCCAAACATCATCTATAGCTAAAATTATTGTTCTCCACATACATGTGCTACTATTTTTCAAATGTGTATTATGAACAATAAGATATACATTTAAAATTACTGAATTCATGATAACTGGCTTCCATGTTAAGTTTTTCCCATCAACAGATACAAAAAGAACAAGTGCAACAAGTGTACTATAAACTTTGTTACATTAAAAAGGAATTCTCATCCTCACAGAGGCTGGGAATCTCTGAAGTTAGGGAAATAAAAGGTAAGTGAAAAATTGCTTTGGAATTTGGAAAATAATATGCCAATATCAAAGAGTCACAAACCTAATAGCTTCCCTGATCAATAAAAAAATTCATAATCCATGAAAAAACTTGGGGTTCGTGGAGTAACTCTGAGGGGGATGAGGTTAGCAGCTGCACCATTGGAAGTCCTTCTAAGGGCTTGAGTCATGATCACGGAAGTTTAACTTCTAGTTTTGTCATTGATTTGTCAACAACTTTAGCCCTACATTTTTGCTTTCAGAGTCTCTATATTTCCTCCATGAATAACAGTTAGTTAGTTAAAAATAATAAGTTGGTTAATAATATTTATTAGTATCACCACCACCACCACCACTACCACCACCACCATCATCATCATCTACAAAGGCTAAGAAGTCCTAGGAAGAGACACTTCATTACAGCTTTTCTTATGAAACCAGTTTGTATAAGCAGTAAGGCAAATGCTCCATGATGCATCTCGTGTGTGTGTGTGTGTGTGTGTGTGTGTGTGATAATATGACACAAAGAAGGATCTCTTTTTTGTGATATTATGTAAACGGGGATATTAAAAAAGGATCAGAAGGAAAGGAGTTTCAACCCAAACCCTCTCTCTTCCATGGAAAGAATTTACTTCTTTGCTGGGACAATTGGTTTCATGCTATATAATGGGTAATGTCATTTTCTTTTGGAACTATTAATAAATGTCCCTTTTTTCTGGGCTCCATTTACTCTTTGCTTTTTTCTTTTTCAACTGATATGATCAAATTCTCTTAATCTGCTGGATGTTTATTATTATTATTATTATTATTATTTTAAAATCAGGACATTTAGAAATGATTTTATTTGCTCACATTTTGGGTAAAATGGTTTTTGGCTGAAAGATTCCAAAGATTCCACCAGAACCTCGCCATCTACTCATCTTTGAGGACTTAGTTTATGTATTATCTCCTCCTGGAAGACTTCCCAGGTTAAATTAGCTACCTCTCCTTTTTTTCCCCATATATCTAGTATCAGGTTAAACCATTATGGCACTTGGTACATTTTATTGAAAATTTGCTTTTGAATCTTCTTCAGTAACCCAGAAACTCCTCTAGGATCAGAGACACCTTGCCTTATTTACCATTGTGTCTCTTAGGTGGAAATTAATCACAATTGTAACAATGAGTAACTTGTTATGCAGGCAGGCACTACTGTAAGTACTTTACAAATCCTTACCCTGAACTTACCTTGTAAGTAAAACACTATGTAAACACTATGGTCATCGCCACTTTGCAGATGAGGGAACTGAGGCCCAGAGATCTTAAAATAACTTGGCAAGATCACCTAACTAGTAATGATTCAGATGGTATTTGAACACAGAAAACATGGTTGTGGGGGCCCCATGCTGAACCACTAGGCCCTATTAATGAATGTGTTTTGAATTGACCAATGCATGTAAACTATTTTACATAAGGGAAGAACCACGACAGGAAATTTTAACCTTGATTTAAGCTTAATCTTAAGTTCAGAAACTTTCCTAAGTAGGTATCAGTTCCCAGAAATAGAGCATTTCCATATTTTCTAGTTTAAAAGTAGAAGTTCCCTGGTTTACTGAAGTCCTTACTTTTGGATTGCTATAATCCTCTGAAAAAAGGGTAATTTAGGATGACCTTTGGCTCTGCCCCATGTCCTGGGACAGAATCGATACTCAGGAATAATAATAATGTGAACCAACATTTAGTTCATGCTCACTATGTAACTGGCCAAAGACACAAAGTCTGTTGGTGATGAGACAGGAATTTGAATCTACACCACTCACTACCTTTAGCCAGTAAACCATCCTGCTTCAGGTAGGACCTTGCTGTCTTTGACCTGGCCACATCTGTACCACAGTCACCAGAGCCCTGGACCGTGGTCCTTCATGTTGTGACCATCCTTCCTTCTCTGTCTGGCACTTCAACTTCCTGGGAATTTTTAATGATGTTCACAGTAGTCTGATACACATTTAGAAGGCTGGCATTAAGAAACAAAAGCTTGTACCTGACTAGTATTTTTATATTAAAAGATATTGGTTCTGGCAGCTTATTTAAATGATCTCTTATATTTATTTATCCATAGAATTTATATTATTTCATTCCTTTAATCTCACTGAAAACTGCTGCAGGCGTTTTGATTTAGGTTAGATGTGTCAAGTACTGTCTTTTGCCCAAAACCCCAAATTACCTGTTCTTTTCAATACAGTGGGCTTGTGCTTCTTTGGAGATCATTCAAAAAATATCTCTACCATTTGTACTGCCTCTGATGTTAAGATTTTATGTATAGAATAAGAGAGCTAGCTCTGACTATATTTTCCTAAGGATAAAGACCCATTTTTGTAGCACGTCTTAGGATTTCCAGGAGTCCAAGAATTATTGTGGTGTCCTCCATTTTATTTTTCATTTCACAACTTTTAAATAGACATTTAGAATCTTTAGAGCTCTCTTGCTTTTTGATCACCCTTACAATCAAAGTAATAGCCAGTGGTAAAAACAAATTCCCCAGGATCCCCAATTCAAGCACGTGATGGAGAGATGTAGAAAATAAATAAATGCAGTGTTGGTCTGGAAGGAAGAAAGGAAGGAAGGAAGGAAGAGAAGAGAAAAGAAAGAGAAGAAAGAAAGAAAGAAAGAAAGAAAGAAAGAAAGAAAGAAAGAAACAGAAGAAAGATAGATTTTTTTTTTATCTCCATCAGAAAGGCAGAGGAGAATTCATAGTGCTTAGAGAGAGAGGTCAATATAATTTTTCTTAGGCTAAACCCTCACTTTTCAGAAAACAGATTTTTTATCCTAAGTAAAAGACTAGCCTGGGGGAAACTCTGAGCTTGGTTCACATAAATAACATTCCCCATTGCCTCCCATTGAAATACACCTACACTCCGAGGGCCTCTCAAAAGAAACTACCATCCATTTTGGACAGACTCTCTAGTCTCATTATAAGCCAAGCTTTTATGGGTTTGTTTTTCTCAATCTTTATTGTAGGCCCTTGTTATTGATCATATCATTTCTCTATATGCTTCTTAGGCCAGAGTTTTCAGTGAGATGAAAGAAAAGAAATAATAGAATGAAATAATATAAATTCTATGGATAAATAAATGTAAGAAATAATTTAAATAAGCTGCCAGAACCAATATCTTTTAAAATAAAAATACTAGGCAGGTACAATCTTTTGTTTCTTAATGCCAGCCTTCTAAATGTGTATCAGACTACTGTGAACATCATTAAAAATTCCCAGGAAATTGGAGTGCCAGACAGAGAAGGAAGGATGGTCACAACATGAAGGACCATGGTCCAGGCCTAGAGCAATCAGACTATAAGGGGATCACTTATATTCACCATTATCTGACAAATACAAATTCACTTTTCTTAATTGGTTGTCTTCCCAACGTTAGCATCCTCTGGAACCAGTACAGTATGAGCCTATGTTTCAGGAGTCTCCATAAGGCCCTGTAAGTGGGCCAGTAGTTCAGTCTTTCTGTATAACTCCATAGATGAGATTCCTATGTTTCTCTAGGCCAGGCTTAAGCTCTCCTGCATATTGAGAAATTTCCCCTTCATTCAAAATGAATTCTCTTTTGCTGCCATAAATCTCCATCCTTTTCCCTTACTCAGGCTCTTCAGGTTCACATATCTGACTTTAAAGATTCCATCCCATACCCATAGCTGGGATAATACATAATGAACCATACTATCCTGTCTGACATTTCTTCCCATTAATCCAAGGTATCTGGAGGAGCCAACTTTCAGACATTATTGTTTCAGAAGCAGTATACTGTTTAATTTTACATTTGGAAAATTTCCAGAGAGAACAGCATATACAATGGACCCCCCCCCATAACTGCTTCAACAATCATCAACCACCAGCCTCTTGCTTCATCTATACTTGTGTAACATTTTCAACTGCATATATTTCTTTTTGTCTAAATCTTCCAAATACTAAATGGTTCAAAATTGGAAGAAGAGGGATAGGAAAAGAAATCTCCTATCTCATGTCTGAGAAATCTAGAGCCAGTGATTAGAGTGAATCTTGAAGACTCATACAGATATACTGGCCACCTTAGGGAGAAAAATCGTGAATAAGAACTCGTAAAAAGAGGAAATCATTCAAATGCATATTTGAATTTATTTCTGTTTGAGCTGTGGCTAGTTAGCAACAAAAAAGCAAGGCAACAGAAATTGATAGTTGGGTTGGATTGAAGACAGAATATTTTTACCATCTATGTAGATTTAGTTCCATTAAATAGTAAAATGGCAGTAAAGTTCGAAAACCTGTCAATTTTCTCACCTTTAACTGTTTGCCTAGTTTTCTGTAGGATAATTCTTAGAGTTACCATAGATGCCTACCTTCTTGATCCTGAAATAAGCTAGTATTGTATCCATCAATGCAACTGAGAACATGAATATTTTCTAACATCTATACTACAGGGACCAAAGTCACAAGGTCAACCAACAAAATTCTCTGCCTCCATAATGACCCTGGAAGAGGCCCCTGTGATCCCAGGCTTTCTGGGAACAGTGGCTTGAGCTGTTCCTTAGCAGCTTCCACTTAGAGACCACAGAACAGAGAATGAGTACAGCTTATTCCCAGTGAGAATCCTCATTTAAATGCTAAGTGCTGAAGTGCTTTTTTTTGTAGCTCAGCGTTTCTCAGCAGAGTTTGCCACAATACATAAAGAAGGAAGGAAATGAGGACAAGGAGAGACAGCCTATCACTTTATAAAATATCCTGGAATACAAATGACATTTTAGTTTCAGAGGAAAAGATTATCCCTTGAAAATTGGTGATCTGCTCGGGAAACACTGCCTGGGATGGTTTTGCAGAGAGAGACCTGTGATACACAGTTGTTCCATCAGCTACTATATGCTCTTTGCCAGTAATTATTTGGCACGGGCTGGATTTGAGATAATGTGGGATTTTACTACAAATTTTAACATGACTACTATTAAAACTGATGCATCTGTTTCACTTTTTTTCTTAGCTAAGTGGTTTATGAGACTTTTTTAAAAAGTAATTTAGGGCACTGCATTATAATATGGAAAATTCATGTTTATAAAAAACAGTTTGAAAATTATTTATGGGCCTGAATTCCCTTTTGAAGAAAGAGTTGGAGTTTAAATCAGTGACACTGATATGGGGATGTGACAAAAACTACACATTCTTTAATTTTTTAAATACTTATCCTGAAGAAAGCCTTCGCTTGGCCCCAGTCTTCACGGCAATCATGTCTTTCTTCCTTTTCAGTGGCATACTCTCCCTCAGTGGGTCTACACTGGCTGCTTCTGCTTTCATTTCATAACTGTTCATTCGCTGTAACCTTGCTTCCGTTCCTTTGCTTTACTGAAACAGATCTCTCCACTAATACCACATTTGTCCCCTCTTGATAAATTTTTAAGGAGGAGGCAACATGTCTTTGAAATTCTGGGTACTTCTCTTCCCTTCAAGACTTCAGAAATCTGTGCCTTCTACTTCCTAATCCCTTCCTCTAGTGAACTGGGAAAGAGCCTGATTTCCATTACTTGTACTTTACAGTGGATAAGAATTTGTTATGCTGTTCACTCTTTAAAAATTTTTTTGCATCTTAAACTTCATTCTTTCTAATCGTACAGCGAATTGCTCCTGGCTTAAATATCCTTGTGTATTGTCAGAGGGGGGCAGTGAAGAACTTCGAACCAAGGGGATATATTTCACAGTCATTAGTAAAGCCTGCCTTCCGTGTAATTGTGTGTGTGTGTGTGCATATCTGTGTGGATGTGCTGCTGCGTATGTGTTCTGTGGGTCAGATGCCCTAGAGGATGGAAAGAAGCACGAGGAAACTTGCTGAGAAAGAACTGTCTTTGGGGTCTTGCTGGCCCGAGGCATCTTGTGAGTTCTGTGAGGTGAAAAGCTGGCTGTCAGGCATTTATTCTAGAAGTCGCTTCACTGAAGCACCTTATAGCTACAGCTCCAGGCAGCTCCCCTGCTCTGGATCCTCCTTTTGCCCTTTCTACCCACTACTTGTTCCTTCTCTGTGCCAGACCACCAGATGGAGACCTGCATCTGCCCCTTCTCTCTTTCCCTGGGCTCTCAGCCCAAGCTGTAAGGATCAGATGGTCTCTCCTGAAGTAGGCCGGCTAGAGCTTCAGGACCCAGAGATTTTTTACGGACCTCGAAAGATGAAATTAAAGGGTAGGGAGAAGCCAACCCTATTATTCAAAGATTTATGAGGAAAGTGAAGGGAGACAGAACAAAGGAGGGGATCAGAGGTCACTGAGATGAAAGTTTTGGACCCTGAGAGGAAAACACTAAATTCTGGAAAATCATATTTGGAACCTTTGCTTTTTAAAACTATGTATGGGGAAGGAAAAAAGGGAATCCTAACTTAAATCTAAACTACTATGTTAACCACTGGGAATCAAATGTCTCAGGGCACACCTGGCAAACTAGTGAGGCTGGCCTGGAAGAAGCTGGCTGAACGGGACTGAGTTCTTCTCTGGGACAGGACTCTCATACTGAGGGGAGATGGAGTCTAGCACATGAACTTGACCTCGTAACAAGGTCCTGGTCGTGCAAAGGAAGAAGTAAGCCTGAAGATAGCATGGTGCTGAGTACTGCTGGTCCTGTGCCCATCCGTGCCCCAGGCTATATAGCATCAGGCATGTGCTCTCACCACAGCTTCTAAACAGCAAACTATGCTATGTGATGTGCTATAGGTGGCCTCAGGGCCACGTGGGTTCGGATAACGCCCCCACGTAGGGAGAAATTGTTGAAACTAATTGGATAGCGGTTTCAACTGTTCATCCACAATTAGGCATAACTACCAGAGAATGGGAACTTGCAATTTTCTGTGAACTTCCTAAGGTGGTAAAATAAATTTCCTCAAATGGTATCAAATGAAGAGAAGCTTGGAAAATTAGAGTGTATGTGTCTATGGATCATAAATGTTAGGTAAGAAGACACAAACAAACAAAAGAAGCTTGGCAACTTTCCAAGAGCTAAAAGAGAAGCTATGACATTTGTATTTGGGTTGATCCAAAGTCTCTCCTGTCCTGTCCCAGTTCCCTTGGAAAAATGTTTGCTGGTGGTCAGGCTGATTGCAGGATAGGCAATTCAGTAGGCAATATAGCCCCCAAGAGAAACTGCATAATGCTGAATGCTGTGGCTGTTTGAGGAGCTCTAGTGCCTTACAGCAAAGAATTTTTGTGATTAGACTGTGGCCGATTATGGCCACTGAATTGTTGCAAGGTTGGAAGGTCCATAGAGCAGAGGAGCAATGGGAAAATGATAGAAAGTCCACAGGACTCTGCTTTAGCGTTACCCATAGCTTCAAAACTACAAATGCATCAGTATCTGGATGGTTGTTTAACAAGAATTGAAAAAACATTTAGTAATTAAGAGAATAGCTAGAACTTAAACACACAATGAAACGAAGGGGAAAGAACTCATAAATGTTGAAATGAGGGGAGCTGGGCAGAAAGTAGTGAAAGCAGGACAGAAGGACATGACTCAGCTAATCAGCCTAGATGGGAACAAGTGACAGCAGAAGTGAGGTATTTACAGTGAAGCATTATTATGAGAGCTGAGAAAGAATGTTGGAGAGAGAGATGATTGCTCCCCCAAATTCTTACTGTTGGTAAATTAACTTGGAAGAAGGATGAGATGGCATTAGATGCTCCTAGGAAAAAGTACAAACCAAAGACTGATTTATGGACTCACCGATGACAATGGGTTGATGACAAGAACGTGGAGGTGGTCTAAGAATATAAAATAATAGCTATGATACTGAAGACTTCCATGAGTGGAGGTAGGTAGCATGTTTCCTAGTGGACAGATGGCCCCTAGACAAACACTCAGAATCTTATGGGCACTTTCCACCCCCAATATACTTTATTCCTGGTATGAAGAAAATAAGCATAAACAGGTCAGTTATAATTACTAGGGGGAAAACTGCAGTTCCAAGAAAAAATACAGGGAAGGAAAGAGATCCCTGTGATTTTAACGCTCAGCACAGAGACCCAGCCCCTCAAGGCAGTGACTAGAGAAAGCTTTGAGAGCTACCAGAACCAGAGGTACTCCATCCAGAAACAAAAGAAGAGAATGCCCACCAATTTGTTACTGGTACAGTTGGAGCAGCCATTTTCCAGAAAATTAAAACAATAATTTGAGCTTCCCAAGCCCTCAAATTACTCCTTAGGTATTAGATGCTTTGGGGCACCTCCCTGTTCTCCCTCTGGACCAGTGTTTCTCAAAGTGGACTCTGAGGACCATCTCAGTAATGCGTACATACAAATTCCTACCATCCATTTCCCCCATCACCACTGATCAACAAGAGTCTCTGGAGCTGGGGCTCAAGAATCTTCATGTTTAATAAGTCCCCCAGATGATTCCCATGGGCTCTACCAGCTAACACATGTAGATTAATTTTCAAATGCCTATACCTAAAGTCTATTCTCCAAACCTTTGGCACCCGAGGTCATGTAAGTATATAACGTTTTATTTTACAAATTTATATATTATATATTATATATATTTAAATCATAAATGTATTTTTATATAAATAAAATTTTATAGATTTACAGAAACTTGCAAAGAAATGTACAGGGAAGTCCTCTGTATCCTTTCGCCAGCCTCCTCCAGTGTTAACATCTTATAACTATAGTACCACATCCGTAAAGCTTATTCAGATTTCAGTTTTACATACAACACTAAAGTTTGCACCCCATTGTCCTAGACTGATGAAACACTTAAAAAAAAAAAAAGCTAAAGCAAGACTGACACCAGGAGACAGAAGGTAGGGAAGGAATCCAGTCCTATCTAGGCCAGGCACTGTGGCCACCTGACAGTTAAAGGGAATTGGTGGAGCATGATTGTTGCTTACACCCTTCACCACCAGGACTCACAAAAAGGCCAGGAGCAGATCTGGGTAGATGCTTTCACCACAGCCACCTTCTTCAGGCATCTGGGGTCAAGGGCAGGTGTAGCTTCAGTCAGAATCTCATTGAAGAATTATCCTGCTTATCTGGCCAGACTGCAGCCCCAGATGTTTGCTCTTGAGCCAATGGAAACTGCCAGCTCCCAAGGTAATAAGAGTCTTTCCTAAACTCAGAAAGTGCACTGGTGCTTATTCTTCAGGGAGTCCTTATAGGGATGGAAGAGGTTCCAGGGTGGGTGAATCAATAATAGCCAGTGTGCCATGGCCAAGGATATTACTCTTGGGTGGATAAAGGTACTTTTAGCATGAGGTCACCAAAAGCTGAGCCCAGGAAAGGCATCAACAAAACACTAGAGAAACTCTAGTTAATACTTTTCTTAATCTCCCATTTCTTTGCAGGGATGGCACCCTTTGAAAGGAGTACCCTTTGATGGGGCTCCAGGCTGGGCCCACCACTTGGATTCCACATATATGGGCAGGTTAGGAGAACTGGTGGGACTTCAGGCTCCAGACGTTTATCTAAATGAGGGACTATGGAATCTTCTCAGGATAGCATTCACTCTAAGGGAAGAGAATAGAGAAGATCCAGCAATGAAACTTGTCACTGGAATTTGTTAGCAAGCTCCTCAGTTTTAGTCCAACAAAGGAGGTTGGAGGGTGATTAGGAGGGCATGTTACAGGCAAAACCTAAAAGAACTACTTTACTAAAACCCTATCAGAACTTGTACACAAATGGCAGTTTTGATACCTAAATGGAAAAGCAAGACTCTAAAATGGGTTAAAAAGACATTTGTCCCTGTGTTTAAAAAAATAATAATAGTTGCTTTAAGAGAAGTTTTAGGTTCACAGAAAACTTGAACAGAAAGTAGAGTTCCCCCATGTATCCGCCCCCTGCACAGCTTCCCCCATTGTTAACATCCTGAATGAGTGTGGTATGTTCCTACTTTTTTTATGCATTGAACCCAGTCTAGGCAGCAACAGTCCCCTACAAAATGTGTCCAGGGGATGTGGTGGTACCCAGATAAATCAGAGCCTTGGCCTGGCAGATATGCGCAGATATTGTCTGCCTATAGGACATACAAAGAGCAATGGAAGGCCTAGAGCAATGGAAGACTGGAAAAGCAGCAGAGACAATTGTGATAGTTAACTGAGCCAGTTCATGAGTGTGTGCAGAACATCACTAAGACCTCCAAGAAATACTTACCAAGAATTTTTCGGGGATTGGGAGTCCTGGATTAGCAGGTGGGAATAAGAGCAAGAGAAATACGGGTTACAGGAAAGCACAGCAGTGAAGGAATATATGCTCCAAAATCCCCCTCTAGGTTCCAATCCTGGATTTGCCACTTACCTAGCTGTGTGACGCTAGCTTACCACTCTTTCAATTTCTGTGTCTGTAAAATGGAAAACATAATCGTTTCTACCTTATACAATTGCTGTGACAATTACATGAGCTTAAAATACATAAAGCACTTAAAGTAGTATTTTGTGTGCACAGAATAAACATTCAATAAATAGTACAGTACCCCATGGGGTTGCCACAGAAATTAAAAATGATGGTACAGGTAAAGCACTCTTCTAGAAGAGACGTTCTCAATGAATGTCAGCTATTACTGTGTGATGGAAATTAAATTTTATATGGTATCAGTATATATACTGGAAGACTGTCAAAAGGAGAAGAAACAATTATAAAATTTTTATTTGGCAGTATAAAAACAAAACTAACTGCAGTTATTTATGTAAACTGCTCACCACTTATGTCTAATTACTATGAAGCACAATAACAATTATACATAACATTAAGTGTGTCAGATTGACTTTGCTAAAACTTTTGATTATAACACCAACCTCTGTGTACATATGCTGCGTGTTCACTGACTGTTGCTCTTCTGGTACGTACATCTGCTAATGCAGCATGGTCGTCTGCTCACAATGTTGGAAAATTAGTGGGAGCACTGGCTTGCCCGACTTCTTTCTCAAACCTTCCCCCAGATCTTTTTCAGTCCTTATTATCCTACAATTTTCTATTCATTCTGATGATGCATCTATCCTTTTTTTCAATCCATTTAATTCAATCAATTTTAAAGAGTACTTACTCTTACTCTTGTTTTAGGAGCTGGAGGGGATACAAGGATAATTAAGGCAACCCCTACTTGTAGTCGAGTATTAGGGAATAAAGGAAAACCTTAATGTGAGGTAGAAAGAAGTTGCTGTGAGTCTTCAGGAAATGCTGGTTGTGGCTTTTGAGCTAGACACTTAAGAGTAAGATTTTTATATACCAGGATAGCTTTACTGAGATATAATTCACATATTATAAAATTCACCCTTTGAAAGTGTACAAATCAATGGGTTTTAGTACATTCACAAATTTGTGCAACCATCACTACAATCACTGTTACATTTTTATCACCCTAAAAAGAAACCCCATCCACATCCATTAGCTATCACTTCCCATTCTGCCTCCCTGCAGCCCCTGACAACCGCTAATTTTATTTCAGTTTCTATGGAATTGCCTATTCTGGACATTTTGTATAAATAGTTATACAATTTATGAAGCAGAAAAAGAGGATGGGGGAGTTGCAATTTAGATAGGAAGATCAAGGAAAGTTTTAAGGAGAATGACACACTCGATTTTTTTTCAAAATTTTATTTAAATTATAGTTAGTTAACAGATAGTGTATTGGTTCCAGGAGTAGAATTTAGTGATTCATCACTTACATACAACACCCAGTGCTCATCATAACAAGTGCCCTCCTTAATACCCATCACCCATTTAGCCCATCCCCCATCCACCTCCCTCCATCAACCCTGTTTGTTTTTTATCATAAAGAGGCTCGTATGGAGGTGCCTGGGTGGCTTAGTTGGTTAAGTGTCCAACTCTCAGTTTCAGCTCTGGTCATGATCTCAGGTTTAGTGAGTTTGAGCCCTGTATCGGGCTCTGTGCTGACAGTTCAGAGCCTGCTTGGGATTCTCTCTCTTCTTCCTCTCTCTCTGCCCCTTCCCCATTCACTCTGTCTCTGTCTCTCTCTAAATAAACAAACTTAAAAAAATTTTTTTTGAAGAGTCTCATATGGTTTATTTCCCTCTTTTCCCCCTTCCCATATGTTCATCTGTTTTATTTCTTAAATTCCATACATGAGTGAAATCATATGGTATTTGCCTTTCTCTGATTGACTTATTTCGCTTAGCATAATACACTCTAGCTCCATCCATGTCATCGCAAATAGCAAGATTTCATTCTTTTTGATGGCTGAGTCATATCCCATTGTATATATATGTCACATCTCCTTTAACCATTCATCAGACGATGGACATTTGGGCTCAGACAGTTCCATAGTTTGGGTATTGTTTTGATAGACACATTCGATTTAAAGGCTGAATGCAGGTGAAGAAACAAACTATATGGATATCTGGGTAAAAAGCGTTCCAGGCGGTAAGAACAGCAAGTGCAGTGGCCCAGATGCTGGAGAGTTCCTGGTGTGTTGGAGAACAACAGAGAGATCAGTGTGGCTAGAGCAGAGTAAGTAAGGGGAAAGTAGTAAGAGATTAGGCATTAATGGGGGGTAGATTGGATAGGACCTTACAAACTATGACAAGAGTTTTGGTTTCTGCTACATGTGAAACAGGAAATCACTAGAGGATTTTGAGCAGAGAGTAGCAAAATTTGATTTATATTTTAAAGGAATTTATTTATTTGTTTAGTGTGTGTGTGTGTGTGTGTGTGAGAGAGAGAGAGAGAGAGAGAGAGAGAGAGAGAGAGAGAATCCCAAGCAGGCTCCACACCCAGCATGGAGCCCAACATGGGGCTCGATCTCACAACTGTGAGATCATGACCTGAGCCAAAATCAAGAATCTGGTGCTTAACCAACTGAGCCACTGAGGTGCCCCTAAAGGAATTAATCTTTAAGTGGACCAATCATTTTGAGAATAAAATGTGGGATAATAGGGTGGAAGCAGAGAAATCAGTGAGCAGGCTTTAACAATAACCCATGCAAGAGACAATGATTGATTGCTTGGACCAGGCGACAGCAATGAAGGTGTTGAGAACTGATTAGATAGTCTGAATATACTTTGAGCTGGAGTTAGCAGGATTTGATGACAGAATGAACACGGAATGTGAGAGAAAGAAAGGAGTCAAAGATGACTCCAAGATTTTTGTCTGACAACTAGAAGGAGGAACTTAAGTTTCGGGAAAGAGTACAGAAGGAGCAGGTTTGGGATGGTGGCAGCAAAGATCAGAAGTTAAGTTTTGGATGTATTAAGTTTGAAATGCCCGTTAAACATTGAAGTGGAGATGTCAAGAATATAGTTGGATATGCAAGTCTAGAGTTCAAGGTCTGAGAATTGCTGAGAGGGTAAGGACAAACCCTTTGAATGACACTCAATCTGGGTAGGTAGTATCTTCAGCACTGTCCATATAGGAGCATGCTGATTGTACCATGTTCTATACAGCTGCCTCCACCCAGTGAACAAACGCTATTATCTTCCACTGTTTGTTAGCATCTTTCCTCCAATCATATAACTGTCCCTAGGTAATAAATACCCATACAAATATTTAAATTCCTTCCTCTTTGGCTCTTTTTCCACTCCCTAACATTACATGCTCTCACTCTACTTTCTGTAATCTATATTATAATTTACTCCCTGATAGGAAATCTTGCCATTGTCTCATTAATTAAAAACAAGATCCTTGGGGCACCTGGGTGGCTCAGTAGGTTAAGCATCTGATTCTTGACTTCAGCTCACGTCATGATCTCACAGTTCATGAGATCGAGTCCCGCATCTGGCTCTGCACTGACAGCAAGAAGCCCACTTGGGATTCTCTTTCTCCCCGTCTCTCTGCTCCTCCCCCACACCTGCTCACTCTTGCTCTCTCTCTCTCTCTCTCTCTCTCTCTCTCAAAATAAATAAATATTTTTAAAAAAAGAACAAGATCCTCTTTCCTTGGTTTTCACCACAAGGGCACAGTATTTTTATTGAGATATAGTCAACATGTAACATTATATTAGTTTCAGGTACACAACAGAATGATTCAATATATGTATACATACTGCAAAATGATCATCACAATAAATCTAGTTAACATCTATTCCAAATCTTTTCTTCATGCTGGATACTTTGGATATGAGGAAGCCAGCCATAATGGTTCAAATATGTCTGCAAATAACTCAGGAATTGACATGCTAACTTATGGAAATGTTGTCCACATAAGGCCTACAGTCTTGTCCCATGGCAGGTGTTCAATTAAATCTGATTGATTAATCATTTGGGCTCAACTATATATCATACAAATCTTTACATATTGTAGGATCTTGAGGAAAGAAGAATCCTCTACTCTCTCCACCCATCACTACCTGTGATTCCAACTTAGTATCTTCTCACAGGGTGTCTCTTCACCCAGGCTCATGACAAAGCTTTCTCTTTCATCTGCCACTTGATTTTTGTTGTTTTGTTGCTTTGTTTTCTTTCCTGACACTGTCTGTCCTCTGGAATGGAAACTAGCCTCTGACTGGCCTGATAATGTCCAAAATTCTCTGCAAATCATGCTTAACATAGAGATTGCCCTGTGGGCAAGAGCAAGACTCTCTGGCATTACCCCATTATAGCCACACTCATCTCCTAACCCCCTGAAACCACTAATCTATTCTCCAGCTCTATAATCACATATTTCACAATTGTTACATAAATAAAATCACGAGGTATGTATCCTTTTGTGATTGGCTTTGACCACTCTGTATAATTTTCTTGAAGTTCATCCAAGTTATTGAATGTATCAATAGTCCATTCCTTTTTTTTTTTTACCACTGAGTCATACTCCATGGCATGGGTGTACCACAGTTATTTTTATCCACTTACCCTTTGAAGGATATTTGAGTTGTTTCAGTTTTGGGGTATCCTAAATAAGTTGCTATAAGCATCCATGTACACAAGTTCCTGAATAAAGATAAATCCTCATTTCTTTGGGATAAATGCCCAAGAGTAGAACTGCTAAGTTGAATGGCAGTCCACTTTTCAGTTTTGAAAGGAATAGGCAAACTATTTTCCAGAGTCAAATTATTTTTTTGGGGATTTATGACTCAGTCCCTGGAAAGACATTCCACTGTTTACCTCTTTTTGATTAGAGAACTAACTGTCCTCAGAGTCCTGTGGAGTCAGACAGACATGGATTCAATTCTGCTTCAATCACTTATGAGCTGGGTGAGCTTGAACAACTTATTTACCTTTTTTGAGTCTCAGATTCCCTATTTTAAAAATAGGGATAATGATGGTGGAGAATTTAACAAGATCAACATATAAAGTACTCAGAGTAGAGAGCCTGGTACACTGCAGCGAGTTATGCTCTCTCTTCTCACTCCATGGCAAAATAATGATCAAATATTACTTCCAACAGTTTTGGTATTTTAAATTTTAAAAATCAAAAAAAGCATGATCCCAGCTCTTTTGTACATATTTTTTAAATTCTTTTTTTCAGTTTATTCATTTATTTTGAGAGAGAGCACACACATGCAAGCGGAGGAAGGGCATAGAGAGAGGGAGAGAGAATCCCAAGCAGGCTCTGCACTGTCAGCACAGAGCCCAATGTGGGGCTTGATCTCATGAACTGTGACATCATGACTAGAGCTGAAATCAAGAGTTGGATGCTTAACCGACTGAGCTACCCAGGTGCCTCCACATTCTATTTTATTAGATGAATTATCTTTAGTAGATGCCTTATGCATAATTTTTCCTTGGCAAAACCATTTTCCCTTTCTTCCTATCAACTGTTTGCTGAAGTAATCCTTACAATGCTTGGCAACAGAAATGAGTTGGTGTATCTCCATTATGTTCTGTGGTTTTTCCTCTCTTCTAGGTCAGTGAACAATTTTCTGATGACTGGTCCAAAGGTAAGAGAAAAAGTCCTTCGATTTATTTGGATTTCACTAATCTTAGCTTCTTGATTGAAGACTATACACATCAATTTCTTTTCTTTATATTCACATTTTTATGAGCAATATATGTTACAGACAGAAAAACGACACAGAGAGGGTTAGGGATATACCCAAAGAACACAGCAAGCTACTGTCAGGGCCAAGGCAAGAACCGAGTATTGATTCTGAATGTATGGCTAGAATTTCCAGAGCCAGAAAAGTCAACGGCCTTTCTGGTGTCAGGTTGCAGTCACACATCCTTCTCAATGCAGTGGTAGGCTGCAGTTTGCCATCTTTAAACTGCTGGCATTGTACTACATGATCTCTAAGGACATTTCCAGCCCCAAAATGTTCTTTTCTAAGATAGTAATGGAGTGATAACAGCTGAAAACCCATTTATGTAATTTGGGCTCATTTTGGAGAAGCAGAATAGTATAGTGAATAAAGGCTAGTGAGGTCTAGAGGCTGATAACACTGAATTTCGTTCCTACTTTTACCATCTGCTAGCTGTGGGACCTTGAGCAAACTGCTTTACTTCACCACTCTAAGCCTGTTTCTAATCTCCGGTTTCTAATCTATAAAAATGGTACCTATTTCACAAGGTTATTTGTAATCTTAAATGGGACAGCATATTAAAAGTGCTTATTCTGTCATTATTTTAGAAGGATGGGAGAGTGGGCAGGAAAATGGTGCTTGACCACTACAGGCCAAATGCCTCCCAAGTTCAGCTGAGAGTCTGGATGTTGACCCCTGTGTTTCTATGCAGGCTTACCTGATCTATTCCAGCAGCGTGGCAGCTGGTGCCCAGAGTGGTATTGAAGAATGCAAGTATCAGTTTGCCTGGGACCGATGGAACTGCCCTGAGAGAGCCCTGCAGCTGTCCAGCCATGGCGGCCTTCGCAGTGGTAAGGAAAGCCTCGGCCACAGCTCCCTGGACCCCCTGGCCACAGGTTAGAGCCCCACTCTTCAGGGATGGCCCCCTGCTGCTTCTACTTCCTCATTCCTCAACCTGGTTTCTATCCTCTCTCTGAGATCTTCTCTGTTCCTTCCCCACCTTATAAAGCTTTTTTTTTTCTTTCTTCCCAACACCCTCACTGCTCAATGAATGGACTTTGCCTCACCCCCAATCCTATATCACCCTTGGCCTCCCAGTTAGCTAAATATAAATAGCATCAGGAGGTAGGTAAGGGTCATAATTCTTCATGCCTCTTAGCCCCTTCCTTCAGCAGCTCAGCAGAGAGGTGCAGGCCGAGTGAGGACTGACCTGGACTTGACTTCCCATGGAGAAGATAAAGTGGTCATGCCAGTAAACGAAATAGCTGCCAATCAGAGGTTCTTTTCAAGACTACCCAGCATGTGCCTCTTAGACTTCAGTATTCCAGAAAGAAAGAGGCCTGGGCTCTTTACAACCTGGCTTTCAGATTCATCTCCTTCCCCATTTCTTCCTATGGCTCTTCACCACCTAAATCCTTTACAACCATGTGTGTAAACAATAATCTACCCACCGAGTCATAATGTGTGCCCTGAAAAGATGGGAGGGAAGAAGCATAGCACTGAGACCAAGGCTGGAGCAGACCATGGAAGTGAGTAAGGTACATTATAAAGGTGGAGAAATAGGATGCAGCTGGGGAAGGAGGGCATAATGATGTTATTAAAGGAAGACAGCGTGACTGATACTTGTTTGAGTTACAACCCCTCCCTCTAACTCACCCATTTTTGGTTCCTGCCAGCTAATCGGGAGACAGCGTTTGTACATGCCATCAGCTCTGCTGGGGTCATGTACACTCTGACTAGAAACTGCAGCCTTGGGGATTTTGACAACTGTGGCTGTGATGATTCCCGCAATGGCCAGCTGGGTGAGTAGTGATACTGTGGTGGGGGGTGGGGGGAGGGCAGGCCAGAAAATCCACTAGAGTGAAAAGTCTGGTAGGTAGTTTGGTGGGGGTGAAGAAGCATTGTATTCTTCTAAATCTGAGGAAAACCAGGGCCAACTGGTTTAAACCCAAACCCTAGAGTGACAAACCAGGCTAAATGTAGCTTGGGGCCCTCCTTCAACCACTGAAAGTTTTCCTTAATTTAAACACAATAAAGTAACAACACTCCCAGTGGATTAAATCTTGCTACTCCCTGAAAATAGGGGGGAATGTCATTTCCTGTTGCCTATCCCTGTTTCCTCTCCACTGTCCTCTCCCATGCTCTCTGCCTTCCAGCTCAACTTCCAGCTGTGTTGTTCCATATTATTTCCAGTTGAGCCTCTTGCCCCACTCCATGCTGGCACTTTGCTCACCTTTTTCTGGGCCATTTTGTGGATGTCAATCGCTGGCCAGGCATGTGCACACTCTGCCGGAAGGCCAGAAACACTGTGTGTAGAGGGACACTCCAGCATCTTGCAGAGAATCCACTCGGCAACTATTTACCTCATGGAGTCCGCAGCAAGGGGCTGGATGAGGCTGGAAGTGAAGCCCAAAAGTGGCCTGAACAAATCTGGGCTGAAACTAATCTGGAGACAGGGCACCTGCCCAACCCTAACCCCAGTTAGAAACAGTAACTAGGAGGCTCCAAGCCCTCCTGCTCAACGACCTTTCCTCCCCTTGCACTGTTCCAGGGGGCCAAGGCTGGCTGTGGGGAGGCTGCAGTGACAACGTGGGCTTCGGAGAGGCAATATCCAAGCAGTTCGTCGATGCCCTAGAGACAGGACAGGATGCCCGGGCCGCCATGAACCTGCACAACAACGAGGCCGGCCGCAAGGTGAGTCCTGCAGCCCTTGGGGTCAGGCAGCTGGCTCCGTCCACTCCCAGCCCTGGGTGCGCACAGCTCTTCGGTTCGTTTAACATATTGGAAAAAAGAGGCACCAAGCCGGCCAGCCACATGGATTAAATAGCTAGACGCCTAGCAACCGTCCCCGACCCCCCAGCGGACTCCCCACAGCGTCATCCCCGACCAGCTCACTCCTAGCTCTCTCCCCCAGGCGGTGAAGGGCACCATGAAACGCACATGTAAGTGCCACGGCGTGTCTGGCAGCTGCACCACGCAGACCTGCTGGCTGCAGCTGCCAGAGTTCCGCGAGGTGGGCGCGCACCTGAAGGAGAAGTACCACGCGGCGCTCAAGGTGGACCTGCTGCAGGGCGCCGGCAACAGCGCGGCCGGCCGCGGCGCCATCGCCGACACCTTCCGCTCCATCTCCACGCGGGAGCTGGTGCACCTGGAGGACTCCCCGGACTACTGCCTGGAGAACAAAACGCTAGGACTGCTGGGCACCGAAGGCCGAGAGTGCCTGCGGCGGGGGCGGGCCCTGGGCCGCTGGGAGCGCCGCAGCTGCCGCCGGCTCTGCGGGGACTGCGGACTGGCCGTAGAGGAGCGCCGTGCCGAGACCGTGTCCAGCTGCAACTGCAAGTTCCACTGGTGCTGCGCCGTGCGCTGCGAGCAGTGCCGCCGGCGGGTTACCAAGTACTTCTGCAGCCGCGCCGAGCGGCCGCGGGGGGGCGCGGCGCACAAACCCGGGAGAAAGCCCTGAGGGTCTCCTTTCTCCCCTCCTTTCCCCATTTGTCCTTGGCTTCTTTTAGAGACCCCAGTAATAGAGGAACCTAGGGAATGCTCCCCCCCACCCCCGCATTCCCCTGCCAGGGATCCCAAGAGGGAGAGACGCTGCGGTCTCTCCAGAGCTTGCCACTTTCCACCCCTTTTCCTCAATTCCTCTGTGCTCTCTCATCGAGCCCTGCATTACCCTCACGGTCCACACTTAGGTCTGAGGGCTCCCAGTTCTGAGATTCTGAGCTACTGATTCTGCTTGGACTAGGATGAGAATAGGCGGTCCTCCTCCCCTTCCTAGCTGCCCTAACGCCTGAGCTAGCCTATAGAGCCACGGGGAACTGGAAGAACCCTTCACAGATATGCAGGGTCAGGGTAAAGCCATGCTTCTCTCTTTTGCCCATTTTCTTGCCCACCCCCCTTTTGATTCTCTGCTGTTGACAGACACCCTAGCAATCTCTAATGCTTCCTCTCTCCTTTTCCCTTTCCCTGAAGAAAAACTGTGACTGACCCAGGAAAAAGCTTATCTTTGGGGGTTGTTTCCTAGAGGCAGGGCCTGAAGATGGAAGAAGTGGGAACCCTAGAGTGCTGACTTGCTGGAAAACAGGATCCTCCTCATCCTCGTGATACATGTCTCCAGTGGACTTTACTGGAGTAACTCCAGTTGGACCTTCTTAGACAATCACCCCAGGTGCTCCAGACAGACCCACAGTGTCTAGAACGACGTAAGGGCAGGTTACAAGTCACTTCCTATCCTATAAAGTAACCTTCTCCCTACTCCTGTTTCCTCCTAGCAGCCAACGTTACCTCTTCTCCTTCCCCTAATGATCCTTGTTCCTCTGAGCCAAGACTGAGCTAAATAATATCAATTTCCCATTCAGATCCTGGTTTGCACCTCTAAAGGCAGATCATAAGGAAGGAGAAGCTGGGACCCTTTCTTTTCACAAAACTGGATCTCAAACAGGCAGGATTCGGGGCATTAGATACTTTCCTTCGATAAGTAAACTTCCTGCAATGAAACTTTCCAATAGGAAGTTCAGCACCTTGAACTTTAATTTATTACACTCACTGTGATATGTGCCTTCTTTTCTAGGTATTGAACTTATTCCTGGGGGCATAGGGGAGGGTGAGTGGTAGATATAATGTCTAGGCCCTTTTTTCCCTCCCACCTTGCCAGAACACTCTCCTCCCTTAAGCCTCACTTCCCTGATGGCCTAAGTAGTTACACTGGCCTGTATGAGGCTAATCTGCCAACAATCAGTAAATAATTCACATAAATCTTCCACCAATACATTCACCCAGTAGGTCATTGCTTGTGGTGCTTGAGACAGAAGCAGTACAGTAGGGACTTGCTTCTGAAAGAGGGCCCTGGAAAGGGAAGGGTCAAGCCCCTGATAGACTCTCTGCAGCCCAAGGAGCTTCCCAGCCATCTCCCTTCTTCTAGGCTGGTCATGGGTCCGGACATGGGACAGCTGTTTAGGAGAACTGGTCAGATGCCAGACCACCTCATCCTACATCCCGGAGTGGGAGAGCACAGATGTGGCTCCCAGTAGGTAGCAGGCCGAGGCTTTGGGCCAGCCTGGGACAGTGGAAAGTCTCCTCTTATATTCCAGACTGGGGCAGTGGCCAGGTCAGAGCCCAAACCCCGAGTCTCTTCCCTACACAGCCTCTGGTCGACGAACGCTTACTGAGGAGAGAGGTTGCCTGTCCTTCCTCACAGGGACACACTTCCCTTCAGGGTCTCCTAATGTTTCATTTCCAGTACAATCAGCAAAAGGCCTTTTGCTCCTTCCCTCAGCTTTGATCTGAGCCTAGTGCATCTCCCAAATTGACCTTCTTTCCTAATCAAGCAGCAGCATATACTAACCTGGCTGTCCCACTTGGCAGAATTATTGGTAGTGTGTGGTAAGAAAATCTGGCAAGGCAGCTAGAAGATACAAAAGTACAATATTGTAAAGGAAAGCTGCATTCTCCAGGAGGTCTGTCAACATAAAAGTAGGACTATTGTGCTTCATATTTGATAATGCCAGCTCTGTACTTGAAACCTGTCATGCTGCCAGGAAGTTCTTTCATAGGTGGTTGTTTTGTATTTCCAAATGGATATAATTGATACCAGATTCATCTGAATTCTATAAAGAAAACAATATTGAGCTACCTTAGATCTGTATTGCTTTGTTTTCTCTGTTGCATTATCCCTTCATTCATTTAGTTATTCAACAAATGCTGGAGTGCAGATAGAGTGGCAAACAGCACAGCAGCCTCCTTGCATTCGTGGACTTTAGGTTCTCAGTTGTACTCCATCACCAGGGCTGTGTTCCCCTTTGCAAATACGGACAACTGCAGAACAGCTGCTTGGGAAGACACCTTGGAGGTCAGCTAGTCAAAGCTTTTGTTTTACAGATTAAAACTGATGCTGAAAAAGATGTCTGGCTTGTTCAACTAACTAGTAAGTTGCCATGGGGTGCACCCGGGAACCCTGGTCCCTTCCCTCTTCTTGTGTCCTCTTCAAGGCCCATCTGTCTCCAGCAGAGGAGAGAAGCAGAGGGGGATCCTGAGAAGTGACAAGGATACGAGTTCGTGCAGGGGGGGGTGAGGGGAGGGAGAGTGGTGCAAAACACTGTCTCCTTCCTGTCCCTGGCCTCTGAGCCTACACTCAGGCAGGGCTTTCTTTTCTTGAAAAGAATCCCAGCCTCAACTGGCCTTAGCAGCAGGTTAGGGCAAAGACAGAGGCAGGGTCGTGCTCAGTGCTGGTGGTGCTGGCGGTGGTGGGAGGGGAGGGCAGGCCAGGGCACCCGCCTATTGTGGGTCTGGATTGGATGCTTCCACTCATTCATTTCCTTTTAATTAACCCGCATTCCTGGAGGAGAAATATTTATGTTGGCTCCCATAGAGGCAATCCGCAGACTGGAAAGAAGGGGGAAGAAAGCCTGCCTTAGCAAAACAATATCTCTAAAGAGTTCAAGAAGAGAAAATAAGAGAACAAAATGCCATTAAAATAGCCTTCTACCCCCACTGGAGTCACTGAAAACTTCATTTCACATGCTAATCCCCCACTCCGCCCCTTCTCTTCTCACAACACCTTTCCTGAAAGTGTTTGGGAAAAGTCTTCGCAGTCAGTACACAGCTCCCTGCAGCTCAGACTTCTCCTTGTGTTAGTTCAGGGCCCCAAGTGGGGCTCTCGCTCCAGCAGCGGCTTTTTTCTCCCCCCCTTTAATTTAAACAAAGACTTCGGAGTTCATCAACCTCCCACTGAAATTCACAGCTGCTGAACAAACTAATCCCCTCTCCCGGCCTTTCTTCCCTTCAATGGGCTCTTGGCTTCAAAGACACTTTGGGAAAGGACTTTGCTGGGGCTCACACTGCTTCATCAATAGAAGTTAGTGCAAGTATTATCTGAAGAGCAAGTGGCTTTACAAACAAATACTGCCTAACAATCCCTTCCTCCCAAACACACACATCTAGCCCACAGACATGATGGGATCTACAACAGGATTAGAGATAGTACCCCCGGCTTCACACCCAGCCCCTTTGTGAAGCTGAGCTCAGCCCTGAAGTGGTGTGGGGAAAACCCGAGAGCTGCATGTCAGGCACGGATGGAGACACGGAGACGGAGACACACACACACACACACACACACACACACACACACACACACACAGAGCAGAGTGGCCAGAAATGCTGCAAGGAGAAAGCCTTGCAGCATAATTCAGTGCCACCCTCTGTTCTTCAACTCTCTTGACTCCCCGTCTGTCCCCAAGCCCCTTTCTGGTCTTATTGGGGTGCAGGGAGCAAGAACAAAGAGGCTAGGAAGGGAGGTAAGGGCAAAACAAGACCCAGAGGAGACAATAATTGGGAGATGACTGAGGAAACCAAATCAAAGTGGCTTTATTGCCCATTAAGTACATCAGTGCTTCAAATGCCAAGTCCAGCCATGAAGAGTGCAGCCAGAGAAGGCAGCCCTGAGCCGCGTGGCGGCTGAGGAGGAGAAGGGCCTCCAAGCCTTGGGGAGCAGTGCTAGGAAAGTCTCATTAATATGATGCCTGTTCCAGAACTGGGGTTAGAATCACACAATGGAAGGCCTAGGGCCTTGGGCCAGGGCTCAGACAGGTCAAGTCAGGATCATTCCCTGTAGGCAAGGTCCCTCTGCTCCTATTTCATAGCCTAAGACAGCTCCCAGCAAAAGGCAGTGCACCCCTTCTACTTTCCCCCTAACCTAGCCCACTCTTATGATGTGGGCAGAAGAGAAGGTCCTTGTAAAAAGCACCTAAGTTCCTTCTCTTGGTTCTGCTCAGCACCCATGCTTCACGTCCATGACTTGTTCAAAAGATGAACAATAGTCAACCCTATCCCAGCCTCTGGGGCTCAATGGAAAATGGACCTGGAAATATGAACTCAGAGGCAAGGAGAAGGTAAGGCCCGGCTCTTAACCAACAGAAGGGGAGAAATAAAAGCCCCACAAGATGGGTACAGCAGAGGTAGGCTTGGAGGTAATGACCCTGCTCACCCCCTCAGAAGCCACTTAAACAGAATTCCCTGGGGTTCTTGAAGACACCCTGCCCCAGGTCCTGTCAGAGTACAGAGTCAGGGAAAGTGAAGAACCAGCTATATGCTCTGCCGCAGAGGCTGAGAGAGCCTTGGATGGATTCTACAAGGCCAGGCATAAAAGGGTGGAAAGCACCCTGCTAGTTTAGAGGCAAGTCTACCTGGCAACAAGGGAAGAGGGTAGGGAAAAACAGTCTCTTCTGAAATTCCACCTTTTCTGCAGGGAGGAGTTAAGTAACAGCAGAAGTAGCCTCCTGGCAAGAGAGGCTGCCTGATTTACATGTGCAGCTTATAAGCCATGGTGAGGACAGCCTTCAGGACAGGCATGAAGCTGGAGACCTCGCTGAAGCTGCTGCAGCCCACCACTTGGGCATGCACTGCAAGGCCCTGCTCAAAGCTTCCTGCGTCCACACATCGGGCAACCTCATGGAGCCCAGCCAGGACATGAGGCGAGAGCTGTGGAGGGATCGACCCTTAGGTCAGGGAGCCCAACCATGCCCCTACCCTGGCAGGATGGAAGGGTAAGAGAGGATTTAAGCTCTGGAGCCCAGTCCGGGCAAGATGTATGTATTTTGTGGGGGAACCCAGGTCGGTGAGACCTATGGGAGAGGACACTGGGCTCCCTTTGGCCATGGGTGATAGAGGGCAGGGGGCAGAGGTGTACCACTAAGTGTACTTACTGTCCCCTGGCAGAGCTTCTCATATAGACATTCTAGACGTTGGGCTGCCTCATCCAGCTTCCGTTTTGTCTTCTGCGGGGGGAGGGGGGGATGGATTCTGACTCCAGCCCCTAAGACTAACACTACACAGGACTATAAAGAATCACAGTATATTAGAGCTGGAATGGCTTAATGCTACTGCTTTCATTTCACAGGAGAGGAAATGGACACCCAAAGATGGTAAGTGACTTGCTCAAGCTGACACAGCCAGTGAATGAATAGCAGGTCTCTGTACTCCTAGCTTTCACCTTCCCTCCAGTGCCCCTGGGCTGCCTTTCCCAGAGTTAAGCCTCAATGCCTCTGGGCCCTGCTACCAAGAAGCTGGACTCAGACCAGATGAGCCCCACGTCCCCACATGGATATCAAATAAGTACAAGACACAGACAGTGGGGCCCGGGGACCAGGAGAAAAGAGTCACACAAGGAACTGATCTACAGCTCAGGAATCCTGGGACTAGCTGGTGGTGTGGGGAGGACACCGTGGGGAAGGCTCAGACTTACTAAGTCAGTAGCAGACAGGGAGCAGCGTCGTAGAAGCTTGTCAAAGCTGGTCTTCAAGGACCGATGCTCTGGGGGAAGCTCCTTCCTTTCCACCCTCTCAGGTGGCCGCTGCTGAAGTTGCTGAGGAAGGAGCAGGGAGACAGGATAGACGGTCAAGGTGTCCTTACAGCTGCCCTACGGACTCGTCCTCAGTGACTCAGTGTCACACTTCTCCCACTGGAGCAGAGCAGAGTTGGGGAGAGGTACACCCCTTCGTCTCTGCAGTAAGGACATTTGGTACCTGCCTGCACCAGTTTCCCAAAGCAAAATCTGCCTCCCTCTTGAGGAAAGAAGCC
This sequence comes from Cryptoprocta ferox, assembly GCA_028646485.1. NCBI lineage: Eukaryota > Metazoa > Chordata > Mammalia > Carnivora > Eupleridae > Cryptoprocta > Cryptoprocta ferox. The sequence goes on from CM053561.1 coordinate 55,011,769, forward strand.
CATTCACCATGTTCCCTGCTTTTCTATACCCAAGAAGAGTTGGAAAGCAGAGGGAAACACGCTGTTCCTTTCACCTGCAGGCTGAGTTCTCCTGGTGCTCCTGGGGGAGCATGGCCCACACCAGGGACAGAAGGCTGGGAGGAAAGGACCCCTCGTGGCTCAGAGGTGAGGCTCATAACCGGAGCGGTAATCGGTGCAGGGGGCATATATGTCTCTGGCAACTAGAGACAGAGAAAGAAAGGCATATGAGTCTAAGCTGGGAGACTTGGAGGCCCTGGTTTGAGAGAGTGGCAGAAGTTATGAGTGAGCAAGGGAACAGAATAGTGAGGAGGGAACCAGGAAATGGGGAGACTGGTATATGTATGCAAGAAGGAAAGAGGAGATGGCTGAGGGGAGAAGAATGAGTGGAGAAACAGACAGGACAAGAGTGTGTGCCTAAGAAGGGGACTGGGCTGAATTCAGCTGGAATGTAGGTCATTGGTAAAAGTATGAAGGGTAGGTGGCAAGAGATGCATTGACCTTTTTCCTCTGGAGGTTGGTCCTGGGCACTGGGGCATTCTTCAAGGAATCCTGAGGTCCTGCATAGCACAGAGATAGAGGTATTTAGTTAGGGGCATGGTCAGGAACACTGGAAATTTTTAGCCTAAAGTCCAGCAGAATTATTTTAGTCGGAGACTATCACAGCTCCCTCTGCAGACCAGCCATACTCTCAGTTGACATTCTCCAACCCAATGGCCATTGGTTTACTGGCCTGAGGAAAGACTCCTAAGGTGGTAGTGGCGAGGGGTGGAGAAAGAGGCAATGACCCAGAAAAGGGAAGCCATGGAAGGAAGACTGACCTGGGGGAGCAGCCGCGAGGCCAGTGGTTGGGGGGGCACTAGAGCATGGAGCACCTGGGCCTCCTGGAGGGTGTGTCGCAGGGAAGCTGACAGGAGGGGCTGGGGGCTGGAAGCTCGGCAGGTTGACCCCTGGGGGTCTCACAGGAAGCAGAGGGAGCCACTGAGCAGTCTGAGCCGGAGAGGCAGAGCCAGGCTGTATGATGTCTAGGGGTGCCACGGGTGGGAGTGGACCAGGAGGAGGCCATGTTCCAGGAAAGCCCATGGGGTTAGGAACTTGTGCCTTTTGCCCTCTTAACAGTGGTGGCTCAAATAAAGCTGAAAAGGAACAGAAACAGGTCATTTTCCATGCAACTTCAATGTGGGAGAGACTCAGATCGTATCAGGGAAGAATAAGGCAGCAATAAAATGAACAAACAAACCTAATAATGATAATAATAAAAGATTAATACGTGTGTATGGAGATCTGCCATTTACAAAGAACCTTTAAACTATTCCTCAATTGATCCTAAAAATAATTCTGTAGGGTTGAAATGACCAACATAACAACTACTATCACTTTTCAAAAGCAATAGAGTGGCTAAGTCTGTTGCCCACAGATACAAAGCCAGTAAGTAACAGTACTAGGGAACCTGACTTCAGTTTCCAAGCTCCTCGCACTACATATTAGACATAATGCCCCCCAAATCCATGCTGGCCATGCCAATTGTCTTCCTCTGTGCTCTGCCCAGACAAACCTTTACTCACTCACTTACTCACCAGGCCTTACCCCAGGGCCCAAGGGCAAAGGCTGGGCTGCCTGGGGCCCAGGTGACCTGTAGTCACTTATATTCTGCATTCTGGAGCTTTGATAAGGGCTAGAATGGGAAGGTGTCAAGGGTGTCATTAGTGATGGCTGAGGTGTGAAAATCCTTGGCCTTGGAGATAGAGTTGGAACCTGTGAAGAGAAAAAGGGTAAGCACTTGGAAAGGGAAAAAAAGGTAAGTAATTGAAAACAGAAAAACAATAGAGAATATGAAACAAAAAACTGGCTCTTAAAATAAAAATCAATAGGGGCGCCTGGGTGGCTCAGTCGGTTGAGCGTCCGGCTTTGGCTCAGGTCATGATCTCGCCGTTCGTGGGTTCGAGCCCCGTGTCAGGTTCTGTGCTGACAGCTAGCTCAGAGCCTGGAGCCTGTCTTTGGATTCTGTGTCTCCCTCTCTCTCTGACCCTCCACTGCTCACACTGTTTCTCTCTCTCTCTCAAAAATAAATAAAACATTTAAAATATTTTTTAAAAATAATGAAAATAAAAATCAACAGAACTGATAAGTCTCTGTAAAAAGTGACAAAGATAAAGAAATAAGATGCAATTTCATTAAGATCAAGGGATGACATAGGGAATATTACAACAGTCCCTGCAGCTGCTAAAAAGATAATAGAGAAATACAAATAACAAAGTTACAAATAAATTTATGTTAATCAATTTGACAACTTAGAAGAAATGAACCAATTCCTCAAAAACCACACTCAGGCAAAATTAAATAGATAACTGGAATAGTCCTAAAACAATTAAAGGAATTAAATTTTTCATTGAAAAGTGCTCCCCCAAATAAATCCTTAGGCCTAGATAATTTTACCGGAAATTTAAACCAAACATTCAAAGAATTAACACAAAGTTTATACAGTATCTTCCAGAAAATAGAAGGAACATTTCCTAACTCCTTTTATGAGGTCAGTACTACCCTGAAACTAATGCCAGACAAAGACAGCACAAAATAAAACTACAGGCCAATATTTCTCATGAACTTAGGCACAAAAATTCTCAGCAAAATTTTTACAAAATTAATCTAACAATGAACTATTTTATTTTATTTTTATTTTAAGAGAGAGCATAACAGCGTGCAAGGAGGGGAGAGGGATAAGGGGGGGGAGGGGGAGGGAGAGAGAGAGAGAGAGACAGAGAGAGAGAGAGAATCCCAAGTAGGCTCCACACTCAGCACAGAGCCCAATACAAGGCTCAATCCCACAACCCTGGGATCACGACCCAAGCAGAAACTAATAGTTGGATGCTCAACCAACTGAGCCATCCAGGCACCCCAAACAATGAATATTAAAAAAGTAACATACAACAACCAAATGGGATTTATTCCAGACGATGTCAGGCTGGTTTGGTATATTTAAAAATCAATCAACCTAATCCACCATAACAACAGGCTAAAGAAGGAAAATCATTTAAAATGATAACAGGAAAAATATCTGACAAAATTCAAAATGATTCATGACTCAGCACACTAGGAACAGAAGGAAACTTGCATAGACTCATAAAGAGCATCTACAAAAAAAAAAAAAAAAAAAAAAAACCCTACAGCTAACGTCATGCTTAATGGTGAAAGACTGTATATTTTCCCTTTAAGGTTGGAAAAAAGCAAGGATGTTTGCTCTCACTTTTCTAAGTTTAGTGGTACAATAAAGCAAGAGAAAGAAATTAAAGGCAGACAGACTGGGGAAAAAATCTGTCTCGGCAGACAACATGACTGTCTACATAGAAAATCCCAAGGGATACACAAAAAACTCCTAGAACTAACAAATGAGTTCAGAAAACTCATTTCTGAACATTGAAGTTACAGGATACAAGATTAACACAAAAATATCAACTATATTTCTATACACCAACAATGAACAAAGGACAATCAAAATTAAAAAAGCAATTGCCATTTAATTTCAAATTGCTCCAGAGAAAATGAAATACTTAGGTTTGAAATGACCAAAACATGTCAGGATCTGTATGATGAAAATTATAAAATGCTGATGGAGATAGCAGGAGAGAGACATACCATGTTCGTGGATGAGAAGATTCAACATAGTAAAGATGTCAATTCTCCCTACCTTAATCTAGAATTTAATACAATTCCTGTCAACTTTTCATCAAGTTTCTTTGTGGACATAGACAAGCATATTCTAAAATTTATGTGGAAAAGGTAAGGTCCTAGAATACCCAAAGTAATTTTGAAAAAGAAAAACAAAGTGGGAGGGATTACTCTTTCTCATGCCAAGACTTACTATATAGAGGTAGCATTCAAGACAGAGTGGTACTGTCAGAGGGAAAGACACATAGATCAATAGAACAGAATAGAGATCTGAGAAATAAATCCATATAAATATGCTCAGGTAATTATTTTTAAGTCTATTTATTTTGAGAGAGCCAGAGACAGTGTGAGCAGGGGAGGGGCAGAGACAGAGAGAGAGAAAATCCCAAGTAGGCTTCACACTGTCAGCATGGAGCCCAATGTGGGGTTCAAACTCATGAAACCATGAGATCATGACCTGAGTTGAAACCAAGAGTCGGAGGCTTAAACAACTGAGCCACCCAGGCACCTGCCAGTTAATTTTTGGCAAAGAAGCAAAATCAATTCAATGGAGTAGAGACAGCCTTCTTAATAAATGATTATGGATATCCATTGACAAAAAAAAAAAAAAAGAAGCAGCAGCTTGACTATACTTCATGCCATACACAAAAATTAACTCCAAATGGAACATAGACTTAAATGTAAAACATAAAACTATAAAACTTTTAGAGAGAACACAGGAAAACTTTAGAGGACCTTGGACTGGCAGAGTTCTTACACTAATATGATCCATAGAAGGAAAACTATAAACTGGACCTTATAAAATCAAAAATGTTTGCTCTGTGAAGGACCATGTTTAAAAAATGAAAAGACAAATTCTTACACACTTACATACACACTCACACACACACATGAATACATGTAAAATTGGTGAAATCTGAATCTATGGACTGTACTAATATAAGTTTCTTAGTTTTTTTTTTATTTTTTTAATGTTTTATTTATTTTTGAGAGAGAGAGAGAGAGAGAGAGAGCGTGAGCAGGGGAGGGTCAGAGAGAGAGGGAGACACAGAATCCAAAGATAGGTTCCAGGCTCTGAGCTAGCTGTCAGCACAGAGCCTGACACGGGGCTTGAACCCACAAACCGTGAGATCATGACCTGAGCTGAAGTCAGACGCTCAACCGACTGAGCCACCCAGGTGCCCCTAAGTTTCTTAGTTTTGATATTGTGCTATAGTTGTGTGTGACTGGCATGAGGGGGGGTAGAGATGTCATACATGAAACTTCCCAGTACATTTCTTTGCAACTTCCTGTGACTCTACAATTATTTCAAAATAGAAAGGAGAGTGGGAGAGGGGGAGAAACACAGAAAGATAGAGAGAGTAGGAAAAGGTAGACGACAGAGGGGAAAGAAGGGGGAAGGAAGAAAGCAAGTTACGGTGAGAACTGAAGGTGGGACAGGATGAATCATCAGAGCTTCCCCTTAATACCTCTATTTGCAGTCTTGCTGGATTTTGTTCCCCAGCCCTTCCAGTAGGCTCCTGGTATAAGTAACAACACCCAAACCATCTAGGCATAGTGGCCAGGAACCTGGGAGTTAGTTCAACTTCACAGACTCCTCTAAACCATCATTAATTTCTGCCAATTCTACCTATTAAATATTTAAAATCTAACCTCACTCTCCAGTTTTAGATCATTTCATGTCCTCATCATTTCTTGCTATTGCCTCCAAGATGCCTCCTTCCTAAACTCTTAGCTAGTCATCACCCTGCATAAGACCATTCAATACCTCCTGACTGCTACCAATTTCAGGTTCAGGTCTAAGATCTTTAGCACAGAATTCCAGGCCTTTCCTGATATCTCGCCTACCTGTTACTCAGACTTCACCTAACCTTACTCCTCTGCCACGAACACCTGTTTTGCAGCCTCATTAAAATATTAGTAGTTCCTCGAGTGGGCGTTGCTTACTCTCCCTTCAATGCTTTCATACATGCTGTTCCCACTGCTTGAAATAAGTCTTCACCAGGGTGGCGCAGTAGATCAGTAGGTTAAGGGTCTGACTCTTGATTTCGTGTCAGGTCATCATCTCATGATTTGTGAAATCGAGCCCCATGTAAAGCTCTGTGCTGACGGCATGGAGTCTGCTTGGGATTCTCTCTCTCCCTCTGTCTCTGCCTCTCCCCTGCTTGTGCTCTCTCTCCCCCCCAACATAAAGAAAAAAAAATTAAAAAAAAGATAGTTTTCACCTACCCCTTCCCTTGCCTAAATAACTTTTTAATCTTCAAGACTCAGATCAAACATCATACTCATTCTGAAACATTCCCTAAACTTTCCCTGCTCCCCGCAAAAGTTGTTTTCTTCTGTGTGATCCCATGGCACCTTATCATACTGCAATCATGGCATTTATGAATTTTACTGTACTTATTTTTTTACATATCTATATTTCCACTAAGCTAGGAGCTAATTAAAGGCATGAATCGTGGTTTGGCCACCTTTCTGTTCTAAGAACCTAACAGCTGTCCAATAAAAAGCTATTAGAAAAATAACTGAATCTATGCTCTATGAAGTTGGGAATGTTCATCATTTTTGTTCACTAATATATTCTAACTGCCTAGAACCAGGCCTGGTATTGGTAGATATTTGATAAATATTTTTGAATGAATGAACAAACGAATGAACAAACCAGGTCTTACCTGGTGAGAACACTGGAATCCCAATCTGTAAGATGATGTCTCTTTAGAGTGGGGGGTAGCTCCCACAACAACCCGGGGGAAGGGAAAAGGAGGACACTGTTGGCCCATGACACCAGAACCCTGGGCATGAAAAAGCCGATCTCTCAGCTGCTGAATTGGTGGCTATAAAAGTTATAATAATGAAGAACTGTGTTAATTAAAATTAAAACAAGCAAATGTCCTCTCTTAGAAGCCTGGCCCCACAGAGCATTCAAACTTCAGTTTATTTCTACACTTCACTTCAGCCACCTTAGATGACTCAAAGGTTCCTAATTTCTGCCAAGCTTCCCTCCTTGCTGTTCCTTCTGCCTAGAATGCTCTATATCTGCTGGTAAGCTTCTTCTCTTTGAAGGTCCAGCTCAACTGTTTTAACCACTGGAAAGCCTTCCTTGACTACCCTAGGCAAAACCAGCCCCTTTCCTGGAGTCCCACAGCATTTAGTATAAGCTTCTGTTATGACACTGTAAGTTACTGACATCTGATTTCCCCCAAGGGAACTTCCTGAAGGACTAAGTATTATCTATCCTAGAACGTCTGTGTTTTGCATAGTGCCTGGAACATGGAAGTGCTCAGCCAGTGTTAGATGACTGAAATGGCTTGCTCTCTCTATATGGCCCCACTCACCTGAGTACAGTCCCTGGGTAGGTAGCTCATGGCAGTGGCCAGGCTGCCCTGGGATGCCAGGAGGTTGGCATACTGAGTGACCCTGTAGGTTGTGGCAGGGCCTGAGCTCACCCCGTCAGGACCCCGCAGTAGCTCCAAGCTCCTATTAAGGACCATCACCTTCTCCATCAGGTCCTATAGGAACAAAGAAAAGGCAGTCAGGCTTCTTCAAAGCGCATCCTGCTCTCTAAGCCCAGGCAGTTCACCCAGGGACTTCCCACTAGGGGTATGAGGGTACCTGGCCATAGCCAGCTACAGGCAGTAGTTGACAATACACCTAGTTAGAGAAGGGCCATTGGCCTCACCTCCCAAGCTGTTAGCACTAACTTCAACTGGGCCCATCTGGGTCTTAGATTCTTGGACATCTCTGCCTCTTATTTTGCTTTCTTTACTCTTTACTGTGCTAGTACATCATCAATTTCAGACTCTGGTATACTACTGTTTCATCTGTGACTTTGTCTTCCCATGAATCTGTAACTCCCACCTTCTCTGGTGACCTGCAAGGTGTCTGGTACAATTTAAATCCACAGAACTTTCGGGGTGCTTGGGTGGCTCAGTCAGTTGAGCATCTGACTTCAGCTCAGGTCATGATCTCGTGGTTTGTTAGTTCGAGGCCCGTGTCAGACTCTGTGCTGACAGCTGACAGCTCAGAGCCTGGAGCGCCTGCTTCGGATTCTGTGTCTCCCTCTCTCTGCCCCTCCCCCACTCACAATCTCTCTCTCTCTCTCTCTCTCTCTCTCTCTCTCTCTCTCTTTCCCCTAAATAAATAAACATTTAAAAAAATTAAATCCACAGAACTTTTAATAGCAGCTAAGAGAAGGCCCAGGCTCACAATTACTCAAATAGAGAATAAACTTATATTAACCAAACCTGAATTGGGAAAAAATTAGGAAGGTTAATACCTAAGCAGCAATTGCTCAGTCTACCCTGACTGAGAAGAGGGGAGGGAGGTTCCAGCTCGTCCCTGGGAGAAGGGCCCTTTTCTCCCCACTAATATCCTGACTCCAGCCTGGGCACCCAGAAGTCTCGCCTCTGATGCCCCCACACGTCCCTACCACAAGCCTCTCTCAGGAGCCTGGTAGGGAGTGACCAGTGCCCTGCAGAAAAGGACTACCTGTAACGCCAGGGGGGATGAAGCCTGGTGGCATTTTGCCCAACACTCCACCAGCTGCTCCACACTCCCTGAGCACACGTAACAGAGTCTGGCTTCAGAGGTTAGTGCTCTGCCACCTTCCTGTTCCATGCGAGTACCCAGCATGTCTGCAGAGAGACGGAAATTTCTTTAATGGCACACCTTCCCTGTGCTTCTCCTCATTCTCATGTTTGGAAATAGGTGGAGGGCCATGTGCTGTGGGACAAGTAACCACAGTGGCTTTGGACAATACTGACGCCAACCTTGCTCTACAACGAAGGGCAGAACTCTTGCATTACGACGTGACAAGAAAAAGTCAAACAGGACAACAAATGACCCCTACGGAAAGTAGAAAGATGCACTGTAGTCTTTGCCTCCTGGCTGAACCAGACCTTGACCTTGACAACACGGCCTACCCTCGCAGAGCTTGGGCTGCTCCTCTGCCTTGTCCCTCAGTGTGTCCAGTAACTCCATGCTGGAGTGACACCACTCCATCCTGAAGCCTAGGGCTACCTACCACAGAGCTCAGGGAATTTCTCTGGCCCTGAGTATGTCAGTAGCAAGGCCAGGGCCTCTCTCCAGTTCTGCAGGCTACAGGTACACACCATATCCTTCCAATTCTTCCGTACAACACAGGCTAGCAGCTGTAGTGGGCAGAGAGGGAAGGAGGCCGTCAGCCATCCATCCAGCACAGGCAGCAGGAGTCACACACAGGGACATGTTAAGAAAAGCCACTCACGAGCAGGTTTCCTATTAGACCATTAACTAGAAGATGGGGGTGAGGTAGGGGTGGTTGGAGTGGGGAGAGAGAGAGCCTGGCAGATCTTCTGGACACCAAGGTGTGGGCATCCACCTACAAAGTCCAAGTAATCCCCTCCCCTCCTCTTCTGCACAGCGGGCGGTTACCGAGGAGATTCTGGTTTTCTTCTTGGCCCAGTAGCACTCCTGTGTTTGCTTTAGCAGATCTGCGCCCCCAGCCTGGGCCAGGATGATGGCATCAGCAAAGCGCTCTTCCTTTAGACACAGCTCCACAGCAGGGCCCAGTTCTCCAAGCAGGAGAGCCTGGCTCAGGAGTCCATCAGTGTCTGCAGGCAGAGGCATCCCTCTGTGTGAGCCTGCCCTCAGACCCTAGCTTCCTGTCCCCTTGTAGGGCCTACTGTGTACTCCTTCTATCTCTGTATCACTCAGCCTCTTGCCCCAAACAAAACTCCCAGGTTTCATTCTTTAACAATGAAATGTAGTGGGCTGTCCTAGAGTGCCAGGTCCAGTGGTAGGTAACTCTCTGAAGATAGGGCTCGAGAGGAAGGAGGGCCTCATTGGGGCAGCATCAGAGGTATAGTGTGTGCTCATTCGGCAAGGACAGGGTCACAGTCTTTAAGCAAGGAAACAGAAGGACAGAAAGAAATTTCTTGCTAAAAGGCCTTCCAAGGAAAGATGCAGCCACAAAATCCAGAGAGAGCTCTAACCAGTAACTGAACTGCCCAGCATTTGTGTGGTGGGAGGGAGGCGAGAGGCAGGGGACAAGAAGAAAATATTCTCAAGTCCCAAAACTCTGAGCCCAACTACTCCCACACAGAGGGTCTCTCTCCCTCAGGATTGGGGTACCTTCTGTGATGGGGATCTCCCATGGAGTCATATTCTGAGGGACCAGCTCATCAAAGAAGGTTGAGGAGGCAGAAGCTTCTTCTGTGATGTGTTTTGAGGCCTGTACAAGGAAGGACAGAGGTGGCTACTTAGGAAATGAACCCCAAAACAGACACAGAGCTGCCTTAGTAACTCTCTCCGGAAGCTCTACTATTTGGCCCTTAATGGGTAAAGATAAAAGAATAATCAGGTAGGGTCTGGGAAGGGCTCCAGTCCATGGTTAAAACATAGCTCCTCTCCCCACCCAAAAGCTTATGACCTCTGTATCTCACTGTGGTTCTAAAAAAAATGAGGAGTTTGAAGACTTCTACAGAAGCTGAGCATTTCATGAGAGCAAAGCAAAGGGCCAGGAAGAGGCAGATGCCCTAAAGGCAAGTCTCCTGTGCTACCCTTGGTCTGGCTGCCTGGGTTCCTACCACACCTGGCTGAAGAAGGCCTGCTGTCTGTTACTGTGATCATCTCCCTCAGACTGAGGGCTCTCACCCAGCCCCAAGTCACTCTTCAGCCATGTGGCCACCTGCAGGGAGAGACCCATGAGTGCCCTCTTCCCAATACAAGATCAGACATGCATTATGCCATCTTCCCGCCTCCACACCCACCACCTGGACTCTCTAAGATCCTGGGGCTTTTTACCTGGGGAAAAGCCTACCTCTAGGAGGTAGTATTTTTGTATATGCATTAATGAAGCCCAGAAAGAGCTCACTGGAGACAGTTTCCAATGACAGCATTCTCTTCTTCTCTGCCTCAAGTACATGCTTCTGATGCGAAAGCAGCTTACCTTCTTCTGAAGTTCATCTTTACTGTATCCTAATAGTTTTAGAAATTTCATTCTGGAGTCTTGTTCTAAGGTCACCTAAGGAACCACAGAACACACAAGTCTCCATTAAACCAATGTGAATGGCCCTCTCCTGCATAAGCCAGTGTACCCTCTAATAAGTTCTTCAGACTACCAGAGGTACCCTATGAAGCCAGCACCATCTCTCCTCTTTTTTTCCCCAGATTTGATCCTGCTGGGCTGGTGGGGTGGTGTTAAAAAAAACCCTCTCCCACTTCTGCATGAGAACTTGACCTTCAGTTGACTTACTAGATCTGTTGGCCTGGTTACCTGATAAGAGTAAAATGTCAGCTATGTTTCTAGGCAACATTGCTTGTGACTGATAAATTGCATCTGGGCTGGAACTATAAACTATACACAAACTCTGTGGATACCATGCTCTAGGCTTTCCTGATTGCAAGGACTCTTGTAACTGAACGGATCTCTTGCAGGGACTCTAGAAACTACATTTTCAGAGTGGGTACAAGAGACATTGGCTCTTGTGGGCATTAGGCTTCTAAGCCAGAGCCACCTACACAACTGCCTAATGTATATTTCATCTCCTTGCACCTGAGCTGTCTTCTGGGGAGGTGAAGAGGAGAGCTCTGAACTGCTGCATGGCCTGCCACAAGGACTCTCACAGAAGACAGCCACCTCCTGCTGCCCGGCTGGCAAGCTGTGGTTCCTGTCCCATGGCCTTCTGAGGAGACTGATGCCAAGAGAATCTAGAGAGCGGTGTGCGTGTCTAAATATCCAGTTGAAAACGCAGTTCCTAGTGGAAGCTGCATAGACACAGTAAGTCAATTTACCCACTCAGTGTCCCAGATACTGAGGGCCAAGCCTTCCTGAAGCCCTACCCTCATTTGGGTTAGATGGCTGGGCCCTTCATTTCTCCTACACAGAACTGTGAATTCTGACTAATATCTTTCTCACAGTCTCTCAGGGCTCCCTCCTTCTCCCATGCTTGTCCTTTAGAAATGTTCAGTCACATTTCAGCTTCAGCCATCATCACAGACAGCTCTTAGATAGCTTTTCAAGCAGACTCCCCTCTGTCCTTGGGCACTGCTGCCTCCTTTGTTTGGAAGAGTAAAGGTTCAACTCCTGATGGCGCCTTCTATTCTCTTTCCCACTCCACAATTCCTGGAGCTGTTGCCTGCATCCTGCTTACAACAAAAGCAGCATTTCTTACTCTTTTCTTCCCACATCTTTTTCTAGCTTCACTCTATAGATGATCTTTCTCAAATCCTGTCTCCTTCCCAGATACCTGGTGTCTCCATCATAAAGTTCTACTGGGTCTAAAGCACAGACCCCAAGCCCTGCTCAGAACCTCTGGGCCAGGCTCTGTCCTGCTTTTTGCGTTCTTTGCTACGTGCTACGATCCCAAAGCTTTAAATAATCCTCTCGCTGCCTGCCCAGTGGTTATTTCTCTTTCTTGCTTTAGCTTTCTCTTCTTACCTGCTCACTTCCTTTCACAGGTAGAGCACTCCTGGTGTCATAAGCAGCTTGAAATTTCATTAGCATTGGAACTCGACCCATGCTCCAGAGTAATTTGGGACTTGAGCCCCGAGTACCACCACAATAACTTGCCTTGGGTTAACAGAAATAATCTCAAAGCCTTCTCATGATGCCCGCCCCCCCACTTCTAGCCAATCCTCTTCCTTTCCTTTTCCTTCTCTTCTTCTCTCTTCCCATGACCTTATCTGCCCTTTGGCATGGCATGAAAGTCTCCACCTTGGCCGTGGTAAAGTATCCAGGACATCAGCAATAGTAGCAAAAAAGGCAAATGTCTCTGTACCCTTTGGCTTCCTTAGTTGCAAAGGGTCTCTGAGCCACTGGCAAAAGGTGAAGATTTTGTGTCCAGAGGGTGGGAGTAGTGTTGGAAAAAGCCTGAGAGGTCAGGGTCTCTGTAATCTAGGTCACAGAGTGGTGGTGCATCTCCTGGAGGTTCCCACTCTAGGAAAACACTTCGGAGCAGCCAGCCTTCGGGCTTCCTACCTTCAGGAACTGCCAGAGCATCTTTTCACTTTGTAGTGACGTTTGTTTGATCTTGTTCTGACAATAATTCAGGAGATTTCCTGACCCCAGGGCCTCCTGCAGCTCAGCTGACCGCCTCAGGAATTCAGATTCTGTGGTGACTTGACTGATGAAGACTAGGCGGAGGCAAAGCTGTGGCCCCTGGTGGGCAGGGGTGCTGGGGAGGCCAAAGGTAACCAGCTTTCCCCCAAACTGGTGAGGAAAAACAAGAAGGGTAAAGGTCGTATCTTCAAGCTAAAAATTAACACCGAGTCTACATCACAAGGAAGGCTATCTACTGGTCAACTCTAGGAGAGAAAATCGATAATAAGAACTCCTGGGGGTGGAACAAGATCAGGAAATGAGTAGCAAATGTGCCCCCATACCCAAACCACCTCTATATTTTTAGCACCATCAGCTTAACCCTCCAGCATATGGTACTCATCTTCTCTTCACCTGTGCAGGTACCACCATTCTCCCAGTCACCTGAACTAAACACTTTGGCTTCATCACAGTCTTTATACCCACCACAGCCAAGCAACAGCAGTCTTACCTCTTGCTCAATGTCTCTCACGCAGGTCTCCTCCATCTCACTCCCAGTGCTAGCACACCTAGATTACTGGAATTGATTGCTAGCCTCTGGGTTTTTCCTCCTCAACCCAAGCCTTAGACTACTGGCCTGTATCTACTGCTACTTAGGGGCTTGTTATGGTTTCACAAGGCCTCAGAAGAGGGCTTAAGTTCCTCTGCCTGTAACGCACAAAATCCTCCAAGATCAGGGCCAGACTCTCTAGCCTTTCTCTCCCTGCTCATTTATGTAATCGCTCCACATCCCCAAAGTGCCCAGTTCATTCCTGCTTCTGAGCCTTCACCCACCAAAACACCCCCACCCAAGAATCCTTCTCGCCAAATTAGGTACCCTACATAAAGCACCTGACACAAAGCAGAGCTCGGTGACATTCCTTTACTCCAGCAGTTCCCCACTTTGGCTGCACATTTAAAACCACCCGAAGAGCTAACCAGGCGTCATCAGGTTGTACTCCCGACAAGAAGATCTGAATCCCTGGGAGTGGGACCAGGCATGGTCCCAGTATATTTTCAAGCTCTTCAGGTGACAGCCATGGTTGACAACTACTGCTTACTCCCCAACCCTTCACTATTTCCCTTCCTAAGACCCCTGTCTTAACGAACTTTCCCAGGCAGAATTCTTCACTTGACTCTCCTACAGCACAAACCTACACTACAGATTAGTGCTAAACAAAGTAATTTTAACTTTTGACTTGTTAATACTTGATGCTTTTACAAAGTGTATACATGTTTATTTGAGGTTCATGTCAATTCACTAACATAGAGCCAAGCAGGTATTACTATCCCTGTTTTACAAATGAGAACACTGAAGTCCTGAGTTAAGTTACTTGCTCAAGGTTACCCAGCTAACAAGTGACAGAGCTATAAGAATGCAGGCCTCTCTAGACACATCCATAAACAGAACAAGTTGGTGGTTGCCAAAGGGAAGAGAGGGGTGAGAGAATGGGCAAATGGTTGAAGGGGAGAGGGAGGTAAAATAACTCATTCTAGTTATGCAATGAATAAGTCATGGTACAGTATAGGAAACAGAAGTCAATGGTACTGTAAGGGCGCTGTAGGGTGACACATGGTAGCTACACTTGTGGTGAACATAGCATAATGTATAAACCTGCTGAATCACTGTGTTGTACTCCTGAAACTAACGTAACATTGTGTGTCAGCTATACTTCAGTTAAAAAAGGCAGAGGGCGCTCTGGAAAACAGTGTGGAGGTTCCTCAAAAAATTATCAATAGAACTCCCCTATGACCCAGCAATAGCACTGCTAGGGATTTACCCAAGGGATGCAGGACTGCTGATGCATAGGGGCACATGCACCCCAATGTTCATAGCAGAACTTCCAAATAATAGCCAAATCATGGAAAGAGCCTAAATGTCCATCAACTGACGAATGGATCAAGAAAATGTGGTTTATATATACAATGGAATACTATATGGCAATGAGAAAGAATTAAATCTGGCCATTCGTAGCAAAGTGGATGGATCTCGAGGGTGTCATGCTAAGCGAAATAAGTCAGGCAGAGAAGGACAGATACCATATGTTTTCACTCATAAATGTAACAGGAGAAACTTAGCAAAGGACTATGGGGGAGGGGGAGGGGGAAAAATAGTTGGGGAGAGGGAGGGAAGCAAACCATGAGAGACTTCTGAATGCTGAAAACAAACTGAGGGCTGAAAGGGGAGGGGGAAAGAGGAAGTGGGGGATTGGTTATGGAGGAGGGCACTTGTGACTTCTGGGGAAGAGCACTGGGTGTTATATGGAAACCAACTGGACAATAAACTATAAATAAAAAAATAACATAACATAACATAACATAAAAAAGGCAGAGGGGCTCCCGGGAGGCTCAGTCAGTCAAGGGTCCAACTCTTGATATCAGGTCATGATCTCACAGTTCATGAGTTCAAGCTCTGCATTGGATTCTGAGCTGATGGCACAGAACCTGCTTGGGATTCTCTCTCCCCCTATTTCTGTCCCTCCTCCACTCTCTTTCTCCCCCTCTCTCAAAATAAATAAATAAAAACTTTTTAAAAAGGCAGAAAATAATTATTGGGGCTAATGTTGAGAAAATGAAACTCCTAGGCATTGTTGGAAATATCTGTAGCTGCTGTGGAAAATGGTATGGTGAATCCTCAAAAAGTTAAACACAGAATTACCTCCTGAAACAAACAAACAAAACAAATGAAGGAATGTAGGCCTTTCGACATCAGAATTCTTCACCTCCCTGCCTCTTGAGTGTGTTGGCCTTGCCTCCACAATAAAACTGGTGGCTCTGCAAAGAAGAACCACTTCTTTGCTACATCTGTTTTCAATTCAAACCTAATATTTAAATTTTTTTACGTGCACTTATTTTTGAGAGACAGAGAAAGACAGAGTGTGAACAGGGGAGGGGCAGAAAGAGAAAGAGACACAGAATATGAAGCAGGCTCCAGGCTCTGAGCTAGCGGGTAGCACGGAGCCCGATGTGGGGCTCAAACCCATGAACCATGAGATCGTGACCTGAGCCGAAGTCGGATGCTCAACTGACTGAGCCACCCAGGTGCCCCTCAAACCTAATATTTAAAGCATTAGGTTAACCTAGTGCTTTAGGGCCCTGCCACTCCTCAGACCAGCAGGAAGGGCATCACCTGGGAACTTGTGGGAAAATCAGAATCTTGGGTCCTACCCTAGACTAAATGAACCAGAATCTGAATTTTAATAAGATCTCCAGGTGATCTGTATGTGTATGAAAGTTTAAGAAGCACTTGCTTTAGGGATAAAAATGAACAAAATGTGGTCTCTATCGTCCAGGAGTCTGTTACTCAGTAGGGTCTCCACCAAGTCTCCACCAATTCAATGGCTCAGGAGAGAAGTTGAAGGGCAGGGTACAGCCAGAAGCAGCAAAGCTGAGGAGTTAGTTGTGGAACAGAAAGAAGTCATATGTAACAGGAGCATAGAAAACACATAAGAATAAGGTGGGAATAAAAACTGAAAAGGTAACTGCGGCCCTGTGTACATTTGGCCTGAGTCCATAAGGCAATGGGGCCAAAGGTTTTGAACAGAGGAGTGACAGATGGAATCTACATTTTTTCTTTCCTGCTTGGTATTCTAACCCTTACATGTCTGGACTCACTACCAGTCCAGACATGTAAGAGTCAGAGAAAGATCAGGTGGAATCCCAAGCAGTTCTCCATGACCAAGCAGTCTAAAGTATTCTATTCCTTTTAGACAGGACCAGCACAGTAAGCAAGGCAAAGGAAAGGAAAGCTACAGTAACTCTGCTTGAGCATGAATGTGGGACCTGATCTGAGACACAGGCAGTAGGAACGAATCTCCTACAGAACATAGCTCCATGCTGAGCACACAGTAGGCTTCTGAAACATACACACACACAACCATGCACTACACCTTCCCCCCTCTCCCCCCGCCACTACACTTACAGCAAATGAAACACCTGCTGGCCTTCTCATCCACTTGGGGGGTTTTTTTAGAGGAGGTATCAAGGAGCCTTGGGCCACTTGCTCTGGCACCTGCAATGGTGGGAGAGGCTGGCCTTTGCTGAAGGAAGAAGAGATCTGAGGGCAAAAGGACACCTGCATCACCAGCTTGAAATGGTGCTGCATCTACAGATTTGGGGGGAAATCCTTGAGACATCCAATCTAGCCCACAAAGGCTGGACTCCCATTTTCTAGAGAACTGGTAGTGAGGGAAGGACTCCCATGCAGTAGGCTGTTGGAAAGCCCACTGAATCCAAGGTCTACAGTGGAGTGTAGACACAGAATGGATCTATAGGAGAAAAGGAAATAAGACACTTCCAAAATAATGGTTCCACCATGTTGGTCCAGAGCCCCTGAAATACCACAGGGAACATCCAAGAATAAGAGTCAAGGTAAAGGCCTCTTTTGTATTGTGGCAGGAACTGACATCCTCCCAGGAAGATGGGCACTAGAGCAAAGGTGCAGCCCTCCTAACCCAGGCCCCTGGCTTCCCAGTCTCCAATAGTCCCCACTTCTTCCCAGGTCATTCGTCCTTCTCTCTGCCCCACCACAGAGACAGCATTCCCTCTAGCATTCTCCACCAAGCCCTTCAAACCTTGTCAGCCTGTCTCATCTGCTGGACTTCCCAGCTCCTACCCATCACGGAATACAAACTGATCCAGCCATCGAAGGAGGCAGCAGAGAACACTGGAGGGTTCCGAGGGCACCACTGCACATCAAAGCACCAGCTGCTCTGTGTGGGTAGCTTATATACTACCTGTGAGGGAACCCAACCATTAGGGAAACCCTGACTTAGGTAAGACAACCCAGAACATGCAGCTTATCTCCCCTCCCAGCATGCCCACAGAAAGGCCGGCCCACCTCACCACTCCCCAGGTTCCAGCACAAGATCTGGCTGTCCTTGGCACTACTGAGCAGCAGCTCAGCATCAGCCCGGCTCCATGACACTGAAAAGATCCCCCTAAAAAGAAAAGGAAAGAGGAACTAACATTTGTTGAATGCCCACTGTGAGTAGGGTGGCATACATATCTTGGATATACCTCATTCCTATAAAATGAGTGGTCTGATTTCATTTTACAAATGAGGAAAATGAGGCTTTGAAAAATTAAGGAACCTTCAGCAGTCATGCAGCCAGGACAAGTCAAAGCCCAGAGCCTGTGAACTATGCACTGTATCATTCTGCCTCCCCCAGGTCCCTGCAGGATGGCCCACTTCTCTTCCCTGACTGTGGAGTAGGGACTGTGAATCAGCATGAATCACACAAGCACCCATCCCTACGCGTGCTTTTTAGCCCATGAGGGGAGTAAGGATCTAACTCTTAAAAGTCCCCAAGAAGGCATAAAAGCAACATTGCCCTTTAGTAAGAAAGAACAGTGTGGGGTTGTTTTCTCTGTCTGCTATGGGCCTAAGAGCTACAGCTTCAGGGGAAGGCCTGTTCGGAGGATAAACAGGAGCCAAGGTTTTCTCATTGAGAAGTCTTGGGGGTGCCTGGGTGGCTCGGTCAGTTAAGCATCCGACTCTTGGTTTTGGCTCAGGTCATGATCTCATGGTTTGTGAGATGAAGCCCCATGTCAGGCTCTGTGCTGACAGCACGGAGCTTGCTTGGGATTCTCTGTCTCCCTCTCTCTCTACTCCTCCCATGCATGTGCCCTCTCTTGCTCTCAAAATAAATAAACTTGCTCTCAAAATAAATAAACTTAAAAAAAAAAAGGAGAAGTCTTGGAGGAGACAACCTCACCACCTAAAGAAATTAACATTATCCTTAGATCAGAGCCTGGGGACTCTCCCATGAGGACTACACATAGGCTCCAAATATTTGTCATGACCCCATCCACACTCCAGTTTCTGGAAGTTAAATGGAATCTCAGGTTCCTCTCCATAAGGTTACGATCTCAAGAAACTCCTCTCTGTTGGGGCTAGAGCTAGGATTGGGAAACTGTGTTCACTGGAAATGACTCTGAAGACAGGGAGGGTATCTGGTAACTAAAGTGAGGCATTCACTGCCTCCTACCCAGGTCAGTTATGCCCCACCGTCCACCAAGAATGTAGACAGTGTGTGAGACATTACCTGCTGTGGCTCTCCAGCACTTTCAGGGGAGAGGAGGCAAAGCGCAAATCCCACAGCTGAATCACTGGAAGACGATCATCTTCTGAGCAGAGCACCAACTGGGTGGCTATCTCTGGGTGCCAGGCCAGGCCTGAGCTGTGCATCTGTGAACAAAGCAGACCCCAAAGGGTAATGTAACCTGACTCTTGTGATTATGAACCTTTTCTGCCCAGTTGGAATAGGGGAGGTTTTGTGTCTCTTCTGTGTGATAAGTGATGACTACGAGTAAGTAACGGATACTAGAAGCCACCAGATCAGTTCTGTTTAGCTTCCCTAAGCATTCACTCTCAATACGAAATCTGATAAGAGGCTAAGTCTGCAAGTGTAGCAGCTGAAAGCAGAACCCTGGCCTGGGGAAGAGCAGCTCCAAAGCCTAGGCATGAGAAGGAAGCCAGAGCCCAAGCCTGGACTCTGCCTCCAGAACTCACCCTGTTGCTATGATCGCTGACTCTGATGATAGGTTCATTCTTCCTGAGATCCCACACAACTGCCTTGCCGCTGGGGTGAGCAGAAGCCAGAATGTGTTGAACTTGCCAGTTCCAAGCGAGTGCCTTGATGTCTTCTGGAGGCTGCTGAGGCAGGACGGGGGGAGGGGGTGGAGGACAACTTGTCATCCCCTGGACCAAGGGACATTTGCTGTTCCACTGCTCCCAACCACCCAGAGAAAGCCCAAGAGCAGACATGGGCTTCCCAAACCCAGATAGAATCAGGGAGCTGGGAGCTGAATTTTCTGGAGAGCATCCTTTGGGGGTACTGGTGTAGAAGCTGAGAGAATGGCAGGCACACTTGGATTTTACCCCTATCCCAAGTTGCTCCTGAGAGAATAGAGTCAAGATTTACAACAGCCCTCTTATCTATGACAGAGAGAGAGGTAGAGGAGGAGGAAGGAAGGGAAACACAGGTACATTAGGACCCTCAGAGAAAATGAGGCAGAAAGAAAAGCCATTGCTATTTTTAGGGCACAAGGTGCTATCAAATTTATACTTAACTTACCTCATGATACTGTAAGCATAAAGACAGAGAAGAGTCAGGAAGCAAAAAGACAGACCCAGTTATACACTGACAGGTAGGTACATAGAGACAGGCATACACAGGACCCCACCTGCATAGAACTAGATACAGAGGCAAAGCTGACCCACCCCACCAAAAGGACAAGGGTATATCTGAGTGTCCCATCTTAGCCCCACTTCCTGAGCCCAGGGTCCTACTCTACTCTGCCTGAGCTCTACTATGATAAATCATACTTCTACTTCTTTTCTCAATGCCTCCCACTGCCCTTCTTCATCTTTCTTCCAGAAACTCTGGGACAGTTAATAATCACAAACCACCCCCACCACACACACACCCTCCCCTCCATCCCTGCTAGTGTCTGGCTGGTAATGTGTTAGTTTGTGAAGCTTTATTGCCCTCCAGTGGTAAAGTCCAAAACCTTCTGTGCTCTGGCTGTCTCCAGGATTCAAGAGGCTCTCTAGGAAATCCAGCTTCCGCAGGAGACTTCTTACCTGTGACTTGGATCCTGGGGTCATTGGCACATTTAGGTTATTCAAATCCCAAATGAAGATTTCAGAATCACTGGCGCCTGTAGCCAGGAGGTTGCCCTGTATGAAGAATGGGTCTTTGGAGACACACCATCCCAGGAAGAGCTAAGAGTAGGAAAGTGGGGAAGAGATCCACATTTGGGGTTTCCAAAGCCTCTCCCATAACAGCCTGGGAAGGGCTCAGAGTTATAGACTGGAGGTCACAAGTGAATGTTTCCACCCAGATTTGTTACTCCATGGCTTGGCCGTGTCTGACCAACTGAAATGCAGTACCTGGAAAGGATTAAAGTCAAGGGCTCTGACAGCCCCTGTGTGCTTCTGTCTCTGGGCAATCACAGGCTCCTTCCCCGAAGACAGGATGTGAGTCACATTGTATAGAGTAAGCATGCCATTGTCTCCACCACCTGCAATAACTCCGGAGCCTTCCAGAAGCCCATTGCCAAAGCTCCCCCAGATCAACTTGTAAAATCTACAAAGAGGAGAAACTGGCATCAGCACCAACTCAGAACCATGTCAATAGGCAGAGAGCAGGCATCTCTGTCAGCCTCTGCCATTAGGCAGGCATCCCCACCCCTAGATGGGGCCTGCCTTTCTCCTCACTTACCAGCCACACAACAGAAGTGTCCTCACTTTGGTCCTGCCCTTTCTCTGAAAAAATATTCCATCTTTGTCACACTAGAAGTGAGGAGGCCAGGCTCTTATTCCCCTAAATTAACATTATTAGGGTTATATAGGCCCAGTGATATATATTTAAAATAAATTACTTCACTTAATCCTCACAACTCAAAAAACAGTAACAACTAACACTTATTAAATAGTTCCTATGTGTCACACATTGTTTTAAGTGCTTTACACATATTAGCTAATTTAATATTCAATAACTATTAGGTATTATTACTAACTCCATTTTCAATTGAGGAAACTGAGACACAGAAAATTCATGAATTTCTATATATACAGTTAGTAATTTTATCCCTATTTGACAGCTAGGAAGTGGTGGAATCAAGGTGTAAAGTCTGGCCCATTTATTTTAGAGCCTGATCTCTTAACCATCATAAAATACCATATTCCATTTAGAGGAAGATCCAAACTCTTCTGTACCTTACTAGAAGCAGGTTCCCTACACCAACAATGGCTGTCTTCTCTTCCCTCTCAAGCTGGAAGTGAGAAGGGATCCAAGGATCATTCTACCCTGTGCCTCTCCCATATGACTAGCCCACTGGATTGGCTATATGGCGGTAGCAGGCCAGCCCTAGAAACACAGAAGCAAAGAGAATAAACACACCTCTTGGGAAACACTTCTGGCTTTCTGGCCTCTATCTTACACAGAAGAAAAATATGGATGCTGGGCCCCTGAAGACAAAGATAGGTCCTCTACAAAGCCCCTAGGGAAGGCATGTGAAATCCGCAAGGCCTCAAAGGTAGTCTTATCCTCCATTTCACAGCTGCTAGCCAAGGGTATTTCCACAGCCCTTTGGAGAAGCCAGATTTCACAATGAATGAGGTCATAAGATCCCTAACTGAAATGAAATGTTCCCACACCCTGGGAAACATTAGCCAAGAAACTGAATGGGATGACCAGGCAGGAATCTGTCTGACCAGTCATTAGAGCAGCACCAACCTGTTAGAAGTGAAGAGTTGAGGGGCACCTGGGTGGCTCAGTCAGTTAAGCGGCCGACTTCAGCTCAGGTCATGATCTCATGGTTCGTGGGTTGGAGCCCCGCGTCAGGCTCTGTGCTGACAGCTCAGAGCCTGGAGCCTGCTTCAGATTCTGTGTCTCCCTCTTTCTCTGACCCTACCCTGCTCACACTCTGTCTCTCTCTCTCCCAAAAATAAATAAACGTTAAAACATTTAAAAAAAAAAAAAAGAAGTGAAGAGTTGAGCACAATTTGAGACAAGGTCAGCAACTGAGGCAAAACAGCAGAGCTGATACAAACCGTGGCTCTAAAGCTACTGTCCAAAAGGCCATGGTTTCTAACATAGCACTGATCTTAATAGGGCAGAAGAGTGTGTGCCACACTGGCTCAGGAAGCTGCCATGTCACCCTGGGGCTGGGAGTCAGTGTGGGTAGAGGGCAAGTCAACAGAATAGCTAGAGAAGACCAGGATAGGTCTCACAGGAACCAGAGGAGAGAAGGGCCTGGGAAAACTCACATGAGGGATGGTAGAAGATGTCACAGTAACCTCAGTATAGTCACAGCACTTGGCATACAGGCATACAGACCAAAGACAAAGGCACCTGAGACCTCAAGGGGGAGTCATCAAAGAGTTAGAGAACAAGCCTAGTTAGTTTAGAGTGACCAAAATGCAGAACACAGAGTGTGACAAAATTCTTTTCTTTCTGTAAGCATGTAGAAAGTACAGTCCTATGGTTACCATTTCACTAGTGAGGGTGGTGCTGCAGCCTATTTGGATGTTCTCCTAGAACATCTTAGGAGAGTGAGAATGGCTAGGACAAGTTACACAAGGACCAGAACATGATCATACAATGGACTCAAGGAACGCCAACCAACTCTGATCTTCAAATGGGCATGAACAGTGTGTGTGTGTGTGTGTGTGTGTGTGTACGCATACATGTGCACACAGAGAAAGAGTGCACAGCATGTAGGCAAATGCAACAAAATATAACCACTGATAAATCTAAGTAAAAATATATAATTGTTCATCGTACTATTCTGCAACTTTTCTATGTTTGAATAATTTAAAAATAAAAAGTTAAAAAACAAGATGGCCTTTGGCTTGAAAATATGATTTTCAGAGATTAGAAGAGAAGAGATTTAAGGAGAAGGTATAGGAAGAGTTTGTATGGAAAGACAGGAACTTTTAAAACACGAGAATACAGGTGGAATTCTCTGCTGAAGAGGGTCCCATGGAGATGGCAATGACAGGCACCATACAGCATCAAAAAAATACAGATTCTTGGGGTGACTGGGTGGCTCAGTGGGTTGACTGTCCGACTCTTGATTTTGGCTCAGGTCATGATCTGAGGGTCATGGCATCAAGCCCTGCATCAGGCTCTGCACTGAGCATGAAGCGTGCTTAAGATTCATTCTCATTTTCTCTCTCTCCCCTCGTCCTCTGCCCCACTTACGTTCTCTCTCTCTCTAAAATAAAAAAAGAAAAAGAAAAAAAGAAAATACAGATTCTTTACATTCCTACTTAGACCTTGCAAAGCAGAATTTCCAGAGACAGGCCCCCAGAATCTACATTTTTAACAAGAGCGCCCAGGTAATTGTAACAAGCAAACAGGGTTGAGAACCCTTGTGTTGGATACATCAGAGTGATACCAGCCTAGATCAGTAGGGGAAGACACTGAAATTCATAAAGACAGAACCAGCCCTATGCCCAGCTCGTGGCTATGCTCCTGGCAGAGAGAAAAAAAGGTTAAAGAGAATACATTGAAGCCTGAGCGATCAGAAGGTCATCCCAGGTAAGCTCAGCTGAGGCCAATCTTTCGCTACTTATAACTAGGAATATGAACTGTGTAAATTCTTGCTTCCATAATTTATGTACTTCTTTGTTTGGGATTTTGCTTGTACTTACTTAGTAAGGTTCTTTTTAAAAAATAACCACTTCAGGGGCATCTGAGTGTCTCAGTTGGTTAAGCATCTGACTTCTAATTTTGGCTCAGGTCATGATCTCACAGTTTGTGAGATCTCACTGAAAGCGCAGAGCCTGCTTGGGATTCTCTCTTCCTCTCTCTCTGCCCCTCCTCTGATTGCTTGCTCTCTATTAAGATAAATAAAGTATTTTTAAAAAATCCCAACCTCACGTTAGTGAACTAAAGTGAAAATAAGCCAAACTCGCTGAGGGAATCCAAATTTCCTTAAAAGTCAGAGCAGTGAAGGCAGTGCTCCAAGCTGGAGAATGAAGACAGTGAAGTGGAGCAGTGGGTGAGAGAACTCCTTTTCTGAGGCCTAATACGCACCATCTACGATGTGCCTACATATCCCAAATTTATGGCAGAGAGAAACAGGGCCAGAGAAGTTAAATAATGTGCCCAAGCTGGATATTAGATGACAGCGCTGGCATCTGAACCCAGGCCTATCCAACAGCAAAGCCCACGTTCTCTCTACTCTGTGATCTTGATGTAATCTCTAAGGAAGGCAAACCTTGGCAATGGGAAAACTAAGAAAAGTACACAAAGTGATCTTTTTCTCTTGGCATTGCCCCTTACACAGGCACCCAGAGAGAGGTCATGCTGCTCCCGAAGTAGGCAGAACTACCACAAAGGTACTGGAAGAAAAATCACCTACTTTCTTCACGTTACTAGAGGACAGGTCATACAGAGGTTACAGAGACCACAAAAAGATCTAGAACCTCAGTGTAGACAGAGGGTGGAGTGTTACACATCATACACTGGCTTCTGACCTCATTTGGCCACAGCAGCTAAGTCCTCATTTCACATGACAATATATAAATTATGTATTATTCTCCCAAAACCCTTTCTTCATGAGATTCAACTAACAAACCAAACAGCGCTTGAGTCTGTGCATGAGCTAATCCATACTGATTCTGATGCATCCAGTGGCTTTTATCCATTCCCTCTCTTCAGTCTATTTATAGCTTGAGGAGTCCCTTATCCACACCCATGCCAGTGTTTCAGAACATTTCTCTTTCAGTCAGATATTTCTAAATACGTAATATTTTTCTGATGCATCATGGCTTGATACAAGGGGATCTTCAGGATTCAAATGTGGTTGAGGCATGGGTCTGGTGAAAAGGGCAGGGAAAGGAAGGGGGAAGATTTTGAACAGTATGTGTTAGGTAATAACCAAAAGACACAAGGAAGTTTTCTTTTAAAAAAAGGGGGGGGGGGGAAGAAAAGAGATTATGCCATAAAAAAGAAAGAGAAGGAAAGACTGACATAAGACCTGAATTTAGAGCTCAGTAGGTTCTTAGTCATCTTGTACAACCTCTTCTTTATATATAAGTGAGGAAACCGAAGACTTCCATTTGCACAGAGTCACATTATCTCTAGCCAAGGATGCAACCCAATACATCTGTGCTTGCCACTAAACCATGCAAAAGACGACACAGAAAAGAGGAAAGCATAAAGCAAAGAATGGGCGGCCATCTCTCTACCTTGATCATCTTGGTCAATAGTTTGAGATGTGGATTTCTGAGTAAGTGACTGAACCCTGGCTGGAGCAGAAAGAAGTGGGTGTCTTAGACCCTGGGGTGTCTAAGATGATTTCTTCAACAACATCCTAATAGATCTATGTCAAAGGGAGTTCCTTAGGTCTTTGGAAATGCAACTCAATCTTTGGACACAATTACAGAGGTAGAAAAGAAAGTGGAGACGAAATACTACCAATAGTGTTAACTGTACTATTTATTTTGGGTATAGCCCCCAATCCCTGCAGGATTGAACAGGGTATGAAGTGAAGTTTATGATTCCTGATTTGAGTACCAACATTTCAAAAAGGGTCCCTTCAACCGAGTTGGCTGCAAAACAAACTGATCATCACCTTTGAAACGCTCTCAGGGCACTAAGACTAACTGAAGAGTAACTATAACTAACTGAAGTGGTGGATAGAATGCTCAGCTTGGTAATACAGACATTTCTAATGTCACTCATTCATTTAACAGATAATTCTTAAGCATCTAATGCCAAGTGATGTTTTAGGAGTTAGAGACATAGCAGTGAATAAAACAGACAAAAATCTCTGCCCACAGGGATCTTGGGATTCAATTTCAAGGTTTCTTAAACAATTATATTGCTTCTTTCTTAGGAACTATTAGCCCTAAGGAGCCACTACGGTGCTAAAGCTGGTGCTTGGCTGGCTGAGGATAAGAGCTCTTGCCCATTGCCCCTCTTCTTTACTCCAGGAGCATAAGTGTTATTGAATTAGCTCACCCCTTTCAGGAGCCCTTTCTGAAATGCTTGCTTAGAGCCTAAGAATATCTCACCATTATTGGTAAACCCTGCAGTGGCTGCTCTTCAAAGGGAAAGATACTGGAAATACAAAGAGATATACAAAACTGTAAAATAAGGGATACTATCAGAAAGTGATATAGGGGCTCAAGAAAGGGAGAACAATAACTAACCTTTCATTATTAGGTTAAACCATGAAAAGAAAAAAGAGGGTACTTCTATCTAAACATCTTAATTTATCTCTCAGATGGACCAAAACCTTCGCAAGAGAATGCAAAGTTGCATTTTGACCAGTTATCTCTAAAGAGGGATAGACAAGATAATTCTCTGTAGGAAAAAGACTTATATTTTAATCTGTAAAATTATAGAAATGGCACTTTTAATAGTAGAGTAATGCATGTATATTATATACATTGCCTATATAACTTGAGTATAGTGAATATTCACATTTTCTCCAGTGGTATGAAAATTTGGAGACCACAGTTTCAGACTGTAAGCCACATCTTTACAAAATGTATAAAAGAGAAGTTGAATAATCGAAATAAGGTAGATTTTGGAGTCAGATCTATGTGTAAATCCTAGCCTCCCGGAGTTTCAGGTCCCTCCTATGTAAAATGGGAGTAATGGTATTTATTGGTCAGGCTCATTCTGAGGAATGAGTAAGATACACAGAGCCCCTAGCATAGTGCCTGACCTGTATACACGTGCTCTGTGAATGGCTGTACTCAGCCCTGTAAGCCTGCCAGAGCCCTGAAATCCACAAGTACCCAATCAGTGCCTAACCACAATGAGGAGACGCTCATTCATTCTCCTCCCACTAGCAGAAAAGGAGATATTGTGTAAGGTTATCTTCACAAGAGCCAAGGGAGGAAGAAGCCAACATCTCTGGGCTCAGAGAGAGATCAGGCACTCATGGGTCCAGGCTTGTGTGAGGCATCTCTAATACATGATTCTGCTGATGCTGCTGCCGACCAGAGGTGTGAGTGGGTGTTTTTAAAATCCTTTTGTAAAATAAACCCAGAGTTAACTTCTCCCTGACTTGGTGAAAGTCCTTTCCCCCTCATAGATATCCTCGTGAGCCCTGAGAAGCACACTTTACTCCCAGGATTCCTCAGCAGGGTCTATATCAGGAGCTGCCCTGCACACCTGCCAACAATTCAGACATAGTACCTGCTTGAGGCAGAAAGGACTCCCTTGCGTTTCAAGTCCAAGGAGGGGTCCCTGAAATCCACCTCGAAGATTTCCAAGATGCCATTTGTGCTAAAGGAGGCATCTAACTGCTGGGCAGATGTTCCTAGGCACAAGAAAAGTTAGGAAGAGGCAGCATATAAGCAAAAACACATGCATGGAGTTGGGGTACAAATGGTTAGGGAGTGGAGAGGCAGTGGAACAGGAGAGGACTGGGTATACCCTTTTTCAAATGGCAACTCCAAAGAAAGCAAGAAAACAGGAGGTGCCCAGGCTTGCCCCCAGGTACCCCAAACACCTAACGTCCCCTTGCTTATGCTGTGAGCAAACGCCACCTTTCCATGACTCTAAAACTTTCTCTGAAGCTCAATAAAGAATTCTGGATATTAAGTTTCCCCTTGACCTATGTACTTCCAGTGGATCCTAGTCCACAGTATCATCATACCTGTGGCCAGATACACAGGGCACTGGCTGGCTGGGCTCCAGACTTGGACAGCTGGCCGTTCAAGCTCCTTTAGCTTCATGGTCTGTCCTGTAGGTGGCAGAAAATTGACATAAACTTCAGCTTACTAAAAATAGAAATCAGCAAGCTTAAGGGCCAGATCGAGGGAGCACCTATGGACACAAGCTCTTGTGTCTCTCTCCCCACCATGGAACGGGGCATTTCAGGGCAATACAGGGTGATACACACATGACCATCTGTAGATCTGCAAGGACAGTTCTCTTACTCAATTACTAAAATCCAATGCTTTAATCTCAAAAAGATATTTAAACACACTGGTTGCCACAGGCCCAATGGTGGTGATAACCATTAAATCAGATAATCTCTCAGTGACCTCATCCATTCCCTTGGCTTTATATATCATCCATGTGCTGATGACCCCCAAATTCATACCACCAACACTAATTTCTCCTCTGAGCTCCAATGTATGTAACTGCTCATCAAACATTTCCATTTGGATACGGCAAAGAT
Source organism: Cryptoprocta ferox (assembly GCA_028646485.1). Classification (NCBI taxonomy): domain Eukaryota; kingdom Metazoa; phylum Chordata; class Mammalia; order Carnivora; family Eupleridae; genus Cryptoprocta; species Cryptoprocta ferox. The sequence continues at coordinate 55,040,174 of CM053561.1, forward strand.
ACCTAAGTTAGTCTGTCTAAAATGGAATTTTCTATTCTACCACCTCCCTCCCCAAAATCGGTTCTTTCTCCAGTTTTCTTCATCTCAGTAAATGGTACCATTATCCACCCAATTGCTCAACCTGGGAACCTGAAAGTCACCCTCGATTCTTTCTTCTCCCTTATTCCCTTCTAATTCATCATTAAGTCTCCCTGATTTCACCTCCAAAATATATCTTAATCTGTTTACTTTTTTCTATCTCCACCACCACCACTCTATTTGAAGACACTGTCATTTCTCATCTGCATGACTGCAATAATCTTACAAATGGTTATCTTTATTCTATAATCACCTAATTAACTCTCTACCTAGCAGCAGAAGTGGGAACTTTGAAAATAAAAAAAATAGAATTTTGGCATTCCACGCTTAAAATCTTCCAATGACTTCTATTGAACTCAAAACAAAATTGCACTCAAACCCCTTGTGACCCTGCTTAAAGTCTCCAGCCTACCACTTCAACGTCATATCTTGCTAATTTCCCCCTTTATTCATTGTGCTGCAGCCACATTAGCCTTTTTTTTCCCCCCATTTCCTGGCTTTTTACTACCACAGAGCTTTTGTAAATTGTTTCCTATATTTTGAATGTTCTTCCTTTCATTCTCTGCATGACTGGCTCCTTATCACATCTTTCTGGGCTAAGCTTCTCACCCCCTCAGAGAGGTGAGCCACCCAACCCAAATCAGATTCAATTTTTTTTCTCCTTGGTAACTTATCATTATGTTTATTTACATTTACATTGTTGGTCTCAACCACCAATAAGTAAACTACAGGAGAGCTTGTACCGGGTCTGCTTTGTTCACCATGTTATAACTAGTGCCAGAACATCTGGCATATAATAAAGTGCTTGATAACATTTGTTTAATAAATGTAGACATCCATGTTAATTCTGTGGTTTCCAATACAATTCTAACACATATTCAAGGTGCCATCCCAACAGGCTAGCAAAGTGACAGAAAAGTGTTTTGTTTTGCTTTGTTCTGTTTTTAATGAACACAACTTGAGGAAGGAAACTTGGGATCCACTGTGAACTGCTTAAGGAAACCACCGTCAGGTTAGTCTCAACCTACAAAAATAGTAGGTAGTATTACTCAATCTCTAACGCGCTTTCAGGCCTGAAGAAAGCTTCAAGCTGCCAATTCGGCCCAGATTCTCAGGGGGCCTCTAAACACTTGAGGCAACACCAGGTAACTTGGGACTCGCTCCACATCCTGTTATACAGTCACCACCGCCACCTGCTGGTCAAAGCCGTTTTCCCGTTTCTGGGGAAAGCCCTTGACAAAAGTAGGAGCTGCGTTCGGCACCGCGCATTTGACCGGCAAATCTCGATTCTCAAAATGGTTCCAAGCGGCAGGTGCTATTATTACATACATTTCACGGGGAAGAAAACTGGCTGGGCCGAGATATGAACCCCAATCAGCCTCCAGAGCTGAGTGCTTTTAACCATTATATTGGTTCAAACTCAACTCAACTCCAGATGAGGTGTTAAATCCCCGACGGTCTAGAAACTGGGAAGATGGGCTCACTCAACCGAGAGCCAGACTGCCGCAGTGGTGGAAGGGCGCCAGCGACCCTCGGCACCCGGGGCCCTGCGGAGGCGACGAGCACAGCTTCCCTCCAGACCAGGCCAGGCCGGGGTCCAGGGCGCACAGGAAGGCGCGAGGGCAGCGTTGAAGGGAGACCGTCGTGGGGCCGCAGCGACCCGGCGGGGCCGGGAGAGCGGAGCCGGTCCAATCCGAGGACGGGCGCGGGCCGGGGTCTCGGCGGGGGCCGAGGTCCCCCTGGCGCTCTCCCTAGGGTGGAGCGGCGCTCCGGGCCTCAGAGAGGCGGGGAAAACCCACCTGCGCGGAGAGCCCAGGTCACGGCAGGGCGGCGCAGCCAGGGCCGGTCTCCTCTGAGGGCCTTTGGGCTCAGCTGGGCGCTGCGGACGGCGGCTGCCGAGGGCCAAAAGTAGTCCTGGAGGCCGAGCACTGCGGTCCGCCCGCGCCGCGAAGCGCGGACGCGAGCGGCCGGCCGACCCGCGGGGTGGATGTGAGAGGATTCTGGCTCTCACTTCGGACTCCCTCACTGGCCTGTGATTGCGTGGTTCTGCCGCAGAGGGTCAGAGCCTGCGACCACTAAGTTCTGGCTTATTCAGTTAGAGCCAGGCTCGGAGAACAGCCCCTGAAAAGGGAAAATAGAATTCATTATTGACTGGTACTAACTAGTTCCAGAAGGTCTCAGTGGAATCCTAATTGAAAAGGTAAATAGTAATCGAGCCCATAAACAGCGGTGACACACTACAGCCCAGCAACAATTGATGCCCCAAAGCCGTTGGCTGAAGAATTAAGGGCTATAGACATGCAGAGGGCTAGGTACTGTAGACCAGGGGCTTCCTGGAGGATTTCAGGGACGCAAGCCCCCTGGCATACCTTGCAGCTGCAAGATAGGTGGTGTCTCAGAGAGGAGAAAGGCCCAACTGGCTAGTAGGCGCCCTGGCATTTCCCGTACCAGGAATGAAAGAGGCAGGAAACAGATTGGGAATACCAATTCGACTCTGCAGGTAACTGGGAGTTAGTTAAAATTATGGGTAGGGATGCAATAAGATGAAGATTGTATTTTGAGACAAGCAATATGAATCCCCTTAGAAAGGGACCAGAGCTGAAGGCAAGGACTCAAATTAGAAGACTAATAGAACCATCCAGGTACCAGGTGATGAAAGCCTGGATTAATATAGGAGCAATGATCGTAAAGGAAAACTGGACAGGCTCTTGTGACTGATAAAGGTAAAGAGAGAGGTGAAAAAATCAGATGGATTTCTTTATGTTGACTGAGGACATTATGGCATTTCCAAATAAAAATGTTCTATAAGCAGCTGAAGATCTTAGACCTGTTATTTGATTTAAAAACTTTGGTTTAATGCAGAAACTCCACTGTATTTTTGCCTCCATAGATGGTGAACCAGTTCCGTTATTTTACAATGGAGCCCCAAGTCACTGTGACACAAGTCTAGATTTCCTTTTTGTGGGGATTAGAAGGTTTGAAGTACAGATGTTAGACAATTTAGGGCATTGTCTGTGCCTGCCCACTCTGAAACTAAGTATTTCTTGAACATGTCAGCACCTCAACAGTGGATGAAACCTGAGGGCACGTAATCAGGGTGGAAAACTGAACCTTAGACATCTCGAATTAGGGAATGAGGCAAAAGTGTCATTGATGGGGGTGCTCTGAAAATTTTGAAACAAAAGCGTCACAGTTGCAAACAGGACAGATTAAAAAAAAAAAAAAAACACTCTTCTATCTCAACTCACTCAGCTAATTCTTTTCACTTGGTTTTGCAACTCCCAGTCTTAGCTTCTATACTTGAAGGCAGTTATTTTGTCCTGTTCAATTTTATATCCCCAGAGCCTATCAGTCTCTGATATATATACTAGACACACAGACATTTGTTACATATATTACCAAAGGCAACAGAGGACAGAGAATGAAGACAGATAAAAAGCCAGTGGAAACCCTCAAGTAGAGGCATTTTATTATAAGTACCCAACCTCTGCTCTCATAAAAGTCTCTTTAGGGACACCTGGGTGGCTCAGTTAAGCATCCTACTTCGGCTCAGGTCATGATCTTGCAGTTTGTGGGTTCGAGCCCCATGTCGGGCTCTGTGCTGACAGCTAGCTCAGAGCCTGGGGCCTGTTTTCGGATCCTGTGTCTCCTCTCTGACCCTCCCCTGCTCACGCTGTCTCTCTCTCAAATTGTTTAATAAATAAAACATTAAAAAAAAAAGTCTTTTTAGGGGCACCTGGGTGGCTCAGTTAAGCATCCAACTTCAGCTCACATCATGATCTTGCAGTTCGGGAATTCAAACCCCCTGTCGGGCTCTGTGCTGTCAGCACAGAGACTGGGGCCTGCTTTGAATACTGTCTCTCTTCCTGCTCCTACCCTGCTTGTGCTCTGTCTCTCTCTCTCAAAATAAATACTAAAAAAAAAACTTTATTAAAAAAAAAAGAAGTCTCTTTCACTTCCTGGACAACCACTAAAGGTCCTGTAACTTGGATGGACTTGCTTTCATAGGTCATATTAAAGTGTGTTTGTTTTTTATGGGACAGGTTTTCAGGCAGTATAATTTTAAGAAAATGTCTCCAAAGGGACATAAAGAAAATGAGTTGGTTCACTTAACAGATGCATTGAGATAGACTCTCAAAAACAGGAGCAAAAAAAGCCATGCATACGTTCAGAATAACTCCCTGAACTACCCTCTAATTCATAAATGTAGGATTCAGAAGTTGCTTAGGAACAAGGAATACTTGTGTGTACTTACAACAGAAATGACATTAGAGACAGTCACAGCTTCAGGTGAGTCCCAACACACCTATTTATTCTATAATATACTTGAAACATGTTAAAGTGCACTTTTTAGGGGCGCTTGGGTGGCTCAGTCGGTTAAGTGTCCGACTCTTGGTTTTAGCTCAGGTCATCTCACAGCTTCATGGGTTTGAGCCCCACATTGGGCTCTGTGCTGCCAGATTTGGGATTCTCTCTCTCTCTAGCTGCCCTTCCCCTACTCATGTTGTCTCTCTCTGAAAATAAATAAATAAACTTAAAAAAATTTTTTTAAGTGCACTTAAAAAAACCTAACCATTATAAAAAGATTTTTTTTTAAATGTTTTTATTTATTTTTGAGAGAGAGACAGCGTGAGCAGGGGAGGGTCAGAGAGAGAGGGAGACAGAGAATCTTAAGACAGGCTCCAGGCTAGCTGTCAGCACAGAGCCTCACGCGGGGCTCGAACCCACGAACCGTGAGATCATGACCTGAGCCAAAGTCGGACGCTTAACCGACTGAGGCACCCAGGTGCCCCTATAAAAAGGTTTCTTAAGGAAAATATATCTTGTTCCAACTTGGGAAGTCAGGAACATATCTTCCTTTTTCTTCAACCCTGTAAATGGGGGAAATGAGCTACCCTTACCACCTGCTGCACAACTGAAACCCTCAAATACCTTCACAGTCCCAGCAAAATTAATGAAGTACCATTTTCTTGTGCTTAACTCCCCCCACCCTCCCATCTTTCTAATCTCAGAGTGGGTAAGGGGTGGGAACAGATAGCAAGCAGGAAAAAAAAAGGAAAAGGATGAAGTCCTCATGGCAGTGGCTATTCCTGGGAAATGAGGCACAGATACCACAGCACTGAGTTTTATTAGGGATTTCATTAAGGTTAAATCTCTAGAAATGAGGAAGTCAGTTAGGGGACACAAAGCCGACGAAGCCGTCTCAGATTTCATAATGAACCACTGGCTCAGGCTCTTTGGTGGGATCGCCGCCTCTTTCCAGATACAGATTGTTATAAGGATACTGCTTCGGCCCCTAAGGAGAAAACACAGGTCAGCAAGATAGCATACATCCAGCCAATACCTGGCTACACCCCACTCTGAGTTAACAATCACACAGGGTAAGTGGGTACAAGGTAGCCTCTGGTCGGACCCAGCTGGCTAGAACAGCAGGACCACTGCTCCTCTTCCCTACTGTGCCCAAGGCAGAGAGAAAGCCTAGATTGTAAAAGAGGTGGTGCCTACACTGTGTGTGTGGGCGGGGGGGCAGGGAGGAAGAAAGAGAGAGAGAGAGAGAGAGAGAGAGAGAGAGAATGAGAAGGAGAGAAGGAGGGAGGGAGGGAGAGTGCTTTCTAAATGAGACGATGCATCCATCCATCCCACTCTCTCCTGGGGTCGAGACAGACTCAATCTCCTTTAAGTCACTCAGCCTCTAATGGTTCCACCACTAAAGTGGCCTAGCAAATGAGGCGTGCAGGAGCAGCGGTGGGGGAAAGCACAGAGGAGACACGGCTGGGACGTGCTTTAGGGGCTGCTGGCTTTACCAACAAACAGCTGTCAGGGAACACAGCTCAAGGGGAGGAGAAAAGGGTGATGTGCTTACAGAACTGAAAAATGGAAGAGCCACACTGTGTTTCTTGCTCTCCTGAAGAGAAGTTAGTGCTCACACCAGCCCTACGTGCACTCTCTAGCCTGGAGCCCCTGGGGTTTGGTAGGAAGGCTCGTGTCAGTGCACACAGACACACCAGCTACCATCAGGACATTGATGATCTCTGCAGAGGTAGCACGGAGCAGCCAACTGCAAACACGACAGTCTTCCTACTTTCAGTTCCTTCCCGGACAATCTACCCTGTAGACTACTCCCAGATCAATCATCCTAAAGTCCTAGCCTTCATTAGATTATGTCACTTTTCTGTGCAAAAACTCAACATAGTTCGGTGCCGTCTAGAGGAAGTCCAAGTCATCACTGGGTCCCCAACCCCTAGCACAATCTGTACCTGGAACATAGTAGGGTCTTCATAAATATTTGTTGCATTACTGTCTTACTATGCCACTAAGCTCAAATCCCTAGCTATGCAATGAAAGCATCCCAACCTAACTGATCCGTTCACCTCACAATATTTTTTTATCCTGGCAATTTCCACACCTAGTTTCCCAGATCATCAGAATTACCTGGGAACTTGTTAAATATTGGTTTTAGAACCCCACCATGGAGCTACTGAACTAGGCTCTCCAGGAATCTGAATTTTTAGCAGCTCTCTGGGTAACCAAAACAGTTGGTTATCTAGAAATATTTTATATGCCTATTCTATTCCAGCTAACTCACTCTCCTTTTCCTTCCTTCTTTCTATTTTGTCTTGCCCCAAATGTTCTCTCCAACTTTTTCCCACCATCCAAAGTCTATACATATTTTTAGTATCCAGCACGATCCTTCTTTTAACAGCACCTCACACCCCTTAACACATACATTCACTATTTACATATATACACTAAAACTGCCAAGTTCCTCTATCTCTGTTCAAATGTTGCTCATCATTTGCTTATCCAAATTAAATTCCCATAAAGCTAGATAGTATATTTTCTGTGTCCTTTATGTTCTCCAAAATAAAATGGCTCCTGCTTGTACTAAATATTTAGTTGCTTCCAGTCCCCTATGGGAATTGCCCTTCACACCTCCAGCAGAGAATAAGGTTTCAGCTCTAGATCCCTTGACTCTACCTTGAAAGATCACTTGCTAAAATATAATTGTGAGTGTAGCCCCCAAATGGAAACTCTAGAAGACTAGTTGAGGGGCACCTGGGTGGCTCAGTCAATTGAATGTCTGACTCTTGGTTTTGCCTCAGGTCATGACTACATGGTTTGTGAGATCGAGCCCCGTGTCGGGCTCTGCACTGACTTCCACATTCTCATTCCTACCTAGTCCTAAACGGATTCTTCTCACTTAGACTGATCCAAGATGTGGGCATGGCGCAGTGCTCTGATACTTGTGCCAGGCCAGTGAGTAAGGCCCTCTACAGGCCTTACCAGGAAGACAGGCTTGGTATTGGCTGGATCTCTACTCTATAGAGACTTCACTCCCTCAGGAAACAGGGCTAAGTAAATATGCCTACGGGAGCACTTCTCGGATACTCACCACAGGCTGGTAGGTGGGGTAAGTCTCCCCAACCCAAAACATGAACACCATGAAGGCCACGAAGCCGAAGAGGTGCTTACACATGAGATTCCAGGAAAGAGGCGTAGGGGATGTGTCCACACGGTTCCTGATATACATGTCAAAGTCCCAGTGTATCTGAGGCAGAAAAGCAGATAAATACCACATACTACTCTTCCTGCAAAAGGCAGGCAGTCTGCAAAAGGGTGATTAGAGCCTGATACAAGGTTCAATAAAGGCATTCTATTACCCCAGGACAATATTCTGAGAGTCAAGTGTGAACTACTCCAGCATACAGGACTAGGTGCTGGCTTAGATCGAAGTTCTGCTGACTAAAGATAGCTCAATCATGGAAGTTCACAATTTTCAAAGTACAGAGTTCTGATTATTTCCAGAAGTCCCATTCCATGTACACACATGGAACTTCAGATCTCAGATCACTGGGCCTTGCTTCCTTGGGCTGAAAGCGTTAATGTTACTTAGACAGCAACGTGCCATTTAAACGAAAGAAAGAATCCTCAGGAAGATTTAGGGGGAAGGAAGGAAGGTCAAATGGGATATGGATTTCTCACCGGCTCACCCCAGTTCAACCTCAGGTCTTGATGGTCCCAGTTATACCATGGATCCCTCTCCTGCTGTGAGCGTTCAGGGAGCTTCGGGTAGTCCCCGTACCTCGAGAGACAGAAAAACTTCTGGAAGGGGCTCTGAAGAGCCTCACTCAGAAAACTCAAAGTCCCCTCATGTTAGAGATGAGAACCCAAGTGACAGAAATAATTGCCTCACCTAAGGACAGAGGAAATCACTTTCAAATCAAGATCTCAATTTATAGTCACTAAGCACAGAACTAACCACATAAGTCCAAAGTGTAAATAAAAGTTCATGTCAAACTCTGGTTTTTATTTTATTTTTTTACAGTTTATTTTTTTGAGAGTGCACAAGTGAAGGAGAGGCAGAGAGAGAGAGAGAGAGAGAGAGAGAGAGAGAATCCCAAGCAGAATCCTCCTATGCCCCCCACCCTGGTGCGGGCTCCAACCCACAAACCATGAGATCATGACCTGAGCAGAAACCAAGAATCAGACTCTTAACGACTGAGCCATCCAGGCGCCCCATGTCAAACTCTGCAACAACATAACATACATGCTTGTCCCCCTCTTTCAACGACAACAAAAAGTCTTGCAATGTTAAAATGTCAGAACTGGAAGGGAATTTAGCAATCCATCACTCTGATTCCCTCATTAGAAAATAAAACCGTAGTTTAGTTTGAACCCAAGGTCACCCAGCTAATTGGAATACAAACAAAAGGGGTTCAGATCAGAAAAGCATTGTCTTCATAGTAACTGTGCTCCCCAACCACCCAAGTTTGCATACATCTCCATGTCTCAAACACCTCATGGGACTTCCTGCTAAACTGGGTTTTTCCCCAACAAATCCAGTTTCAGTTTATACAGACTGCTACCAAGGCTACTCTTGTACACAACAAAATAAGAGACATAGGAAATGATGACAACTAGTCATGTGTCACAGAAAAATGATTGGAAAACACAAGACGAATAGGAGCTGCTAAAACCACTATTGAAAGAGTGATGCTAGGAGAGAAAATGAGGGTGATGGTAATCACTCCAGAATTAACCATGGGGATGTTATGTAAAGGGGGGGGATGGATTGGTGTAGGGGAGCTGGCTGTTTAATCCGCTTGACTGTTACTACAATTTCCACAGCCTTAACAGCAAAGATATATATATATATATATTTAAGAAAGATATACACACAAATATAGAGTACTCCCATCTATAAATAAGGCTCAAGACAGGAGTCAGCTCCAGCCTGATCACGTGCCTGCATGACAGCACCTGAGCCCAGCAGATGCTCAATCTAAATGAAACCTTGCGCTCTGGGTGAAGCCCAGGAAAGTTCCTGCTATTCAGGGGTCCTCGAGGGAGCTATTAAAATCCCGGCTTCCTCATTTGAGGAAACAGCCTGAGCCAAGGAGAAAATTGAAGTCCTCTAGGCTGCAGCTGCTCACCCATCACCTCCCACCTCCCTCCACCGAGAAAAGCACCCACACCATTGACTCTGAGAGACCAAGAGAAGGTTCAGGGAAAATGGTCAGAGTCGGGCCACCCATCCCAGCCTGGCCATCTCCCATCACTACCCGGCTACGAGCAGACTCTGCATCTCACCCCATGCCATCATCCGGGTACGGTTGGTAGTCTTCTACTCGCATATTATATTTCTTGGCGGCGGCGGCCCGTTCTTCTGGGGTCCTGGGATAGGGCCCCGGGAGCATGTCCTTGGTAATGTGAGAAGCTGGGAAGCAGAAAAGGGGAGGGGGTCAGAAAAGACCTTGTCCCTCCTGCCGCCCCGAAGGCTTCAAGCTGCGCTGGTTGCGGCGGTCTGGGCTTCAAAGGACCAGGTGAGACTCTTGCCCCCTTTCCCTGGGTATACCTCCGCCCCCTCGCCGGACACGGCCACTGCTGTATCCGCGATACCCACCCCCCACCCTCGACACACTAAACCTCAGGCATCCCCTTCCCACACTGAGGCTTCGCCTGTTCTGGCGGACCTGTCCGTGCACCCAACGGCACCACGGTCCGGGCTGCCCTTTGCAGCCATCGGACTCCCAGGACCCGCGCCCTGGCCGCCGCCATCTTCACCTTCCTCCCGTTTCACCCTGCACATGCGCAAAGGCTTTGTCACGGCGGCGGAGCCGGGTCAAACGCAACGAAGGGAGCCTGTAGTGAAAGTCCTAAGGGTTCAAGAGGGCGGGGCTTAACCTGTGTTGGGAAGCCGCCGGGAGGACTGACTGGACGGATAGAGACAGAGAGAAAGCGAGAAGCAGAGAAAATGAATTAAGTCACTACTTTGATCATATTCTTGTGTCCCTTTCTCCATCAGCTGACTCAGACCCTTCCAGGGATAATGGGACTCAACCCGAGCATCTCTGGTGGACAGCTAACCTTCCCCGCCCCGCCCCTCCAGGAGTACAAGTCAAATGAGCCTGCCTTAATTTCTTCTCTGCTTGCCCTTTTCCTCTCTTTCACTGGCACGTCCTCCTTTCATCCCCAAACGCGATCATTCTTCAGATTCAGCCCTTGGTTTTCCTTGTTCTGGTTCTGTTCTCCAAATTGGATGATCTTCACGTACAGGCATGGTGCAACACACAAATCGGCCCCAAATTCGCTCCTCAGTTTTACTTCGTGTTTACACTTTGAATGTCCCAGTCACCTCAATCCAACAAATGTAAAACCAATCCTAGCACCAGAAACACCTCTTCCCAGACTGGCTAAAACCTCCGATTGGCTAGGACCTGTATAAATAGATTTCAAGCCGGACCACAGTTACCAACACTAGCTTAACAGAAGAATGGGGGGATATTATCAGGTTTGCATATGAATATGTCTTCACTTTTACACAGGTGGGATTTTTATAATTTACTCAACATAAATGTGCACATATCTCCAGCAACTTTGGGGATGATCACTGTTTTAGAGCAGAATCCACTATTATAGACATTCTCAGATATATATTACAGCAATAAAAATTATATGTACTATTTGGCATATAAATTTGGGGGAGGACTACTTCATAGCAACTTGCCCTCTTGTAAATGAGCATCACTAGTTGATGTTTAAAATAATTGTACAATACCTGCATTCATTCAATAGCAAGCCCTGATCTAACCTGGGTCCAGAAACAGAACTGTTCTCATTTATTTTTATCATGATATAATTCATGTACCATAAAAGTCATCCCTTTAAAGTGTACAATAAAGTGATTTTTTGGTATATTTACAAAGTCGAGCAATTATCACCACTAATTCTAAATCGTTTTCGTTACCCTCAAGAGAAACCCTGTCCCTGATAGTGTATTCCCCCTACCTCTACTCCCGGCAACTCTAATCTACTGTCTGTCTGTATGGATTTGCCTATTCTGGACATTTCATATAAATGGTATCATGTAATATGTAACCTTTTGTGTCTGACTTACTTCACTTAGCATAATGTTTGTTTGTCCATGTTGTAGCATGTGTCAGTTCTTCATTCCTTTTTGTGGCCAAATAATATTGTTATATGGATACAGTTTTTGTTTATACAGTGGTCAGTTGATAAACACTGGGGTTATTTCCACTTTGGGATTATTATGAATAATGCTGCTGTGAACATTCCTTTACAAGTTTTTGTGTGGACGTATGTTTTCAATTCTCTTTGGTATATATCTAGCAATAGAATGGCTGGATTTAAAAAAAAAAAGAATTGACAGATCATAGGATAACTCTATGTTTAGCTTTCTGAAGAACTGCAAAACTATTTTCAAAGAAGCTGTAACACTTTACATTCCCACTAGCAGCATGTAAGCATTCCAATTTTTCCACATTCTCGCCAAAACATGTTACTGTCATTTTTATTACAGTCATTCCAGTGGCCTTGAATGTTATTTCACTGTGGTTTTGATTTGAATTTCCCTGATGACTAAAGATGTTGAACATCTTTTCATGTGCTTATTGGCCATGGTATATCTTTGGAGAAATGTCTATTCAAGTCTTTCATCCATTTCTTAATTGGTTTGACTTTTTATTGCTGAGTTGTAAGAATTCTCTATGAATTCTAGAGACAAGTCACTTATCAGCTATATGATTTGTAAATATTTTCTCCCATTCAATGGATTGTCATTTTACTTTCTTGATGGTGTCCTTTTGGACCCCCCCCCTTTTTTTTTAATCCTGAAAGGTGTTGGAATTTGTCAAAAGCTTTCTCTGTCTATTGAGATGATCATATGATTTTTTTCTCTTCTATTAATATGGTTAATTTTCAGATGTTGAACTAAACTTGCATTCCTGGAATAAATCCTACTTGGTCATGGTATTTAATCCTTTTTAATATAATGCTGGATTTGGCTTCCTAGTATTTTGTTGGGGATTTTTGCATCTATATTTATAAGGGATATTGGTAATTCTTTCTTTTTGTGATATCTTTGTCTCATTTTGAAATGTATCAGGATAATACTTTCCTCATAGTTGGGGAGTGTTCTATTTTTTGGAAGAGTTTGTGAAAGAGTGGTGTTAAGACTTTTTAAAATGTTTGATAGGATTTCTCAGTGAACCCATTTAGTCCTGGGCTTTCCTTTGTGGAATGTTTTTTTATTCCTACTTTAATCTCTTTACTTGTTGTAAGTCTATACAGATTTTCTATTTCTTCTTAAACCAGTTATGATAGTATGTGCCTTTCTATGCACTTGTCCATTTCACCCAGGTTTTCTAATTTTTTGGCATACAATTGTATATAGTATTCCCTGTATTCCTTTTGATTTTTGTGAAGTCAGTAGTAATGACCCTTCTTTCATTCTTGATTTTAGTAATTTGAATCTTCTTGATCTAATTTATTTTAATTCCCATTTACATATTAATATACTCTTGTAAAAATACAAATATTACAGATAAAACTAGAGTCTTGGTTGGCACCCACAACCCCAAACCCTCCACAGAGGTAACCCCATTATCAGTTTGGTGTAACATAGTTACTATGCAGAATAATTACATAGTTAAGCTAGTGTATTAGGTTTTTTTTTTTTTTTTGCTGCATAACAAATTACCATAAATTTAGCAGCCCCAAAAAACACCAATTAATTATCTCACATTTTCTATGAGTCAGAAGTCCAGGCACAGTTTAGCTGGGTCTCAGTTGAGGGTCTCACCAAGCTGAAATTAAGGCATTTGTGGGGGCTGCTGTCCTCATCTGAAGCTCTGTGTTTTTTTCCAAGCTCAGTGGTTGTTGGCAGAATTCAGTTCCTTACAGTTGCAGGACTAAGGCCCCTGCTTTCTTGCTGGCTGTCAACCAGGAGACTTTTTCAGCTTCTAGAGCCTACCCGCCATTCTCTGCCACAAGAAGTTTGCTCTTTCAAAGCCAACAGGAGAGAACTTCTTTGGCTTCAAATATTTCTGGCTTCTGTCACTACCTCTAGACCCAGATTGGAAGAGTCAGAGTTATTGGGTCGGGCCCACCCAGGATCAATCTCCCTTTTGATGACTCACAGTGAACTGATTAGGAACCTTAATTACATTTTTGCTATGTAACATAACCTCACTGAAGGAGTGATACCCTACCATATTCATAATATCTGCTCTTATTCAAGGGGGGAGACCCATAGGCCATGTACATGATGGGATAGAAATCTTTGGATCCATCTCAGAATTTGGCCTCCCAGAGCCAGCCATAAAAACTATCTAAATAAGGAATAGAAGTAATTGATAAGGCCTTTTATAATCAATACAAATTGTTTGAAAATGTGAGATGCTCATGGTTGGCCATTAATAATAATCTTGGTTCTATGACAGAAACATCTTTAAATGGGGCACCTGGGTGGCTCAGTTGGTTAAGCATTCAACTCGATTTTAGCTCAGGTCATGATCTCACTATCATGGGATCAAGCCCCATGTCAGGCTCCATGTTGTAAGTGCAGAACCTGCTTGGGATTCTCTCTCTCCCTCTCTCTCTCTCTGCCTCTCCCCTAGTCTCTCTTTTTCTCTCTTAAAAATAAATAATCAGGCACCTGGGTGGCTCAGTCAGTTAAGCGTCCAACTGTTGATTTCAGCTCAGGTCATGATCTCATGGTTCATGAGTTCAAGCCCTGCATCAGGCTCTTTGCTGTCGGCCCAGCACCTGCTTCAGATCCTCTGTCTCCCTCCCTCTCTGCCCTTCCCGTGCTTGGGCTCTCTCTCTCTCTGTCTCTCTCAAAATAAATAAACTTCCCCACTTCAGAATAATTTCTGTGAACAAGCACAAAATCTTTAAGGGTTATTTATTTTAAAACGAATAAATAAATAAACAAACTTAAAAAAAATCTTTAAGTAGGAGAGATGGTAACATAGCCAGAAAAATAAAGTGATGTTAAACAAAAGAAAACCATCTTTGATTGTAAACAATTCAACTTGCCATATATCTTTTGTTTAGGTCTTCAGAGCAACCTTTGCCCAACATCTATCAATATGACTTTTCCTTCTGACTTCCTTAGGTAAGTCAAGTGTTGGCTTCTCTCCCCTTCCAGGACTGTAAAGTTTATAGCCCGACTAAACTGGCCTCCTTCTCTGCTTCTTGTGTAGGCCTGGGCACACTGACGCAGAAATAATATTTTTCGGATTGGGTAACCAGGTGATCACCCCTATTCAGTAGGTCTAACCTCTGGGCCCCAAGTCTTCAGGGTCAGAGCTGAGGGTGTAGAGCTGTAGATTACCATTAGGAGGAGCTCCCCCAGGCCCTGGTTCCGCGTCCTTTGTGTCTCCGGACCGCTCTCTCTTGAAGTTCATCTCTATGGTTTCCGTTATAGTTTATCTGGAATAATAGGCGGAGCTTCCGGTTCCGGTGGGGCCGTCTGTAGCGAAGGAGATGGCGGCCACAGCGGCGGAGGCCGCGGCCTCGGGCTCTGGAGAACCCCGGGAAGAAGCTGAAGCCCCCGGCCCGGCTTGGGATGAGTCCCAGCTGCGTAATTATAGCTTCCCAACCCGGCCGATCCCGCGTCTGAGTCAGAGCGACCCCCGGGCGGAGGAGCTTATCGAGAATGAGGTAGGGGGCGGGGCCCTGTCCAAAGGGGGAGGGGGAAGGGACCAGGTTGGGAGGAAAAGTCAAAGGTGAATGGTGATAGAAGTGGGGTACTGGCAGGGCTGTCGCCTAGGGCCTAAGGGAAGATGGAGAGGGAGGCAAGGAGACATGGGCCTTAAGGGGTTCGTGCTGGTTCACAGTAGAAATTATTCCAAAGTGGGGAAGTTTCTGGAGTCATGAGACAAGAATCCACCAGATCCTTGGGATGACTTTATTTGTTTCTTTCACTTGGTTTTTCACTTAGGAGCCTGTGGTGTTGACAGACACAAATCTTGTGTATCCTGCTCTGAAATGGGACCTTGAATATCTTCAGGAGAACATTGGCAACGGAGACTTCTCTGTGTACAGCGCCAGCACCCACAAATTCTTGTACTACGATGAGAAGAAGATGGCTAATTTCCAGAACTTTAAGCCCAAGTCCAACAGGGAAGAAATGAAGTTTCATGAGTTTGTTGAGAAACTGCAGGATATACAGCAGCAAGGAGGGGAAGAGAGGTAAGTTCCCCGATCATTGTTTCCCATTGAATTTAGGGGATCCATTTTCCTTTTTTGTAGTTGCTTTAGCATACGGAGGAGTTGGACAAGTTCTCTAGCTTGAGAGATGAGAGAATTGATTAGATTTGAACTGGAACTTTGAAGTTCTTTGTTGTCTTTACAAAGTGGGAGTCACAGCTGCCTGGAAGGGTCAGATAGGTGAACAAAGTGAGTGAAATTGTTTAGGTGAGAACTACAGTGAAGTTGAATGCATATGCCCTTTTCAGAGTGAGAAGTCATTACTTGACCCTTGTTTCCATTTGGAAGTGCCGTCTCACGGTTGCCAGATACTCTGATTTTTCCAGAAAAGCCAGAAATCAGAATTTTTACTTAAAAATTTGTTTTGACTTTTAAATGTGGGCAACTAATTCAGATTTTTGTTTTTTATATTAAAATTTTTCTTACTAAGTTTATTTATTTTTGGAGAGGGAGAAAGAGTGCGTGCACATGTGCTGGGGAGGGGCAGAGAGAGAGAGAGAATCCCAAGCAGGCTCCATGCTGTCAGTGTAGAGCCCAATGTGGGGCTCAAACTCACAACCCGTGAGATCATGACCTGAGCTGAAACGAAGAGTCAGATGCTTGACCAACTGAGCCACCCAAGTGCCCTTAATTCAAATTTTTAAAAATGGGGGAGGGGAGGGGGGGCGAGAAGGTTGGGGCAAACAAAAACAACTCAGTTGGATTTGGCCCTGAGAGTGCTAATTTGTATCCTGCGCCCTAAAATAATAGGCTGGTTGAGGACAGTTAAAGCTGAAAAGTTTAATAGATTATTATGATTTTTGGGTGAAGGATATCAGGATCCTCTACATTAGGGAATATCACATACTCGCTTTGGCAGCACATATACTAGATTAGGGAAGATCAGATTCAATGGTGGGGGGGGTTGATATAGATTTTCATATTGTACTAGAGATAGCAAACACAAGGCACACACAGAAGTGACTCTTTCTCGTTCTATTCTTATATATGAGGACAGCCTCTTAGGTAGGTCCCAGACAGCATTTAGTTCCACACTATAACATTGTTTCCAGGAATTGCTTTCACTAAGTATGTCATGGTAAATGACCATCTCCATCTCACACTTGTTCAGCTGAGTTTCTCTTTAGTCTCCTGCCTCAATTCTTTTCCTGACTCTCTGTTAGCAGCATATGGTTAGCAGCATATGGCTGAGTGATGGATTTGAGATATCTTTTTTTTTCCTTCCTGATACTTTGCAGTTATCATAGTGATAGAACTTTAGCCAAAAAGAGTTTCCAGGATCTCAGCTATGATTGATCTGTTCTTTATGTCTTACAAAGAGTGCTGTAGCTGAATCATCTTGTGCATTAGTTTCCTCACATTTAACATAGCATGTACGTGTGTGTGCATACATCCACACATACCCTCAACATTGGGGGAGAGAGGTCAATTTAAATTGTGCTGGAGCATAATTCCACTGAACGTTTGTACTGGAAGGAGCTTGAGATTAGACACATGAATCCTGGTTCATCGATCACTTTAAGTTTCTTACTTCCCTTAGGGGGAGCAGTTTGCCTCCCTAAGTATAAGCTATGAGTGTAGTCTGTACTCTATGGGTAATTCAAGGAAAATTTCTTCCTACGTGCAAGTTCTGCTATACCAGCTGACTTTATCACCAACCAAATCCATTGTGTAATTGTACAGGTTGTTATGGTTCTAGGAATTCTGAGATTCCTCTTTGAGCTCTTTTGATTATTTACTGCTCAGGTATAATAGGAATTATTTAGATTCACATTTGGTGAGTGTTCTGCCTCTTTCAGAGTTACTTGGCAAAATTTTTGTATGAATATATATTTCTCTGGGGAGAGTCTGAAGGTTACGTTTGAGACTTACGGGTTCCTTGTTGCCCGAAAGGTAGCTAGTGTTTACAACTTGTCAAGATTTCTAGTTAATATTGTCTTAAACATCCTGGTTCTAGGCACTGAGAAACCTTTGGGCCTTTTTTTTTTTTTTTTAAGGTTATTTAATTTGAGAGAGACAGAGACAGAGACAGAAAGCATGGGGGAGGGGCAGTGAGAGAGGGGGAGAGCACTGTCATCACAGAGCCTGACATGCAGCTCATGTCCTGAGCCAAAACCAAGAGTTGGATGCTTAATCCACTGAACCACCCAGGCACCCCACGTGCTTTTTAAAGTAATGGTCTCAGGACTAGAACAGGGCTGCTTTTGTATTTTGTCTTCATGTTTGCCTTTTTATTAATATCTCTTGTGAGGCTTGATCAGGTGTGTGGGTTTTCATATTCCTTAAGTAACTTCTGATCTTCCTAGGTATATTAGGAGCCCTGGGTCTGCAGAAATCCTGATGAGGCCTTCAGCTGTAGAAGGCTACTACAGAGAGGAGACTGAGTCAGTTAAGATAAACCAGGGTTCAAGCCAGAGTCAGTGACTTGCAACAACAAAGGTTTATTTAGGTTTATAACAATAGTCATGCTGCATGTCCATCACAGGTCATGTGGAGGTTCTGCTCTTACATCGTTTTCATTTTGGGACCCAGATTGCCCCAGCAGCTACTTTCTGAAACCTTGTAGTTGTTTAGCACAGGGAAAGAGATGTGGTGGTAGTGTGTACCAGTTCTTCAGATTATAGTTTGGAAACAACACAAGTCATTTTTGTGGACATGTAGTTGGTCAGAGTAAATTAAATAAGCAAGCTTGGCTTCAAGAGGGGTACAGTAGAATTAACTCTCTCACAGGGAGGGAACTAGATCTTGGTGAACAGTAAGACGGTTTACCATAATGGCCATCGAGGGCCAAAGAAGATGTCTTAAGCCCTGAGAGTCTGTGGAGCAAGGCTGATTAATCATTCTAGACTTTATGAGTAGGCTTTGAGGAATCTATGCAATTCTGTGTATATGAGCATTTTTATGGAAACCTTCTTTGGATTCTTGGATTTATGCTGTGACCCAGAAAGGGGTTAGGATCACTTCTTTAGGGGCTCCTGGTTGGCTCAGTTGGTAGAGCATGCAACCCTTGTGAGTTCAAGCCTCACATTAGGCATAGAGCTTACTTAAAAAGAAGAAGAAGAGTCACTTCTTTAAAATATAAGTTTGGTGTTTAACAGAGCTCAGAGAAGGAGAGGCAAGGATTCAGTTCTGGGAGGATCTGTCTTGGTTAAGATTTGCATGTCTGCAGCTGTTCTTTGGGAGGTGCAGGTGTAGATTTGGATTTCCAGGTGTGGAGAGGCCATGCCAAGGGACTGTGTATGTGCACTAATGGGATCTTCTTCTTGGGGAACATAGGTTGTATCTTCAGCAAACACTCAATGACACCGTGGGCAGGAAGATTGTCATGGACTTCTTGGGTTTTAACTGGAACTGGATTAATAAGCAACAGGGAAAGCGTGGCTGGGGACAGCTGACATCCAACCTGCTGCTCATTGGCATGGAAGGTAAGAAATCTTTCAGAAAGCAGCATAGCTTGGAGTCATCCAAACCTGATTTCAAGGCCTATCTTCACCACTCATTTGCTTTATGACTTTGAACGAGTCACTTAACTTTCTTAAGCTTCAGCCTTCTCATCTGTAAAAGGAACATGATAATATCTTATAAATAACTATAAAGATTCGATGAGATAATGTACGTTAAGCGATTAAGCTTGTTTCATGCACTTGAAAAAGAAAATGAGTTCTTTTCCCTTCCTCAGTTGCTGCATGACTGTGTACATTCAGATATTAGGGATCTTCCTGATCTATTGCTGTTCTCTATTTGATCTGTCTGTGTTCAGAAGATTTTTATCCCAGCAGAAGAGGCAAGCTTATTTTTTCAATATAAATTGAATCTTATCTTTTGAACGGTAATATATTTATGGAATTAAATTCAAAAGGTATAAACAGGGGTGTAATGATAAATTTCCATTCCACTCCTGTTTCCCAGCCTACCAGTATCACTCCCTGGAGATACTGCATGTTATTTGTTGTTTGTGTATCTTGCTAGAGGATTTTGTGCATACACAAGCAAATATGTGAATATGTTCTTTTTTTTCTTTTTCATTTGAATAAAAGGAGAAGCCTTTGAACTCCACAATCAGAAGAAGGAGAGCTGCTTACTGGCTAGGGTCATTGTCTCATTCTTATTTTTGTTTCCAGCACTAGCTCAAGGCCAGGACCATAGTAGGTATTTAGTTAATGGTGAATAATTTGTATTGGACAAGAAAGTAATTAATTGTTGTCATTCACCACTGGGCTTTGAAGTTTCTTCTTCTCCTTTGGTTGTCTGTTCTTCAGTTTTGGATTCTTTGCTGCCGGTATTAATAAAGATTTCTAGCAATGCAGCTTATGGATTATACCCTTAACCTGTCCCTTTGAAAGCAGTTCTTGATTGACCTCCCAGGAGCCAGTTGTAGTTTACTGAACTAGGGGTTTTGCTGCTGCCTTCTTGTCTTTTGGTAGAAGGCACAGAAGCGGATCCCTCAGGTAGAGATGAGAAAGCAGATCTTTGAAGATGCACATGTACTGTCAGCATTTCAGAAGGCACCTGTCTTGGCCCACCCAGGCAGACCTAGGGAGTGTTTTCTAAACTCCATGCCCTGCGGAGAGCCCCTCAGTTCCCAAGGATGGTGCAAAGAACAAACAACAGATGAGGTCCCAGTTATAAAGAGTAGATGGAGCATATATACACTAGGACAGAGTAAGTCAAGTTGGCATTTTATTTTATTTTTTTTTATTTTTTGAGAGAGAGAGAGAGAGAGCGAGAGCGCATGAGTCGGGAAGGGACAGAGAGAGAGGGAGACACAGAATCCAAAACAGGCTCCAGGCTCCAAGCTGTCAGCACAGAGCCTGCCGTGGGGTTCAAGCCCACAAAATGTGAGATCCTGACCTGAGCTGAAGTCAGACACTCAACCAGCTGAGCCACCCAGTGTCCCAAGTTGGCATTTTAAATTATCAACCTTATTCAAATTATAGAACATTCTTCCGGAATGCAATATACTCTCCCATTCCCTCATGAGAATTAACAGCCCCTGTGATGCTCTGAGTAGTGTTGCATCCCACAGACATGTTGAAGTGGGAGCAAAGGTTGAGAATCTTTGAGCTCCAGAAGCGCTACCCCAGGCAAGTACATATTCATACAACTTGAAATGACTGGTTAATTCCATCAAAAGAGATTGTGTGTGCGTTGTTGATACCAGTCATTTCAGTTGTTTTTAACTCTCGTTTTGCTACTTTTGAATTCTTAACCATAGTCAAGAAAGGTACAGGTATGTACAGTATATTACTTTGCCAGACTTGTATCATCTTGATGTGCTGCTGCTTCTAGTTAGGACAGAAGCATCATTTATGAGAGTTTGCTTTGCTCTAATTGATGGTGAACTCTTAGCTAGCGATGGTTTCTAAACAACTTATTATCCACTGAAAGCACAACACCTAATTTGCTGTGAGTTGTAATTGCAGTCTCCCTGATTCTGCTTGAAATTTTGATTGGGAACCCTTAGCTGAGGGAGCAGGCTGGGTTTCTCTCCAGTACTGGGCCATGTGTTTCAGCCTATGCAGTAGAGCCACTGCTCTGATTAAGATCTGTCTTTCTTCCTACAGGAAATGTGACACCTGCTCACTATGATGAGCAGCAGAACTTCTTTGCCCAGATAAAAGGCTACAAGCGATGCATTTTATTCCCTCCGGATCAGTTTGAATGCCTGTACCCATATCCTGTTCATCACCCATGTGACAGACAGAGCCAGGTGAGCTTGTGTGGTCTGAGGAGGGTATAGAACTCCTTTGGGATCCAAAGTTGGCATGTCTTTCCCCTTCCCTGTGGATAAACTCGGGATGGTTTTACAGTATAGCTCACGTCTTTCAGGCCCCTGTGGTGGTCCCCAAATATTTATAAGGATAAACAGTCCTGTTGTGCTAATTCTGGAGGGTAAACCCCATCACTGATGCGGGTGGACTCGGTTACAGTTTGAACGTGTATGTCTCCATTGTATTTAATAATTGTTTTCTGTTGTTGTGGATGCTAGTTCTTTTTGATAGAAGAAGGGTGAGTAGAATTGAGATATATCACTTACTGTCTTTCCTGCATCTAAAAGAAGTATATGGTTGACTTTATGGCCAACCAGAGAGGTCCTCTCCTTTCTTGAGGAGAAAACTGCCTAGCCACTTCACATAGGAGTCTTTGCTGGCTAGAATATGTGTGTGGGAGAAAGTTTCAGAAGATTTGATTGAAGGATGCATCCTCATTCCTCATATCTGCAGGCCATGAGTAGGTTTTCTGACCTACAAGCTGTGATGATTGGCTTCTACTGTCAGGAGCACTGAGGCCCAGGATTCTTTATCACTTAATCTTTGAGCATAGCCTCTCTTAACATTGTTTTCTGGGAGAGAGGGAGAGAGAGAATATGTTTAACGTTTTGTGTGGTATCTTCCGCCAGTTATGAATTCTAAACACATCTTTTTTTTCTCAAAGCTATCTTTTTTTTGACTACCAAACTAGTATGTCATAGTTAATAATAAAGATTTGGTGATTGACTGATTTTTTTTTTCTTTCTCTTGAACCTCTCAGGTGGACTTTGACAATCCTGACTACGAGAGGTTCCCCAATTTCCAGAACGTGGTTGGTTATGAAACAGTGGTTGGCCCTGGTGATGTTCTTTACATCCCAATGTACTGGTGAGGAGGGGGCTAGGACTGGGGGCTTATTGGGAGCTTTCTTTCCCATTCCCTGGAAAACTATATCTTGTCCCTTCTGAGTTGTGGCAGGATTGGTCTTCTGTGATCTGCAGGAAGGTTGGCATATCCAGATGTGAGCGTACTGAACATGGAGGAAATGACAACCCTCCCTGTCTCTAGGACAAGATGACAATTCCTCAGGTCAAAAGAGATCCCAGAGGCTTGAGGCTGGAGAAACTGTTCTTGGCTCTTTTGTATTTGGAGACTGAACACCACTGCCTCTGGTCCCGGGTGTGTTTCACAGAATGAGTGTAAAGATAATGTCCTTGATATTTGCGTTAGCTGGACTTTACCTCTTTTTTCCATTCCTCTCAAGAATATTGGTGGCAAACAGGAACGTGTTTATTTTCTTGCAGGTGGCATCACATAGAGTCATTACTAAATGGGGGGATTACCATCACTGTGAACTTCTGGTATAAGGTGAATATGGGTTTTTCCCCCCTAGATGGGATTGGGGTGAGGTAGGTGTAATAAATGATTTGGGGGCAGGGTGGGGAGGTTGGCTATCTCTGAAAGTGACTCCCAGGTCTTTTGGGAGATCAAGAGGGATGGGATTGAACTGGGCTTCTTAAAAGAGAAGAAGGTGCTAGAATGGTGGGTTACACTAAAGCCTGCTGCTAAAGGCATTTCCTGAGCTGCTGCTTCCTTTGCAGGGGGCCCCCACCCCTAAGAGAATTGAATATCCTCTCAAAGCCCATCAGAAAGTGGCCATAATGAGAAACATTGAGAAGATGCTTGGAGAGGCCTTGGGGAACCCACAAGAGGTATGTGGCTGCCCCAAGGTGGCACTCCTTTGGCCCAGTGGGCAGAGTGACCAAGAAAAGTCAGGATTGGTGTCACATTCTCCATAGTGCCTCTGTTTCAGTATCTGGTGTCCTTTCTCTCCATAGAGGTTATGGGTGTGTTCAGAAAATCTTTGTTTTCTGGTGATAGCTGGGCTTGACTGGTGGATCAATTATAATCTGTTCCATGCTAGTGGTAATGTTCCCCATGGGGCTTGTGTGCCAGCTGGGGACCCCTGAGGGGATTCTTCTGGAACGGAAGGCGAGCAGTAAAGCATCTCCTCACACTCTCCAGCTGTGCCAAGGCTGCTCTAGGTAATGTTGAGACCTGCTTCCCACACAGGTGTGCCAGTGGCCCATTGGGTACCCAAGGGAGGTATTTGTAATGCTCTTGCCTACTTCCTGTAGATAGCCTCAGTATCCAGAGGACCTGTGGGATTGGGAGGTGGCACCAGCCCCAATTGCAGGTGACCGTTTCAGGATACAGAGGCATTTAACCTTCGTAAATCACATTTAAGAAACCTGCGGGCACTCTTAGGTGGCTCCTCTGACCTTCTGTCTGTCAGTTTGGTGCTGCTTATCAGGTATTGTGAGAGGGAAAGTATTACAAGATGGACCCAGACGAGGGGGCCACGTCCTGGAATATATCCCAGAAGAGAGTAGGTTAGAGGGTTTTTAAGATTGAATGAAAGCCTTGTCCCTGCCCTTGGCTGGACATCGAATGCCTCCAGACACACCATGTCTGGCTCCAGGGCCAGGGGACAGGCAGTTCTGACTGGCTCCTCATGTCTCTTCACAGGTGGGGCCCTTGTTGAACACAATGATCAAGGGTCGATACAACTAGCCTGCCAGGAGTCGAGGCCTCCTGCCAGGTGACTGCTAGCCCGTCCACACCGCTTCATTGATGAGGACAGGAGACTCCAGGCGCTAGTATTGCACGCTGCACTTAATGGACTGGACTCTTGCCATGGCCCTGGAGGCAGGTGTTTGGGGCAAGGCAGGGTGGTTGGCACTCCACTCCCATTTGGAGGGACTTCTTGCCCTCGCCTCTGTGCCCCAGCATCTTCCCTCCCTGCCCCCCTAAGGTCCTGCATTCAGTGTGTGGAGTCCCAGCTTCTGGTTGTCATCACGTCTGTGTGTGTCAGTTTGTCACCCTCAGGATGTGTGTGCGTGTGTGTGCATGCACACGCATGTATGTATCTGTTTCTTGCTTTCTCCTGGGTCAGGATGCCACTGCTGGCTCTCAGCCCTGTCTCCTGCAACCTCAGTGCCTCAGCCTGAGAGAGAGGAGATGGTCTTGGATGCCCACTACACCTGGGCTGCAGGGCCAGAGCTCTCCTGACCGTGAGGTCAGTCTGCCTCCTTCCAGTTTTCAGAGTCAGGCTCTAGGCTGGGTGGGAATGGCTACCGGGACTCTTAAAGGGGAAAGTGAGAGGGAGACTTGCCTCTATGAGCCTAGGTAGCCTTCCTGTGAGAGAGAATGAGACAGGGTTCCAACTCAGACCTTTAAGCTCAAGCCATACATAGAAAAGAGCCTTGGGATATGAGCCAAGGATTATGCATAAGTTCCAAATTGCAGACACATGCAGCTTCTCTCTCAGCACCAGCTCTTGGCTCCCTGTGCCGAGTACCAAGGGAGTCGTCCTAGTAGTGGCTTCTCTAGGTTCTTGGGGTATAAGCTTCTGTGGATGTGTGTGATGTGCGTGCGCATGCGTGTGTGTGTCCACACTGGCCTGCCTCTCTGCTTACCAAGTTTCTCCACTGCTTAACCTTGTCCAGTGGGACAGACAGTGTGAGCCCCAGGGAAGTACCGCCTGACCTAGCCTAAAGCTTTTAAACTCCGTTTTAGCCATGGACACTCATCGGGTCTCACTGCAAACTGCCTGAGGCTGACTGGCTACAGCCTCCAGGCCCTGGGACTCTCCCTCCCCAGGCCACGTCCTCTTCTCCTGCAGAGCTTCCTGGCTGACTAGATGAAATGGGGTCAAGCTTAGGCAGCTAACTTGCCACCTGTCATCCACCTCAGAGCAAGGACAAAAATGTAGCCTTGCCTCTTAAAGCCAGCGCCTCTGCCAGACCCCACTGTAATGTTCCACAAACACCCTTGAAAGTCAGGGCAACTGATGGAGCACAGAAGTGGAATTTTTTTTCTGTTCGTTGTTAATTGTGGGAACCCGTGTCAGGGCAGCCGCTTACAGCTGGGCACTGCATGACTTGAAGGGCCATCAGTCACATGATTCAGTGGAACTGGGGCCTCTGGAGTTGGGCAGTGTGGTGGCCCTGTGTCGTCTCACCTCCACGCCCATCTCCATGCCTCTTCTCTCTGGAAGGAAAGAGGAGTTGGAAAACTCTGGTTTTATTTTTTTCCTTTTTTTTTTTTTGGCCAAAGGTTTACTTTCAGTGTCTGAGCTGTGGCTCTAAGCCCCGAAGCTCAGTTTACAGTTACAGCGCACTGATGGGCTGAGAGGGTGTGTGTATGTGTGTGTGTGCATCTGTGTGTGTATTTTGGGAAGGGGTGTTTATTTTTAGTACCCCATTCTGGGGTTCTCTGATGCAGCGTGGGTGTGCAAACACGGTACCTTCTCAAATATAGCCAATGCTGGAAAATGTGATTGCAGTGATCTCCATCCCTCTGTCTCCTTTGGGAAAGAGGAGCACAGCAAAGAAAACAAGGCAGAGGATAAACTTGACCACAGTCAAACTTTGAAAGATAGCAGATTATTTTCATTCTCCTTAGCAGGTCTGCTGCACTCCTGGCTCAACCCTCAAAGATGAGGGTCAAGTGCGGCAGAGAGGCATGTGCCACTCAGCTGGCCCTTGTTGCGTGCTGTGCTGACCCAGGTCTGACCTAAGGCTACCAAGGGGGAGGGTCCTTTACAGGATTGGTCCTGATCCTTGGATAATATAATAGTGACTTTGATTGTTAGACACCTAATATCTGCCTAGTGCTCTTATCTTGTTCCTCACTATCCTGAAAGGTGGGTATTCTCATTTCACAGCTAAAGAAATGGGTTCAGAGATTCAGTGATTAATAGCAATAAGGATTTGAACCCAGTGCTCTTTGGCTACAAACCCCCAGCTGTTCCCTTTCCACCAAACTGTTGGTTCTCGTACTTTGCCTCCTCCCTCGCACTACAGGCCATCCTCTGATCTCACCCCCCTGGGCAGTGCCCAAGAGGATGCATGAGATACAGCTCAGGGTAAAAGCTCTTCTGGGCTCCAGCTAAAGACCGCTTGGGAAAACTATCAGGAAGCCCTGTTCTGAGTTAAGAGTGCTGGCAGGAGCTGTGGGGAAACGGAGTTCTAGATCCTAGTGCATTATTTGTGTGTCCTTGAATAGCCCCGTACTTCTCCTAGCACATTTCTACACCTATGGGATTGAAGATCCAGTTCTAGATGAGAACCGAGAACATTGATTCGTGTTCTGCTGCCTCTCTTTCCCTCAAGGAAGAGATCTAGGCTCCTTTCCTTCACTTCCCTAGATTAGGGCTGTTCAAGCTCAAATTCTACTTGCGGCTAAGGAAACTTCCCTGCTGTGTTACTTACTGCTATGCTAGCCAGCAGTGTAGAGACAGACACACCAAGGGAAGGTGGGGTTTTGGGCCTGAATGGAGGTCAGCCATATTGTAGGCTCCCATTTTTACACCAGCAGGTACACAGGAAACTACTCTTTTGTGAAGTCAAATATTTGTTGGGGGGTTGGAGTTCGGGGGAGGGAAGGGGGGCTGTTCTGGGCATCAGTTGAGCAGATGCCCAGGATGCCTGGGGGAGACCAGCTTCCCCTACAAATCAGAGCTCTAAATTACAAGGTTTTTACCAACGCGAACAGTTGGGGGAAGTCGTCTGCTCTCATTTGCGTAATGGTTTCTGTCACTGGTGATTAGACACAGGATGAAGGAAAAGAAATTTGACAATTAGGAATGAGCGATCATTAATCTGAATCTGTTAGGAGACAGAGAGGGGAAGGATCCTTATCAGTGGGCCAGCCTAGTGTGGGGAGGCCCTCCCTCTGCCCCCACCAGAGACTCTTGGGCCACATACCCTTTCATTATTCCCACAAGTTGGCTACGCTGATACTTCTTGACAGAGGCTAGTTGGGCCCAAACCCCAGCCTGAGGGGGATACAGGAGTGGGCATGTATAGGCATGAGCCATCAAACAGGGAGAGGGGGTGTCAAATGCAAGTAATAGGGCAAAGGGTAACAGAATATTTGTGACGTATTTGCTGTTTGTAGAAAAATTTTTTAATTCAACACTTTTAAGTACCCCACTTGTGACAAGTATTTGTTACATTCTAACACTACAGGGTGTGGAGAAAATCTGATTTGTATCCTGTAGGAGCTTCTACTTAGTTGGGAGAGGAAACCACATGAAACAACCAGAGGTTATGAAGCCATGAATCATGTACCCTGTGAGGACAAGATGAGAGATTGTTGAGAAAGGAGGAAGATCAGTAGAGAACAGACCTCTGCCTCTGGGCTCCCCAGGGAGGGACTCTTCACTCAGGCCTCCCAGCAGTGTTGATTTTTCCCAGCCATACTGGTTGCTGTAGTAGTTTCGTGGAGGGCACTGAGGCCCCACCCAGATATGTGAACAAGTAATGAGATTACATTTAGTGGGCAGGGCTATAAGGTGTGGAGAGTCCTGACCTGGCTCTTCCCAGGTCCAGGTCTCTGTGGTACCTCTGTTCATTCTTCCTCTGTCTTTGGAATTCAGGGACTATATTAATTTGCACTACTTGGTATTTATTCCTCAGTTTTGTGACTTGTATGTGGTGGGTTCCTTAGATTAGAAGCTCCCTCAAAGATCAGGGGAAAGGGTGGTTCTTTGTCTCCAGTCAGAATGTGAACTTCACAGACAGGACTGTCTCTCTTCCTTGACAGGTTCCCTACGTCTGTGGCTTCTACCCTTCCAGATCAGGTGCCCAGTTTAATAGGGCAGGGAATGGCCCTTAGTGACTAGTTTTACCCAAACATGGGGATGGATGCCAGGGTGCACTTGGAAGTGGCTCATGGGGTTCCAGGAGCCCTGGCCTTTCAGCCCTGTTCTTGTCCTCCTCTGCCTTCGGTGCTTGTCCTCCAGTCCCTGCTGACTTCTGTGGTGTCCTCTTAAGCTACCTGCATAGAGGAGATGTTCCAGCTTCCCTTTTCAGGGCTCCTCCAATTTCTCCTTCTCAGCCTCCCTCTGTCCAGTCTCTCCACCAAGGGTCTTTTTCCTGAATGGTTGCCCTCTCTTCAAAAGCCCCGTCCATCGCTTCAAGTGTTCAGGTATAGTTTCTCTAGAATCCCTCACCCTTGGATCAGCCCTGAGCATCTTTGAGTCATCTTCTTTTCTGACCTATGGTTAGTCTTTCTGTTCTGTGTCTGCTCTGCTCACTTAGCATTCCTTTGTTCATTCTGTGTAGATTGTTGAGCTTTTCTATTCTTGTGGCCCTTCTGCTAGTCTTCAGCCATCTGTTTAACCCTTATAGGTCTTGGGGTCCTCAGTGGAGACCAGCTGAGCACTTTTGGTGTGTTTCTAGGGCACGAGGCCTAGAAACACTAGCAGCCTTGAGGCCCAGGGACCTATGGTCAGTGGCATCTCCAAAGATGGGTGAGGGGAGGATGTCTAGAGTCTTGGATGACGGAGAGCCATGAGGAGGGATTGGGTGGGAGAATCCCCAGGAGTGGGGCCAGGCCTGGCAAGCCAGGGTGGAAGAAGCAAAGTTTTGTGTTTCCATCTAAATGCATCTGTGTGCCTTATGTTCCAGTTCATGGATCGTGGTCTTCTTGTGGATGTCTCCTGGTCTGTGGTGTCTTTGGTGATGCTCTGAGTCACCAAGTTTGGCTGGTCTCTGCCTTTCAACACTTGCTGGGAGGGAAACAGCATGCTGAGTAGTTCTGTGTCTGGAGTGAAGATCTTAGATGAGACAAGCCGTGGAAGCTGGGGTAGCAGGTGACGGACCGGTATTCAGCTTACCCAGACTGTCTCTCCACTCCTCCAAGTGTTTAGGCACAAAAGCTGATTAAAGAAGTGAAAAAAACTAGGCCTTGCCTTCTTCTCCCCCCACAAAGTCTGGGTTTCAGGTAGTATTTTGGAAAGGAGCATGTGTCCTTAAATGAGAAGCAACCCGACATAGTGTTTTAAAGCATGGATTTTGGTCAGATGTCTTTGATTCTGGTTCACATTTTTAGCTTTGCTACTTACCAGCCAGGTTTGACCTTGTTGATTGACTTTACCTCTCTGAGCCTCAGTTTCCTCAAATATAGTGAAATGTGTGGAGGGGGGGATCGAGGGGGAGTGTTGAAAATAACTACCTCAGGGTTGTTGGATTAACTGAAACATGTTTGTAAAGCTTTAGCACATACCTGGCAAGCACTTAATAAATGGCTGTGGTGGTGGTTGTTACATTTATTATGTGACTTATTCAGAAACTTGATTTCAGTGATTTGTGAGATTTCCAGTGATTTTCTTTTCTCTCAAGAAAACCATAGGAAAGAACAAGGAACATGCCCTGGAGACACCCACGTCAAGTTGGGGGCAGACAGAAGGGCCTTGGTACCTAAACCTGGCCTAGAGGGAGGGAAACTGAAGTGTCCGATGCCTTCTGTCTAGACAGCCAAAACTTACCTCTCTCCACACCAGCACAGGGCCAGCGTGAGAAGTCATCAGGTATGAGTTCTCCTTATACTTTGTGAGGAGTGAGGGCATCTGAAAGTGTTTCCAGCACCCCTGGAGAAGCTCTTGCCAGTTTCATACTGTGAGACACCAAGACAGTCAAGCCGGACCCCTTGGTTCAATTTGATTCCCTGCCCTTCAATGTATTTAAATTATACATGTGTGAAGATAGCTCCGGGGTAGAGGGGCTTTTAGAAGAGAATCCAGAAAAATATCAGGCTAGAATCTTAATAGCTACCATTTGTGGAGTGCCCTGGAGCATTTTTTTCCAGACCGTGTGCTAGTTTGTGCCCATGTGCTCTCAGTTCAGTGGGGGCACCACCAGGCATTTAGCGTTACAGATGTACAAAGGAGGAGCTAGGTGTTCACAGCAGGCTTCCTGCAGGAAGTAACATAGGCTAAGCTGATATCTAGAAGTTAATCAGAGGTCGGGGAGCAGTGAAAGGCATACATTTCTTCTCTGGCTTCTCTCCCAGTTCCCAAAAAAAATTCTCTGCTCCTCCATGTTTAAGGGTTCTGTTAATAACTGCTAGAAAAGAGTAAGGTGATGGACCCCAAAAGAAGAAAACCCTTTGGTTAGCCACAGAAATCTTTGGAAATCATTTTGGTTGCTGGCCCAAGTTTGTCCTGGAGTGCAGATGGATTGGACTTGCTCCCTTGTAACCTTTCTACTGTTCTCTTTCTCGGAAATCTGTCCGCATTCTGGCCTCTGGAGCCACTCTGCCACCCTACTTGGAAGAGATGCTGGATACAGTCACTCAGACATCAGCCCGAGATATATGCTGGCTGCCTGGAATTCTCAGCTTCTTCCACACTAAGATCCTTCTGATTTCTTAGGTTCTGTCCCCCACCCTGAGCCACTCCCTTCCTCCCCACTATGAGCTGAGCCTCTCTGTAGTGCCTCTCTGTAGCCACACACAGCCTCTTGCCTCTGACCTGGGTCTCCAGCACCATGGGTGAAGAAGACCCCTCTCTAGCTTTTGCCAAGTCATTTTTGGACTATAGGCCATTCTGTAGTTACTTTGCATTCACCTCTTTGTTTCTAGATTTCTTTGGCTCTGGGCCCTGAAAGCCTTCTCTTTGGCCACAGAAAATGTTGCTGTGTTTCACTCACAGTTTGCTTAAAACCTTCTCGGTCATTGAAGTCAGTCCTGCCCTTAAGGGAAGCTCTGCTCCTTAACCTAAAATGTAAGCTCCATTTGGGCTAGGTTTTTATTACCTCTCCACTATAAAGTGTATAGTGGAACATAGGGTAGTGATGGAGAATGAGGGCTCTGCATACCTTGACTTTGAATCCAAGATCTGTCATTCCATGTGACCTTGGGCAAATGACAGACTGCTTGTAACTCCTTCATATATAAGGGGATAACTACTACCTTGTCAGGGCTATATGAGATACGGTTTGTAAAAAAAGGCTTAGCAGAGTGACTGTTTGATAGCAAGGCTCAGCCCTTCTGTCTTTCAAAGCCTTCACCTCTTCGTCATCTAGCTTCCCCCAGGTCCTGCTTCTAGTCTCAGCGCAAGTCTAGTTGTTAGCTCATGAGCAGAGCAGATGTATGAACTTTCCTGCTCACATTATCAGTCTCTGCCCCTTCTCAGTGGCCTGATTCACAGGGACCCTATCACACCACCATCACTGGGAAATGATCTTCCAAAATCTCTTTTCTGTAATATTAAAAATACCCAAAACAATGGCAGTGACAGTAGAAAACATCAGAACTGCTGCCAAGGGGTAAGAAGCACTGAAGGTGTGTACAAGCTGGCCGCATAACAGGCAGGGAGTTTGAGACCAGTAGAGTGACGCAGAAGCCACCATACTAGTCGAAAGGCAGCAGGACCATGGACTTAAGAAGGTTTCCTCTAAATTTTCAAAAAGTGAGCTTTTGACTATGTTGTTTGAGCAGAATCCTACCCACTTCACAGTCAGTGTGGTCCTTGTTCTCACAAGGGTTTGTGTAATATCTTGATAAGAATAGAGGCATTAGATGGCCTCCCAGGTTTGAAATCCCTATTTGCTGCTTTCCGATTCAGTCCTTAGGTGAGTTGAGGGCTTTTGGTCTTGGCTACTTCACCAAGTGCTTCCCCACACTTCACTTGAGTGCTGGGAAATAACACATGGCTTGCAATGTTGTTACTAAGGTATGTGGGAATGTTGTAAAAATACCCAGTTCAGTGTGGGTACTTAAGAAGTGGTTTATTATGAAGACCTGAGTGTCTTTGAACAGTGTTCAGTTAGTGCTTGGAGAGAAGGAAAACTGCTGGCAGCAGGGCCTTTTGGATCCTACTGATTCAGGATACAGCTCTTGACACAGAATCTCATAGGAGATGGGTTGGTGGAGGAGCAAACTGGAAAAGACCATAAGGCTTTGGAAGAGCCTGAATGGGAGAGGCAGAGCTGGGGACAAAGATGCTGTTGCCAGGATGGGGTCTTGGGGAACAGAAGCAGAGACCTAAGCTCTAGGTTACCACCTAATCCCCGGAAGAACAGAGGAAATGGGGCAAGGAGAGTATCTGTGGAGGACACTGGCTGAGTGAAAAGAACACAAGGTTCAGGGGCACTGAAGCTACCTGTGACTCTTAGATGTACTTTTCACAGGCTGGTTGACTTTGGGCATGTTTGTCTTTATGCTTCAGTCCCCTCATATTTAAAATTGGCTAATACTGCTACTACCTTGCTTACAGGATAGATGAGACAGTATATGTGAAAATGCTGTCTGAACAGAGCACCATGTGTTTGTTGTTGGATGGTTGTTGGGGTGAGGGCTTAGGAGAGCTTTTCCAGAGTGGATGAGTTACAGAATTGCAAGAGTTTACAGATTAGAGCCTTCCCCATTTCCAGGAGGAAATAGTAAAGCAACGTTTCCCACCAGTACACTGTTCTTTCATCCTGCCAACATTTGACTAGGAAGGATTTTGATTGAAGAAGGAAAAGCAGTGTGGTGACAAAAGTTTTGAAGTTGGCATGGACTAGGTTTGAATCTTGGTTTCACCATTCCCAACATTGAGATGGTCAGATTACTTACTATCTCTGAGTTTTGGTTTTTTAACAGGCCCCTTCATGTGGCTGTTGGGAATGAATGAGCTACCTCAAGTGAAGCAGCTCACTGCCTAGTGCCTATCTAGTAAGTGCCCAGTAAATACTCGTTCCCTTTCTTTCGCTTCTTTTCCCCTTAGGCAGGAAGCATCCAGTTTACCCAGCATAAAAGGGTCTCAGTTATCCGTGCTTTAGTATGAACAAGTAATACCAGATTCTTTTCTAGAGTGAGATTGGTTGCCCTTTAAGGCAAGAAGAAGGCAAGGGAAGGATTGTGGAGAAGGTGGAGGGATTCCACAGTGTTGGGGGTGCAGTACGGGGACTCTTATTATCTAGTTGGTACAGGGGTGGGTGAGCAAAGGGTGATGTTGAGAGGTGAGAATTTCAAGAAAAAAGGTAGGTGCTGGGGTGGCTGGGTAGCTCAGTCGGTTAAGTGTCTGACTTCGGCTCAGGTCATGATCTTGAGGTTCATGAGTTTGAGCCCCACATCAGGCTCTGTGCTGACAGCTGGGACCCTGGAGCCTTCTTCGGATTCTTTGTCTTCCTCTCTCTGTGCCCCTCTCCTGCTCACACTCTGTCTCTCCCTCAAAATAAATTAACATTAAAACAAGCAAAAAGAAGAAGGTGGGTGCTGAGTGCTAGAGGGAAAGCCATTTGAACAGAGGCTGTATGGAGTGGAGGACAGAGAGTGAACTAAGTGTAAGAAGACCAGAGTCTGCCAGGAGAACTTTCAGAATTATGACTAAAAGTCAAAGTTATGAAGAAGTCTTGCCTTCAGCCAGCTATCATTTTAATACCTATAAGAGTTGTGGTCCTCCCAGAAAGGAAGAATATAAAAAGAAAGCAGTTATCCTCAAGATAGAAAGACTTTTAAATGTTTTTAGAGCCAAGGATATGCATCACCCCAATCAGGGGATATGGTAGCCCAGTTAGGGTTCTAGACTTCTGTGAGAAAATGCAATTAGGTACTGAAGAGCATAGAACTCCGGGATGAGCTGGGTGACCACCTCTAAATAATGGAGCTCCTTTGGTAGGGCTTTCAGAGGGTACAGGTAGGACTTTCTGGGTCCCATCTTGGATTCCAGTCACTGGTCCAACCAGAGTTTCGGGTGGTTTTACACCTTCAGCCATCTGAGAAGGTGACCTTGAAACTCTATGGGGCAGCATCAGTTGGTTCCTTGATAGGTACACATCTTTTAGCACTGGAGGACTTAGAATGAAAGATAGTGTTTAAGAACATCAAAGCCACAGCATTACTACATTTGCTTTGAGGAATCTATACCTTTTTTTTAAGTGTATTTATTTTGAGAGAGTTAACACGTGCCAGCAGGGGAGGGGCAGAGAGAGAAGGAGAGAAAGAATCCTAAGCAGGCTCTAGGCATTCAGCACAGAGCCTGTCGCAGGCCTCTCATGACCGCAAGATCATGACCTGAGCTGAAATCCATAGTCAGACGCTTAATGACTGAGCCACAGAGGTGCCCCTATGCCATTTGTATTATAGAGTATTGAGTAATTTATTTAGGCTTGAATTTTATGTTGAAATCTTGCCAAGTTTCTACATAGCTTTGGAATATTTTAAATGATTTAAGATATGCTGTATTTATAAACAATTTATTGGAGATATAATAATTAAGTACTTGGGAAGGTTTATTTCAGTCAGATAAATGAAGTACTTGAGGAAATCAAATACATTAACCTTCCATTAAATCAAACTCCTTTGTTTTATAAGCAAAACTAAGGTTTGTAGGCTAAACGTAAACAAGAATTAGGATTTTGAATATGTAACTTTGAAAATTGAATATACCTTTTAAAACTAATTTCTGGATAATACTCTCTGTACACAAAAGTCACCCATATGGATATCAGAAAACTCAGAGAATGTAGTATTACTACAAAGCCAAGTCTTGAGCCTCTCCAAGTACGGGGTAACTGGCAGCATTTAAGATGGCCAACATGGGTCAAATCAGAGCTACAGACATGTTTTTTGAAAGTTTTTTTTTTTTAATTAGTTGGCAGCATTTAAAATCAACTCTCGTCTAAAAAGCCAGATTTTGGCCTCTCTGGAAAATCAGGAGATCTCACAATAAAATTTGTAGGACAATTGGCTGAAGCTGAGTAACTACCACCCTTGGGGGTGTTCCTTCCAATTTGCTATAGTCACTGTGTCTCATTGTGGTACCTTATCCCTGGTCTGTCTCATCTCTGTGACTTTTCTGGCCCACATAGATTTTTGAGTGTGTGACCCCTGAACTAGAGGTTCTGAGGTTCCCAACATCTGATTTATAGCCTGGGGTTAGGGCTCAGGAAAAATATAGGCCCCACCTTCCTCTCTGCTCTCATTGTCTGCACTCCAGCTAAGCTGTCTTCCCCTCTGGCTTGGTCCCAGGATTGGGTTCAGCCCCTCTAGGAAATATGTGAGAACTTTCCATGCTCAGACTTCCAGTGTGCTGCTCTTTTCTATGACCAGACCAGTTCCAGGTCTTTTCTTGCCCAGACACTTTGCCTAGGCTCTTAACGCCTGTCTTAGTTCCTGTGAACTTCCTGATCACCTTTATAATTTGACTACAGCCTCACTTTGGTGTGTGAGGGGCTCCCCCGGGCTCTCTGCTTTAGATTCTACCTGATCTCTCTGGCCTGAGGGATGGAAGATCACTGAAAGTTCAGGAGACATGGGAGGTGAGCTTGGAAGTGTTTGGGTTTTCAAGAGAGAGAGGCAGAGGCCAACCACAGTTTAGGGAGGCTACTGCATATATTTGAAGGCAGAAGAGAAGACAGGAGAGAACTTAAGGGTGAGGATAAGGTCTCAGGAATGCACAGGGTGATAAGATAGGAAATGGTAATAGTTGCTTAAACTCGGGGAGATCCTGAAGCTCAGAAATAATCTGCAGAGGCAAGAGATGCAGGAGGGAGCACCATTGGAGGTCTGTAATCCCCTAATGTTATGATTAAATAAATTACACTGTATGTTTTGGAAAGAGGGCAAAGTCATGATGTTGGGGTCATGGCCTGGGGCAAGAGAAATTTCCACTAATGCAGCTGATAGCCTCTCACAATATCTGTAGACGTAGCAGAAACATCTGAACGAAATGGTCATGTTGCTTTGTCAAGACCCAGACTCAGGGCTGATTAATGGATCCATGTCATCCTAGACCAGAGGGAAGTCTCCAGCAGCATGCCATAGGGATCAGTCTGGGCCTGTGTCCTGTCTGACATTTTTATTGACAACTGACCAAGGCAGTAGGTTCATCAAGTTTGCAGGTGATAGAGCTAGGAGGGGGCAGCTAATACTTTGCATGAAAGAGTCAGGATTCAAAATGATTTCAACAGGCTGGAACACTGGGCTGGAACCAACAAGATTAAATTTAACAGGGATAAATGTAGAGTCCTGCACTTAGGTTAAAACAAAATCAATGACATAAGTACCGGGCGGGGGACAGGCCCAGCTTGACAGCAGTTCATGAAGAAAAGACCTGGGGGGTTTAGTTGACTGCAAGCTCAATAGGAGTCAACCATGTGATGTGACTGCTAAAACCTCTAATACAGTCATGAATTGCATTAGCCAAAAAGCAGCCAGATCAAGGGAGGCCATTACCCCACTGCTTTCTCAGATTGTCAGGCCACCTCTGGAATACTGGACCTTTTTTTTTTTAAAGGAGGTCAGTGACAAATGAGAATATTTTGACAAGTAGCCAGCATGGCAATGGGCCTGACTACTGCCAGAAACTTGCTAGAAATTATGGTGCTGAGCTTCTGGGATGAAGGGCAGGGGTGTATAATCTGACCCCAAATAAAGATATTTGTCTCTCAAGCACTTTTCTGGGGGTTGGAAGAAAATCTGGGGGTCTGCTCTTCTTCCCTTCTTGTGGGTGCCCATACACATTGGCCTGTGAGTCTCATCCCAGGCCTTTCTTAGTCGGAGGACTAAGGGTCACTTAGGCTGGGTCTAGAATGGGGATCAACATGGGAGTAAGTAGGAAACGGGTTAAGTGAAGTGAGAAGGAAGCTGCACTTTTGGGTCTCCAGCACCACCTTTCCTCGCTCTCCCCTGGGATGTGCAGTCCCCATTTTGGTCACAACGTGGCGCCCTCACTCCACATGGATCCTGAGCCAATGGCGAGAGTGGAGTGGGCGGCCTGGCTGCAGCTGCACCTGCACTTCCCGCACTCCCCGCTATGGGGGGCCTGCGGAGGGCACTCAGCTTAGTTGCGTTTGGCTTGGGACTTCTGTGTGGCCAAGACGATGACTGAGGTGTGGAAAAGCTTGCCCGTGGCACAAACATGTGGGATCTGGATGTGGCTCCTGTTATGGCCACATATTCCGACCTGAGCTACTCTGCACGTGATATCTTGTCTGCCCTGGCGTGGAGCACAAGGTGCAGAGGGCTGTTCTATTGCAGGAGAGTTCCTGGGACACCAAGAACTCCATCACAGTGGGATCAGGGATGAGCCCAAATCCCCTTATAGTGACTGGCTGGGTTACTGTCACCAACTTACCTAAGCTGTATATGTCTTGGGTTCCTTAACTGAAGTAGCATAACAATGCCAAGTTCATGGAGTTGTTAAGATTGAGTCAGACATCTAGGGCCATGATTCTGAACTGATGTAGGAATCATCAGATAAGATTGTGAATGTGATTTCTGACCCCTCCACCAGTCATTTAGTAGTTCTGGTTGGAGCCCAGGACCTGTCTTTCTAACCAGTTCCCCAGGTGATTCTGATGTTCATGGCTCTCTGACCACATTTTGAGAAACTGACCTAGGACATGGAAGGTGTCCTAGTTGATATGCATTAGTTCTTTCTTGGAGCCTCTGGGAGGGACAATGGGGATCATGGGGCTGGGCTGGCAAGAGTACACAGACTCGCTCTCCAGATAACGGTAGCCTTGATGGAGAAGGAAGATGGGTCTGGAGATGGGGATATGGTATTAAAGCCCAAAATGGATGTTTGAGAACTGAGGAGATTGGATGTACTGAGGGCCGTAGAGGAATTGGAGTGCTGGCACCAGGGCTGGGGGACACTTGATGGGGTGGGTTGGGTTGGGGGGGGTTGGTGTATTAGAGCGCTGGGTGTATTGTGTTGAAGGGAATGGGATTGGAGTGTACTGGGAGGGGAAGGAGCTGAGAGGATGGGGTGGAGTACATTGGCGGTTTCTTGGGGGACTGGAGATGGTGGTTTGTTCTATCATGATGGGGCCAAGAAGATGGAGTGATGGAGACTGCGATGCTCAGTGAAGCCCCGTGGGGGCAGCCATGCTTTGTGATTTGTGATGAGGCACTGAGCTCAGCCTTCTTTCTAAGTTTTTTTGTTTTGTTTTGTTTTGTTTTGTTTTTTGGAGTAAGAGGGGAGGAGGAGGCTCCTTAAGA
The DNA here is from genome assembly GCA_028646485.1 of Cryptoprocta ferox. Classification (NCBI taxonomy): domain Eukaryota; kingdom Metazoa; phylum Chordata; class Mammalia; order Carnivora; family Eupleridae; genus Cryptoprocta; species Cryptoprocta ferox. The sequence goes on from CM053561.1 coordinate 55,078,300, forward strand.
GCTTCTGGGGGAACTTTCTTGCCCCCAGAGGGCATAAGGGTGTGTGTGTGTGTGTGTGTGTGTGTGTAGGAGGTTAGCTTATGCAATGAGGTTTTCAGAAGTCTCTGGATTTCATGACTGACTTGAAAGGAGTCCATCCCCAGGACACACTCATCTCCTCTACCTACACACACAATAACATTTGACCTGTCTAATTTCTCTTGGGGCTCACCTTCCCAAAAGGGGGTACTCTTGTCAGCAGCTCGCGAACATTTGGATGTCTGCCAACTGAAAACATCTTCTGGAAATTCTGAAGACCTTCCCGGAGGAACATTCTAGAAAGAATCCTCAAATTAAAATCCTCGAACACGAGCTGGAAGAGAACTTAGATACCATCTGATGCAGCCTCCCTCAGCTTGGTCCTAGGAGATAGACACCTATTGTGGACACTCTGCTTTTTAAGCTTCTGGGGACCCCAGAGCCTGGTGTGGAAGACAAGATTCACAGGGAAAGGGAGACTCAGTAGAGTAGGGTTTTGGGTTCTGCCAGTAAACACCTAGGTCAGAGGGATGAACACCTACAAAAGAAGGCTCCCTGGAGCAGGACAGCTAGAGCTGCACCTTAAAATGGGTATGATTTATTTTTAGTTATTTTTCTTCTATGACTTTATGAAAAATAAAAATATTGGATGAGAGGGTGGGACATGTTCTAGCACAGAGGAGCAAAGCTACAGAGGTCTGGATCCATCTGAGGTTTGTGGGACAATAAAGAGACCACTTGGGTTAGAGGTTAGGGACCACTGCTGGGCAGAGTGAGAGAAGGGCAGGAAGGTCTGGCTACAGCAGCAGGTATGAGGCTGGAGGCCAGAGGAAAGGAACTGTGGGTTGGGCTCATAATAGGGACACAGGATTGAGTCTGGAGAAGCAAATGAGAATACCCAAGGAGACAGAAAAGAGGGCTACAGGGGCAGGGGTGAACGTGCCCAAGAAGCACTTCCCAGGGCATCAGGAATGGAACCAAGAGAGTAGAGGCAGAAACGGGGTAATCACAGGCTGGAACTCTGAAGAGTTTGGTATAGAAAGTGGGGGTGAGGAAGGTCATCAGCGTCGGTGGTTAAGAACTCACCAGAATTGTGGGGATTAAAGTGAGTTAGTGGAGAAGAGAGAGGGGCAGCAAGGTAGACTGTAAATTATCCTTTGAAAAATACATGGGGGATTGGAGACAGTCCATTATTTTTTTAAATTTTATTTTACATTTACTTATTTTTGAGAGACAGCATGAGCAGGGGAAGGGCAGAGAAGGAGACACAGAATCTGAAGCAGGCTCCAGGTCTAAGCAAACGTTCAGCACAGAGCCCAACGTGGGGCTTGAACCCATGAACTGTGAGATCATGACCTGAGCCAACGTCAGACACTCAACTGATTGAGCCACCCAGATGCCCCAGACAGTCCATTATTTTGAAAAGCTGCAGTGAAGCTTTGTTAGCCAGAGGTAAAGAAGCAGATTTGTGAACAGAGGAGAAGGAGCCATTAGAGAGGAAGAGATTGACACCACTAGAAAGAACCAGTTATAGAAGGGAAAGGAAGGATGTGGAAACTGGCTAAAAGAGGTCAAAGCCTCAGATGAGGGTGAGGTAAGGGACTCCAGTTGGACCCAGGCTTTGATCTCCTAGAAATAATCATGATTGAGGTCAGCTTCTTCAGGTAAAGGTGCCTGGGGTGGGGCTGGGCTGGAGGAACATAGAGGAAGGCAATGGTGGACTCAAAGGAGCAGTCTAATGTTTAACATACTGCACGGTGGTGCCAGGACACAGTGGAGCTGGGCTGGGGTTTGTCTTGGGCAGGATCTGAAGTTGTGCTTTTGGGAGCAGGATGGAGTCATCTAGTCAGTGTAGCCAGATTACAACAGTGTCAGGGGCCTAGAGGCCAGGACACCATGAGGGCAGTGAGGGGCCTTGTTGGAGGAACAGAGGGACAGCTGTCAGATCCCAAACTGTGAGGGCCTGACTGACCGGCAGCCATGCAACGTGGGGATCAAGGGCCTAGATTCAAATGTGTGGAATTATTGTTACTACTTTTAAGTATCTGAGTTGGGTTCTGAGTGGAGAGAATAATGTAAGGAGATGCATAAAGGAAGCATTGCTTTATATTAAACACTGTTCTATATATTAATCCTCACAAGACACCCCCCCCCCCATGAATTAGGTGCTATTGTTATTACCATTTCAGAAATGAAGAAATTGAAGTTCAGAGAGGGAAAGTAACTTGGCCAAGGTCACATACCCAGTTGGTGGCAGAATTAGTATTTGAAAGATTTTTCTGACTCCAAAGTCTGTTTTCTGCTATGCCTTTTTATTAGCTACTTACCAGATAGATGACCTTGGATAAGTTACTTGATTTCTCCCTTCACTTTCCTCATAGGGAGTGCTACTTAAGGGGATGCCATTAGTTGGTATTATTTTATTATTGTCTTTATCCCTTACTGCCTCTAAACAAAAGCTGAAGACTTTGAGGAAAGTAAAGGAAGGTCCTGGGGCACAGGTCATTTAGAAAGGGTCAGGTAGTGGGGGAAAGGTAAAAGAATAGGATCCAGCCAGTTGTTCTCAACCAGGGACATTTTTGTTATCACAGTGGCCAGGAGGAGCTACTGGGTTTTGGTAGGCAGGAGCCAGGTGTGTTAACAGTGGGCAGTCACATCCCAGTTGAGAACGTTCAGGAGAAACCCATCTGGAAAGGATGCTTGAGATTTAACTCTTCAGAAGAGTAGCAGTTCCAGAGACTGGAACAGCTTGAGTAAGTGCTGGGCATTTGGAATGAGCTTGGAGATATGTAGGGGCCTGGGAAGGATCAGACCCTGATGGAAGCAAGGCTTCCAGGAGGAGAAGGTGGGGGAGGTCTGCAAAGGTAGTCTGGGACCAAACCCCAAAAGGCCAGGCTGAGGGGTCTGGACACTGAGCAGGAGAGATGGAGAGCTGTGGGGTTCTGGATGAGGGACAGGTTATATTTAAGAAGATACTCGTGTAGCCAGGGAAGAGGTTGGGGGAGAGAGGGAGAGTCTGGAGACTTTTTAGGGGAGTGGGGCCAAACCCTGGCAGGAAACAGACATGAGCTGGACAGAGTTTGGGGTTGGAGTAAGTGGAAACAGGAAACTCCCAGTGTGAAGATGGCCCAGTGTGAAGAAGGCCAGGCTGGGCTGGATCTGGCAGGCACTGACCTGGGAAGGAATTCTTGGAGAGGTGGGCTGGTTTGGGACCCAGTCTGGTGTTTGGGATGTGGTGATCATGGTGGATTTAAGGTAATGATAGGGAGCCAGGAAAGAGAGGTGAGGAGCCAGAGATGCTGGTCGCAGTCAGGACTGAAGTACAGATTTGGGAGTCAGTAATCCACATCTATCGAGGACCATTCCTGTGGGGTTGCTGGTTGAATTGAAGTCCCACTTGCAGATACATTGGTCATGGGAGAGGATGTGAAGTGCTGAAATCTTCAGATAACCTGGCCCTCTCTGCACATAAGGGAGGAAGAACTGCTGGGAGAGAGACCAGGGTACTAGGAGGCCAAGAGCTTCCTGGAGACTTCACCAGCGCCAGGCTCTGCAGAGAAAAGGCCCAGGATGAGACTGCTTCCAGAACAAGTGACTTCAAGACAGCAACAGGGTGGAGGGCAGAGTCAGGCAGTGGAGCCACTGAGGGAAGGATGTGGTAGGTGAAGGTGGCTGATGAGCTGGAGGTTTTGGAGTTCAAGGAGAGAGAAAGGGACAGACCTGGGGGTCTGAAGGCAGGCTGAAGAGGGTGTATTTGAGAGAGGCAGAAGTGAGGCTGATGGAGGGGAAGAAGCAAGAGGCAGTTCCTCTGACCTAAGGGGTTCCCAAGGAACTATCCTCACCTTAGGAGCAAAGTAATGGATTTTTCCAGGCTCAATTCTCTGGCCTTTCTCTGCACACTCCCCAACCCCCCAGTTCAAGCTATTTCCTCTGTCCTTCCTCAAGAAACACAGAAAAGAACAGATAGCCCAGAAGTCCCATAACTTCTGATTTATCTGGCTTTCCTACCCTGCCCTCCAGACTCAGTGATTCCTGTGCCCTCAGCCTTCCCTTCCCCAGGATACAGTTTGTTCCCATTAGGTGACCTCACCATAGAGTTTTTTCCTGTTTGGAAAACCCCAGTGCATGGAGGCTTTTCAGGAAGCTTATAGACCACCCTGCACTCTTCTTCCCCTTCCCTCATAGTCTTCTGCTGCTCCCCCCATTCAGGCCAGACTTGCCGTTTTTTGACTGGTCAAATTGATCACCTGTCCTGGGAAGTGGTACCCTGATCAGGGGGGTGCCTCTCCCATCAGCTCTCTGGTGTCTGAGTCTGTCACCAGAGTTAGGAATCAGCACAAAATGTTGAAAACTCCCTTCTCTAGGACTTCTCCAGTTGGGCTCGTTCAGTTCTTATTGTTCCTTTCCTCTGTTGATTCTGCAGATGGGGTTCCACTTAGATAACTTTGCAGCATGTGCTCTGGTATCTTACTGTTTTGGAACCATCTTGCTTCTGTTGCATTGTGATATTCTGGAATGGAGCTAAAGATTGCCTAGTCCAGAGATTTCAAGGAATATTTTTTTTAAGCTTATTTATTTATTTTGACAGAACAAACAGAGGAGGGGCAGAGAGAGCGGGAGAGAGAGAATTCCAAGCAGGCTTCACACTCAGCGCAGAGCCCAATGGGGGGCTCGAACTCACAGACTGTGAGATCATGACCTGAGCCGAAACCAAGAGTCAGACGCTCAACCAACTGAGCCACCAGGCACCCCATCAAAGAATATATTAAACTTTAGATTCTTCTATTCAATTCTGAAAACACACACACAGCTAAAAGTAGAAGTGGCTTTTATCAGCAAACTAGCTCACCCTCGCCCCAACCTTTGCCCACAGCAACTTTGGATGCTCCTGAGAGAACCCCCTAGAGCCCCACAGAGCACATTTTGAAAGTCTGATGCCTTAATTTAGAGGTGAAAAAACTGAGGCCCAAAGAGATAAAGGGACTTGATAAAGGGACACAACAAGAACAAAAACTGAGGATTTTCTCAGATCCCTCCCAGTTCTAGATTTCTAGGACTTGTTAACTTCTAGCTGAGCTGTCTCTCTAGTGTTCTTTTATGTGCTTTGTGTTTGTCATTCATTTACTTGGCAGATGTTTACTGAGCACCTACTATGCACTGAGTACACAGTAGGCCCTCTAGACCATTAGGTACCAGTCCTGGTTGTCAATGGAAGCAAAAGCAGTCACTGACCTAATGAGGCTTTGAGTCTAGTGGTGGGGGCAGAAAAACTACATCTGTGGCAAGTACCATGAAGGAGATCAATGGTGTGAAAAGGAAGACTTGTAAGTGGGTATCAGTCCATTTGAGCTGCTAGAACAAAAATACCAAAATACCATAGACTAAGTGGCTTATAAACAACAGAAATTCATTTCTCTTAGTTCCAGAGGCTGGGAAATCTAAGATCAAGGTACTGGCAGACTTGATGTCTGGTGAGGATGCAATTCCTGGATCATGGGACGACCATTCTCACTGTGTCCTCACTTGGTGAAAGAAGTGAGAAGCTCTCTGGGGTCCCTTTTATAAGGGCACTAATCCCATTCATGAGGGCTCTACCTTCATGACCTAATCACTTCCTCCACCTCCAAATACTATGAAATTGGGGATTAGGTTTCAACATAAGAATTTGGGGGGGACACACACATTCAATCTGTAGCATGAGGGATTTAACCTAGTTGGAAAGTAACCTGGAGCCCAGAGCTAAAAGTAAACTAGGAGAATAGAAAACAGAAGTGTTTCAGGTGGAGGGAGCAGCATATGCAAAGCCCTGGGGCCAGAGGGAGCAAAGTTGGTAGGGGAATAAGTGAGGCTAGAGTGTGGTGTGGGAGGCGGGAATGTGGCCAGACAGGCGGGCTGGCGCCATATACCAGACAAGGCTGCAGGAGCTGTTAAAGAGTGCTAGGGCTTTATTCGAGGATTAGATTTGTGTTTTGAAAAGATGTCTCCGTTGTAAAAGGTAACTGAATGCCCTATCCCCAACCCTGTCTCAGCTGACTTCCTTTCATTCCATCTCCTCCTTCTGTCTGCTTTTCTGACTTCAGTCACATGCTGCTTGGGATGTTCTCAGCAGATCTCGTTTCCACTTTTTGTTGGCATATGCATTTCAGCTGTAAGGTATACATGTGCATTTGGTGTGTGAGTGTGTTGCTACTGTATCATTTATTCATTCAGTAAATATTAAGTGCTACTATGAGCACTTGGGTGATAGTGTGTACTTGTGTGTGATGTTGGTGCATTGTGTCATTATGCATGCGAGTTTGTGTGCAAATGTGTTGGCCATATGCTCAAAATGATGGCCACTATGGGTAACCATATAAGGCTCCTCTAGGTGTCATTATGTGTGCCTGTCATTGTGGGTGTTATGTCTAACTTAATGTAACAACAGCAGGTGTGGCTGAGGTGGTGGATCTGTGTGTTGCTGTGTGATGTGAATGTAGGACTGTGATGTGAATGTAGGACTGTGATGTGTCTGTGTGTCTGGGGGTGCCGCTTGGAAGGCCTTGTCTCCTGCAGTAAATCTAGTGGAGAACAAGCTTCCTGGGACTGTTGGAGGCGCTCTCCACAGCCCCTGGGATGATCGGTGCAGGGAGTGGAGCCTCCCCCGCTGGCTGGAGCTGGAGGCAGAGGGGAGATGAGGGCGCCTGGGCAGGCCTGGCTGGCCAGACGGGGCCAGATTAATAAAGCGGGACCTGGGAGAGGGCAGGCCAGGGCGGGTGGCTTTGGCAGGAGGCGGCTGAGATGAAAGTGGCCCGACTGGCGGGCAGGCAGGTGGCCTCTCCCCTGCCCTGTCAGCACTTTTTAATGTCCCCTCGGTTAGAATGTGTGGGAGGAGTGGGGTGAGGGAAGCTGGAGCTCACCTTTCCCAGGCCCTGGAGGAGGGGCTGGGGCAGCCAGGAGGTGGGGTGGGAGGAATGCGGTTCTAGGTGTAACTGAGAGCGAGAGTCCCATGCCTCCTCTGTCCCCTCAGTGTGCCTTAGCTCCTGCTATGCAGGGAGGCAGGACTAGGAAGCAAGTGGAGAAGCAGAAAACGGAGTGGAAGGGGTGACTGAGATTGTGTGCCCGCATGTAGGTGACTGTACTGTCAGAGTAGGCATGCAAGCCTGCCTAAACAGATGAGTGGGAGGCCGAGGTCATGAGAGTATGTGAGCATGTGAGCAGGACTCTGTGTGTGTGTGTGTGTGTGTGTTCAGCTCTCTGCCAATGGGAATTTAAATCTTAAAATAGGGGGTTTGCTTCCTGGTGTGGCCTGTTACTGGTGTGTGGCTTTGGATAGTCATTTACTCTCCCTGAGCTTCGTTGCTTCATCTCTGAAGTAGGGATAGGGTACCTGTTCCACAGGATGACTGTTGGGCTTAAATAGACTGAAATAAATGGTCAACTGTAAATCTCTTTGTAAACGTGCAGTATCATTGTTAATAATTGCATGTGGGGCGTGTTGGGTGACTGTGTATGATGGTATGGGTGTGTCTAGGGGCCTAGATGTCTGTGTATATCAGTCATAGTGGGTGTCTGGGCGAGAGTAGTAAGCATGAACTCTATTTGTGATGAGTTTGTTGCAAGAGTGAGTGTACAGGTGTTAGATGCGTGTTTGGTCTTTTAGCAAAATATATGAAAATATCTGTGTGGATCCAAGAGCGGTCAGTGTGGATGTCTTTATGTGACTGTGAATGCATGTATTTGTCTGTGGGCATCTGTATCATTGTGTGTATCTGTTCACAATAGGTGATTTTTGTGTCTTGGGGGTGTATCTGAGTTGCCCTGGCACCTGAGATAGATGTGTGCATCTTGGAGAGTGTGCCGGCTACGTGGGGGGGATGTGTGGGGTGGGTTTAGTCTGTCCGTGCACACTGTGTGTGTCTCTGGGTGTGTGTCCCAATGTGAATGTGGTTGAATGTGCCTTTGTCTTGGTCGTGTGAGTGTGATGGCGGTATGTGGTGCCTTGGTGTGTGTGTGTGTGCGTGCATGCGAGTGTGTGTTTGGTGAGCGGCTCTGCTGCCTTAAGCACCTTTCGAATACATTGGCCACAGCTCATTGAATCCTTTAACAATCTGACTCTGCTCTTCCTTCCCCGTTTTTTCTAATTCAGTTCCTCTTATTACAAAAATAAAAAATAAAGCGCTGCCCCTTTCCAGTGGCTGGCCCCGCGGAGCCCCCGCCTCGGGACCAGCCTCGTTTCACTCCATTTCGGAGAAAACGGGAAGTCGGTAATTTTAAAAAATATTTTCTACTTTATTTGGGATTTAATGTTCTTACAGAATCCTGCTGCCTCCCTCTGTCCCCCCTCCCCATCTACCCCCAGCCCCACATGCAAGAGGCGTAATGGCCCGTTCAGCATATTAGGGGAGCCAAGTGCGCGCCTGTGTGTGTATGTATGTGAGTGTGTACACACATACACACTTGGATAAAAATACACAGAGACCCACAGCAGACACACATAGGAATACACAGCAGTTCAAACGTATACTCAGACATGAACTCAAACATTGTAATACACAAACATCACACAACGACAGAGAGCCATCCCCAGACACTGTCTCACTCTAAAAGGAAACACAAAAGCAGGAACACTGTCAGGGTGACCCTCTGGAGACAGGGAACCAGACAGACTGAGAGGGGAGAAAGGACAGAGACATATTTCCAGTGAGAGATTGGAAGCAACTTTTATGCCACAGAGGAGCAGGAGTAGAGCAGTTCAGAGAATGAGAGGGGTTTGATCGTTGTTGGGCCAGGCATTGCCCCTTTTGTACAAAGGGGACACCATATGGTCAAGAAGTGATGATTCAAGGTCATGCCGGGAGTCCAGACTAGAAGAGGGATCAGAAATAAGAACCCTGTGCCACTTTCCTCTGCCCTGCTATTGGGGCCCCAGGGCAGTAGATTCTGTAAGTGTGTGTATGTGTGTGCTTTTGAAAGAAAGATGTGCTTTTGAACAGTACTAATTTAAGTGCCATACATGTATTAATTAGGCTCAAAATGTTTGCTGAGGCAGCAGGGCCAGAGTGTGGCTATGTATGTCTGTAAATGTATATTTGAGAACCTGTGTGTATACACACTTGGGAGCATCTATCGTGGTGTGTAAGCCTATGTAACTGTAAGCCCAGTAGGGGCAGGAACTCTGTATTCCCCTTGTGTGCCCATCATCTAAGAAAGGGCTCGGCACATAGTAAATACCCAGTAAATACTCATCAAGAATGATGAATGAACAGAATCACTCTGGGAGCTCAGATAACTTAGGGAGGGCCTGACTACCAATGGTAGACACATCATGAACAATCCAGCCTCTGGGAAGGACCTGGGAAGAGGGGAGATGGTGCACCATGGTGGGGGTGGGGTGAAAAACTGTGCCCCTGAGGTGTGTGCTTTGCTCAGAATGATGATTTCAAGAGTTTCAGACTATTCCCATGGTGAAAAAAGGAAACGAGCTATCCATTTGTTAAATATGGGACAGGTGAGGGATAGAAGGGCAATAGTGGGCAGAAACTCAAGATGGATGGATGAACAGAGACAGATAGACATACTGACTGAACACACAAACTGATGAATAGATTTATTTATAGACAGACCAAAAGACAAATAGAGACACGGATAAATAGCTGTACAGGTAGGCACACAGACTGATGTGAATAGTCAGGCAGGCAGACAATCTCTAGGAGTGACTGACAGACCAACAGACAGGCAGACCAATCGATAGACAGATAGAGGGACAGCTGATTGCACAGAGAAGATGGATGTATAGCTCGGATTACGGAACGGGCCTAGAGCCTTGCCCCATATCCCATCTTCCTTCCTTGCTAATAGAACCCATGCTTCTGTTTGGCGGTTAGAGACCGAGTGCTTTGCGGGGGAGGAGTCGAACCCCTCCCTTATCCCAGAGGTGACTCTTAATTAGTCCAGGAAAATTATGGTAATTCTGCTCGACTTGCTGGGGATTGATTTAGGAATGACATATTATAATTCTGAAACACTGAAATGTGGGAAGAGGTCTCTTAAGGAGACTTTGGAGAAATTTTATATCACTTATAAAAGGGCCCAGGGAAGAGATATGCCCCCTTTTCTCCTATTGGATCTTGGATCTCACTATATTAAAATGCAACATGCTGAGCTGCTCAGCCTTTTTTTTTAAACCTTGAGGTTCCTCCAGAGTTAAAAGCTGACATGACAAGGATGGCAGAGATGTGAAAAGAATCTGGGTGTTAAATGATGCCACTGGGTCACATTAACCAATTTAGGAATCTTCCTGCCCCCAAACTTCTTGTTATGTGAGATAATATTTTTCCTATCATTGAAGCCACTTTTGGTAGGGCCATCTGTTACTTGCAGCCAAATGCATCTTAATTGATACACAAATCAACTGACAGACAAATACTGGAGAATTGAAGAGATACATGAGTGGAGAGACTAACCAGTAGAAAAACAGATAGATGACCAAGAGACCAACAGTTAGACAATAAACAGATTCTTCAAACTGACAAAGAGATAGGCAGATAGTTTGTAGGTGGGTACGAAGTAAGCAGACAAATGGACAGGGGTGAATTAGACAAATGAAATATGGACTGGAGCATGGCGGGATAAATGGGAGGACTGGCAGAAGAGACATATGTAGACAAACAGATAACGAACACCTCCAGAAAGCCTTCCCTGATCCAGTCTGATTTGGATTCCCCTTCTTAGAGTTCCCATGGCCACGTGTGTAGAATATCATATCAGCCCTCACCTACTGTATGGTGAAATTGGTTTCCTTATCATTCTTCATGGTAAGTTCCAGGTCACAAGTTCCTTGAGGATAGGAATCACATCTTACCCATCTTTAATATCCCCACACTAGCACAGAGCCAAGCATACAGTAAGCGCTCAATAAATATTTATCAAATGAATGAACAGCTGTAGATGGAGGATGGATGGAAGGAAGGAAGGAGAGGGAGGGAGGGAGGAAAGAAGAAAGAAGACGGACACAAGTGGGGCACCTGGGTGGCTCAGTCTGTTAAGCGTCCAACTCTTGATTTCGGCTCAGGTCATGATCTCACGGTACATGAGATTGAGCCCTGCATCAGGCTTCACACTGACAGTATGGAGCCTGCTTGGGATTCTCTCCCTCCCTCCCTCTCTGCCCCTCACTCTCTCTTCCTCCCTCCCTCCCTCCTTCTCCCTCTCTCTCTCTCTCTCTCTCTCTCTCTCTCCCCCGCCTCAATAAAATAAACATTTAAAAAATTGTTAACGTGGGTGGATGGATAGATAGATAGATGGACAAAGAGATAATCAGATAAACTGAAGAGCAGACAGCTGGAAAGACAAACTCCATGAGCCTGATGTTTATGTTTCTCATTTGCTAGATAGTTATATCTATTATAAAATTTTCTTATTTGGGAAAAATTCTCTCTGCTTAGAGGAAGAGAACTGTCAGATACTGAGTGGCCCCTGTGTGCAGAGGGTCTTATATGTGGTGTCTCAATGAAAAAAAATTCTTGTTAGAAGGGGTTGTCACCACATCTGTTCCATGGATAGGGAAATGAAGTTTTAGGTAGCTGAGGTGACTTGCCCAAGGTCTCACTACCAACACAGAGAACATTCAGGAGTTGACTTCAGATTTACTTGACTCCAAAGCTGTGCCTCTTCCAAAACCCCATGCTGTTTTGTTGCTTTGAGGATCAGACTAGGAATTGGAATTTTTACTCAAGGATGTGAGGTCTGGGAGTGCTAGGGCTTTGGGGGTCCACATTATCTTGGCCAGGAGCAATTTAAGTACAAGTCACCCATTTTCATAGTGGTCACAGTATGTGACAGAGTACTACACCCTCGTTGCCATACATCCCCACTTTGTGCCTTCTGAAATCAATGCACTGGCTTCACAGTATGATTTGGGGGTTTCTGGGGAGGCAATGGTCAGGTGAGTGCTGGAGGACAGCAGGAGTCACCAAATTAATGACCCACCTGGAGTCAGGAACTCCAGGGCTACCTGGAAATGAATTATCTGGTTAAGAAGCCATGACCAAGTGGATCAATGGAGACCGAGGGTTTGTCACTTACTGCCCTGCATTTAAAGAGCTGCACCAGTGGGGCTGAGGTTCGTGGGGACTGCTGCCTTTCTCCTATAGTGGCCCAGCCCCGGATCACTGAACCCTGAGGAAGCTCAGAACCTAGTTGAGTCATAAGCACTGAGAGCTTCCCCAAGAAGCAGATTCTGAAATCGAGATTAATGTACAAGGTGCTGTCAAGAAACTCTAGGGATCAAAACCCATAGAAGAAGAGGAAGGAATCAGGATTAGACAGAGCCAAGCTTTTGTGGCACTCAAGCTGGAATGGCCCTTCAACTTTTTCCCATCTTGGGGCCAGACGGCTCAGCCATTATGCCCCCACGTTGATAGAGGGTGGGTAGCCCTAAAAAGCAGGCATGACCTTGGGCTAGGCAGCTGTCTTCAGCTGACGCCCTTCTCCAGCAGGAGCTGACAGGACTAGCCTGGTAGCACTCCCAGCAACTAGGGTAAGTTCCTCATTGAAGGGGATCTAGGTGGTACATGATAGTGTCCACCACGGGTGCCTATCCAGCTGGGGAGGGCAAAGCACTCAAGGAGGCCTTCCTGTGTGAGACAGTACATGAACCTTTAGGAGAATAAGTATGGGGGGGGGGGGGAAGCCAGGAAGGGGATGTGTAGGAAAAAGAGGAGTTTCTGGTATAAAGAATAGTATTACTAAAACCCAGACACAGTGCTGATGCAGAAGTAGGCAGAGCTCAGCTCTGAAGGTCTGCATTGCTATGCTAAAGAATTTGAGTTTTTGTATTAAGGGGATGGGGAGCCCATAAGGATTTTAGAGCAATGTGTGATTCTAATTAAGATTTGTTTTCATTTTAGAATAATCTTGGCACTGTTACTTACTAGCTGTGTTACTAACAAGTGACTTAACCTCTCTATGCCTCAAATCCCTTATCTGTAAGATGGGGATAATAATTGTGCCTGCTGGTTAGAGTCATTGTAAGGATGATGTGAGACAGTACAAGTGAGGCTGGCATATGGCAAGCCTCAGGGAAGATGAACTACAGGCCGGCCTGGGCTGGGCGGAGACCAGTGGAAGCTGCACTGTGACAGCTTCTGCAGGTATTCAAGAAACCTATGGTGAGGGCATAGCTAAGACAGAGGTGGGAAAGAAGAGGCCAGTTTAAAAGCTTTTAAGAGGTGGGGCACCTGGGTAGCTCAGTTGATTGAACATCGGACTCTAGATTTTGGCTCAGGTCATGATCCCAGGATCATGGGATCAAGCCCCGTGTTGGGCTCTGCACTCAGTGTGGAGCATGCTTGGGATTCTCTCTCTCTCTCTCTCTCTCTCTGCCCCCCCCTCTTCCCCTCTCCCCTGCTTGCATTCTCTCTCTAAAAAATTAAGTTAAAAAATAAAAATATATAAAAGCTTTTAAGAGGTCAAATTCACAGGGCTTAGTGAAGGCATGGATGAAAGAGGTGATGAAAAAGATGGCATTCACAGAGACTCCCAGGTTTCTGGTTTGGGTGACTACTTCAGGGAGCACACAAACGGATTTGGGGTGGGGGAGGTGGTAAATTCGTTGTGGATGTGTTGAAATTGAGATTCTTGAGGAATCCAGCTGGAGGTGCTATTCAGTTATTCAGAACTGAGCTCTGAGAAAGGCTAAATGGGAAAAAATGTGTGGGGATTGTTTGTGTAAAGGTCAGTGGAGCCAAGGGCCTGGATTAAGCCACCTAGTGAGTCAATAAAGGGAAGAATTGTGTGCTGCACGTGGAACTGGCAAGTGTGAGATGGAAGATAAAAGAGATCCCAGAGAAGCAGGGTGGGGTGAGGACAAGGAGATGCTGGTTGTCATAAAAGCCTGGGAGGAAGGAGACCCAAAAGGGCCTCAGCCAACACAGCTCAGTGTCACAGAGACAGCAACAAAGATAAAAGTGGCAGAGTCTATTGAAGAGTACAAGGGGTTCCTGGTGGCTGAACTTGAGGAGAGCATTTCATCAAAGTGGTGGGTGGAAAGCAAGTTGTGATGGCTTCAAGGATAAAGATGAAGCTGAGGGTTGTACAACTCTGAATGGACAAACATGTGGATAGAGAGATTGCCAGGGGTCAGGGCATGGCCAGTCAAAATGCAATCTTTCCAGACCTTTGCTTGTGCCCCTTCTTTCATGTTTCCCATCACAGACTGTCTGTGGGATCATAGTTCTCTCTATCCCTGCCTGTCTCCCCTACCAGACTGTAAGCTCCTTCATGGTGGGATCTTCATCCATGTTTGGGTCCTTCCTGGAACCAGAGATGGTGCCAATTGGACCTACAGGTGATCAGCAAGTGCTTTTGAAGTGAATAAATGATCTGAGATGAGACCATGAAGCAAGTTTCCTGGTTTGCAGACTGGTCAGTCAGCAAGGAAGTAGTGACACTAATGCTCTGGAAGAAGATTATGAGATGGATGAGAATTATGGGATGTGAATCAGGCACTTAGGGAAATATAAATACAACTGACTTTTGTAAATTTAAGTGAACTCTGCCCTCAACATGGGGCTTGAACTTATGACTCCAAGATCAAGAGTCACATGCTCTACGTTAGTAGAGCCAGCCAGGTGCCCCTAAATACAACTGACCTTTGAGCAGAAGTTCTTAACCATTTTTGATCCTGGACCCCATGGAGATGCCAATGTAAATAATGAATACTTGTTCCAGGAAAAACACATGTCAGGCACTCATATCCAGTCTGTGCATGATTTCAGCAGTTTCACAGGCTCCTGAGGCCCATCTACACACCTGCCCAGTGGTCCGTGGGTTCCAAATCAAGAATGTGCTTCCAGAATGGAATATTTACCAGCCCTGTGACCTGGAGTACATCATGTGCCCACTCTGGACCTCAATTTCTTTATCTGTAAGATGAGGAGTTATGAGGTGAAGGTGAAAAGTGTAAAGAAATGCACAACTTTGTAAGTCAAAATGCCAAAAATATTCTACCTTCTTGGTAGAATTATCCCCATTTTGAAAATAGGAAAATGGAAATTCAAGAAATTTGACCAAATTTACACATGAGTAGGTGAAGCAGCTAGATTCTACCCAGATCTGTCCAGGTCCAAATCCTGGACTCTCTCCTGTGGACAGTGCTGCCTACCAGGTATAACATCATCAATGTCTGTCTGCCCACCCCTGGCATGGTTAATGCACGAACATGCATGAAAAGGATTTGGAAACTGGACACCATTTATGGAAATGCCATATTAGTATCAGCATTGTTGATCACTTTATATCTTAAAATCTCTTCCTCGGCGCCTGTTATGTTCCTCCCCTGAACCTCAGACCCCTTCTTCCTTGCTTCTGTCACCTGCTCCTCTTTTTCCTCTGTCTCCTGGGGGTAGGTATTCTCTAGTCCCACCTCTTGCTTTCTGCTTCTTTCCTCTCTAAACCCCCTCATGCTATAACTTCAGCTATGACCTCTAAGCAGGTGACTCTGAAATCTGTACTCCAGTCCAGAGCCTTATTTCAACCACCTGCTGGGAGTTTGTCACCTAAATCAGTGGTCTCAGATTTTGTTGTGCATCAGAATCACCTGGAGTGTTTGTTTAAAAATGGGTTGCTGGGCCCGCTTCCATAGTTTCAGATTCAGTAGGCCTGGAGTGGAGCCAAAGAATATTTTTTACAGCATTATACAAGGTATAATTGACATATAATAAACTGCACGTATTTAAAGTGAATAATTTAATAAGTTTTGACATGAGTACAATCATGAAACCACTGTAGTCAAGGTAGTGAATTTATCCTACCCCCCCCAAACTTTTCTTGTTTCTTTTATAATCCCTCTTTCCCTCCCCTCAACCTCCTGTCCCACCCCCAGGTAAACTTTAACTTGTTTGTGTCACTACAGATTGCATTTCCTAGAATTTTATGTAAGTGGAATCACAAAAATGTACTCTTTATTGTTTCTGGCTTGTTTCACTTAGCATGATTATTTTGAGATTCATCCATGTTGTTGCCTGTATCCATAGCTCATTCCTTTTTATTACTGAGTAGTAGTCCATCGTATAGACAATAGTTTGTTTCTCTGTTCACTAGTTAATGGACATTTGAGTTTCCAGTTTGGGGCTATTACAAATAAAGGTGCCAAGAACATTCACGTAAAAATCTTTGTGCTCTTATTTCTCTTGCAAGTAGAATGGGTAGGTCATATGGTAAATGTATATTTAACTTTTTAAGGAACTGCCACATTGTTTTTCAGATTGATTGTACTATTATACACAGTCACCAGCACTGTATGAGAATTCTAACTGCTCTACATCTTTGCCAGTATCTGGTATGATCAGTCTTCTTCTTCCCGCCCCCACCCGCAGTCTTTTTAATCTTAGCCATTCCAGGGGCACCTGGGCGGCTCAGTTGGTTAAGCATCCAACTTCAGCTCAGGTCATGATCTCGCAGTTCCCGAGTTCGAGCCCCACGTCAGGCTCTGTGCTGACAGCTCGGAGCCTGGAGCCTGCTTCAGAGTCTGTGTCTCTATCTCTCTCTTCCCCTCTTCCACTCACACTCTATCTCTCTCAAAAATAAATAAACATTAAAAAAAGATCTTATTAAAACAAATCTTAGCCATTCCAGTGGGTATGTGGGGGGTATGTAATATAGTGGTAGTGGTATGTAGTGGTTTTAACTTGTATTTCCTTAATAACTAATGATGTTGACCAGGTTTCCAGATGCTTATTTGCTATCCATACATCTTCTTGGGTTTAGTGTTTGTTCAAATCTTTTGCTTATTTTAAAAACTGGATTGTTGTCTTTTTACTATTGAGCTTTATTTATTCCGGGACAGATGTGCTTTGTTGGATATTTGCTTTGCAAATAATTTCTCCCAGTATATGGCTTAACTTTTCCATTTGTTAAACAATATCTTTTGAAGAAAAAACATTTTTAACTTGATGAAGTCAGATTTGCTATTTATTTATTTATTTATTTATTTAAAGTAATCTCTACACTCAAGATGGGACTCGAATTTATGACCCTGAGATCAAGAGTCACATGCTCTTCTGACTGAGCCAGAGAGGCGCCCCTTGATTTTTTTTAATACTTTTCATTTTTAGGGTTATATTTGGAAATCTTTGCCAAACCCAAGGTCACTAATATTTTCTCTATGTTTTCTTATAGAAGTTTTATGGTTTTAGCTCTCATATTAAGTCTATGATCATTTTCAAGTTAATTTTTATATATGGCGTGAGGTAAGAATTGAGGTTCTTTTTTTTTTTTTCTCACATATGGCTATCCAATTATACCAGCATCATTTCTTAAAAAGATTCTCCTTTCCCCATTGAATTGCCATGGTACTTTTGTCAAAAATCAATCGATCACTTATGCATAGGTTTATTTCTGGACTCTGTATTCTGTTCCACTGAACTGTTTGTCTATATTTAATCCAGCACCACACTGTATTGCTGTATCTTTGTAAGTCTTAAAATCAGGTAGTGTTAGCCTTTCGACTTTGTTCTTTTTCAAAATTGTTTTGGCTACTCTATTGTATTTCCATATGCATCTTAGAATTCATTTGTCAGTGTCTAAAAATAAACAGCCTGCTGGGATTTTGAGATTGCATTTAATCTATAAGATCAATTTGGGGAGTATTGACATCTTAACAATATTGAATTTTCCAATGCATGGGCATAATATTTCTTTGTTTATTTGGGTTTCTTTAATTTCTCTCAGCAGTGTTGTTTAGTTTTCCGAGTATAGTTCTTGCATATCTTTGGTCAAATTAATCCCAAAGTGTTTAATATTTTTTTATGCTATTGTAAATGGCATGTTTTTAAAATTTATTTCCTATTGTTTATTGCTAGTATATAAAAATACAGTAGGTGTTACTGTACTAACAGATGGTTAGGCCCCAACCCTTTCTGATTCAGTAGGTCTAGCACGTGGTCCCAGAACTGGCATTTCTAATAAGTTCCCAGGTGATGCTTATGCTGTTTGGGGCACACACTTTGAGAACCATTGGCATAAGTGTTCTGCCTAAATATCTTGTTTCAAACTAAAATCATCACCTGGCCCCAAATAAGCTCTTCCTCAGATTTCCCTCTTTCCAAAAATGGCCCCATCATCCAATTCCATGTCTATTGGTCAAGTGGCTGAGTTTCCCATTGCAAAATCAATCCACATGATCACATCCAATCAGCTGCCACTCTAATAATATACACCTGAAATATGTCTCCCCTCTGTCCCCTTCACTTTCCATCTCATATCTTCATCCCTTTCCTGCTTGACCAGTCAAATCCTACTAATTTTTCTGCCTCTAGTTTCTTTCTACTACAATCTAGTCTTCACAGTCCCAGGCTAATCTTTCTAGTCAGCAGCTTGGATTGTGCCAGTCTCCTGTTAAACAATCCCCCACAGGGCTCTCACTGCCAGATTAATTAAATCTAAACCCTTTACTCTGATGTAAGGTTTAGTAAGACACTGCCAGTTGTCTACTTAGTATCCTTTCATCTTTAGTAATAGAACTTATATCTTATCCAGGGGAGCAATCTGCCCAGAGGTTTAAGTTTATTTTTCTTAGCATATAAATGGTACATTTTTCTCTTGCAGATAAATGGCCATGCATGTGACTAAGTTCTGGCCAATAAGATGTTAATACAAGTTGTTGGGTGCCACTTCCTGAAGGTTCCATAAAGTTTCCATAAAGAGGGTAGATAGCTGGACAGATTGCCTTTCTTCCTTTCCTTTCTCTCCACGTCTGGAATGCTGGCTCCAGCAGCTATCTTGAACTACGACACAACTTTAAGAATGGAAGCATTTGCTAAGGATATAAGGAGCCTGGGTCTCTGATGACAGTAGAGCTGCCAAACCAACCCAAGATCACCAAACTCTGAAGTTATTTTACTTAGAGAAAAATAAACCTTTATGTGTTTAAGCTAATGTAATTTGGGTGTTTGCAGTCAACCCTAACCCTGAATGATACACCTGATATTCAAAGCTCTCCAAATATTAGCCACCACTGACTCTACCCACCGCCTCCCACACAAACACACTATGTTCTAGTCAAACCATACTATTTTCTGTTTTCTAAGGACAACTTGTACGTTCTTTTCTCTTTCTTTGCTCATATCATGCACTTTCTCCATGTTTACCTCTTGAAGTCAAGTTCGGATGCATCCTTCTTATGAATTCCTCCCTGTTCTCTATCCGAATATGATTTCTCTGTCTTCTGAGCTCTCATAGTATTCTGATCATATCCTTCTTGGCACATAGAGTCTGCCCTAAATTATCATTATTTAGATGCCTATCCTGCTAGATTGTAAGTCCCTTCATGTTGCCAACTACAGGGTTATTGTTCAACAAAGATTTGCTGAAGGAATTCATGAACAAATAAGGGAATGAATGAGTGAAAACAAATAGTAAACATCTGTTCCCCCCCAATCATGTGCCACATCCCTCAACACTTTCAAAGAGACCGCATGAAGTTAAAAAGAGTCCCACCATTGGTAAGAAGAGAGAGGCAGTTGGCACAGAATAAGCCAAAAGACTTGCTTTGTCTGGAAAGGACTAGGCTAAGGGAGAATTCTTATACCTGGTCCAGCCTGCCTTATATCAACAATAAGAGCAGCAGCAACAACAACTAATGTTTACTAAGCATTTGCTATGTGATAACATCATGCAAAGTGATATACATGCACTATTTTATGTAATCCATCAACAGCCTATGATATTGGTACTAATCTTTCGCCATTTTTGTTTTCATTGTTGTTGTTGTTGTTGTTGCTTAAGTAGGCTCCATGCCGAGTGCAGAGCCTAATGTGGGGCTTGAACTTACAACACTGAGACCAAGACCTGAGTTGACATCAAGAGTTGGACGCTCAACCGACTGAGCCCCCCAGGCACCTCTTTCCCCTGTTTTACAAGTGAAGAGACAGGATCAGAGAGGTTAACTCACTTACCCGGAGCCACAGAGCTTGGATGTGGCAGAGCTGGAATTGGGACTCAGTCCTGATTCTAAGCCATGCTCTTAACAATGAGCCAGACTATATGAGATGTGGCTATCCGTCTCACCAAATTGTGAGGTCCTGGCGTACAGGAGCTATAATCTATGTATTATGCTCCCCCTGAAGTGCCTACACAGTGCCTACTATGTCCTGAAGACCCAGCAAATGGGTTGGTTTCAAAATCATCAGAAAAGTTTCTATCCTAGAAAGATAGCATAGAATATGTGGAATAGACATACTTTCCCTTATTCTTTCCAATAAGTACAACTAAAATTCCTGGACGTTATACATAAAGCAAACACAAGACTCCGAAAGGTGGAGAAAAGAAGGCAGATCAGCTAGGGACCTTGGAATCCAAGGAACAACATATTAAATTCTCTGAGTTTTCTTTTTGTCCCACCTCATCTATCTTAGATCTGGAGCTGAAGAAGCTGGCAACCCAGAAACACCAATAATTAAAAAAAAAAAAATCCTAATAAAGCTGCTCTCTCTAGTCAAACAAGCAGGAAAAGGGCAACTAAGTAAGAGCTTTTAGACAATAACTGATCTACTTCAACTGAATTCCACAGGAAAAAATATCTGTGGCCCCACTCTCACCCATGCCAGCAAAGATGAGTACTGAGCCTAGACTTCTAAGTAGGCTGTAATGAGGCATTCCAACCACTGGCAGGATGGTGTCAGAGAAGGCCAAGTAGAGAGTCTGGACACTTGTACTTGCCAGAGGTAATAAGCTCCCCACTCCACCCCACAGTGTCAGTGGAGACCACATGGAGATCTTGGACTTCAACCCCCACCCAGCAGTTATGAGGTGACCCTCCTTCACTTTGGAGTGCTGTTGGAGGAGGCCTAGTACAGTTTAAGGACTTCCATTCCTTCCATGGTGTCAGTGAAAGCTATGTGGATAGGGGTAGCAAAGCACTCCTAACCCCTCTCAGCCAGAGAGGTATCAGAGAACCTAGCGGAGAGCTGGAGCTTTCACCTCCACCCAGCAGTAATAAGGAGAAAGGCCAGGTGGGGAACCCGGACTTCTACCCAACCTTGCACTAACAAAGAGATGTTTTTCTCATGCCTTTGCTAGAGGAGTGTCAGTGGAAGCCAGCTAAAACAGAAGGTTTAAATAAAATCAAGAGTCTTATAATACCCCAAATTCCAAGTTTCAATAAAAAATCACTTATCTTACCAAGAACAAGAAAGATCTCAAACTGAATGAGAAAAAGAAATAAATAGATGCCAACACTGATTTGTCAAAAATGTTAGAATTATTGGACAAAGATTTTAAAGCAACATCACAAAAAATTCTTTAATGAACAATTATGAGCACACTTAAAACAAATGAAAAAAATGAAAAGTCTCAGCAAAGATATAGAAAGTCTTAGCAAAGAAATAGAAATACAAAGAACCAAAAGAAATTTTAGAATTCTAAAATACCGTAACAGAACTAAAGACCTCAATGAATGGGCTTGAAAGCAGAATAAAGAACAGAGGAAGATAAAACAGTAGAAATTACCCAATCTGAACAACAAAGAGAAAAAAAAATACCAAAAATAAACTCTAGGACTATAACAAAAGATCTAACACTTTTGTCATTGGAGTCCTAAAAGGAGAATAGAGAGTAGGACTGAACAAGTATTCAAAGATGGCAGAAACTCTCCAAAATTTGGCAAAAGATGTAAATATACAGATTCAAGCAGTTGAGTGAATTCCAAACAGGGTAAACCTAAAGAAGTTCACACCAAGACATATTGTAGTCAAAATTCTAAACACTGAAGACCAAGAAAACTCCTGAAAGTAAGGAGAGAGAAATGACACCTTACCTGAAGGAGAACCCAATTCAAATCCAGTGGATTTTTCATCAAAAACCATAAATACTAAAAAGAGGTGTCAGAACTTTTTCAAGTGCTAAAAGAAAAGAACTCTCAGCCCAGAGTATGCAGTGAAAATATCCTTCAGAAATGAAAGGAAAAGCAAGACATTGTAAGATAAAGGAAAACTAAGAGAATGTGTTACTAGCAGACTTACCCTAAAAGAATACCTAAAGAAAATTCTCCAAACACAAAGGAATTGATAAAAGAAGAAACCTTGAAACACCAGAAAGGAAAAAAAAAAAAAAAACATGGTAAGTAAAAATAAAAACAGAGTCGACTTTCCTTCTTTTCTTGAGTTTTCTAACTTATGTTTGACTTTGAAACAAAAATTACAACACTGATGCGTATAATGGAAATGTTTTAGATGATTATATTATAACTAGGGACAATAAAGGGATGTAAAATGAGGTAAAATGTCTACACTTCACTCAAACTAGTAAAATGATGACACTTGTAGACTGTGATAGTTTTGCATATTTAATGTGATACCTAAAGATACCATTTAAAAAAAGAGTTACACTCAAAAACACTATAGAGAAATAAAAACAGAATTCTTTTCTTTTTTAAGCTCCACACTCAGTGTGGGGCTTGAACTCATGACCCCAAGGTCAAAAGTCTAAAAGTAGAATTCTGAGGGGTGCTTGGGTGGCTCAGTTGGTTGGGTGTCCAACTTCGGCTCAGGTCATAATCTCACGGTTCATGGGTTCAAGCCCCGTGTCAGGCTCTGAGCTCTCAGAGCCTGCTTTGGATTCTGTGTTTCCCTCTATTTCTGCCCCTTCCCCCACTTGTGTTTCCTCTCTCTCTCAAAAATAAATAAACATTAAAAAAGTTTTAAGCAGAATTCTAAAAAGTGTTCCAGTAACCCACAAAAAGACAGGGAAAACAAAATGGAAATGAGAAGCAGAACAAATAGAAAGCAAAAAATAAAAGATCAGACAGGCTCTAATAGATCAATAATTACCTTAAATATAAATGGTATAAATACACAAATTAAAAGACACATTGGCAGAATGATTAAAAATCATGACCTAAATATATCTATATATAGAGAGAGACAGAGACAGAGAGCAAGCGAGAGTGTGTGGAGGGGAGGAGAAAGCAAAAGATGGAAAAAGATATATAATGAAAACATTAATCAAAACAAAGAAGAAGTCCATATGTATATCAGTCCATATACCATATTAGTAGCAGATAAAGTAGATTTCAGAGTAAATAAAATTACTAGAGACAGAGAAGGATATGATATAGTGATTAAAATTGGTCAACTCATCAAGAAGATATATAGTTCTACTCGTGTAGCACCAAGCAACAGAACTGCAAAATATGTGAAACAAAACCTGATAGAACTGAAAGAAGAAACAGACAAATACACAATTGTAGTTGAAGACTTCAACACCTCCTCTCAATAACTGATAGGACAACTAGATAGAACTCAATACCACCATCAACCAACAGGATCTGACTGACAGGTACATAACATTCCAGCAACAGCAGAATGCATATTATTTTCAAGTGTACATGGGACATACACCAAGATAGACCATATCCTGGTCCATAAGACAAACCTCAACAGATTTAAAAGAATTGAAATAACACATGGTATGTTCATTAACTACAATTTTTTTAAAGATTTATAACATAAAGATAACAAGAAACTCTTCACGCACTCGGAAGCAGAACAACACACTTGTAAATAATCCATGAGTCAAAGAGGGAGTCTCAAGGGAAATTTTTAAAAATAAATTGAACTGAATGAAAATTAAAATACAACATATCAAAATTTGTGGGCTACAGTTAAAGCAGTGCTGACAGGAAAATGTATACACTAAAGTCTTGCATTAGAAAATAGGAAAAGTCTTAACATTACAAACTCCTACATCAGGTATTTAGAAAAAGAAAAGCAAAATAAGCACAAAGTAAGCAGAAGAAGAAAATAATAAAGAGAAGAGAAGAAATCAATAATTTTTAAACAGAAAAATAGAGAAAATCCATGAAACAAATATTTGGTTCTTTGTATCAATACAATTGATAAGCCTTTAGCAAGACCAACAAAGGAAAAAGAGAGAAGATACAAATTACGTTTCAAGAGTGAAACAGGAAACGTCACTACAGACCCTGCAAACAACAACTGGATAAGGGAATAGTATGAACCCCTCTAAACATACTGAAAAACACAAACTACCACAACTTACCCAATATGAAATTGATCATTTTTATAATTTTCTAACTCTTAAGGAAATGGAATTAATCATTTTTAAATTCCTATAAAGGAAATCTCCAGGCTCAGAGACAGTTTTATTGGAGAATTCTATCAAATATTTAAAGAAAAAAGAAGAGCAGAGCTACACACTCTCTTCCAGAAAATGGGAGAGGAAGTAACACTTTCCAATTAATTTTATTAAGCTAATATTACCTGGATATCACTAGACAAATACAGGACCAAAAAAAGAAAACTACACACCAATATTCCTCATGAATATAAATGCAAAAATCCTTAACAAAATACTAGCAAACTAAATCCAGCAATATGTAAAAAGAATTATACACTATGACCAACTGGCATTTATTCTAGTCATGAAAGTCTGGTTCAATTAATTAAAAACTAGTCAATGCATTTTACCCTATGCACAGGCTAAAGAACAATCACATGAACATATTAGTTGATGCAGAAAAAGTATTTGACAGAATTCAGCACCCATTCATGATAAAAATAGAAAAATAGGAGGAGAGAGGGAGGGGAACCAAAGGAAAAAAAACTCTGAAAAACAGGAATAGAGAGGAACTTCCTCAATTTGATAAAGCGAATTCATAAAAAATCCCACAGGTAAAATTACACTTAGTAGTGAAAGACTGAATGTTTACCCTAAGACCAGGAAAAGACAAAGATGTTCACTCTTATCACTCCCAATTCAACATAGTACTTGATGTTCTAGCCATGGCAATAAGACAAGAAAAGGAAATAAGAGCTATACATACCAGAAAGGAAGACATTACTGTCTACTTAGGAAATCCCAAGAAATGTTAAAAAACAAAAACAAAAAGCAAACAACCCCACAAAGAAAACCTTTTAGAAATAATGCATGAGTTTACCAAAGTTGAAGAATACAAGATAAATTATACAAAAATCAATTGTATTTCTATATACTAGCATATGGACACTGAAATTAAGAATAAAATTTTATTTATTTATTTATTTATTTATTTATTTATTTATTTGGAGCGGGGAAGAGGGGCAGAGGGAGAGAGAGAATCTTTTTTTATTTAAAAAAATTTTTAATGTTCTTTATTTAATTTTGAGAGAGAGAAAGATCATGAGCAGGAGAGGGCCAGGGAGAGAGAGGTACACAGAAACTGAAACAGGCTCCAGGCTCTGAGCTGTCAACACAGAGCCTGATGTGGAGCTTAAACTGCGAGATCATAACCTGAGCTGAACTCGGATGCTTAACTGACTGAGCAACCTAGGCAATGAAAGAGAGAGAGAGACAGAGACAGAGACAGAGAGAATCTTAAGCAGGCTCCATGCTCAGCATGGAGACTGATGCAGAGCTTGATCCCATGACCCTAGGATCATGACCTGAGCCAAAATCAAGGGTCAGATTGAGCCACTCTGGTGCCCCCAAAATACCATTTATAATTGCTCAAAAATAAAATGAAATACTCAGGTATAAATCTAACAAAATGTGGGCAGGAATGGTATCCCAAAACTACAAAGTGCTGATGAAAGAAATTAAAAACAAAATTTGTAATGGAGAGACAAACCATATTCACAAATTGGAAGACTTAATATCATAAAGATGTCAGTTCTCAAATTAGTATATAGGTTTAACACAATTCTTATGAAAATCCAGGAAAGATGTTTTTGGTTTTTTTTTTTTTTTTTGTAAATATAGACAAGATTATTCTAAAGTTGTATGGAAAGGCGGCAGAGGAGCTAGAATATCTAAAAACATTTTTAAAAAGAAGAATAAAGTGGGAGGAGTGGATCTATGCCATTTCAAGTTTTATTATGTAGCTACAATAACTAAAACTATTAAATTTCTCAACTTCCACATATGAGTGAAAACATATGATATCTTTCTCTCACTGACTGATTTTACTTAGCATAACACCCTCCAGTTTCATCCACGTTGTTGCAAATGGCAAGATTTCATTCTTTCTTATTGCCAAGTAGTATTCCATTGTATATATAAACTACATCTTCTTTATCCATTCATCAATAGATGGACATTTTGTCTCTTTTCATAATTTGGCTATTGTTGATAGTGCTGCTACAAATATTGGGGTACATGTGTCCCTATGAATCAGCATCCTGTATCCTTTGGATAAATTCCTAGTAATGCTATTGCTGGGTTGTAGGGTAATTCTGTTTTTGATTTTTTGAGACAACTCCACACTTAACAGAAGACTGTGGGGGAAGGGAAGGGGAAAAATAGTTTCAAACAGAGAGGGAGGCAAACCATAGAGACTCTTAAATACAGAGAACAAACTGAGAGTTAATGGTGGGGGGGTAGGGAGAAGGGGAAAATGAGTGATGGGTATTGAGGAGGGCACTTGTTGGGACGAGCACTAGGTGTTGTATGTAAGCGATGAATCATGAGAATCTACTCCTGAGGCCAAGAGCACACTGTATGTTAGCTAACTTGGCAATAAATTATATTTTAAAGAATAACCAAAACTATATGGTATTGATAGAGGTATAGACACATAGATTAATGGAACAGAATAAAGAATCCAAAAATAGACCACACAAATATGCCCAACTGAGTTTTGAAAATGGTGCAAAAACAATTCAATGGAGGAAAGATATTCTTTTTAAAAAAATGTTTATTTTGAGCAAGAGAAGGGGGGGGGCAGAGAGAGAGGGAGAGAGAGAATCCCAAGCAGGCTCCAGACTCAGTGCAGAGCCTGACATGGGGCTGGATCTCATAACCATGAGATCATGACCTGACCTGAAATCAAGGGTCAGATGCTTAACCAACTGAGGCACCCAGGCATCCTGGAAAGATAGTCTTTTCAACAAATGATTCTAGATCAAGTGGGTATCCAAATGTTAAAAAAAAAAAAAAAGAAAGAAAGAAACTTGAATTAAGTCTCACACCTTATATAAAGAGGAATTCAAAATGAATTATAGATTCAAGTGTAAAATATAAAATTATAAAACATTTAGAAAAGAACATAGGAGGAAATTGTCAGGATCTAGGACTAAGCAAAGAGTTCTTAGACTTGACCCCAAAAGTATGATCCATACAAGGAAAAATTGATAAATTGGACTTAATAAAAATTTAGGACTTAGGCTCTTTGAAGGACTCTGTTAAGAGGATGAAAAGACAAACTACAAACTGGGATAAAATATTTGCAAACCACATACCCAACAAATCATTAGTATATAGAACATGTAAGAAACTCTTAAAACTCAACAGTAAAAAGAAACAAACAAGCAATTCAATTAGACAATGGGGCTAAAAACATGAAGAGAAACATTTCACTGAAGAGGATATACATATGGCAAATAATCACATGAAAAGATATTCAAAGTAATGCAAAAACAGGGGCACCTGGGTGGCTCACTTAGTTAAGTGTCCAACTCTTGATCTCAGCTCAGGTCTTAATCTCAAGCCCTACATTGGGCTCTGTGTTGGGCTCCATGCTGGGAATGATGCCTACATAAAAAAAAAAAAAAAAGTAATGCAAAAACAAAAACAAAATGAGAGATCATTATATACCTCTCAAAATGTCTCTTTAAAAAAGCAATAATACCAAATGCTGGCAAGGTGCAGAGAAATGATACATTGCTGGTGGAAATGTAAATGGTATAGTCCCTCTAGACAATAGTTTGGCAGTTACTTTAAAAAACTAAATATATACTTTTCATATGACCTGCTGCAATTGTATGTGTATGATGTATCCCAGAGAAATGATAACTTATATCCACACAAAACCTGTACACAATTGTTCATAGCAGCTCTATTCACAATAACGCCAAACTGGAAACAAACCCAAATGCCCTTCAATGGGAGAATATTCTTCAATGGGGAAATAATTGTGGTACATTCACACTATAGAATACTACTTAGCAATAAAAAGGAATAAGCTACTGATTCACACCACAATCTGGATAACTCTCCAGAGAATTATGTTGAGTTAAAAAAAAAAAAAAAGCCAATCCCCAAATCCCCATATATACTCTATGATTCCATTTATATAATATTCTTGAAATGATGAACTCATTTAATTGGAGAAAAGATTAGTAGTTGCCAGGGGTTAAGGAAGGAGTGAGGGGCTGGAGGGAAATGGGCATGGCTATAAAAGGGCAACATGAAAGATCCCTGTGGTGATAGAACTGTGCTGTACCTTTCCTATATCAATGTCAATATCCTGCTTGTTATATTGTGCTATAGTTTTGTAAGATATTATCATTGACCAGACTGGGTAAAGAGTATTCTATTATTTCTTACCATTGCATGTGAATTATCTTAAAAAGGTTACTTTTTTAAAAGAGCTTCGTACAAGCTCTTCATAGACCTCACCTGGGAAATGGAGCATAGCTGAAAATATATACAGAACACAGAAGGTCTTAATAAATGCATGTATGATAAATCCCTAAGATCCTTGGTGTTCTTATTGTCAGAGAGGGTAGCCATGTCCCCTCTAACATTCTTTGGGATTTTGTCGATACTGGGACCTGAATAAGGGAGCCATCAGGCAAAGCTGAAGGTTTTTATGTTGCAGGAATATTTGAAAGGAGTTGAGGGACAGATGTGAGGGAGGACAGAGCAAGCTCAAGAGCCACCTCCTGCAGGAATCCTCTGCACTGTTGCCCAAGTTAGGTATCCCCTCCCTCAGCTCCATTAACCTTCATTATAATCTACTGTGATCAACAACTTACTTTTCTGTCTTCCCTCTCTATACTGTATATTTCTTGAGGGCTGAGATCACCTCTCAACTTGTCTCTCTGTACCCTAAATGTTTTGTTTTTAGATTAAAACAAATAAAGGACTATATACTCTAACGTTTAGATGTAGGGCCAAGATCTTTTGTGTGGGGGTGTATTGACTGGCATTTTACCAGCATCTCTCTTGAGAACCCAGAATGCATTGATTGCCATTTTCAGTTTTGATTTCTTTAACATGGATTGGGAACTGAGAAGTATTGGGGAAACTATCAGAATGCAGAATGCTAGATTTTTTAAATGATTTTCCCCTTCTTTTTCAGTTGTCTCACTAATACATAATTTGAAAAAATTTTTAAGCGACTTGCTATTACAGAATCTTTCTAAACAGCAACATTAGTTTAGTACTCATATTTTATTGGTTTATGTAACATTTAGTTAAATTATATAATAAGAATAATATCCACAGCTGGCATAAACAGACTGAGTTAAAAACAAATGACTCTTGGTAAGCATGCAATTCAACCAAATGGGGGAGCACAAGTGCACGGCATCCTAGCCATGAAGGTTTGATGAGCCATGAGTGTAAGTCAGTATGTTTTACAAAAGAATTGATGGTGTCACTTAAGCCAGTGAGCCAGGTAAGTACAGGTTGTTTAAAGTTCTATTTTAATAGTATCAGTAATAATAACTAACACTTACTGAGTGCGTAGTAAGTGCCAGGCATCGCGCTAAATGCTTCTATACATATCTCAATTAATCATTACCTGAAGAAAGTATTATCATCCCCATTTTATAGATAAGGAAACTGAAGCTCAACAAAGTTCTTCCAAGTTCTCACAGCAATTAGGTAGGAAAGCTGAGTTTCTGTACAATTCCAAAATCCATGCCTTTATACACCATACTATGTTACTTCTAGTATTTGTCTTGTGGATGAACGAAGGAATGCAGGCAAGTATGCAGAGGACCGGGAAAGGCTGAGAGTTGAGAGAGATTTTTCTACACTTGAGAAAGTGTCACTTGAAGAGGAATTGGCTTGTTCTTGGCATTTTCTGAGGTGAGAGAGGTTCCTAAGGAGAGAGTTGGATGTTCTTAGAGAGGTTGGAAGTGGGGAGGAGGCCCACAGAGAGTGATGGAGGAAACCTAGACCTGGTACTGGAACATGTCAGTCCTGTGTCCTGTACCTTTTCCAGACTTCTGACCACCATTAACATTGACCTCCCTTTAATTCAATCCTGCCTTCTTTTCTTTCAGTTGAATCTGGCTGGAATCTTTAAACTTAATTATAAAATGAAAGGAAAACAACAAAGCTACACTCTCAATGCCTGAACTCATGACCCCAAACATACTAGCAGCTGAACCACAGACCAGGTTGGCTGCCAAGGCTCATGGGCCAAACACCTCCTCATTTCAATTTCTCACCTCAGTCCTGGGCGGATCAAGCATGATGGATTCAGGAGGCACCATGGCTGGACCTGGGAGGTCTCAGGTCTTCCCCAAACCTCCTTCTTAGCTGCCCTCTGTGAATATCTGTCCTCTGACCAGCTGTGCACCTCTGCGCCTCAGAGCTGCCTAACTGCAGGGGTCCTGGTCTCCTGGTGAGGAAGAACAGTCAAGGTCTGGCTCCTCCTATGTTGGATTTCAGTCCCTCCTCCCTCCTTGCCCCTATCCATCCCCACATCTCCCGCTTCCTGAGTGACTCTTATCCTTAGAAGAGGAGGCCCTGCTCCCACTCTTGGCCCCATTTGCCCCTGTCCTGTTAAATCCTGTTACCTGAAGCACACCTACTGACTGAGATTTACCCTACTGTTCTTTCTCACTCAAGTTCCCAGCCGATATCTGGATCTGGTCTCTCCTCTACCTCATGCCTTGGAGAAGGCATTATGCTTCCTGGTGCCTCACTGTCTCCTTCTGGGTTGCTTCCATGACCTGGAGCAGATTCCTCACCTCCAGCAAATTGTTCTCTCTGCTTGGAATGCCCTTCTATACTTTCTTATTTGGCTACTTTTAAAATTATCCTCTAGATCACAGCTTAGTGTGACCTCCTCCAAGAAGCTCCTCCAATCCCACATCTGTTTGGGGAGCCTTTTCTCTGTGTTAGGTGCCTTTTTAGCTCTTAAAAAACTATACTGGAGTTGACTCTTTACTTGTATATCTCCCACTCTGGGCTCTGAGCCCTGAGAACCTACATCTTGTTCACTGGTGTGTCCTAGCACCTAACAGTGTTTGTTATGTGGTAGGTGCTCAATGAATGTTGTTTATTGAGTTTACTAATCAATCAATGATTAAATGTCTTCTGGTTTGAAAGTTTGACCTACTACCAATCAACTTTCTTCTGCTGTATAAGGATAGTTTTGTCTCCCTGGTCATGTGTGGGGCAGAATGACTCTAGTGAATGAGGTCACCCGTTACCCAATTCCTCAATGGACCCATCTAGGTTCCCAGAAACTTCTGGCCTCCTATCTATTGATTTTCCTATATCAAAAATACTGTATATTGACAATGTATTATTAGTCAAGGTAGACTAGGTTTGTGGTTGTAACTACCCCCAGTCAGTCGTTTAAAGCAAGGAAGGTTTATTTCTCCTTCACACTGTGTGTGCATCATGATTGGGCTGGGGGCTCTGCTTTGCATTGTCATCTCTCAAGGACCCAAGCATGGATCTAAGAAGTCTTATGGTTAAAAAAAAAAAAAAGCTAAAATCCATTTAACCTGTTTAACCTCTGTTTCTTAGATTATTTGACCCTAAAATCCTTTCTCTTGTATAACACCTATTTCTATCCTATGGATGACCTCATGCTCAGAAATGCCAGTCTAAAGGAGTTGAAGCATAACAGATTTCTGTGGACATCTAATAGGTGATAAAATGAGTAAAGCAGTCTCTGCTGGCATTTATTGGTATTTAAAATGTGTTCAAATATCTGTGGAGCCTTTACTTTGTGCCAAGTGAAGTGCTCTGCCAGCTGCTGGGGATACAGGACTTGTAAAATGTATATGGTCTTTGCTCTCATCAAGCTTCTCTTCCAATGGGAAAGACACATATTCAACCACTAACAGCCCACCCTCACTATGTAAATAAAGTAAATGTATTCTAAAGTGCTGTAGAAGAAAGGCACAGGGTATGCTATGAGAGTGTGTAATAGAGTGACCTTGCCTAGTCATGTAAGGCTGCCCCAAGGAAATTTATCTGCCATTTACAGGATGAGCAGTTAGTCAGGCAAAGTGGGGTTGGAGAGTAGAGGTTGTAGGTAGAGGTGGGAAATATATCAGGCAGAGAAAATAGCATGTTCAAAGGCCCTGAGATAAGAACAGAGACGTCAGTAAATTTGGAACACTTGAGAAAGGAGAAAACAAAGGGCTATATCATGCAGGCCTTGCTGATCACATAGGCATTTTGAGTTTTATTCTAAGAGCAATGGGAGTCAATGAAAGGGCTCCCAATCCAACAGGGAAAATGCAGACACATTCAGCTAATTAATCGTATGGCTTTTTAGAGTATTTCATTGGCACAGCATATTACGCTTTACAAAAAAATTTCATGACATTATCTTATGTCTTCCTTGCAGCAGCCCCCTGATGGAGATAGTCCAAGTATTAGTGTGGATGGAAATCGGAGGCTCAGAGATGTAAGCAACTTGTCCAGTGACCTAGCCAGGGAGAAGGCATCCACATCCTGATCATTTTACTTCTTAGGCCAGTCGTGCAGAGAAAGCACTGGCTCTGCATGAGTCGGCCTTGGAATCTATGTCCTTGCTGGTAGAGAGGCCTTTTACTGAAGGGCTGTAGAGTGGGAATAGTGGTCAAGAGCCTACCAAACTGAAGTTCAAATTCCACTGCAGCAACCACTTACTAGCTAGGTGACCTCTAGCAAGTTACTTAACCTCTCTGACCCTCACACTTTTTATTTGTAAATTGGGGGTAATTATACTAACCTCACAGAGTTACTGTAAAGATTAAATGAGATCATTCAAAAGGTGTAAATGTCTGACACTTAGTAAGAGCTCAATAGATATCAGTTTAATTTTTTAGAAAGCTGACTCTTTTATTTTGGAACCTTAGGATATACTGAATGTGGAAGCTAAATGAGGCTAAAATCCCTTCACACTAGGGTTCATTGTATATGAAATTGGTTGAATTGTTGTGTGATTTTTCAGACATTCAGGATGGTACAGAGGAGGAAGAAGTACTGGGGCCCTTCTCAATAACAATGCCGATGCTCAAAGTAAAGACTTTACAGCTGGCACTTCAACGTTCTATACTGTATAGGGGACTTCTGCAGATGATAATTTCTCTAGGAGTTAAGTGCACGGGAGTAATTGCCTAGATGTTCTCCTAGGTGGGTATTTTATGGTAGCCTTGAGAGACACATTCAAGCAGCTGCCTAGGGGTCAAGACCCTGGAGAAACAGCACTTAAGAGTCTCAAAGTCCTGCTTAAACATCAGCTGAAAGGCCTTCCCAGAGAGTTGATAGAGGTATTAGGGTGAAGTACAGAGTCCTGGAACACAGAGAATATTTATGATTCACTGGGTATCCTTGACCATTTGTGGGGCTTCTAATTCAGGATAGTATAGAAACTTGTGAGACCTGCCCTCCTCCCTGAGGTATGATGCTGTACTCTAAGAACTTTATATGGAAAAGATAGGCCTTGAGTTTTTCTAAGGCCTATCTTCTTGCAATTAATCTTTGCTCTTGAAGGTGGGCCTGCCAAAAATGGGTTGTAGGTTGAGTAGGGTCTCAGAGGAAGGTCTAATCAGTGACCTTCAAACATTTTTACCCTGACTTAGAGGCTGAAATATATTTTGCATGATGACCCAGAATATATACCCACACATCCCTCTGACACAAAATTTCAGTAATCAGTACCTATACTTACATATGTGATGTACCTTGGTATTTTATTTTCTATTTTATTTCATTAAATTGATTTCATGACCCATTAATGGATTGAAACCTGCATTTTGAGCAACATTGGTCTTATGGATGATGACTTGTCCTTGATGGTGATTGAAGAATATGTTATCCATGAATGACAAAATTCAGATGAGCAATGCCAAAGGCTGAACGGACTGACTGTATACTTTAAATGCTCATAGCAGGGGCACCTTGGTGCTTCAGTCAGTTAAGCCTCCAACTCCTGGTTTTGACTTCGATCATGATTTCACAGTCATGAGATTGAGCCCTACATAGGGCTCTGTGCTCTTGGCATGGAGCCTGCTTTAGATTCTCTCTTCTCCCTCTCTCTCTGCTCCTCCCTGCATGCACACACTCTCTCTAAAAATAAAAAACATTTAAGAAAAGATTTTCTAGAAATAAAATACTGAAATAAAAACAACTCAATGGAGTGATTAAGCAGTTGATAACACTGCTGAAGAAGGAATTAGTAAATTGGAAAGCAAATTGGAAAGTACCCAAAATGCCCCTCACAGAGTTAAGGTCATGGAAAATAAGAAGGAGAAGTTAAGACATGAGAAATAAAATGAGAAGATCCAATAGAGATATTAGAAATTCCAGAAGAAGAGAACAGAGAGAAAAGGGAGAGAAGAAATATATAAAGATTCAATGGTGGCAAATGGACTGGTACTGAATGCAAAAAAATAATAAATTCTCAGTAAGAAGGAACACAACTGGATTCCCAAGCAGAATAAATAAAAATAGATTTACATCAAAAAACATTAGTGATTCTGCAGAATATCAAAGAGAAGAATCTTAAAAGCTACCAGCATAATGACAGTCAGGCAGCAGGCTTCTCATTAGGAGCAATGGAAACCAGAAGATAAATAATTACAGCCTCAAAATTCTGAAGGAAAATAACAACTTAGAACACTATAACCCAGAGGTAGTGGGTGGCTCAGTCAGCTAAGCATCTGACTCTTAACCTCAGCTCAAGTCATGATCTTGCGGTTCATGGGTTTGGACCCCTCACTGGGCTCTACATTGACGGTGAGGAGCTTGCTTGGGATTCTCTCTCTCTCCCTCTCTCTCTCTGCCCCTCCCCCGCTTACTCGCTCGCTCTCAAAATAAATAAATAAACTTTTAAAAAATTATTTAAAAATAATATTTTTTTCCAGGAATTCTTTTTGTTTTTATTTTAAACTTTATAGTTTATTGTCAGGTTGGTTTCCATATAACACCCAGTGCTCTTCCCCACAAGTGACCTCCACCAAGACCATCACCCCTCTTTACCTTTCCCCCTTCCCCTTCCCCCCTCAGTTTGTTTTCAGTATTCAAGAGTCTCTCATGTTTTGTCTCCCTCCCTCTCCCTAACTCTTTTTCCTCCTTCCCCTCCCCATGGTCCTCTGTTGGGTTTCTCCTGTT
>CM053561.1:55113866-55116366 GCA_028646485.1 Cryptoprocta ferox
ATGATGAGTGATGCTGCCTATCGTTTCATGTGTTTGTTGGCCATCTGGATGTCCTCTTAAAAATATTTTTTTTAAAAATAAAAAAATTCACCATCTTATAACCACAATAGTTATAATTAACTGATTCAAGCAAGATCATCAATGGATGCTAAAATCCCTGGATCAAAGATATTTAGAGGACAGGATATTCAGTCTCAAATTCTGCCCCTACCTCCATCATACATAATGTATTACTCAAAGAGGGCAAAGGGCACCTTTACAATGGAGAATCTTGGATGATGCTACCTTAAAAATGATCAAACTTATCATCACCAATAATGAGAAAAACTGATATCATATGCTTCTTGATATGATGCACTGAGAAGGAAATACCACCTGTGTGGTATTCCTGCCCAAAATGTTTAGCCTGAATTTAAGCATGAGGAAACCATTGGATAAATCCGAATTGAGGGTCAATCTGCTGCCTGGATTTTCCAAAACTCATGAAAGACAAAAAAATAAAAATTTAAAAAGCTGGAGAACTATTCCAGAATAAAGGAGATTTAAAAGACAAAATAAATACAATGCAAGATCTTACATTGGGATGAGGGAGGGGCGGTTATAAAGAACATTATTGGGAGAATAGAGGGTTTTGAATATGAACTCATCTATCAGGCAAATGTTAAATTTCCTGAAAGTGATCATTGCACTGTGCAGCACAGACATATGTCCTTGTTCTTAAAAGATATCTGAAGTATTTAGGGATGAAGTGTCATTTATGTCAGCAACTAACACACAAGTGTTTCAGAATAAGAAAGGGAGAGATAAACCAAATGTGGAAATAGTTACAAATTGTTCATCTGTATCAGAGTATACGAGCATTCATTGCAACAGTGAACTTTGCTGTACAGTTTTAAATTTGTCAAAATAAAAAGCCGGAAGAAAAGAAGCAGTTTCAAAACAAATACAACACCTAATGAAATAATGGATCTAGTCAATGATAGTAAATGGGTGTTAAAACCATTAAGTGAAAAGCTGATGGAGGGGAAAAAGCTGAAGGGGAACTTTATAATGGATAGATACAGCTGACAGCAACTGAACCCACTGATTAATCTTGATATTTTAAAAAGAAAAACGACGAGAAATTATGTGGTCCTGATTTGATGCAATAGCAAGTTCACACCACCTATAAAATATTCTTGCCAAAAAATCAAATCTGAAGCCAAGCAACTCTGGAATCTACCAATTTAAAGGGACAGAGAAACATGTTAAATGATACCACAGGGATGCTATCAGCGAAATCCAGAATGAAGGAAATTCCATAGGACAAATGACCCACGGTTTCTTCAATAAATAAATTGCAAGAAGAGGAAAGAAAGTATAGCCTAGAAGTGCCTGGGTGGTTCAGTTGGTTGAGCGTCAGGCTCCTGATCTCTGCTTAGGTCATGATCTCACCCATGACAAGCTCCGTGCTGATAGTGCAGAAGCTGCTTGGGATTCTGTCTGTCTTCTCTCTCTGTCCCACCCCCCGCCCTCTCAAAAATAAAATAAACATTGGGGCATCTGGGTGGCTCAATCGGTTAGGCATCCGACTTCGGCTCAGATCATGATCTCACAGTCCATGGGTTTGGGCCCTGCATCCGGCTCTGTGCTGACAGCTCAGAGCCTGGAGCCTGCTTTGGATTCTGTGTCTCCCTCGCTCTCTACCCCTCCCCCGCTCAGTCTCTGTCTGTCTCTCTCTCAAAATAAAGACATTAAACATTTTTTAAATAAAATAAAATAAACATTAAAAATTTTTTAAAGAAATTTTCTAAAAGGGGTGCCTGGGTGCCTCAGTCAGCTGAGCATCCGACTTTGGCTCAGGTTGTGATCTCTTGCAGTTTGTGGGTTCGAGCCCTGCGTCGGGCTTTGTGCTGATGGCTGAGAGCCTGGAGCCTGCTTCAGATTCTGTGTCTCCCTCTCTTTCTGCTCCTCTCCTGCTCATGCTCTGTCTCTCTCAAAAATAAATAAATATTTAAAAAAAAGAAATTTCAAATATTAAAAAAAAAAAGTGTAGCCTATAGAGCTGAATATTTGATGAGAGTAAGGAATTATAGTTAATTTTTATTTAAGTGAGATAATGCTATTGTGGTAATGCTTAAAGTATCCTTAACTTTTAGAAATGCATGTTAAATTATTTATAGGTGAGCTGATTTGATGGCTGTGTCCAAATAGTCCTGGCAGATAAAGAAATAAGATTGGTTGTATGTTAATAATTATTGAAACTGGTTGATAGGTATAAGGCTCTTTTAAGGGCCGTCTGGGTGGCTCAATTGGTTGAGCGTCCGACTTTTGATTTTGGCTCAGGTCGTGATCTCATGGTTCCTGAGTTCAAGCACAGCACATCAGGCTCTGTGCTGACAGCAGAGGGATTCTCTCTCCCTCTCTCTCTCTGCCCCTCCCCCACTGGTGCACGGTGCTCTGTCTCTCTCAAAATAAATAAACATTTAAAAAATATATATATATATATATTTGAAACCCT
>CM053561.1:55121366-55142006 GCA_028646485.1 Cryptoprocta ferox
GATGTCAATATCACTGAACCTCCTGGATGGTCACTGCCCTCTTGAGATTATCTATGTAGTCAGGGTACTTTACTGTATTGTCTGAGGGGCAGTGTGATCAGATGCCGCCATAGAAAAATACAGACTCAGAGGGTCCTCAGGATACCCTTCTCAACCTGCTCACTTCCCCATCCCTATCTGGACCCAACCTCAAATGCAATCCTGACTCATTTTATTTCAGGATGGCCTCTTTCCCTCCTCACACCTCAGTTCTTCCTGGTCCCTGGGCCATGGGCAAGGAGTAGAGATGGCACTAACCATCGTCTAGCAAATCATGGGGCTTGTGGGGGGGTGGTTCTCTGGAGTACATTGCCAGGACTCTATTCCTTTCTCCCTCCCAGGAGCCCCTTTCTAGAGGCATGGCTGTATTGATACCGCACTGATGGATGGAGAGTGAAGAGATTCAGGGAGATGGA
This sequence comes from Cryptoprocta ferox, assembly GCA_028646485.1. NCBI lineage: Eukaryota > Metazoa > Chordata > Mammalia > Carnivora > Eupleridae > Cryptoprocta > Cryptoprocta ferox. Next base: position 55,121,822 of record CM053561.1, read on the forward strand.
GAGGGAATCCATAACCAGGGGTCCTCATTTATAGGGGAAGGCAGAACAGTGGCTGGAGGGACTTAGGAGCTAGCTTCCTAGTGGGAAATTGCAATCTGCCATTAACGTTTAGGTACACGTTAATATATCTGAGGGAGTGTGTGTGTGTGCACGCGTGCACACATGCACGCATATGTTGGAGGGTCAGTAAGTGAGGGGCTCAGGTCCCTGTAGAGAAGAAGCAGAACCCTGGCACACTAGGTCTGCCCATATAGAAGGGTGGGAGTTCAAGAGTGGCTCATTCTCCAACTGCTGTTTCCCCATCTATACAAACAGTGGGGAGATGGAGCTCCTGGCCCAGGGAGCACACGTGCTGGGTGGGGGTGGCAGACGGGAGGACAGAGATGCCAGAGCTGCTAAAGGCCTGGTCTCTTCCCATCTCAGACACCCTCAAGGCACTGTCCTCTCTCTACATCCAGAGCTTGGCTGCAGCGGGGGTAGATGAAAGGGAGGAGAAACTGTTGGATAAAAAGAAATTCAAAAAAAAAAAGTAAGTGAAATATTCAAACTGGAAAGTGATATTATAGAAACTGCAGCCCACGGCTCAGTGCATTCAAATTTATTCAAACTCGGTGCCTGACAGTGATGGATGCAGCAGCTTTTCCCACAATATGGAGAAGGCGCGGGGGCATTTAGGACTGCGGGTCCCCTCCGGGAGGGTGGGGGCCCACACCACCTCCCATGCTTTGCTCCTCCTAAATGGGAAATCAGGTTCTGGGTCCTATCCCCTCTACTTCCTAAACCCCACAGTTCTGGGGACACTGGGGGGTCTGGGCATCACTGGCCCAGGTGCGGGGTTATGGCCCAAGATAGAGGTAGCCAGCTGTGGAATAGGCTGATCTCCAATGCCAAGGAAGAGGGCGGTCAAGCCTGTCCAAGGGATGACCGGACGAGGGTGTCACCTACATCAAAAAGAAGAGCACGGCTGTGTGGTTTGTAGCCAAATAAACAGCATGAACCTAATAAGCCCCTGAGTATGCTGAGATCTGAGGGTCTCAGGAATCCCAAGTCAGGGAGCATTCAGTCCCATTGATCCCCACTTTCCTCCCCATTGATTCCCACCTTTGCTCCATCCAGGAAAAGGACAAAAGGGCCTCTGGGGAAAGAGGGGGGCTTGGTGTGAGCAGTAGGCAGGTGATGGGGCACCCTACATGCTATGCTTTGGAGTCGCCCCTGATCCCACGAGCACCCTCCAGCCTCACTTCTCCCCCCACAAGGTTGCTCCTGGCCTCTCGCCCATCCTCCTAACGACCAGGTCCCACTTCTGATTCTCAGGCCCCATCCCATGGGAAGCCTTGGAATACCAGTCACGCGGGAAAACTCACCCATCTCTTGGCTGCCTTGTCCACTGCACTCTCCCGCCTCCCACCCCCCAGTGTCTCTAACCCTCCTTCTCTGTCCCTTTCATCCCCTACAGTCTCCCCCAAATGTAGCCGCAGTGCAAAGCTCAAACTCCAGCTCTCCACTGTTCTCGCCACTGTCTCTCAGGAGGTCTCAACCACTCCAGAACTTGCAGCTGTCACCTCCCAGCAGGTAATGGAAGCACTGATCTCTAACTTCCAAGCTTCTCTTGAGATCCAAGCCCACAACCCAGGCAGCACAAGGCTCATACTTGAAAAGCAGACACGCATGCCTCTCCTAAAGCAGCACATGTAACTCCCCGCTTTGTTGGTAGCCCTGTTGCCCGGCCACTTACCCTCACAGATGCCTCTAGTCCTCTGCCACCTTCATCTCTACTTTCAATTAGGGTACAAATTCAGAGATGCTTCCTGATCTTTGGTATCCATCTTCCCACCATCACCACAATCTCCAGGAAGGCCCTTCTCACAGCTCTCCCAGGCCTCTTCACTTCAACCAACAAACCCTGTTGAGTGCCAGCCATGCACCACGTCTTCAAGTGTGGCTTCTTTCTCCCAGCGGGGCTCTCTGCCTCTGAGCTCTGTGTCTCCGATTGTTATACACACTGATGCCAGATTCATTTTCCTAAAGCACAGCTCTGACAGTGCCACTCCCCTGCTCAAAAACCTTCAATGGTTCCCCACTGCATACTAAATAAAGTACAAACTCCTGACTCCGATATTCATGGCCCTTTGTGACCTGGCCCCTTCCTACCCCTCTCTCCAAGACTTCCCATTACTCTCCTTCATGCTCATACTTGCCAGCCAAATTGGAATCTGAGTGGTTCCCCTGCACACTCCCCACCTAGAAACTTCCTACCTCTGTGCGCTGGCCCATACTCTTCTGCCTCTGATGCTGTCCTTCTGGAATGGCATCACTGCCCAACACCCAGCTCCTCTCTGTCCTGTCAATATCCTAATCTTCTGCAAGACCTGATTCAGGTAAAGCCATCTGAATACTCCCTGTAAAATGCTTAGCAAGGTGCCTGCTGCTGCGGCTGTTGTTGTTGTTGTTGTTGTTGTTGTTGTTATTCACTACCACCACCAGCAGTGGGTTCTCTTCCCTGTGAACCTTCTAGTCCTCTACAGCTTTCTTGGCTCCTAGCATCATTTTCCCAATAGTCATTACTAGTATGTTTGCCCTTCAGCTGTCCTGGACTATAAACCTCTTGAGAGCCAGGACTAAGTCATGTTCATTTGAATCGTCCTCAGCCTCTGGCCCAGGAGACTCAGTAAATGCCAGTTGAATAAATAAATGAATGAGTGAATGAATGATGGAATGAATGAGCCAATACGGAAAAACTGGCTTGGACATGGGTATGTGACACAGACTTGGCTCTTCTGAGCCTCCATTTCTGGGCAGTGACCACCTAGGAATTCCCTGTCATTACTCCCGGCCCTCCTGACATGTGTCCACGTGAGCTGGGACATGCATGTGCAGGATATACGACAGGTGTGTCATCCCTCCAGAGCGAGAGGGGAGTGGGGCAGAGTTCAGCCTTCCCAACTCATCAATCAAAGGGCACTTACTGACAGACAGCTCTTGAGAGCTGGCTCCAGGCTCTGCTGGGGTGGGGGTGGGGGGATGAGTGGGGGATGAGGCCTGCCCTCTGGAGGTTCACTGTCTAGCTGCTCCTTCACTCCTGTGCTTTCAGGCCACAGGAAGTCAAAGGGCTCTGCCAGGGACTGCAGACAGGGATGTCATGCTGATGGGTGGGGTGAGCCCTTTCCTCCAAGCTGCCCTGAAATGCTACTTATTCCAGAAGTAGCTCTTTTACCCTCTTGGTTTAGATCTTAGTGCCCCACTGGACTGGAGCTCCCCTGGGAGGTCTGTTACCTTCTGCAGAATTCTCCACTACAGAGCCCAGAACCACACAGCTTGGAGCTGCTGAATGGATGGGTGGATGGGTGCTGTGAATAGTTGACAAAATAAACGAGTAAATGAGCAACTAACTAAACACATGGATGAACAAAGTGCTGGGCAGATTGGCACAAATCCAGAGTCAGCATTCACTGAGCATCTACTATGTAACCAGGCACGGTGCCAAGTCCTTCACCTGCATTGACTCATTTCATCTTCCCTTCAGCCTTTGGGGTAGGAGCTATCAGGACCCTGCAAGGGAGTTTTGGTCCCATGCCCTAAACTCATCCTGGCAGGGGGCAGCGGGGATAGGGGGTAGGGGTAGGGGTGTCATCTGCTGCTCCCTCCCCAGACCACAAGACCTTGGCGAAGGGGCCGGGAGGTAAAGCTCCTAGGGAGGAGGCTCACAGGTGGTGGGGGGTATTGTGAGGTCTCTGTCCCGCGCTGATGGGGTGCGGGTGCGGGGGGCTCTGGGCTCCACATTTTCTCTCCGTCCCCCTTGGGAATTAGGCGCAGTTCAGAAGAGGCACAGCTGAGGAGCCTGTTTCCCAAAAGGCGGCTTCCCAGACTCCCTTCACCCACCTCCCCAGCAAGAGGGAGCGACAGCCTCTCCCGAGGGGTCCCCGGCGCTGGGGGGCGCCCCATCCCGCCGGCCCCGGCCCTGGCGGCCGGTCCTCCCCTCGCGGCCTGATACAAACAAGCGCGCTAAACTCCGGGAGATTTACAGCGGGCGGCTGGGCGGCGCGGGCCCCCGGCCGCCGGTGAGATATCTCCAAACAGCGCACTAACCACTTTCCATTTTATACCTCACCAGCTTTATAGCATCTTAAGGATTTCTGTGCACGGCTGGCTTCCCGCCCAGGGAAAAAACCCAGCCTTGTAAATAAATACTAAATATATATGAACAGAGACGACAGCGAGAGCCGCGGAGGAGGGGGAGGGGCGGGGGTGCCGCAGGGTGGGGGTGGGGGTGGCGGCCCAGGGCCCGGCGACTGACGGGGAGGAGGGGGGCAGGGACGTATTGGGGTGTCCGAGACAAAGGCGACAGGGAAAAAGCAGTTGACAGGCAAAGTGAGGGAAACTGAGACAGCGCCAGAGAGGGAGGCAGAGAGTAATCGAAAGATGGAGGCTGGCTGGAAGTGTTCCAGCCTGTGTGTGTGTGTGTGTGTGTGTGTGTGTGTGTGTGTGTGTGTAGAGGGACTCCCTTAAAGCCTAGGGAGAAAGAGAAGGCTCTTCCGACCCCGCCTCCCCTCTATCCCACAATTTCTGAAGAGACTGGGGCTCAGGGATGGGATACCATCTGTGTGTGTGTGTGTGTGTGTGTGTGTGTGTGTGTGTGTGACAAGATTATGTCACGATGTGCTCCAAGGAAAGAGTATGTTTGTGTGTGTGAACCCATGTATGTGCAGATGTGTTTTGGGGTGTTTGGTGTGGGTAGGTCGGTGCCCTGTGAGCCCTGGACTTTTGGAGGGAAAGAATGCCTGTAGTGTGGTCAGGGTACAAATCGGGTTTAGGACATATGGGGGGGAGGTGAGGAGGCAGGTGAGTTTGGAGAATTCGTGCAGCTTTGAGGTTGAGTTGAGGGCTGAGCAAGGCATATGTGATCAAATGTGTTTGGGTATCTTGGGGTGTGTGGGGATCTGGGGGGAGACGAGTAGTGAGCTCAGATAAGCCAGGATGGACCTTCAAAGGAGCATGGCATGTGTTCGGTCTGGAAGCAAGTATCCACCTGTGTGTTGGGGTCTGTCAGCAGTGAGCTTTGACATGCTACCAGGTGGTTACATCACCTCTTCTTCATCCTCCCTCTCTAAGTCTTTCTAGAGGCTCTGGGACCTTCTCTGCAATGGCCACCAAGGAGAGAGTCCCCTGTGCTGACTGAAGCCCCGTACTACCCCAGCCCCCAGCTCTGAGGTCTCTGGACAGGAGCCAGATTCGAATTGGGGAGCAGGAAGGAACATCCTCTCCCCTCTCAGGGGACCTAGCGATCCCTTTTTGTTCCCCCCCTTGTCTTCCATATTAAGTATTCAAACCTCATTTACATCCTTATTTTTCAATTTGCTGCCACAGTAGTTTAATTTATTCGATATAATTTCTTTTTCTGAGGGGACATTAATCATTGCCCTGTGCTTTTGGGCGCCTGTGGGATCTCTGCGTGTGTATGTGTGTGTGCGCATATGCATCTGGGGGGGGGGTGCTCTGTGTGTGAGTATGCCTCTGCGTCCGTGTGTATCTGTGCCTGCTCACACTTGTGTCTGTGTGTGAGTAAGGTGCAAGTTTGTCTGTCATGTGGGTGTGAGAGAGAGCGTGGGTCTTTGTGAGAGGGTTTTGAGTGTGAGAGGGTCAGGGTGGGGAGGACGTGTGGGAGGGTGGTGTGAGGGTGCTCTTCCTCCTGGTCCTTCCTAGGATGTCAGCAAGAAGGGGAGGTGGGGCACACTGGAGGTGGGGTCCTTCCAGTACCCCCTTCCAGCTTTCCTTTCTTGAGAGTGTAGCTGGAAATGTTCTAGAATCCCTGGTCTCTCAAGAAAGAGAGCCGAGAGAGGTGGAAACACACACAGATAGGGAGAGACAGACAGACGAGAGCAAGGCCAGCCACAGCAGGGGAGGAAAGAAAGAGGGGGAAAGAAACATGGAGAATGATGGAGAGAGGTGCAGGAGAGAGGGAGAAGTGAGCAAGCCGGCAGCGTCTCAGCCCATAAAGTCCCTGGAATGGGAGGAAGGGGCGCGAGACTCCCGCCTCAGCTCAGGCCCAGTCATGGCTCAGTGCAGAGTGATGGGGGGCAGGGCCGGGGGTGGTGGGAGGGCTGGTTGCTCCCAGGAGCTGAGATGAGTGGAGTGGCTTGGGGGAGGCTTGTTTGGAGAGAAGAGGCAAGAGGAAAGGGTAAGGGAGAGGAGGAAAGAGAGAAAACCCCTCTTGGTGATACGACTGAAGGGAATGAGGCCAAGGAACATTTCCAGTGTTGTTCAAGAGATAAGTAGGAGGAAGCTCCCCTCTCTACCCTCAGAGCATCTGGGCAAATCCATGGCTTCCAAACCCTCTTTTGGTCCCTAGCCCCTGAACCCCTCAGTTTTCCTTCTCTGGCACATTTTTGGAACTACCAGGAACTAATGGTAAGGTCACGATGACATCTCACTTAATCTTCATAACAACTCGAGGTAAGAGTCAGTCTCTGAGGTCAGAGGAGGAAAGGCGAGGTCAGAGCTTATCCAAAGTCAGGAGGAGGTCCAGCGCCAGGATTTGTGTCACGTCTGCTTGAGGGCACATGCTGAGATTCCCCACTCCCTCGGCTGCCTCCTAGGGTCGTGTCCACCCCAAAACCTTCCTTCCTCACCACTACCCAGGTACAACACACACACAAAACAAGATCTGGGACCCAAGGGCAAAGGGGGTGGCCTTTTGGGGGCAGGAGTCAGGAGACTGCGGGTGACCTACTGCAGCCTTCTCCCAGCTACCCCCGGCTGTGAGGACGGTGAGGCCCAGGACCTGAGTGGCCCCCAGGGCTCATATGGACGCTGTCTTTCCTCTCATCCAGGGGTCAGAGGCCCACTAAAGCCCCCTTCCGGAAGGTGGTGGCCAAAACCCACGAAGGCTTGGACTGGCTGACTGACTGCTCGGGGCCTGGGCTCTCCACGCAGGACCAGTTTCAAACAGCTATGACCTGCCCACGTTAGCCTTATCCAGATAGTGGCCCAAGACTCAGGGCTTAGGGAGAGGAGCTTCTTTCTCTGAAATTCTAAACATGAAATTTTGAAAAATGGTCTGCAATTGGACTTCATGGGACCTCAGCATTTGAGCCTCCAGATACCTGACTATCTTGAGGTCTATAGATTTAAATAGTCTAATACCAAATACCTGTGATCTGAAGGTCCCCAACAACCAAGGATTTGAGAGCATAGGTCTCTCACTTGAGGGCATAGGTGGGACACCTAGGGCTGATGATGAGCGTCTAGGTGGGAAATCCTAGACGGCAGAGTCTGCATCATTCTAGCCTCAGACCTTCAGCCCCACCCCCACCTTCCTTGCTCTCTCTCCCAACCCAGAGAGGCCATTCTTCGATCCTTGGCCTCCAGGAGTCTGGCTCAGGCCTCACACCGAGGCCCCCAGCACAGAGATGTCACACAGACACCATCACCCACTCGGGTCAGTGATAACTGGGTGGCGAGATAGGGGGTCCCTGGGCATGCAGGGAGGGGGCAAGGGGACAGGCCCGGGGCCGAGGAGAAGGTAGCGCGTTCATTTGAATAATGGGCAAAATCAAATTAATTCTACATTAAATAGTTGTGAATAAAGGGTTGAAGTCAGCAGTTTCAAACTTGTTTTCCTTAATTACTTTCCGTGTTTAATGTCATTAAGAAGATTAAAAATTCATTAACAAGAGTACTAAAGTGGCAAATCAGGAAAGCGATCACTCCAGGTTAGAAACTCCGCTGAGGCCGCACAGCGAGCCTTCCGCAGGGGGCATGGGTGGGGGTGGGGGCCGAGAGGGCTGGGGACAGATAGGCACTCACGCACTTACACACTGATACACAACGGCAGTATAAACACACGTCCATAATATCGGTGAGCGTCCACACATCCACACAAACGCTCAGACATTTTCCACTCATCCATGCCCAGGACTTCTGTGATTGTGGGGAGACAGTGTATTGGGATCTGTAGCTAATCAGGTCACAACTTCATAAATCCCTCTCCTAAGGAGAATTAAAGATCAAACTTTCCTGACGGGCAGTACAAGGTCATAAGAATCAGTGTCAGCTCAATGGTGTCCGAGTTCACTTTCCTGTCTCCTGGTCTTGTCTGTCTGTCCCTGTCTCCCCTCCCTTCTCCATCCCTCCTGCACTACAGGGCTCTCTCAGGGCAAACCTGATCTGTTTCCTGGGAGGAGCTGCTGACTTTGAAGCTTAATTATCCTGGAAAAGGATCCCTTTTGTCTCCTTAGCTTGTTGGGGAGGGGGGAGGAGTCATGTTTCCTCTGGGAGAAGGAGCAGGGAGACAAAGGGTAACATGGGTGGGGAGAGGAGAAGGCAGAAACAGCTGGGGAAGTGGCACCCAAGTGTCCTGGTCTTCAGATCCTGACTCAATCACCCACCCTAACCTCACCCTCTCACCCTGCCTTTTCGCCCATCATGTTGGCTGAGCCAGTGCCAGACTTTATTTACCCCCTTCACCACGAAAGGACCCTCCTTGAGTCAGGGCAATGTTTCCTGCAACTATCACAATCTCTCTCTGACTGCATTTCTATTTTTTTCTCTCTGCCCCAAACTCAGGACCATGTCCCTGAGGGGGCCTAGGCTGCCTTGGGTGCACCTGTGCCTTTGTGGCTATGTTATGTGTCTGATGGCTGTGTTGGTAATTGTGAGTATGAGTGTGTGTGGGTCTGTTTACATGAGGAGAGCCATAATCTCAGCTGGAGAACTCCATATTAATCATAAACAAGTGCAACTGGACAGCCTGTGAGATTCTAATGGGAAGAATTCCCTCTCATCTTATAGGTGGGAGAGCCAAACTCTGGGAAGATGAAGTTCTCCTCAAGAGAAGGGAAAACATGGGCCCATACAAAAACTTGTACGACAGTGGTCAGAGCAGTATTTTTCATAATTGCCAAAAGGTGGAAATAACTCAATGTCCATCAACTGGTGAATACATAAATAAAATGTAGTATAGCCATACAGTGGGATATTATTTGGTCATGAAAAGTAATGAAGTACTGACTCATGTTACAACATGGATGAATACTGAAGACTCTATGTTAAGTAAAAGGAGCCAATCACACACACACAAAATGCATTCTTTTAATCCCTTTACATGACATGTCCAGCATCAGCAAATATATAGAAAAAGAAAATAGATTAAGAGTTGCTTTTAGGGCTGGGGGTGGGGGTAGGGAGTATGTGGGGAAGAGGAGAGACTGCCAGTGGGTAAGGGATTGGGGGGAGATGGTTCCAATGTCCTAAAATGTCTTACAGTGATGGGTAAGCGTCTGTCTTCAGGTCAGGTCATGATCTCAAGGTTTCATGGGTTTGAGCCCCATATTGGGCTCTGTACTCACAGTGCAGAGCCTGCTTCAGATCCTGTCTTCCTCTCTCTTTGCCCCTCCTCTCTCTCTCTCTCTCTGTCTCAAAAATAAACATTTAAAAAATTTTTTAATGTCTTACAGTGATGGTTGCACAATCCTGTAGGTCTACTAAAAACCGTTGACTTGAACACTTTAAATAGATGAATTGCATGGTATGCGAATTATATCTCAATAAAGCTGTTATTTATAAAAAGTGACATGACTTGCTTAGGGTCTCCCAGCAACTGGAAGGTGGCACTGGTACTAGAATGTGGTCCCTTGACCCTAAGCTCAGTGCTCCTTCCACAAGCCCTACTATGCCTCAAAAATCTTGCCATGGAGACTCAAAGGCCAAATCCTATATGTGTGAGGGTGTCCACATAACATCTCGGCTTTTCTATGGGGTTGTCTTGTTAAGATTTGTGGTCTCACAACTGTGTGTGCCTCAGTAAGCATGGCTCTGCCCATCTGCCTGTAGGCCCTCGATTGTGAGTGTTGTCTGTGCCCATGAACTTCTGCTCACTGGCGCACTGTGTCTCTGTGTGTTTGCATTTGTAGGTATATCAGGTTGAGCCCAGGTCTCTGAATGTCAGTGCATGTCTGGGCCCACAAAGCCATGGGACTTCGTGGGAGTCTGTGTTCATGTGTCCTTGCATGGCAGGGTTTCTACCTGTGTAATGTGTCTCAGTGGGTGCCCATGGATTTCTTAATGTGTCAGCTTATGAGTCGGGGTTCATATGCCTTCACCTCTGGGTCTCTGCCTGTGATATGTGTTCATGTGTCAGTGCACCTCTACACATGTCCATCTACATGTTGGTATTCTGGTGTCCACACAGGTCCATCTGTGGGAGCTTGCATCTATGTGGCAGGGGCCCATGGGCCTGTCCATCTGAGTCGGTGTGTCTGAACCCCTCCTGCAGGCACCGGTCCCAGAAGGCGCCTGCCTCCCCACCCCCGCCTCTGACAGCCGTGGAGAGAGCTACACAGTAAATTCATGGCCGCCCGGCTGGGAAACAGGCGGCTGCAATGGAAAGGAAGCATGGATTTGCATATTGAATTAAAATTAAGAGCTAATTATGCAAATAAATTATGACATTTGGCAGGAGAATTTGCTTCAAGATCATTTATTACGTTCTTTTTATAACAGTATGAGCATTTAACGGTCAAAGACAATATTTTAAGGGAAAATTAACGCAAGATTATTAACCTAAAAACAATTCCACATTAATGAGATGGTGAGCTGGTCCCCCCCACACACCTGGGCAGGTCTACGCCTAGACTGAGAAGGCCTTTTTCTCCTCCTCTCCTTCCTTCTCCCAGTCCACAGGGGTGCAGGTGGCAGGGCCCTGGGAAAGGGTGAGTGTGCCTGGGTTTGTATTTCTCAATGGGGAGACCTTGCTGAGCTGAAGCTCCCACCTAAGATCAGAGCTCTGGGCTGCATTTAGGAGGCCACACAGAGGATGAGCTCAGCCCCACTCCCAAACACACCTAGTCATGGAAAAACATGATCTTGGCCTTGGGAAGCCCCCATTCTATGGAGGAAGACAGAGCCCCACCCTAGAAATGGCTCCGTAAATACCAGTTGGATGGGACCTGGAAAGTAGGGGTTAAACAGTGTGGTTGTGCCCCACCTTGTCCAGCCCCCTCTCCCTCCTCCCAGATTGCCTGGTGTCCTCCAGGCTCTTAGTGCTCCAGAGCTCTGAGCTCTACATCCTTCCAGGTCCCATTGTCTTGATTTTCCCTACAACCTTAATCTGTCAGCCTAGCTTTCCTTTTTGGGAAGTGGCAAGGAAAGGGGGGCTCTATTCTGAGTTTCCTTGGGATTCCCTAACACATCCTACATCAGGTGGAGAGTAAGCCCCAAAAGAAGCGGTGGGTGATGTCATATATGGGCCCCAATTTTCTCTTTGCTGGTGTGTGTGTGTGTGTGTGTGCGTGTGCATGTACGTGTATGACATCTACTCTACCTGATCCCTGTCTAGCTCTGTGGTGTGCAGACTCTTAAAACAGACCTTTGTCTGCAGTGTGGCCCCATGGAAGGGAGCCCAAGGTCTTCCCATGGGCTACTCTGCTGGGGGAAAGCCTTCAGTTTCCAGAAGGCCCCTGTTCTGATGCAAACATGCTCCACGAGAGACACGATGATATCACCTGCCATTGCATGACGCCAGTATTTGGCTCTTCTTACAGTGGCCATAGGAAGGGGCAGCCATTCCTCATACTAGGCTATATATACCTCCAGGCCCAGCATTTCCTTTGGGTTGTGCAAAACTCCTTTGAGACAGGGGCCATCAAGGAGGCACTGGGGCAGAGCAGGGTGGCAGAAAAGACTGTGGCTTTGGACTTAGGAGACCTGAGGTCATCTCCTTTGCCATTTACTGGCAAGTCCCCTCTCTTGGCCCATGCTGGGTGTCCACCCTTCTCCACCCTTTTGTGGACTTAGGAGGCTGGCCTGCAATCTGCATCAGCAGGCTCCCCTTGGCTTTGACCAAAAGGGGGCGCCAGCGAGAGATGAGAGGGAGTTGGAGTTTACTTCTTGACTCCCTTCTATGCTGACTGCTGCTGCCAGAATCTGCCTCTCCCTGCGGAGTCCCCAGCTCTTCACACAGCTCTCCCACCTGGTTCTGGTCACCTGGGTTGGTCATGGCTTCCCGCTGTTACCGGTCCTGCGATGCTGCACCATTACTTGTACTTTTTCTAATCCTTGCCCATCCCTTTGTAAATAGTTGTTTTCTTAAACTCTCCTCAGATGACCCAACAGAGTATATTTTTTACGTTTCCTATTGAAACTCTGGCTGGGACGTTCCCAGAGCCCCTCAATCTCCTCTTCTGTAAAACAGGGATGGTAATATACAGCTGACAAATTACTAGTACACATCCAAGGAGATCATGTGTATCAAGGGGCTTTGTAATTTATAGATCCCAAATCCGAACGCTTGTTTCCAGATGGAAACTAGACTGAGAATTAGGCTGATGTCAAAATCATCTCTGCTGTGAAGATTTTGTGTGCCTTTACATAACTCACTTTGCCTTCTGGGGCCTGATTTCTCACTGATTACACGCAAGGGCTGAACTGCTGACTTTAAGGTCCAGTTGTAGAAAGTAGTGATTCTATGTTCATTTTGCTGTTGAAAAAAAAGAGGTCAGGTGACATGCCCAAGGTCACACAGCAGGTTCATGGCCATCTGCCTGAGAATCTATCTGGGGTGTAGGAGCCTGGGTGGGGTCCATTTTTGGACCTTGGAGACCTGATGGAGCAGACAGGCCTGGCCAGAGGAGCCCGGGGCTGGAGGCCTGTCCCCATGTCCGAGTGGCTCACTCTGCCTCGGCAGGCAGGGTGGACCGTCCCCTGGAGAGAGAGGGTGAGATTATTAATAACAGTGCTAATAAGAGAGAGAAAACAAAGCCAGCAGGGCCTGAGCATTTTTTAAATAAAGAAATTTCCCTCATCTCGTGGTTAATTTAAAAGGTTTATTTCTTGAAATGAATCCTCTTCATCAAACCCCCGATCCTTGAAGATCGGAGGCGACTGCGAGTGCCGGTAATGAATTGATTTGTAACATGAGCGACACGGCGCCCTCCCGCCCGTGCCCACTGCGGGCCCTTAATCTGCGGTGTTTAAGGGGAAATGAGCTTCTCCATCTTTCGGCCTGAAAGCGAGCACCAGGCACTGGAGCCAGCGGGCAAGGCCCAGGCACGGTAGCTGCCCCCACCCAGGCGGGCGGGCTAGCAGGCCACCCGCTCCCGGCTCCTAGCACCTCTTTCCCTTCCTCTTAGGAGGGAATCAGAAGAGCCCCTCAAACCAATACAAACCAAGCCACACAGACCCACCCCACAGCCATCTGAGCAGAGGAACTGCCATACCCACACGTATAGTTTCACTGAGCCATCATCAGACCACAGCTGCACTTAACTGCACGATCCCCAACATCACATAAATGGTCTTCCTTCTGGTAGAAGATGTAGAAATAGAGTTACACAGACCCCCTCTACTTATTAATATAAGCATCCGTAGAACTGGATCGGGGCCCAGACATCTAGCCACACAGGAGCACATACCCTGGACATAAAGACCTCCATTTCTATAGGCATGACAGGTAATTTGAGAATATTTGGCAATGTGGGGGTAGTGGCATGGTGTGGTAGGGGTTGCATGGGCTTTGAGCCACAGAGCTGTATTTGAATCTAAGTCCCATTATTTCCAATCCGCTAGACCTTTCTTAATCTCGATCTCCACATCTGTGGAACTAGAGCAACATCTCCCTCATGGGGTTCTTGTGAGGGTGACATTATGTATTACATGTAAAATTCCTTGTAAATTGTTAGCTTTATGGGGGCACCTGGCTGGCTCAGTCAGAAGAGCATGAAACTCTTGATATTGGGGTCCTGAGTTTGAGCCCCATGTTGGGTGTAGTGATTACTTAAATAAATTTTTTTTAAAACTTAAAAAAAATTTATATTGTGGGACCCTTGGGTGGCTCAGTCGGTAAAGCATCCAACTCTTGATTTTGGCTCAGGTCATGATCTCATAATTTGGTTTATAAGATCGAGCCCTACGTCAGGTTCTGTGCTGACTACGCGGAGACCACTTAGGATTCTCTCTCTCTCCCTCTCCCTCTCTCTCTCTCTCTCTCTGCCCCTCCCCTGCTCACGCGTACATGTGCACGTACACACACTCTTTCCCTCTCTCTCAAAATAAATAACTAAATAAATAAATAGACTTAAGAGAATTTTTTTTGAATTGTTAGCTTCATGAAGACAAGAACATTTGTGAGTGAGGTAATGTACGTTGAGTATTTAGTACAACTTTGGCATAGGGTAGGTGCTTAGTAAATGCTAGCTAGTAGTGTATTCGTCACCCTCTACTGTATCCTCAACACCTACTACAGTGCTTGATATACATTTTAAAGTAAAGTTAAATTATCCCTCACACATCATCGATATTAATGGAAAGGTAAGTATTAGAGAGAGGTGCAGTAACATGATCACTTAGTGAATGTTTGCAACATACCCAGCACTGTGCTAAGAAACAATAGGTTATTTCATTGAATCTCCTCAGAAAGCCTTTGAGATTGTTCTAATATATACCCATTTGCAAATGAAGAAGCTGGGCGAAGAGAAGCTAAGTAGCTGGCCCAGGTCACATAGCTGGTAAGTGGAGGAGAAGGGATTTGAACTCGGGTAGTCAGACTCCAGAGTCTGCTTGGGTTGTGGGTGATGTTGAAAAAAATGCAGGAACAGCCTTGCTCTTCAGGGGGACCCATGTGTGCATGGGCCAGAACCAGTTACACCTTGAGACTGCCTCCTTGAACGTCACCTTGAAGGTCTCACTAATCCCCTCCAAGTTGTAGGCCAGAGGCTTGGAGTCATCTCTGGTGGCAGGTCTGTGGCAGATAAATGAGCGGTGCTAGCTCTGGGTGGCTCTCAGACCTGTCATCTGCCCAGGGGCTGGCAAAGCCTCTAATCCCAGCTGGAGTTTTTCTGTGCTTTCAGCTTCGCCACCTCCTCTGCCTCTAACTGATCTCTGCCAATCTGGACTGCTCTATTTGAAATATGTGTAAAGTGGGTGAACCCAACCCCAAAATGGCCCTGGGCACATGCACATGGCCAAATACTGCCTTCTACCTTCCACCTTCCTGTTTTGGCCACTGCCATGTTTGCCACCACCACTTGAAGACCAGGAGAACCACTACACCCCTTCTACTTGTCCTCATGGTCCCCTTCTTGCCCAGGGAGTGAGACAGGTGAGACAGTGGCTTGGTCACAGGCTGGATTCAGGTTGGAGGAGCCACAAATCATCCACATGGCCTCAAAGCCAGTCTTTATCTGGGTCTGACTCTCCTGGCTTCTGAGGGGCTTCTCTCTTCCTTCACATTCCATGGCCCCCTCCCAATCTCAGTCTTAGAGACAGTGAGGGCTCACAGACTTTCATGAATGGCCTCTAGGCATCAGTTCAACCAGAGTCCCAAGGTAGTCCCGAGAAGTGAGACACTCCGTGCCCAACCCAGGAAGACTCTGGGGGCACCCGTGGGCCTCTGCCCATGTCCATGCTGCTCTGTACATCCATGTCTCTCCTCACTCCGCACTATGGTGCTGAGTGGGCACAGGGCAGGGGCGACGGGTTCATGCTCCCTCCTACGACTTCCTGAAGAAAATCATTTTTTGTAACTGTTGGAATCCTGATTGAGCTGTCAAAAGTACATGAAACCAGCCACATGAATGGTAAACTATCCATCAGTCACAGGCCTATTTGTTCTGAGACAGTATAAACATCACACATTTTTCTTCAAAATAGAAAATAATACTTACCCCATCACATCCAGGTAATTTGGTACCCACCCCACAAACTTATTAGTCACACTGGTCTATTCCCTTCTTGTCTCCCAAATTATTTTTCTATTCTTTTGTCCACCAATCCCACTTTGCTTGAAGCATTAACTCAGTTCTGCATTTCAGCTTTCTTTCTATCTGTTTAAAACCAGATTTAGCACCCCCTCCCCCAAGTTAGGAAATGTCAAGGAGAGACATGAAGCAAATCACCCTTGAAGAGACACACGAGTTTGGACCCAATGTACAGATTCTGGCCCCTTGGACGAGCACTGACACAGATGGACGTACAGTCAGTCCCTATTTGCCTTCAGAGAGTGTGATAAGGCCCCTCTGTACCCACCTAACTCCTGCCCACTGGCCTGGGGTGATGGCGATGAGAAGGAGGGTGCATCCACCCTTTTAGGTAAGACCTCTCCCCCTGCACACCTTGGCAGAGCTTTGTCCCTTACAGGGACTCTAGAGTCAAGGGAACACATGACAGGAACTTGGGTATTTATTGAGCCAGCTGAAAGAGACCACAACTCTCTCTCTTACCTCTCCTCCAGGCCCCCATATGTTGGTTTCTAGAAAATTCTACCCTGGGCAATGACCCCAAGTGGCAATAACAGATAAGTAGGGATAGATGTATGTATGTATGTATGTATGGATGGATGGATAAATGGATGGATGGATGGATGGATGGATAGGCAGCAGAAGAAGCACACAAATGATAGATAGAAAGACAGATACTTACATTACATGCAAACACACCCTGACATACATATCCCCACACTGATCATAGAGACACATTCAGTGCAACATAGGAGTTAAGAGTAAATGCTCTGAAGGCGTCCATTTAAACCTACCTGCCCCACTCATCGCTAGGTGTGTGACCTTGGATAGATTAGTTGATCTCACTCAGCATTCCTCAACGGAAAATGGAAGTGATAATAGGCTCTACCATGAGGGGTGGTAGGAACTCGACGATACTGTTGGTCAGCACAGTGCCCGGCAGAGAGGAGTAAATGAGCAGTAACTCATCACTGTCACTCTTATCATCACATTGTACATAATTTGCACACACGCACAACCACTCATGGGAAGCAGAATTTCTTCTAAACTCAGATAACACACATGCAGACAAACATGCCCACATTGACAGAAGTAAAGACTGACACTCAGAGGTGGCATGGAGTGGGGGTGAGCAGTACACGCAGGAACCAGACAGTTCAAACCCAAGCTCGGCTGTTTGCTGGCTGTGTGATTTGGAGCAAGTTACTCAACCTCAGTTTTCCCATCTATAAGCTGAGAATCATCATCCTAATAATAAGTTCCTCCTTGATAGGATTATGGTGATGGATAAATGAGTTAATATTTATAAAGCATTTAAAACACTGTGTGACACATAGTAAACACTGTGTGTCTGATAAACACAATAAATCTCACAACCTCGTAAGCTAATACCTGCCTAGAGTTTACAAAGCGCTTTCACAGGCATAATCTTATTAGATCCACCCAATAAACTCACAGTCAGGATTATTATCATCCTTATTTACAGAGGAGGAAACTGAGGCTACAAAAGGTTTGTACAAAGCCTGGTAGCCTGTGAGCAAGTGGGTGGGGGGTAATTCAAGTCTCTTGGCTTTCAGTTCCATGTTCTTTGTACTAAGCAGTGTGTGTGTAAGTATGTTTTCCAAAGAGGCTTCCTCTGCCTTTGTATCGGGCTTCTCAACCCTCTTCATTCCTCCCATTTCCCCCTTAAGAGTCCCATGCCTAGGGAATGACCCAAATCAGCTTTTCTCCTGGACCTACAGCATCACCATCATCTGGGAGCTCGAAGGCTATGCAAATTCTCAGACCCCCTTCAACTGGATCACATGGGGGAGGGTAAGGAGGTGAAGGGGGCTGGGGGAAACTTCTGGAAGAAAAGAACGTTGACCTGGGTCTCAAATGATGGATAGAGGAGAAAACTCTGAAGAGGTCTGGATGAATACCATCTGGTGAGAGAAGGGGTGGAGTGTGGCCTGTTGGAGTGAGGGTTTCAGGTTGAGGGTGTGCTGCGGGCTGAGGCTAAAGCCATTGGGTGTGTGTCTTTTGATGTCTCCTGGACTCTACACCCAGTTATGTGATCTGTCTTAAACACCTGGAAAAAGGCTTTGTGGGAATTTATCTGCTATAAACAAGCCCCAGTGACCCTTCTCCTACAGAGTCAGAGCATGGCTGGAGTGAAGGATCCCCTCCCCTTACCTCACTCCCTAGATTTGCCCCCAGTGTGACAGCCCCAGGCATGAATGACTGCAAGGGCTCCCAGCCTCGCTCCCATTGGGCCAGGAATCATAAAGCAGGGAGATGAGGAGGCAGCTGTGGCCTTCTTCTCCCCACTTCTTTTCTGGGGCTTGAGCCAGGGCCAGCAGAGTCACCAGTACAGAGGGAGACCTGGAGGCCTGGCGCTTCTTCCACGACCCTCGCGTGTGCACTCGAGGCTGAGACTCTGAGCTGGGAAGAATCCAGGGTGAGCTGGCCAGGGGCTCCAAGGCTGGCGAAGAGCAAGCCAATCCCAGCCCCCCTCCCAGCCCCCTGTGTCCTGCCTGGGGCTGCCACTAGGAGGCTAATGAAAAGGGAAGAGGCAGGCCAGGGCTTGGGCCAGCAGGCGACAGCAAGGGGACAATGTGAGGCAGGAGGGGGGCGGCCCTCAGGCAGAGACAGACAATGTCCCCATATGGGAAGCAGACGGAGCTGCCCCGCCCCCCTTGGTCCTGGGGCCTCGGCAGGCAGCGGCAGGCAGGCTCTCAGCTAAATGTTGGGGCCTGGGTAGTTTGTGCCCAAGGAAGATGAGCCCACAGGGCTGCGGCAGGAAAGGGAGAAGGAGGAGAACTCAGTTCAGCAAGAGGCCCAGGGAGGACTCCGCAGGAGGACAGGGAGCCGGGAGCGCACAGCACTCACGTTTCTTGCTTTCCTAAATACTCGTGAAGTAAACCGTTAATCCATGCCCAAAGTGAATGAGTAAACAATACAGAAGTGTGCAGAGTAAAAGGTGAAACTCCCTGTAGCCTGCAACCCCGCTGACTTCCTTTTTCAGAAGCAATTATTTGGAATACGTGCCTTCAAGCAAAGGCCACTTTCTTGTGTAAATCTGGGTGAATCTGTGGCCAGTCACATTTTCGTCAAGTGGGGCTCTCCTTGGAGCAGAGCCCCGTGGAGGGTGGAGGGTGGAGGGCGGGCGGCAGGGACAAGATGAGCACACAGGCCTGCCTGCCTGTGATCCCAGGGTGTAAATCATCTGGAGTGGTTCCATTTCTACCCAACTTTACCATCTCTCAAGAATTTTAAAAATCTTCTGTCTTTATTAACACCAAGCTCCTTCTTAGCTTTGTCCCTCCCTGTCTTTAAACTTTCATTCTCCTTGTTTGTTTTTGCTCATAAATTATTTCTGCTAGTAACCAGAAGGCATGAATGAAATTTTTAGAATTCCACAGTCAGTTGAGGGCTGAAGCGTTTTGAACATGGGGCTCCAGCCAGGCTATCCCCTCATCTTCCAGATGTGAAAATCTGAAAATCGAACAAAGGCTCTGTTCTTTCTGGGACACCCTCTTGGGGACTCAGAACTACACTAGTCTCTTCCCTGAAGGAGGGAACTAGCAATCATTGTGTCCTTACTATGTGTCAGACCCTTTATGTGCTGTGCCAGTCAAGACCTGTTGGGCTGCAAGTGATAGAAACCCAATTTGAACCAGTGTAGGCAAAGAGGGGAATCTACTGGAAGTGATATGGACACCCCAGGTAATAAAAGCAAGGTTCAAATAATCAAAGAGCAAGAAGGGCAGAGTTGGTACGGAGCCTCAGGAGCACCGGAACAGGACGTGGACGGACACCAGGATGCTCTGGCTCTGAGCTCTCACCTGCAGCTCCCACCATAAGGGGAGAATCAACTCTCCTCTTTCCCAGGGTGAAGGATCCCAGAGAAGGACCTGATTGGTCGCCACAGGTCAAATGTATAGTCTAGGACCAGGTGACACTGGCCAGGGATAGGATAGGATCAGAAGACTCTCTCTCAGACTACACATTGGTTTCCAGAAGAAGAGAACCACCATGCCCAGGGGAGCTTGGCCAATAGTACCAGATGTCTACTACAACAAGTGGGCTCTTCTAATCTTCACAAGTCTGTGAGGTAAGAATTGTTATCATCCCATTTTACAGGTTGGTAAATTGAGACTTGGGACACAGACTGGTTAGCCCAGAACCCAGGTCTGTTTGACTCCAAAACCCATGCCCTTGACAGATATAATGCTGATTTCACCATATCAATGTGAAATATATTTCTAGTAGGCCAGCTGCATGCCAGGCACTATGCTAAGCTGTGTGGGGTGGTCAGAGATAGGCCAGACGGAGTTACATCCAAATAAGGTCACATTCTCAGGTACAAGGGGTTAGGACTTATTTGGACACATTTTTTCTTGGAGGGGGAGGGATACCATTCAACCCGCAACAGACACAGTCAGAGCTGTGCTTTGGATAGACTGCTTTTGTGG
>CM053561.1:55142106-55149606 GCA_028646485.1 Cryptoprocta ferox
CAGAGAGGGGAGAGAAGAGTTTTGAGGGCTGAATCCCTGGGGCCCAGTCACACTTAGGGGATGGGAGAAGGGAGAGGAGCTGGTAGGAGGCCAGCAAAGAAGTTCAGGGATGGAGGAGGGGCAGTGGGAAGGTGCAATGTCATGGAAATTGAGAACGGAGACCGTTTCAAGGAGGAGGGGTGGAACTGCTGCCAAAAGCGCAGAGGTCGCAGAGAAGAAATACAGAGAGGAGCCTGTGGATTTGCTAATTAGGAGACTAGCAGCAGTGTCCCCACCTGGTTAGGGCAGGAGGAGGTGAGGGGAGCCTACTCCAGGGCAAAGAACCTAAGAAAGGAAGGAGTCGGTGCATGTGTGTGCGTGTGTGTGTGCATATGCTCTTGCACTCTTCACAGCTGTGTGGACCTGGTCGGGCTCCAAGAGACAGAATAAAAACAAAAACGGGGCGGCTGGGTGGCTCAGTCCATGGAGCATGTAACACTTTAGCTCAGAGTTGTGAGTTCGAGCCCCACGTTGGATGTAGAGATTACAAATAAAATCTTTAAACAAACAAACAACAACAACAAAAAGCTGGGGGAGAGGTTGGCATGTCAGGATTTGCAAGTGGGGAGATGACTAGATATGGGGCAGAAGAGAGATGGCCCGGGAAAAGGGAGGAGAATCTTCTGTGCGGGTCGGGGGTCAAGGGCAAAGATGGCCCAGGCAGATGAGAAAACAACGCCCAGCCCAGCCCAGCCCTCAGATCCCAGAGGCGGCTTGTTGGTTGAGGTTTCTGTGGCACCTGCCTCTCAGTGAGGGGTGGGGACCAGGGCCTTGTCCTCAGTCCCTTATCCACATGGAGTCCAGCTACTATCTGTTTCATTTATCACTGTATCCCCAAGGCCTGAAGTCATGTTTGGCACATAGACAGGCGCTCAGCAAATACCTGAGGTTGGGAATACCAATGACCTCGAACTAAGATCAGTGAAGCACCTACTATGTGCCAGGCACTCTGCGTGACATTTACCTCATTCGATACTCACAGCACCTCACAGGTAGGTACTATTATTATCCATTTCCACTAGGAAATGGTAGAAGCAGGATTTGAACCCAGATCTGTGTGATCCTGGGACTATCACTCTTGACCATGATGATTATCACACTGCAGGAATATATGAGTCTGTGGTAGAGGTGACCTGTGTCTGTGTTCTGTGCTATTCTGCATGTATTTGTGGGTGTCCACAGGTGCATGTATTTGTAGACCCTTGAGTGTGTATGTGTTCCTGTGTGAAGGGTGCGCCTGTATTCAGTTGTTTGTTCTCGTGGCTTTGTGGGCACATCCCACTCCCAGGTTTGAGCTTCAAGTTCGTTTCTGCTGGAGGCAGTGATGGTTGAATTTAGCCCTCAGGTGGTTCAGAGCTCAGTCCTGGGCCCATATCCCCCTACAGAGGGCCCATGTGGGAGGTCTCTGACCCCCATGGTTCTGCCCATAATTCTCTTTTCTTGTTTAAAGGGGCCAGTGGGTTTAATGATTAGTTACTTGTTGATATTCTCACCCAGGGAGAGGATGAATGTCAAGGCACTGCCCCTGCCCCCTCACACACACACACTGTGGCAGATTAAGGGTGAGGGAAGGGACCCTTCAGAGAGGAGATTTGGGAGAGGGCAGCTCCAGAGAAGCTCTGCAGAGATCTTGGAAGGATCTTTCCTCATGATTCTCTTGTTGCTTCCACAAAGGTGGTGACCTGCAGGCAGAATGAGCCCCCTGCAACCACTCCTGTCCCTGGTCCTCTCCTCTTCAACTCCTCCAGGTTCTTGGAGGCAGTGGGAAGAGCCCCCCTGGCAAGAGGAGGCCCTTCCTGTGGTGGGACAGCATGCCTATCCAAGTTCTCATTGTCATTAATGGAAAGTAGGTATGGCATAGGTATGTTCCTGTGTTTTTGTGAGTTTCCATTTCCCTGTGCTTTGGTGATGGGTCATCCATGTAGCCAAATGTGTAACACAGCGCATTAGCATATGTGGTTCCTATGTCCCTCCATGTTCTTATGTGGCTGCATATGCCCATGACTATGTGTGGGCCCACACAGGTGGTACGTCTGTGCTGTGTGTGTATGGGTGTGCACATACAGATGTGTGAATGTGGATGGGAGCATCTGTGTCCTGCTATGTGCACCTCTGTCTCTGCCCTTCGTTGTCAAGGGAGGCCCTCTTCCCATCCTGTTCTGGGTCCTGAACCCCAGTCCCATTCAGATCAGAAGCTACCCCATATCCATATAGTGGCTGGCCCTGTGACACAAACATCTCTGGGGGAAAACTCCAAAGACCCCCACACTTCGTAGCTTCTCCCCTTTGACTTCCAGCTTCTGCCCCTCAGTCTAACTTCACTGGATTCTGCCCTGGAAGAAAGGGGAAGAAGAGGGGGACTCTGAGGCCAGTTCCCCCGTCAGGACACAGAACCTGGGGAGGGGAGCCTGGGGGCCTGGGGCAGCTGAGGGGAGGGACAGGCAGGAGGAGGCAGGGTGGGGCTGAGCCTGGCAGGAAAGAAACGCTAGGACTCATGTCCATCCTGCAATCCCTCTGCCCCGCCACACACACACTCACACACACACACTCACACACACTCACCCTGTTGGAAGGTGACATTTGCTATTAACCTTATATTGGGCCATTTTGTAAATCAATGTCACTTACATTTAATAACAAGTGTAATCAAAGGAATTATGCAAATTTAATTTGATGCTTCTTGAATTATGCAAATCCTCGGTGCACATAATGTTCTCTGACATGTGCCCGTTGGAGAGAGAGAGAGAGAGACAGAGAGAGAGAGAGAGAGAGAGAGAGAGCATGCAAGGGAGAAAGTGGGGAGGGGCTAAGAGAGGGAGGAGGATGGGGGTGGGCTGAGACTTGGGACTGGGGGAGGGGAAGGCTTCTGTGGCCCAGGTGCTCTCCATCATGGATGGAAAGGGGTGGACAGGTCTAAAACCTCCGCCTTCCCCCTGATCCCCTCTCTGGCTCTAGTATTCCCTCTCCCCTGTCCACACACAGCATGACCTTACTGACCATTTGTCCTCAATGTCTCCTTCTGTGAAATGGGAGTGGCCAAAAAGTGCCGACCACTCATCGCACCAAGGCTCCTGATATAGCCTGATCCTCTCAGAGGTCAGTTTCTCAGCCCCCAGCCCCCAGGGCAAGGTGACCTGTTGTGGCACTAGGAAAGATGATTGCCTTTTTTGTTCTTAACGGTCTTGAGGTCCAGGCGGAAAGAACTGCACCATCTACCATGTGATAATAAAAACCTGTTGATCTACTCCCAGGCACATATCATGACAGCCTTAACATGGTGACAATACACTTATTTGACACAAGCATTGATAGCCAAGATAACAAAGCCACAAACACCCCGTGCAAACAGTATGTATAAACATACAAGACAATCAAGCTTGGACCCAGTTACTCCCAGAGACCCACATAAAGTCTACAAAGATACACATACACCAGGGCCCTGCCTGTGTGAGGAGGGCAGAGCAATGGTGGACATATAGCCATGGTATAAGTGTGTCATATACCATGGATGTGTCTCACCCTCGCTGTGAGTCAGTATGTTCAAATTGTCACAGAGTGTGTGTCCCTATGCTCTATTTCATACAACACGTGAGTAAATGAATACTTGGTATGTTGGAAGTTTTACAATGTTGAGTTGCCAAAATATGGATGTCATCACACTTTATCGGGGTGGTATTAGGGTGTCTAAGTTGATATAATGTGTACCTAAATCTATCTCACTGTGTCTGAATGGCCCCAGTGTGTGTTTCCATGCTTGAATTGTCATCATGGGTTCTTGTGAGCAAGCATGTTTCAGTGAGCAGAGTGTGAGTCATTATGTTTAAATTATCACCACGACTGTATCATTGTATTTGCATTGTTGCAATGTAAGGCTACATGTGTTGCCAGGTTTGAGTTATCAGGGTATCACTGTGTCCCCTGCATCATTGTATGTAACTGGTTTTGAGTTGATACGATATGTGTAAATATGTCACCTTTCTTTTAATTGTCCCCAAATTGTGAGGCTATCACCAGGTTTGAATGATCCCAGTGTGTCTCTTTGTACAACTCAAACTTTGAATTGTCATAGGTTATTTTTTGTGGCAATGTATTTGCATTTTAACAACATGGTGTGTGTCTCTCTGAGTTGGCACAATGCACATGCCATGACGTTGGAGCATCACGTTATCACATGGTGACATTGTTACAATGTGTGTCTATGTGAATCATTGTTTCGATTGTCACAATGTATGATTATATATCACCACATATGTGTAATGCATCTGTATTTATGTTACACTGTTATAATATGTGTCTGTGACTGTCTTGATTAAGTTGTCACAATGTGTATTGCCATGTTTGAGGTGTTACCAAGCGTGTTTGTCACAACTGTTGAGTGCATTAACATGTTTGGGTTGTCAAAATGTATCTATGTGTTACCGTGTTGAGGCATCACCGTGTTTTATCCTGTGGTTTTGCATACTTGTGTCTATGTGTATCTGAACATGTTGAGGTGTCACAATACCTGTGTGTTACCATGTTTGAGGTGTCTCTTAAAAATGTGTCTGACAACCTGCTTCACAGCATGGGTTCAAAAGTGAGAGACTGAAAATGAGAGGGAAAGTAGGAGAGCTGGAGAAGGAAGGAGCCTGGGTCATAATCAAGATGGGATGAGATGGGGGCTGGTGGGGGTTAGGGACAGAGTGAGCTCTAATTGGCCCGCGGTGAATTATTCACATGTATAATCCTCGCAGAATTTCAGCGCGGGCAGTGCCAGTAAATGCTGTGCATGTTTAAAAGTCATTTCCATAAGTAAGTGCAATTTCTCTACTGTTTGCCCCTGTTTAATGAAGTGAAATCTTGTTTGCATTCCTCCCAATTTCCCAACGAAAGGCGCCCAACCGTTCGCACCAAAATTACACCGCCCAAATTAAAAGTCGGGCTCCAAGGGAGGTGAGGGGACAGCAGCATTGGGCCCTTCTGGGAGGGCCTGTGGAGGGGTGGGGGGCAGGCAGGAGCCGGGCCTGGATTTTTCAGCTCATTGCCTCCCTGTAGTCCTTGCAATTTCAAGTGCTCCCCCCGCCATGTTCCCCACCCTTACTTGTCCCTATCAGGTTCTTGCTCTCTTTTGCCTCCCCTTTCTTTAAATGAATCCCTAGGGTACAGGGACTGGGCATGATGTTTGCTCATGTATATGTAAATGCACTCCTGTATGCATTTATATACATGGTCATCTATGTACTTGTGAAATTGTCATGTACAGTATACTGTGACCATTGAAACACAATGATTCGCACACACAGTGTAACAACAAAACACAAACGACTACATGTGTTTACATATACATCCCTGCCTGTATATGTATGTGGATTTGTGTAGGTATCCAGCTTTGTGTGTTTGGCGTATTGTGTCTGAGATGGATGGGTACATGAATGATATAGATAAAGGGACAGAGAGGAGATGGTGGGTATTTGTGTAGTTTCTCCGGTTGCCCAGTGGTAGACTCAGCTCTGTTGCCTAGGGTCCACCGCTTTCTGAGAGGTAGGTGGTCAACCCCTCTCCCGCCCCACACAGTTGACTGCACTGGGGACCCGCAGGATCAGAGGAATCATTCCTTCCACTCCATACGAAAGTGCTGTCTGGCCCTGTGGGGACCGGTGAGATGACTGACCTTCCAGTGCTAGCTCCTGTATGGCGCTTGAACAAAGGTGTTCCTGAATGGGCTGGCAGGGGACCCCTCAAGGCTCTGCTCTCTCAAAGCTCCACCCCTCCCTGGTGCCAAATGGCCCCTGCATGAGGGTCACTTTGGCATGGAGACTAAAACAGCATTGCAGATTGCCCTTATTTGGATCAGCTAGAAGAGAGTTGGGAAGGCAGTGAGGTGGTGTTGGGAGGAAAAGGTGGTCCCACCCACCAGGGCCTCCCAGCAACCCTAGAATCCCCACCAAGGACTCTCAGAGGCTTTAGAATTCTGAGAGCTCAAGCTCTGGAGGCCAAAGAATGGTATTGTGTTGCTGTGTGAGGTTGTGTGGCTTTGGTCTCTGTCAGTTCAATCATCTTCTGCTGCCTACCTTCTTCCAGTTTACCTTACCAGTGAGCCTGAATAGGACAGACAAATAAGTGGCATGACTACAACGATACTGTCACCTTCATATCCACAGACGTTAAGACCACCACCTTCTCCTCGACACATCACTGTGGGAAACTGACGGAATGGCTGGAAGGGGTTCAGTGGTCCACTGAAGGTCTGGTGGTCATTCAGAGGTGAAATCCTAAGGGAAAGGAATTTAGGGAGTGGAAAAATGGATCAGTTGACTAAGAGTCAGGCGGCCCCCTTGGAGAGGGCTTCTTCTCTCACACCTCTCTGATGTCCTTAGGAGGTGGGACTTCCAGACACAGGGGCAAAGTGTCATCCTGGTCATGACTTCCCCACCTTCTCTTTTCCCCTTTTGCATTCTGCTATCAAAGTAATCAGCCCCAAGCACGGCTCCGACTTCTTCTTCCACAGTTTAGAAACCATCTGTGGCTCCCCACTGCCCAAAGGGTAAAGCCTATAATCCTTCTGCTATCAGGCAAAACAAGCCTCTCTCAAGAGGATATTCCTTTCCCCTCCAACTTGCTTTTCTAGCCTTGGCTCCCAATGATACTCCCCCACCCCCTCGGTATACCCCCTAAGCATCATCCAAGCAAGTAGGAAAACTAAATACTTCCCAACCTCCTCCATGTTTCCCCACTTCCCCACTTTTGTCCACACTCTTCCTTCTGCCTCACATGCCACCATTAGCCTCACCCCCATCCAATTCCTGCCTGGTAGAGTCCTACGGATCATCAAAGACAGGTTTGATGCTACTTTCTCCAAAATGTTCGTGCCAGTCCCCACTGTGACTACTACCAGAAGCACCACTGATTCCTGAAGCATGGTTTCTCTGTCTTTGTGATACGAATTTTTGTGCTCTTTCTCCTTGCACAGAAAGGGGACCAGTCTTTCTGAGCATTAGGCTTTGTACATCCCTGAGTGAGGGTAGGGAGGCACTCATAAAGGCTTTGTGAATGAGCTGATGGTTGACTGCAGAACATGTGTGGAGAGTTAGGATGGGTTTGCGTGCATGTGTCAGGGGACAGAGCTCATATTTGGAGCGCCTCTCCCTATCCTAACCCAACACAGTCAAACGCCAGCCCCGGCTGTCCATGGCTCCCATCTTTATCTTGTTTTTCTCTCTGTGCCAGCAAGGACTGTCCACTCCATGCCCTTGGCAGAAGAGGCCAGGTAGGGGCTTTCTGCTATCTCGTCCCCATGAGGGAGACTCTGGATGGAACTGACCCCATCATGCCCCCAGGCAACCCTGTCAGTATTATCCAGGCTTCTACTTTCATTAGTAAGGTGCTTCCTCCGAATAGGGGAAGACTTCCCTTAATCTGATGACAGCCCCACTTCTCTCCGTGGCCTGCGTTCCATATTAGCTACACCATTCCTCCCACCAG
>CM053561.1:55152106-55156456 GCA_028646485.1 Cryptoprocta ferox
CTCCCGCGGCCTGCGGTAGGGCCACGGATCCTGATTCCCACCCTCCCCCATCCCACCACCGAGGGTTCCCAGCTGCCAGGACCAAGGTCAGAGGAGGGTGAGAGGATTCACGGGAGCACCACCCTCCGGGGCTGGGGCTAAGACCTCGAGGAGGGGCTCCGAATGTAAAGAGGAGTGTGGGTGCGGCCCTGCGCCCTTGTTTCTGCGGCCTCCCCTGCCTCAGGGCCCTGTCCCAAATCTCCCTGTTCCCGGCCCCCACCAACCCCGACGTAGGGAGACTGGCGCGGGCAGTGTGTGGGTGGGGGCATAGTCCAACCCCTAAGTTTATTTGTCTGTGTTAGTGTAGGGTGGTGGCGGGTCGCTCTGCCAGCCGAGAGGCCGCCCCCCTCCCTCGCCGGCGCGACCCTCCCCCACCCCACCCCGCCCTCGCCCCGCACAATCTCGGCGCTGACAGCCGAGCGGGTGATAAATGCCGGCGACGCGGGGAAGGAATTGCGCAAAATAAAGAAGCATGTTCCAACAAGTCCTGTCAGGATTGTATTGATTTAATCATCTGCAGAAATACACATTCTGGATTACTGTAGCGTGCCGGGGCCGGGGGAAGGGGCGGGTCGGCCTGCGAAGCCGGTGAAGGGAGGGGCGGAGCTGTGGAGGGAGGGGCGGGCGGAGCCCAGAATGGCTCCGCCCCTCACCCCAAGCCCCGCCCTTCGGCCTCTAGGCAGGGTCAGAAACTTCCGGGGGCTGGTGGGTCACGTCTTACCAAAGAGGTTCTGCCGAGGGGTCGTGTTGCACTACCGGGGGCACCTCTTCCTGCACCAGCCTCAAGGTGCGCCCGCAGTCCTTCGACCCTCGGAAAGGCTGTGGTCAAGGACTCTCCGGAGTGGACGCGCCTCAGGGCGGGGGTGGAGGTGAGGTAGGAGGGTGAGGTAAGGAGGTGAAGAGAGGAAAGGAGAGGGAAGGCGGAGGATGGGGCCTCTCCCGCCTTGCAAGTGTTTTGTGGTGGTTCCCTTCCCCATCATCTCTTACCCAGGCAAGGCCTCCGCTGCCAGGTTTCGGGGTATGTGGAGGGATGCAGGGCGCTCCAATACCACCTCCTCACAGGAGTAACCTGTACCCGCAGCTACTCTGGAGGCAGGGGTAAATGAGAGTCCCTTCAGATAGCCCTCAGGGATCTGGGCTCGTCTTGAACTTTATAGGTGCTCAGTAAAAGTTAAACAAACCAACAAACGTAACTTCTGACTTCTGCCCCATAATACAGGCTCAGAGCCCCGGGTGAAGACTTGGGGCAGTATTGGATTTTCTTTTAGTTGAAAACCTGGCCCTTTAAAAGAAACATACCCCAAACGGCAGGGTTGTGGGTGGCAAAGAAATGGAGAGATTGAGCAGTGTCTGAGAGTGGGGGAACCCAAAGGGAAATGGGGTACAAAAGGGAAAAAAGAAAGCCATCTATTTATTTAATGATTGATTTAACACGCTTTCGGGGCACCGGGCTGGCTCAGTTGGTAAGAGCATACAACTCTTGATCTCAGGGTTGTGAGTTCAGGTCCCACCTTGGGCTCTTGAGCGTAGAGCTTGCTAAGGAAGGAAGGGAGGGAAGGAGGAAGGAAGGGAGGGAGGGAAGAAGGAAGGAAGGAAGGAAGAAAGAAAGAAAGAAAGAAAGAAAGAAAGAAAGAAAGAAAAGAAAGAAAGATGAAGGAAGGAAAGAAAGAGAAAGCAAGAAAGAAAGAAAGAAAGAAAGAAAAGAAAGAAAGAAAGATGAAGGAAGGAAAGAAAGAGAAAGCAAGAAGGCAAGAAAGATGTTTTCTCTCCCAGGATCCAACAACTTAAGGATATTATTACTATTAATAACCCCCATTTTACAAATGATAAAATGGAGGTTACAGAGTTTGAGTGATTAACTCAAGGTCACAGTATTGGTAGGTTGGGAAGCTTAGGTTGGAGGCCAGGTTCACATTCCAATCTCTCCCATAGGCCTTTGGAGAGACTACTGTGAGTTTAAGAACTGGATAGTGGTGGTGGTGAGACAGTGTGAGAAGCACGGGGATAGGGCGCCTGGCTGGCTCAGTCAGTAGAGTATGTGACTCTTGATCTTGGGGCTGTAAGTTTGACCCCCACATTGGGTGTAGAGATTACTTAAAAATAAAAATAAAAAACCTTAAAAAAAAAAAAGCACAGGAAAACAGACCTGGT
This sequence comes from Cryptoprocta ferox, assembly GCA_028646485.1. NCBI lineage: Eukaryota > Metazoa > Chordata > Mammalia > Carnivora > Eupleridae > Cryptoprocta > Cryptoprocta ferox. Next base: position 55,154,297 of record CM053561.1, read on the forward strand.
GAGCAATGAACCTGTCCATCCCAAAGGGAGTTTGGGGGGAGGAGTTCAGAAAACTATAGAGAAGGGTTTGTCCAGTGTTTGTGTGGTGGGGGTTGGGGGGATCACCAGGGAATAACATTAGGCAAGGATTTCTATAGGTGCCATCAGTACATTAATCCTGGCTGGGGGGTGGGGAACATATGGAGTTGGGGGGGAGATAAATGGGGATGAAGAATGTAGACCAGTGAAGAAGGTGGAGCTTTATCTCAAATTAGAGACTAAGCATTAAGTTACCAAGGGAGTGGGAGCAAGACCCCTCAAGGTGGGACAGACTTCATTAGAGTGGCTTCATTAGTGAGAAGCACAGCTCCTCCCTAAGTGACCCTTCACCCAATAGAAAGCCAAAAGGGATGACATAACCAGGGGCGCAAGTATGGCAGAAGATCCTGCAAGACAAACAGACCCTTGGGTCCCAATGGACCACAAGCAGAATTGGAGAACTGAATTGAGAGTGGGATATGAAAATGCACTTTATTTTTGTGTACGGTGGGAGGAAGGAGACCAGGAAAATGGGGTGATAGAGGGGATGAAGGGACAGAAGGGAGCAGGGGACAACCCTCTGAGAGGGATGAGGCATCCACTCCAACCCTGTTGTGAGAAGGATAGTAGCTCACCCATTTCTCCCCATCTGCACCCATTCTGCCTCCACAGGAGCTTTCTCTTTTGCGCCTGTCCCCTACTCCCCATCAGCCCAGGAGGGATAAAAACACGAATTTACTTAATCAACAAACGTTTTTATAGAGCTTACTCTCTGCAAGGGACTGTTGGAAGCACTGGATGCATACTAACTCATTCCTGCATTACACGGCTATGAGATGGATAATAGCATATCTCCATTTTACGGAACAGGACACTGGAGGCATACGGAGCTTTATTAACTTGCTCAAGGTCTCACAGTTAGCAGTGGTGACACAGACTGACCCCAAGCACACACCCACTCTCTACACTCTGAGACCTCAGTGCCAGCACTGGGAGTCAAGGCACGGAGACCTAGCTAGAGTCCTACCAGCATCATGTTGTATGATCTTGGCCGAGACCCTTCCCGGTTCTGGACCTCAGTTTCCACATCTGTGGAAAAAGGAGAGAATTGAGCCAGTGCTTTCCTAAATCCCTTCCAGACCCAAAGCGCTACAATATGTGATTCCCCCTCCGCGGACCCCTGCTCCCTGCCCCCTCCCACACCCTATCCGCAACCAACCCTCAGTCTCAGCCCCACGAGGAGCCTCGCACTCGCCTGCCCCGCCCGCTCCCCGCGGGCCCGCGCGTGACTTTAGCGCGCGCGGCTCGGCCCAGAAGGTCACCTCCTTCATCACGGATTCTATTTGCATCCGGAATCGCATGTACATGAAAAATGTGTCCGCGTGCGGCCCCGACTGCAGACGCAGATGAAATTCTGTGCCGAGCCTGATGCGCGGTAACCTTTGCAGATGGCGCCGCTATTGCTGAGAAATGGATTGCTTAATAAAGCGTATCATCCGGCATATTTGCTGCTTGGCTAGCCAAATAGAAGTTGTTTTTTGCACAAATTTCCTTGTCAAATTTGTCAATGTTCATGTCATTTTTGCTTTAGGTCACAGAGCAAGGTGCAAATTCCTGGCATCTTTACTAGTTGCGGCCAATTTCGGCGATTTCGGCGGTGACGGGGATTCTCCCAGGAGTCGCGTGCCCGCGCGCGCCCGCCTGTCGGCCCCAGCAGAGCGCGGCCCCGACACCTCCTCCGGGAAGCCCGCGGGCCGACTCGGGTTTGGGAGGACAGACTCCGGGCAGAGGGCAGAGGGTATCTTCCTTTCAAAGCTTCCCGGACACCCCGCCCCCCAACCACCAAGGAAGTCGGGGTGGGGGTGGGTAGGAGTGGGAACAGAGGGCTCCAGATCCAGATCTCCGTGAACCACCTCCCCTCCAAAGCATGGCTCTTTTCCCTTCTTTTGCCTCCTCTGACCTTACAGTGGAAACTGAGAAATAAGTGGGAAAGGGAACCCTGTTCTCCTTTCATAAGAAATTCGGCCTTCCCAGGCCCCACCCTGCAAGAGATTTACTGAAAGCAGGAGAGTGGGTGGAGAACAGTGCCTCATTCCCTCCCACACCCAATTCGAGAGATGCCAGGGCCCTCCTCTCCCCCCC
>CM053561.1:55156556-55219875 GCA_028646485.1 Cryptoprocta ferox
TTACAGATGCAAGAACAGCTCTAGGAGATGCACTAACCTAGAGAGTTTGGTTAGGGCTTCTGGGCCTGTGAGGGTAGATAGGGGGACTGATGAAGGGAGGAACAAAGGGGAAGGAGGAGGGAGAAGTGGCTGGGAGAGGGTATCAGGCAGTCCTGACAGTGTTACTGAAAGTCTGTTGGTGGTGTGAGAGGAGCAGATGTGGGGGAGAGGGGGGTGCCGGCAGAGGTCTTTATGGGAATTGTGTGTGAGAACAGGCAGGGGATTTGGGACATGTATGGGGGAATGGATGCTGAGGACAGGACTATGGGAAAGGGGCATACTGTGGATAAGAGTCTGAATAAGACATAAAGGGACAGGTATGAGAAAAGGACACGAAGACAGGTGTAGGGGGCAGGCAAGTGGGGAAGGTGTAAGAGGGCTGATGTGTAGTGTCCAGCATGGGTGTGTGTATGTGGGGACAGCGATGAGAGTCAGGAACATGAAAAGGATGTGAGGGGGACAGGTGAATGGTGACACTAAGCTCCAAGAGGCTGGCTGTGTCTATGTTGGCTGCTGCATTCCCAGGTCAAAGCCCAGTGCCTGGCACATGGTAGGAGCTCAAGATATATTTGCATAATGACTAAATGGGGAGAGTGGTTGGTGGGGGACAGGTGTTGTCCAAGGTGTGTTGTCACGCTGCAGGAGGGGTGGGTAGATTTATCATGAGATATTCTAGGGGAGTTTGGGTTCTCCCTTCAGCCTCTGCGGCACTGGAGCAGGCTAGAGAATGGTCAGACCTACTCCCCCCCCCCCCCCTCAACAGACCAGCCCGGGATGGGAGCCCAGTGAGCCCAGTGGGGGCTGCAGAGCACTGGATGATGGCGGGTGGGGGTGGGGTGGGGGTGGGGGAGAACTGCCGTCAGATTATTAATGGCCATGCGTTGACTCAATTAAATCCAGCCTGCTTTTGTTGGCAGGCCTCCGCAATTATGCATCTCATTACGGGCGGCCGCCCAAATGCATCCTGGGAGGAGACCAGAACTCCAAATTAACTTTTCTTGGCGCTGCGGGGGCTGGTTGGCCGGTACTGCCTGCATGGCAGCCAATCAGTGCTGGCTCCAAGTGGGGCGGGGTCAAAGGAAGGGAGAAGGTGGGGGGAGGGTAGGCTGTCTGGTCTGGGGAGGGACTAGGCAAGATAGGCTGAGTACCCGCATGTCCATCCGGAATTTAAGTCCCGAGCCCACCCCATCCCCACCCTCTCCAAGCAAACTGCCTGGGTGTTTGGGCTGTCCTGGAGGGAGTCTTAGCCTTACCCTTCCTCCGTCTGTGGGTGAGGTCACCTCAACACTAAGCACAGAGACCTAGGGGTCCCAGGTCCCTTTGGTTTCCCCACATCCTCATCCATGCATGGCCTGCAGGACTGCACTACAAGAGCCCTGGAAAGTAAAGGGCAGAGGTGCCAGGAGAACATCCTTCTGAATGTGGGGAGACCACGTTGGCAGTTGGCCAGCCGTGCTCCTGTCCTGCTGGGTGTTGCCTGTGTGTCAGGATATGTGTGTGTGTGTGTGTGTGTGCGCGCGCGCGCGGGTGCCTGCTCACAGCCTGCCTCAGCAGTTACACCACCAGCATAAAGCGCTTCATTAACCTGTCAATCAAAGCCCGCTTCTCTCCAGCTCTTATGCTCTGCCCTCCAACAGCCCATATGCATGTGAGCTCCTGCACATTGTGCCATCCTGGGGCCACTTGGCATTGGCCAGCCTCTCCCTACACAAATGTAGCTCCTGTTGCCTCCACTGGAAACCCTAAACATCCGGGCCTTACCCAGAAGAGCCTGGGGCCCAGTGCTCCCAGGGTCTGATATGTGTGTATGCAGAACATGATCTTATTGTGTGAATGGCCTTGCTCCAAGCCATGCATTCATGAGATGGCTGTTCTAAAAACTAGAGCACCCCGGACTAGTTTGAGGAGATCTGAGCTGTGTGACATTGGACTTGTCACTTTCCCTCTGTGTTAGGTAATCTTGTTTGGACTAGATTTCTGATGTCCTCCCTCCTTCCAGCCTTCTGAACTCAGTTGAGTGTGGCTGATTCTCAACCTTCAAATTTGTACCTGTGTGTGCATGGATGCATGTGTCCTTTCTCAGCTGTTTTCCCTCCCCGGGAGGCAGGAGGTGCAGGGGAAAGAGGCTGGCTGCAGCAGGCCACCAAAGCCCAGAGGCTGCTCCCAACCTGGAAGGGTGGGCCTTTCTGAGCTTCCACATGCAACCATCCGCCAGAGTCCACTCGTGGAAACAGACACACTCGCTTACTTTGACCAAACTCCTACTGGAGGTGCAGATGAGCAGAACTGTAGGGGGGACCCATATATATACTCAAGCAGGCATGAGCCCAGGCAATGCCCACATTTGTAGACACATGCCCTCTACGTTCAGGGTCACCTGAATATTCCAAGCTTCCCAGGTGTGGGGTCTTGGCCTTGCTCCCACCTGCCAGGCCCATCCATGGGGGAAAGAGGGGATGTTTTTCACAAGAGGGGAGGTCTCTGTTCACCCTACTTGTGGTTTCTTTATTGTGTGTTAATGAAACCCTGTTTCTTCTGGGCGTTTAATTCTTTCCATCTATTATGTTTAGACAACTCATTAACAATCATTCGTTATAATTAGACTTCAATTTTAGGCTCCTTTCTCAAGGGAGGCAATGCAGAGCTTTTATACATATTTGCCTCATAAACTGCTTCCAAATCTCGTGGTGCCACCCTTGCCCTGTCCTACTGTAGCTCTTGTCCCTCCTTGTCTCTTCTTCCTTCTCTCCCATCAGCCCCCCTGACCCCATTCCAATGCAGGAGTTAAGTGGAGAAAGGGGAGCTGAAGTGTGCATAAAGGGCCCTCAAATCCTGCTGCTGCCCAGGTCCCTCTGGCTCGGGCCTGGCCCTTACTGAATGGCACGGCTGTACCAGGAGCACCAGTGGGCGTCTCTAGAAACAGATTCTTATCCACACTCTCCGAAGGATGGCACTGGGCTATGGTGCCCTCCAGTTCTCCCTTTGCCCTGCCCCAGCTACTCCAGCATTTTTGGGGGTTCCCAAGTGGATTCATGTACACACAGAAATGCCTGCTCACAGGGCGCCTGGGTGGCTCAGTTGGTTAAGCAGCGACTTCAGCTCAGGTCATGATCTCATAGTTCCTGGGTTCGAGCCCCTCATCAGGGTCTGTGCTGACAGATCAGAGCCTGGAGCCTGCATTGGATTCTGTGTCTCCCTCTCTCTCTGCCCCTACCCAACTCGCACTCTGTCTCTCTCTCTCTCAAAAATAACACTAAAAATATTTAAAAAAAAGAAAAAAAGAAACACCTGCTCACATGGACTCGCTTACACAAGTGTGTACACCAGACACAAACCACCTCTCAGGGGTGGTGGAAGGAGTCTCTGGTGAGGATTTTTCTGTTTGTTTCTAAACAGAAACACTGGCCGCTACTACCATAGCTCTCCCCAAATTCCTATCGGTTTAAAGACTACTGTCACTTTCAGTCTTTACTTGCAAGATCATAGGATTTCTGGTGAATGAATACCTGTTGAGAGAATGAATGAATGAGTTTTAGTGGAAATTGTGTAGGTGTTCAAGTCAGACAGAATTGATTCAAATCCCAGCTCTGTAACTGACTAGCCATGTGACCTTGGTACCTGGTTTAACCCCTTTGAGACTCAGTTTACTCATCTGTAAAATGAGGATAATGTCTACCTTCCAGGGGGGTTGTGAGGAGATAGCTAAAAATGTAAAGTACCTGGCATTTTATAGGCACTTGGCCTATGGTAGCTATAATAATTAATACTAGTGAATAAATGTATTAATAATTCATGAACAACTATGATAATCATCCTAGGAAGGGCCTCAGGGGTCATTCTGTGCAACTTCCCTTCCAATGGGGCAGCTTTTTCTACGGCCTCCTCAGTGGCGCTGTTGAGTAGGCTAGTGGTGGGGAGCACAGCACCAGCCCTTCCATTATTGGGCAGATCTCATTAGGAGAAAAGTTTTCCTTAGATCCAGTTACAATCAGCCTCCTTGCAACCCTGCATCCAGCCTCCTGGAGCCTCTGGGAATCTGCTTCCTTCTCAGTAGTGGGTACTCTGGGAAGCCCCCATCAGGTAGCAGACAAGAAAGCAGGACAGAGGGCAAACACCACGATGGGATAAGACCTTTGGGAGGAGGCAGAGAGGCTGATGCAAGAGCCAGGCGGTGGGGTATGGCTGGACTCCTCAGAGGCTGTGGGAACCAGAGGGAGCCACAGGAGGGGAGACAGAGACAGAGAGGGGACACCGGGGGAGAAGGATTTTCTATCAACAAAACAGCAGGACAGATTCTGGCTGGTCTCTGGAAACATCTTCATCCGGTGCCTGAGGCCAGCTCTGAGCTCCTTTTAGCTCATTACTGGCAATTAGTCCTCTGGGCCCAGCCTGGGGGAGGGGGGCACTATTAGCTCCCCCCCCCCACGCGCGCGCGCACACACACACACACACACACACACACCATGAATCAAGTTGACAACTTTGCTCAGGCCTGCCCTTTTTGCCCTGCCCCGTGTGTGGAGTGGGATGTACGTGTTTACATGGATGAGGTGTGTGAATGCACGTGCACCGCATGAAGATGTCACAGGGAGAATGCCCGTGCACGCGCACATCCTGTGTAAATGTGAGATTGTACAAATGAGACAGAGTGTGTATGCACTTGTAAGGGACACGTATATTTGCACACCCTGTGGGAGAATGTGTGAACATATAAATGAGCCTGTGAGGATAGAAAGGATATATGTACACATATTGGGGACAGGCACTGAGAGAAGATGGACTGGCTATGGGATACCATGACCACTCGTGTGCCTTCCATTCCTTAGGTATCCGGGTCCAGATGGCTGAGTTGAGGGAGTGGGTTTCAGGAGATGAAAAGGAAAAGGCAGATCCTGGACTTCCTGCTTCAATTCCATGTCAGAAGGGCTGTTCCATAAGGGGGCCCTTTCTCTGGGACAAATACGGACCCTACTGAGGTTGAGGTGATTAATTTTCTCCCCCTCCCCAAGCCCTTTCTTTCCCAGGCGAGTTAGCCCAGAACTGTCCAATAGAAATATAATGTGACCCATAAGTGCAATTTAAATTTTCTAGTGACTACATGTTTTAAAACATAAAAAGAAACAGGTGATCTCAGTTGATTTAATTTTTATTTTAATTTCATTAAATTTTAAATTAATATTTAAACATTTAACATTGAAATAAGTATTTAAAATATAGCCAAAATATTGTCTAACATGTAGTCAGTATTTTTAGAGTATTAACAAGATATTAGACTTTTTTTTTCAAAACTATCTCCAAAAATCAGTGGACATTGTTTGTCTACAGCACATCTCCACTGGGATTGGTCACATTTCAAGTGTTCAATGGCCATGCGTGGCTAGTGGCTACCATACTGGGCAGGACAGATCTAGAGTTTGGCTTAGCTGGTTCTCCCCAAGCCGGTGAAGGATCGGTGGGAGGAGCGGGGACAAGTCAGGGGTGGAGTCAGTAGTGGTCTTCATTCTCAGACTATCTCAGACCCTGCCCTTGTAGACCCTCCTTTCTCCACTGACTACACCCAACCCTTGGTCCCAACAGTGACAGTGGAGACTCTTGGATTCAGACCGAGTCTTACTCTAGAAAGTTCTTCCCTTTGTCTCACTTGTGTGCTTCCTACTGCAGTGCACTATGGCTCATTCTCTTCAGTTATGCTCTTTATTTTTATTTATTTATTTTTTTAAGTAAGCTCCACTCCCAACTTGGGGCTTGAACTCACTACCCTGAGATCAGGGGTTGCATGCTCTACCGAGCCAGCCAGGTGCCCCTCCCTTCAGTTTTGAATCCCTTGTGTAACAACTCATTCTCTTGAGCACCCCCAGCCCCTGTCTCCATCCCACCTCATCTAAAAGGGTTTGGGTCAAGGAAGGAAGCATGCAGAAACTGAGGCTGGAGTGAGAGATGGGAGAATGGAAAGCCTAGAAAAGCCCTAAATCCATAGGAGGAGTGGGGAGGGGGTGGCGAGGGTGGACGGACCAGGAAGTGATCACAGAATAAATGCAGAATTTCTAGGTGACTTTTCAGCACCTTGGTCCCCTTTTCCCTTCCAATTTTCAATCTCCTGAACCTCTCAGATATTTCAACCACCCCCTATTTTCACCCCATCCCTTTAGCCTCTTATCACCTCCACTTCTTGGCCTCTGTGTCTCTCTCCTGGCAGCTTCTCAGCCCTTCACCTCCTCAGCTCACTTCCTGCTCCCACTCATCATCTTCCATTCACCCCAGCCCAGTGTGCTGGGACCAGGGGGGAATTCGGGGAGTGGAGACCTGGAATGGGGTGTGAGGGCCTGAGCCGGCAGCATCTCCAGGAAAGAGAAGGAACCAAGACCCTCCCAGTCCCTCCCATCCTCTTACCCCTCCTCCCAACCCCCTCCCCCACGGGGCGGCAGTGATTCCACAGTCTCAGGGCTTGAGGGTCTCGGGGCCCCTCGCTAATGTAAGGTTATTGTAATTGATATGAAGGTAATTGATAATGTGTTACGGTGAATAATGTCTTCAATTTTCTGCTAAATCCCATTTTTGTAGCCATCTGGGCTCCTCCAACTGCCCCCCTGGGACGCTGGGTAATAGAGAGTAATTATTCTCAAGTCATTTACTTTTTCAAAGTGTTTAGTGCTTATCTGTTTTACAATTAAAATGGAAACGACCCTGATTCACTTCCTTTCTTTTTTATTTAAATAGCACTCACCCCCCCACACCCCCCACCACACACTTTCAGTCACACACAACCACTCGGGCACACAACCCTCCAACAGACACACACACACACACACACACACACGCAAAGTCTCCTTGTATGCGGCAACATGTCCACATTCAGAGACACAAAAATACATGCACAATTTCTTTGTCACTCACACACAAGCACACATACACAACTTTATATTTGGGCAAGGGACACAGCCTCAGTGATCTAGACAGACAAAACCTTTTGCCTTAATCCTTTGGAGTAAGAAAACTGGAGGTGGACTTTGTCAGGGTCGAGGACAGGGGAAAGAAGTCACCTTGGTGTGTGTCTGAGTGTGCAAGATTATGTTCGAATATAGAAGGTGAGCATCTGTGTGTCCACATGAGTGTGCTCTGAATGTGTATTTCAGAGTGTGGGTTCATATGAGGCTAAAAAAGGTGCAAATTAAAGCCATAGTGTGAGAGCCTTGCTTTTGTGTCTGCATGAGTTACTGGCGCAGGCAGATGATTATGGAGCTAGTGTTCACACCCAGTTACACACTAACGAAGGGCCCTGGTGTGCTGCCCCAATCTGGACATGGGTCCTCAGGAGAGTGGTGAAACCAGAATCCAGAGGTACCTGGCCATGTTGAGTTGGCCCAGAATCAAGAGCCTTCACCTCACACCATGAAATCTGAACCATTTATTTTCACTGCAAATGTCACAGGAGTATGTTCTATGGAGAACCAGGAGATGCAAGGGTGGGGGGAATCAGGAAACAACTCATACTAGCCCCTCCCCCCCACACCTCCCCGACTCTCCAAGCCCACGGACTCTCCCAACAGTCCTCCTTCTGGTCCAAGGACCCCTTAACCAGCCACAATACTGCGTGATGTGATGCCTACCGCCCTCACCAGCCCTTCAGGGAGCCCTGGTTATGATTGGAGGTGTAGAGGCAAAAGTGGTTCTCAGTGACCAGGCAGCTTCCTGCCCCTCCAGTGGACTGTTCCCCACAGGAGGTGCTCTGTGGACACGGATATCGCCGACAATGAGGCACTGACCTATGGGGACCCAAAAGACAAGATCATGCACACCCCAAATCCTTCCACATGACCAGGCATGACATCTCTCAAATGTCACACAGGCCCACGGGAGACAACTGAGCCATTATGCTCATTAGTACACTTCAGTCTGGCACTCAGGTGACCTATGGAGTGGAGGTCCAGAAATCTGCTTCCCATTGTACAGGCAGGGAAACTGAGTCACCGCATGGGCCTGGAAGGCCATGGGTCTCCTTGGGGAGTCAAACCAGCAGCAGGCCCTGAGACTTGTCCGCTTTGCCCAACGCCTGCTCTCCCCCAGGGTCTCCAGCTGCAGGCCCTCCAAGGCCTCCCTCTCTTCCTCTGCTGGACAAGTGATGGGGGAAATGGAAGGCAGAGCCTGCTCCTGGAGACCAAGCCCAGGCAAGCTGCCTCTAAGTCAAAGGACACCAGGCTGCAGGGTAGGGCCTAAGAGAGTAAGGGCTGTTGCAGAACACAGCCTGCTCACCCCTGCACACGTCTGGGAAAGGCCCAGGGGTTCTGCTTTTTTAATTTTGCTTTTAGAAATAGAAGGATAGCAGCACTGGGGGCAGGGGGGAAGGGGAGTGAGGGGAATGCTTCTCTTTCTGCTTTTTCTCATTTCTTATTTTATTGGCATCTGTCTTGGCCATCCTTCCTTCTCTCTTGGAGTCTTTTGGTCTCCATGTCTGTGTTGTGTCTAGCTCTGCGTCTTTCTCCCCCTCCCTGAAGCTTCCCATCCGCGGGTCCGCCTCTGCCTGCTTTGAGTCCGTCTTTCTGCACTTAGGTCGGTGCGTCCTGGCTCCTGGCGTCTCTGCGCCGGCCTCCTCCGGGTGCTCGCTCGGCTCCACCACATGGTTCCTCGGTCTCTGTCTCCGCGTTTCTGTCCCTGTCTCTGCCTCTCCCTCGGCCGCTCCCTGGCTCCGGCCCCTCACACCTTCGCAGAAAAGTAAACATTTAATTTTTTTTGCTGTTAATAGATTTAATGTTCATTTGTTGGTAGCCCAGGGGCAGAAACGCGTGACATTTCAAATAATTGTTGTTTCAGGGGTATCCTCTGGAGGGAAATGCGGCAAAAGTGTGGAGAAGATTTAAGCAAATGACTGTGTCAGCTTCTATTTACTCCTGACAGGATCGCCGGGGGCGCGGCTGCGAGATAACCATTAGCGCGGCCGCCGATAAAGCGGGGAGGCTGCATTTCTAAAGGCTCCGCGGCCATTACGGAAAGTTAGTGTGAAACATGTTAAATTATCCCCAAAGTGGAGGGAGCGGGGGAGGCGGCGGGGGAGCGGGCGCCCGGGAGAGCCGCCGAGCCTCCTCCGGGCCTGGGAGCGAGGACGCGCCGCGGCCGGGCCGGGCCCTCGGAAGGCGTGGCGCCCGCCGCCCGCCGTCCAGCAGGGGGCGGCCGCCCGCCGCCTGAGCCTCAGTCTTGCGGCCGGGAGAGTGGGTGCAAGCCCCCACTCCTCTACCTACCCTCACCCATCCGCCCCGCGGCCAAACCGGCCCAGGCTTACTAGCCCCGCCCAAGGTCAGCTCCTCGGAGTAATAAAGAGACGAATTGCAGGGCTTGAGACAGTCGGGTCTCCCTCCTTTGAGGACCAAGGCGACGCGGGTGCCCTTGTACTGCTGAAGTTCATGCAGTGCCTCAGTGCACCTCTCAGATCTGCTACCAAGTAATTGGGTGGCCCTCTGCAAGTCCTCTTGGCCTCAGTTTCCCCATTTGTAAAATGGGAACAATATCTGTCCCACATATCTCATTCCCTAAAGATTAGTTGAAGCAATAAGGCCACGTAAATGTGATCTAAGAAACCATTGAATGCAGTACAAGTGAGAAGTACTGCTACTCTTGTGCATTAGTTATTATTAACATCCTGCTGTGTGCAAAGGAAATACCTGTGCACAAGGCCACAAGTGGATGACCCAGTGCATGGGAAATAAGACCCCAATCACAGTGACTTGAGGCACCGCTTTCCCAACACTCCTAATTTCGCTACTGTTAAGCCACACTTGGGTAAGTAAATAAACATCTATGGGCTGGTCTGGAAGTGGAAGTAGCGCTTCAGGCTAGGCCCCTGCAAAAGTGTACTTAACTTAGAGAATGCCTGGATGAGAGCACTAGCAGTACTGACTGAGAGCGCTGTCCTATGGAGGTGGGACCCTGTGGGGCAGGAGGGAAGAGAAGACAGAGGGGACCTCCTTTCTCCCTTGTGATAATATCTCCAGACAATTTCTTCCCTCCTTTCTTAAAACAAACAAAACTCCTGTAAATATATTGAGATTAAAGCATCATGTACATTATACTTTAGGCCTTGGAACCCAATCTGTGGTGCAGAGCCTTGAGGAATCAGTAATGCCACATATTCACTCCTTTCCAACACATTTTCAGGTTTCCAGGAGCTCCCCCCCAAATTCACCCAACATTTTTGAACCTCTCCCAAGGACAACCAAGACTATCTTTGCCTTCCTGGAGCTCACAGTCAGGCAGGGAACTGATATTTACAAATGATGACAGTGCCCTAGGAGTCCTGAAATAGAAGCATGTACAAAGTGCTGCATGTTCATGGGGGAAGCAGTGAATCCACTTCTTAAGGGTGTTTGGGAAAGATTTCTTTCTTCTAAGTAAGCTTCACACCCATCATGGGGCTTGAACTCATGATGCTGAGATCAAGAGTCAAGATCAAGTGTTGCATGCTCCAATGGCTGAGCCAGCCAGGCACCCTGGGAAAGTTTCCTTGAAGGAAGTGACATTTGATCTGGGGCCTTTAAGGACAGGCAGAGTTTTCCAGGTGGGAGAAATGAACCACTACATAATAATGACAATAACCCCTGTGACCATTCCAAACAGCAAAAATAACAACGATAGTAATAGCACTCAATCTATGGCAGGCACTGCATCAGGCACTTCATACTAACTTCTACCTTTGATTTATCATAACAACTCTGGGGGGCAAAAACTGTTATGTAACCCCACTTCACAAATAAGGAAACTAAGGCTCAAAGCAATCCAGTAACTTGCCCCAGGCCACACAATCATCCTAGCATTGAGACTAGATGAAGTAGTATGCCTCCCCCCTTCTCTATCCCATCATTAATTCTCTTTGAAAAGAGCCCAAATTTGCCTTTGACAAAGGTTGTATACCCCGTTTTTTAAAACATTTCTTCATTCATTCAACTGTTTGCTGCATGTCTACTAGGTATCAACCATTGGGTTGGCTCTTGGGGTACAAAAAATAAGATATAGGCCCTACCATCAGTAACTCACAGTTCTAGTGAAGGAGGAAGACCTATGAATTAATCAACCACAAAGCAATGTGCAGGATGCAAGTCTGAAAAGCCAAGATGCTCTGGGCCAACAGCAAGGGGTCAAACTCAGATACAAGCTTGGTTCAGGAAGAATTGAGTCTGGGACACCTCACACCAGTCAAAATGGCTAAAATTAACAACTCAGGCAACAATAGATGTTGGCAAGGATGAGGAGAAAGAGGAACCCTTTCGCACTGCTGGTGGGAGCACAAACTGGTGCAGCCACTCTGGAAAACAGTATGGACGTTCCTCAAAAAGTTAAAAGTAGAACTACCTTATGAACAAGGAATTGCACTACTAGGTATTTATCCAAGGGGTATAGGTATGCTGTTTCAAAGGGGCACATGTGCCCCAATGTTTATAGCAGTGCTATGGACAATAGCAGAAGTATGGAAAGAGCCCAAATGTCCATCGATGGATGAATGGATAAAGAAGATGTGGTATACACACACACAGGAGTATTACTCAGCAATCAAAAGGAATAAAATCTTGCCATTTCCAACTATGTGGATGGAACTGGAGGATGTTATGCTAAGCAAAATTAGTCAGAGAAAGACAAATATCATGACTTCACTCATATGAGGAATTTAAGATACAAAACAGATGAATATAAGGGAAAGGAAGCAAAAATAATATAAAAACAAGGAGGGGGATAAAACATAAGAGACTCTTCAAATACAGAGAACAAACTGAGGATTGCTGGATGGGTTGTGGGTGGGGGATGGGCTAAATGGATAAGGGGCATTAAGGAGACACTTGTTGGGATGAGCACTGGGTGTTATACATAGGGAATGAATCACTGGAATCTACTCCTGAAATCATCATTGCACTATAGGCTAACTAAAGTGGATGTAAATTTAAAAATTAATTAATAAGTTAATTAATTAAAAATAGGAAGAAGAATTGAGGCTGGGCAAAAGGAAGAGTTTAGGGAGGTAGGACATAGAATGCCAAGCAGAGAAGGCAGCAAGTACAAAAGAGCGAAGATGAGGGAGAACATGACCTTCTAGTGTATGGTCTTTGAGGGAGATGGGGGAGGTGGAGAAGGGGTGGCCCAAGAGGTTTGCCAGGACCCAGGTTATATCATGTCTACTGGACATGCCAAGGAAGGGGCTTGAACTCAATCCATAGTTGTATTATTTTTGTGGAGTAAAATCAGGTCAAATAAGGGATTCCTCCTTCTTTTATACAGGATTTCAAATTTAAAAGGATCTTTCAATACCTTATAAAAATTAGGAAGTTTTTGTTTTGTTTTATTTTGTTTTTAGTATGGGCCACCAGCTCCATGGGTGGCCAGCCCAACAGCTGACCAACTCAATGTCACCTTACTTTGTAAGTTATTTCACTGGGATTTGACACCATTAACTTTTGCTGTTACACTGTCTCCCCAGTACTGCTGGGATTTGCTTAGCTTTTTTCCCACAATGGCTCCCATGTTGGCTCACATGTTGGCATGGCATGGTGACAGCTGGGGGGCACAATCACAGTGGCTGGGTTGGTTTCAACTTGTTTTCTTGCACTATCTTAGCTCACATCTCACTTTGGCCCAAGAGCTCTCAGTGGACACTACTTTGTCTTCCACCGCCATCCAGGAAGAATATCTCCTTTGTAGGGTAAAGGACAGACACCCTCTAGGAGGCAGATTTGAGCTCTTCCTTAAGAGGGAAATTTCTAGTCATTAAAGCTGCAGGAAATGGAAGAACCTACCTCAAGAGGCAGAGAATCTCCTGCTCTGGAGGTGTTTAAGCAGAAGCTCCCTGAAAAGGGACCACTGTAGGAATGGTAAAATCTTTGGCCTCTAGAATCATTTGCAACTCCAAGACTCAAGAAGTTCATCCCCAGAGAGTAATGACTTCAGACACTTTCAGAAGGATTAGTTTGACAAAGAAGGAAAAAAAAAAGAAATCCAGGCTGGAAATAGGGATCTCTTATCATGGGGAGAACACTGAAGACAAAGGTAGCCCCAGGCTTCCCTCCCCAAAGGGTGTCTCCACAGTTATTCCAGCCTTGTCCAGTGATCTCCCTTCTTCTACTGTCAAGCCACGGCTCTCCAGGGGATCCATATCTTCTCATGCTCCCCCAAAATGAACACAGATCCAGTAAGAAGCAGACAGATAGAGAAGGATGATGACATAATTCATAGAGGTAGGATATGTGTGGAGGTTTCTAGCCAGTCACTAAAGAGATCAGTGCCTCATTCATTGCTGTGTCCTCTACACTAAGTACAGAGGCTGGTACAGAGAAAGCATACAGAAAGCATTTTGCTTTCTTTCTTTCCTTCTTTTGCTTCTTCCTTCTTTCCTTCCTTCATTTCTGTCTTAAAAAAAGATACATGTTCACTGTAAAAATTGTGAACCATACAGAAAATACAAAGAAGACAAAAATAATGCCCCCACATAGGCCAAACAACCACTGATGTTATTTTAGTGACCATCCTGCCAGGCAATCCTTTCTGCCTCTAAATAAACATAGACACAGATGTGTAATTTGATATAAACAGGAATCAAACCCTATATTCTATTCTGTAAATTGCCATTTTCATTTTTAAAAATCTCATAGATACTATCCTGTTTCAATGAATGTACAGCTATTGTTGTAATAGTTGCATTATATTCCACTGTATTGTGTACTAAGCCAGTCTTCTATTGATAGGCATTTAGATTGTTTCCAGTTTTGCATTATTTTAGACACACTGAGATGAACATATTTGTGGACATATCTGTTCACACTTATACACTTATCTCCTTAGGATAAATTCTTAGAAATAGAAGTATTGGGTTAAAAAATACATATTTTACATTTGGGCACATATTGTCAAACTGCCTTCTTAAAAGGTTGTACCACTCTATATTCCCATCTAAAAAGGGTATTATCAGTCCTTTACCCTTTGCTTAAATAAATAAGCTCTTTTTTTTCAAAGACAGAACAAGAACAAAAACCCTGATTCTTTAGACCAGTTTCTGAGTGTGTGTGTGTAGGGGGGTGAGTATGGGATTATGAAGTGTACGTAAGCATTATATACAAATGTGACTATATATCTATGTGTATTCTCTATAATGATTTCTACTTCATATGCTGAAGCATGAAAATTCTCAAGAAAGGATTATCCTCCTACCAAATCCTCTCCTGCCACCTCAGTACAGGGATGAATTCTGCTTCAATCACCTTGTCACCAAGGATATTCACCCATTGTCAGTCTTGCCACTATCTCTAAAATCTCCTGGCCAAGGTTGTTAGGGAGAGAGTAGGAGGGAGGCCAGACTGGGTTTGCCCATAGTGGGACTTCAAGCGTTAATCCAGTCTCTCCTCAGAAGGTGCCCCTGACATCACAGCCGAGGAGCAAAGACTGTGTGTCTGCATCTCTGTGTGGTAGAAATAGTAAACAGGTCATCCCAAATCAATAAGTCTGAGTTGGCCATAGATCACTCCAGAGGGCTCTAGAAGGGTAAGAAAGTGGGGAGGGTGATGAGGCTCAGCTTCTTCCTGCATGTGGCGCCTATTTTACAGATCCCTCTGCCACTCCTCTCTCTCAGCCCATGGTCAGTCACTCTCTCACATCTATCACTTCTGCATTCACACATTCACATATAATCCACAACCCATATAATTCCCTTACAACCACACTTACATTCTCACATAATTTGACTATAATAATTTTCGTACCATTACACCCACATCCTTGCATACAATACATTCATAGAATTTGATGCTTACATGCACCCACTTACATAAATACACCCAGTCACCCAGTAATCACTCCTACACAGTCTCACACTGTCATACTTTGTCCTAAGGAAGTGTAGTCACAAGTCCCTCCCAGTCATTGTCATTTATGTTGTTGCAGCCACAACTCCATATCCTACACCCCCACCAACACTTTCCTTTCATACACTCTTAAGAGTCCCACAGAATTCACAGTCATACTTTCACATCTTACTCAAGTCTTTTGAACACATACAGTTACCAAGAGAATCTTATAAAGTCATAGTGCATCCAGTCTACTTTCCTTATTTTACTAGGATAATTGAGACTCTGAGAGGAAAAATGTGACTTGACCAAGTTCACACAATTAATTAATGGCAAATCCAAGGTGTCAACTCCAATCTCATGACTCCCACGCTAGTGCTCTCTCTCCTATGCCAAAGTCCTTGCCTCTTAGTCTCCCTTTCAGTCTCCTATGCCAATCCCCTTTATTGACTCTCAGAAACTCTCAAATAAAACAGACAGCTCTCAAAGAGGCAGGCAGCCAGAGGAATGGAACAAGTATGAATTTGGAATATAAAAGAGTGTGAGTCGCAATGTCAAGTACTTTGTAGGGTAGTGACAAGCTTCAGAGAGAATGTATGTAAAGCACCTCATGCAAACTAACTTGGTGCTTACTATGCCAAGTACTTTATATGTTATCTCCTTTAAATTTTACAATTTCTTTAAGTATGATTATCTCCCTATCACAGAAAAAGGAAGTGAGGCCCAGAGAAGTTATGTTTCTTACCCAAGATCACTCAGGTAGTGAATTTTGAGACCAAGCTTATAACCTGCTCTGACTCCAACTCTAGTCTTCATGCACTATAGTGTGCTTCTTTCCTTTATAACAAAAGATTAAATCTTTACTCTGCCCCAGACACTGCATTATATATACATAGTTTTAATATATAGCATCTTTACAGACAAGGAGACTGGGACTTGGCAGATGCTCAATGGGTGGTTTTATCATAAAGAGGAAGATTCTAATTTCAAAATCAAATTTAGGTATATTGTGTCACCAGGTAAATTCTTCATATCCTGTAAATCTTTAGCAGACCTGATAATTCCCATTGATTAATTTCATTTCAAATTGACCTTCCTTCTTCCCTGATCTGTAATTCCCTACATCTCCCACCCCAGGGCATTACAGAGAACGGAGCCCTGTTGTGGCCATATACATAGTTGCTCACTTCCACCCACTGGATGAAGTCACATTCAGGCACAAATCTTACACGCACTAAAAAGGCCACTCTGGTTTAAGCAGTTGCCAAGAACATTGGGGAATTGATTCAAAATATTTGGGTTCCAGTTCTCTCTCTTACTAACTATAAGACTACAAGAAAATTATGTTCTCTGCCTTAGTTCCTGCAGCTGAAATACTGGAATAGCAATTACTCCCTCCCTGGATACTGTGAGTTTTAAATGCTGCAAGATATCATTATAGAAAATCTGGAATAAAGTAGGCACTCAAAATTTGCCATCCACAATCTCACACATAGAGCTACAATATCACCACTCATATCAACCCATGCACAGATAGACACACAAACTTGCAGGCAGGCCATATCAATACACCAAACTGTAGACATGCTCAGAACCGCTAGTGATGGGCTGTCAGAGTGGTTGAGGGAAGGGGCTCTCAAGTAATTTTGGGCAAGTCACGTACCAGCTCTTTTTAAGGAAAAAAAGTTAAAGACTTTTTAAAAATGTAACCACAATGTTATTATCACACCTAACAAAATTGGCAATAATTCCCTAATATCAAATATCCGGTCCATACTAAAATTTTCCATCTTTTTTTTTTTTAACATTTGGCTAATTCAAATAAAGAAACAAACAAGGTTCACCCAATAATGTATCTCTTTTTCTTTTTAAAATGTATTAATCTGCCTTCTCTTTGAAAATCCTCCGTCACTTGTCCTGAAGCATGTCCCACATCAAGGAAAAAAATCACATTATTAAAAACTTAGTTTAAAGCACAAGTAATACATGAATGTATTCTTGGTTGTTTAAAAAAGAAGGAAAGTGAAGAAACCAGACATGACAGATAAAGCTGAAGTCTCCCTTGACCTTAAAAGTCTCCTGGTAATGATCTTTAGTCATTGTTACTATCCTAGCAAACGCATAAGAGCCGCCCAGCCCTGTGAGCATTCAGCACCTTGGACAGAGGTGGCGGCCGCGCGCCCTCCCAGCCAAGCCTCTGCCGGCGCTCGAGGGAGGATCTGTAAATAAAGCCGCCCTGCTTCCGGCGGGCCCCGCGCAGCCGGTGAAGGGGAAAGAAATCTGGGATTTTCCGAGTCGCCTGCTTCGGCAACGCGTCTGGCGGAGACAATTACCAGGATACGCTCGGGCTGGCCTCCCCCAGGCCCTGGGTCATTTCAGACCTGGGCCCCCGTCCTTGAGCGGGAAGCCGGGCCGGGTGGGGGCTAGAGCGGGTGCCTCAGTCTCCAGGGTTGCAGAATAACCAGGGGGGAGGACCACAGAAATCGCCACGGGAGGCCCCTAGGGAACCTCAGCCCCCAGCAGGCACCTACCCCAGCCCCCGCCGTTCTCGGTAGTTGGGGGTGGGGTGCGGGGGGCGGGGAGAGCGGCCTCCGGAAGCCGGCCCAGGGCACAATTAGCAGGGAGCGGAGACGCCCGCGAAGGCTGATTTAATTAGGTGACACGGTGCCAGGCAGGGATGCGGGGGGAGGGGAGAGCAGGGTCAAAACATTTTGTAAAAATCTGTTTCGCAAACGCTGCCGCTCCCCTCGGGGCAGAGAGAGATTACGGAATCTTTGGTGTCGATCAAGGCTGGCAAGAGGCGCCAGGAGCGTGGGGCATTTCCTCCTCCTCGGCCTCTTTTGTCCCCCAAAACAGTCCCAGGAGCCATCAGCTCCGCTGGATTGCAGGGTGAAGGAACCGAGGAGTGGGGAGGAAAGGGGAGGACGACTTGAAAAGGGGGCCCCTGTAAGGGGGAACAACGTGCTCCTGGTCTAATGCACCTCCATATTTACAGGAATAATACTATCAGTAGTTCCAGGAAGCACCTGCTTTCCAAATAAAGCTATCATTTGGAGCAGAAACGGCACCTTTACCAGCTGTCTGATCTTGGTTATTTACACTCTGTGCTTCAGTTTACTCATCTCTGAAACAGTAAGGAGCCTTACAGAGTTAATGTGAAGACTAAAGAATGTAAATACAGAACAGTAAGCACTGAATGGTTTATTATTATTATTACTATTATTTTATTACTATAAGGTGCCAGGCCAGTTGCTTATCTTTTGTCCCTAATCCGTAAAACAACTGTGTGCCATAGATATGATTATGCCCATTTTACAGATAGGAAACTGAGACTCAGAGTTTAAGTAGCTTGTTCTGATCAGGGGAAGATCTAGGAATTGAACTCAGGACAGCTTGGTAGGAAAGCCTGTGCGTTTTCACCCTCCTGCTGCTAAGCTGCTTTAGATCCCTGCCTGTGACCTCATCTCAGTTGACCTCACTGGACCCACCAACATAACTGTGCATATCTTGCCCGACCCTGTCTGTGACAACCAAGCCCAACTCAGGCACTCACACATTTGCGTGGCACTAAGAAAAAGGAAGCGCCATGAGCATGTACACACACGCGCGCGCACGCGCACATACATCACCAAAGACAGCCATACATGGTCACCCTCGCACAGAAAGAGGCTCCCACACTCACCACATCACTCAGAAGTAAAGCAACCTTCACACAGTGCCTACCAGCCATTGGTCACATCCAGAGCCCCTCATCACAAGGGAAAGGGGATAAGCACAGACAGTTATATATACATAATCAGAAACAGTTATACCTAGATTCACAGGAAAGATATATTAATGTACAAATACACATAGTATGTAACAACTTCACATACAACTAAACCAAGGTAATAAGACATGAACAATTACACCACTGTCACATAGACAGGATAGTTTTTTTTTTTTTTTTGCAAGACACCATTTACACAAATATGAACAGAGATACATAGTTACAACACACCCACTACCACACCCTATCACACACCATCTCATAGAGAAGTATAGAAGTATAGCTACGTGCTCATTGTAACATATATAATACACCCACACTTGAGAGATGTAGCCAAAAAAAAAAAAATCAGTCTCAAAACCCAGTGCACATACTCACACTCCCTAGACACGCATACACAGATCAATGGAGACAAGGAACCATAATCTCACAGGCACACACACACACACACACACACAAATGGCGCGCTCACAAACATATACACACTGAATCTCTTCTTAAACCCACTGGGAAGCTGGCTCCAACCCAAGAGATTCCTGCCTCCTGAAGTCTTCAGGGCATGGGGTCAATTGACTCCCCGTCTTCTCCCAGCTGAGCCCGGGGCAGCAGAGACACAGTCCCCCAGCAGACATTGGGGAGGGGACACTTGATGGCTAGTCTTGAGGACACCTATCTAGCACCATGTCCAGTCCAAGCTGGGGCCAGCCACTGGGACTTAAGGGCTGTTTTCGCACCTCCCATATTCACTCCCAGCACCAGCCCAGACTCTTGCCCCAGCATTAGCTTTTGGAAAAAGGCAAATGGATTCATCAGCAACCTCCTATCCTGGGAAGCAAGGGCTCTCTCCTCAAACCTCTCCCCCACCTGTTGTCACCTACCTGTGCAGGTGGACTGTCTCAGCAGCTCAGAGCTCCAGCCTGGGCAAGGTCCCGAAGGCAAGTGGGTGGAGCCTGGTTCCATCCTCTGCACCCCCCAGTTCTAGCTCCCTCGGCAGCTGCCCCCTCCAGCTCCGGGCCCCCTGGGCAGTCCCCTCCCTCCCTGCCGCCTGCTCTCCCAGTGCTGTGTCTCTTCTCTGAAAACCAGACTAGGGACTGGGGGGGGGGGGGAGATCCCAGGAGAGGAAGTGGCATCTGACGGCCCCAGCACCAAACCTGGGGGGCTGCAGGGGGGAGGGAGGAGCAGGGAAGCTTCTCATTGTGTGAGGGAAATTTTATTTTTAACAGATGCTAAGGCAGATGGCGCAGAATTAACAGAAAATGGGAGAGGAAAGAGAGGAAGAACATTACTGACTCCGGAGAGAGTGGACATTAAAAAAATAAAGAATAAGGGAATGAAAACAAGTTTAAGTGCTCTCTCCGGGGGGGTGGGGGGAGGGGAGGGGAGCTGAGAGGCAGAGAGGGACGGAGCAGCGTGGTGATAACCAGAGGCGTGAAATTACAAAAGTAAAATTTGTGGGACTCGGGAGGGGCTAAGAAGGCCCCAGTTTCATTGCAAAACTCACTCAGAAATTACTGATGTGATGTTTGAGCTTTTATCATTAATAATAATCGAGAGGGGAGGGGAAGACAAAAGAACTCATGGGCTTGGGGGGTTTGAGGCACCAGGAGAAAAGGTGCTTGAGCCGTGGGGGAGGGAGTGAGAGAAGAGTCCTTTTTGTGACAGAAAAAGGAAGAGAAGAGAGAAAAACTCAGGGAGATACAGCAGAAATGGACAAATGGAGGGACAGAAGCAGAATAAAAGAAAAGGCAGGAGAGGAAGCAAGGGGGGGAGGGAGAAAGAAGGGAAGCTATAGAAAGGATAAAACAGGAGGGGCTGGGGGGTAGGGAATGAAAGGAAACTAAAGACAGGAGAAGATTGGGAGACAGAGCGATGAGACAAAGAGACAGAAGAGAACAGAGACAGAGCTGGGGGAGACAGAGAGCCAGAAAAACAGCACCAGAAACACCTACACACTAGTGGGCAAGGAAAGTAGCTCCAAAGATGAAAGAGTAATGGTCAAAGTGACCAAAAACATGGGACCAAAACAAACAGGAGAGAGGGACAGAGACAAAAGAGCAGAGGCCCAGACAGAGTAAGAAATGCATGAAGAAAAAGAAAGAGACAGAAGAGTGAAAGACAGACACACAGAGAGAGGGAAAGAGACAGAAGGAAGTAGAGAGAGAGAGAAAAAACTAAGACAGACTTTGAAAGAGACACAAAAAGAGTTGGAGAGACAGACATTTCGAAAGACAGAAACAAACCCACACAATCCGGTGAGAAAGAGAGGTGAGGTGGAGAGAGGGAGAAAGAAAAACTGAGCCAGAGGCAGAGAGACAGAGAGGCTGTGGGGGAGATGGGAGAGAGGGCAGGAAGGGAGGAAGGGATGGGAGACAAAGAGGAATGGCCGTTTATCTCTCCTCCCAAATTAATTGAGGCTACATCAGCCTGAGCCACTAAAACGGAGCGATTATGAATGGGTTAGTCACAGGTGGAGTTAAAGGCCTTCAGAGGGATATTAGCCAAAATTGAGTGGCTTTTAATTTCTTTCTAACGAGAGACTGTGGCTGGGGAACCAGGCACCGCCTCCGCTCAGCTCCACTGCTAAACACGGCGTGGGGGCGGCCCGGGCCACTCGCCACCTAACCTGTGTGGCACAGGCAGCCAAGTGGAAATGGCCATGCCCAAAACATGCCTGAACATGCTTGCAACATGCCTGCGACATGCCTGTGACATGGGGCACAATGGTAGATAACCCAATGGAGGGCCGGTGGTGGGGGTGGAGGGACGATGAGTCACAGTCCAAGAAGTGGTCAGGCCAGGGAGCCTGGGGCAGGAACTGAGCAATTTGGGATGTGGGGGAGGGCGAGAGGGGCAAGGAGATGCTGCCATTTAAAAGTCCTGCCATTGGGGCGCCTGGGTGGCCCAGTTGGTTTAGCATCCAACTCTTGATTTTCAGCTCAGGTCATGATCTCACAGTTCTTGGGTTTAAGCCCTACATCGGGCTCTGCGCTGACAGTGTGGATGGAGCCTGCTTGGGATTTTCTCTTTCCCTCTCTGCCCCTCACCAACTTGCTCTCTCTCTCTCAAAAATAAATAAACATTAAAAAAAAACACCTACCATTGCCACAGGGTTCTCCAGTCATCTCTGACCCCACACTCAGGAAGGCATCATGGTCTAGGACTGGCTTTCTACACTATAGAGAAACTGTTGCCAATTTACACATGAGTAACAATGATGATCTGAACCCTAGAGGCAGAATGGTGAGGTAGAAAGAGCACTGACACATGAGCCCAGAGACTCATGTGAGTCTGGATGTGTGTCTCAACTCTCTTCCGAACTCATGGCAGAACACTGGTCATCATCACCCCTCTGGCTGGGCCTCAGTTTCCCCAACAATAAAAGGGGAGAGTTGAAGTCTCTGGTCTCTTCCAGCTCCAATATGCCATGATCTATGCAGGTGGACCTCCTGTCTGAAGTTTTATCCAGGGGTCTTGGCTGCTATCCTCAGGACGTATGGGATAGGATGTATGAACCAGGAGAGCATTTATAGAATAAGGTATGTGAACTGAATTTTGGGTCCCTGCCGTGGCAGGGTACATGTCAAAGCAAGTGCAATGAGTTTCAAGCAGTGGGTGAGCAGGTGGTAAATGGCCAATGGACCATCGTGGATGGTTAGGCTAAAGGAGGCCAAAGAAGAAGGGAGACCAGTATGGCTTGGGGGAGCCCAGCAAGGGAGTGGCTTGAGGTGGGTCATGAACAGTGGATAGAGCTAGGAGAGTAGAGGATTTTCCCAGTGGGGACACCAAGAACAAACGGTGCAGAAGTGTCACCCTGGCTGGAGCCACCCCTACATGGGTATATGGTGGGCAAGGAGGAGGGAGGACAGAGGGGAGGAAAATAGCCCATGGTCATGCAGGGCACTGAGGCTTACGGGA
Organism: Cryptoprocta ferox; assembly: GCA_028646485.1. NCBI lineage: Eukaryota > Metazoa > Chordata > Mammalia > Carnivora > Eupleridae > Cryptoprocta > Cryptoprocta ferox. The sequence goes on from CM053561.1 coordinate 55,179,090, forward strand.
GAAGGTGGAACTCAATCCCGTAGGCACAGGGTGGAGGACACAGCGGGTTTCTGAGCAAGGGCAGGAGCAGGTTTTGGGATTGGGGGTCTTAGGGGAAGGTCACTATGGGACACAAAAACAAATAGACTGGGTGAACCCAAGTGACGAGGAGGGGAGGGGGAAGGGACAAGGAAAGAGATGGAAGACTTGGTAAGTGACTGGGTGTGGGGCTGCAAATAATACAGGAGTAAATGACCTTGGGGTTCAAGGCCCTTGCTTTGGAGAACACTGGTGCCAGTAACAGAGTGGACAATGCCGGGTGGGAGCTTGAGACACAAGGATGTCAGCTTCCATCCAACAAAGCAGAAAGAGGCTGAAGTGAGGCAGCACGGTTCAGAGCAGGAAGTGTGTTCATCAGATGTCTGTGGTATCCAGTGTTTTGTTTTGTTCTGTCTCAGCCACTAATGAGCTTGGACATGACACTCCCCAGGTCTTGGCCTCAGTTTGTCCATCTCTAAAATGTGCGAGTGGATCCAAGCTCCTTGTAAGTTTCCCTCTAGGTGGATGGTTCTGAGACAAAGTCAGGGCAGAGACCTGCATGGGAACAGAGACAGGGACTGGCCCCAATTCTCACTGCCCGCTGGTCCCCAGAGCCCACAGCTGCGCCCCTCCCCATTGCAACTCCATTAACACTCAATTAGAAGGCCTGATGGGCGCCAGGCAGGGAGAGCCCCCTCCCTGCCTGGCGCACATACAGTCCCCATTCTAGGGTTCCTCTGATGGGCCCTCGGGGAGGAGAAGGCTTTGCTCAAATTTGTAACTGCCCTGCCGGCCACTCCTGCCTCCTCTCTCCTCTTCCTCCCAGGGTGGAGCCCACAGGATCGGGTGAGGACGTGTGGGGGTAGGGGGCGCAGAGCCCTCGTAGGAGCCAGAGATGAAAGGGAGCAGGCCCCGGGGCAGAGGAAGTGGGAGGGGAGAGGAGAGGAAGAGCGCGTGAGAGTGTGTGAGAGAGAAAAATGACAGGCCCTGAATATTGGGCGCCCTCACTTTAAATCAAGATAAAAGACTGAAGTGGAAAATGAGAGTCCAGAGAAACCCCGGACGGCTCGGGGCGCTAATGGAAACACATGGCTGCCGGCTGCGGGCTTGTCAGCTTCCCCCGGCGCTGCCATTCCCGTCTGATAATCCGGCCTGCCATAAAATTAGACTAGCAAATACCTCCTGACAAAGATGCATGTTTCTCTCTATTGTGCCATCATAAAAAAAACTCCGCTGGTGACTCGGGGAGCCGCAAACTTCAATTTAAATTTACAGTGCTGCGGAAGGAAAGTGATATGCACTCAAAAATTTTAATAACCTATTAAGTTACGACTTCAATTTCATTTTATGAATATTTTCCTTGGGGAGCACGGCTATCACAGAGAAAGATAGAAATTTAAAAAAGATAAATAGTGCCATTAATCTCCAACATTTCTCTTCCATTATCCTTGAAAATTAGGAGTTATTTTTGTTCAGATCTTCATGTAATTAGCTCCCTCCACTTGATTCACTAGCCAGAAAATGACCATGTTCAGAAAATTAAAAATTTGTCATTAAGTGGAATTTAACATAATATCATTTATCTTTATCTATTCCCCAGCTGACAGCAGGAAGCCTTGGCTGCCTTACCGGCTGGTGTGTCAGAGTGGGGAGGGACTGCTCAGGGAGAGACACTGGGAGAGACAGAGACAGAGACCGAGGGAGGGAGAGAAGGCCAGCGGGGAGGTGGCCAGAGCGACAGTGAGGAGGGAAGGGGAGGCCTGGGAACCGAGGTGTCAGCCATCGTGGGGAGGCGGAGGAGGCTGAGGGTGGATGAATAGGAGGTGGAGGCTGTTGGTGTCAGCAGGGACTTGGGCGTGGCCCTGAGAGCCGGGCAGATGGAGGAGTCCCGGAGACAAGAGGAAAAGCCAGAGGGACACATCCATAGCAGATGCCAAAAGAAGACAGTGGCTGGAGAGTGGGGCTGGGTTGAGAAGTGACTCAAGAGAACAGAAACCCAGTAGATTTCAAGGAATTTTGAGAAAAGGGGGGCTGCGGGTGGGATGGAACAGTTGGGGATCATTGCCCTCCTCACCCAGGGGGAACTAGACGCCAGCACCCTGACCACGGTCTGGCTTCCAGGGCAAACAGAGACAAAACAAGACAGTCAGAGAGCCTGAGAGCTGAGACGAAGTGAGAAAGTGATGAGAGCCAAGAGGCAGAGGTAGAATGAGGCAGCTGGCCACTGAGACTCAGACAGACATTGACGGAGGAGATGAGAAGTGGACAGACAGATTGACAGCCAGGGTTCCTTAGTGAATTCGGGCCCAAGGAGGCTCCGTGTTAGAAGCCTCCAGACAAGCCTCTGGACTTCTCTCAAGGGCTGCACGGCTCCCTTTCCTCCCCCCTCCTCTAAACAGCCCCCATCCTAGTCCCCCCAAGTCAGAAATCATCCAATAAGCCATTCAGACCTAGTCCTGGGTGGAGAGAGCTCTGGCCGAGCCTGAGAGACTGAGAGAGGATGAAGGGATTAAAGAGCGGCACATTAGTGAGAGATTTAGAGTGTAATAAACCCATTTCATAATAATATGTGCGTTGGGGCCAGTGATCCATCATCACAGGAGCCTGTCCACAGCGGGGGGAGCACTGACCTACAGGGAGGGGACCCAGACAGATGGCTAAGGTTTTTTTCTCAGGGTCTTAGGATATGGGCAAGGGGTACAGACTAGCCCTTGGGGACAGGAGGGAGGCACCAGGATTCTGAGGGCACCTTTGGCTCAAATAGTTGCAAGTCACCAACCAAGGCAGAGGGTGGTACAGTAAGGGAGCCTGGGAAGAGGCCTGGGAGCCTGAGAGCCTCCCCTGTCCTCCCGGCCTAGGACTTTGGCAGTGAGGGTAGAAGGTTTCTCTGGGGGAACGTCTCCAAGCCACAGGGCTACAGCTCACAGACAGGAGTCAGCCAGCTCAAGACCCCCCCAGATAAGCCCTCTGTCCCCCCACCATCCTGGTTTTGTCACTTACTGGCAATCTGATCTTGGCCAGTGACTCTACCTCTCGGAGCCTCAGTTTCCTACATGTCGAATGTAAATAATTAGGCTTAAGTCACAGGATTGTTATGAGGGTCACCTGAGATAATAAGTTTGCAACTGTTCTATAAAGCAGAAAGTTCCTGGGGAAACATTACTGTTGCTGAGATTTCCTCCTCCATGTGACCCCCCACCCCGCAGGCCGCCTTGTGATGTCTTTCAGCTTGCTTATTGTCAGGGAGAGTTTCATCTCCCAGATGGGACTCTGAGCTTACTCAAAGGCCAGTAAGGAAATGACATGTTGGTTATATGATTGACTATTTAATCTGTCCTGTTAATAGGGCAAAGGAAAACATTCTCCTGCTGTTACCTTCTGAGCAGGAAACCAGCCTCAGGAATTAAAAAGCAAACTATTCCCTGGCAAGGGGATTGAGAAATAGGCATGGACGAGTTAGATCTCAGATTCAGTCTTAAAATGTTGGTCGTGGGCAGTGGGAAGACTGGCGATGCTGAGAGTAAACAGGGATGCCTTCTAGAAGACCTGGGAGGTTGGGGCTGCAGCGGGTGCCTATTTCTCAATCCCCTTTCCAGGGAATAGTTTGCTTTTTAATTCCTGAGGCTGGTTTCCTGCTCAGAAGATAACAGCAGGAGAATGTTTTCCTTTGCCCTATTAACAGTCTGGGTGACCCAGGAGAATGTGGCAGGAGAGGAGGAGTGGGGAAATCAGATGCCACTTCTCCAGGATCCAGCCATACCGCCATCTTCCTCTTTGTCCATTGTCTCCAGGTATATCGCCCCTATCTCTGTCCCAGAGAGGACAAGTGGGCACAGCCTTAAGTTCTAGCTAAGAAGCAAAAAGGTAAGGTACCTATGGGGAGGTAAGGCAATTCCATCCCCAGTACCCACCAGTCTCACTCTTGCGGTATGGCGATTTATAAGAAATATGTATTTGGTCATTTGAATGGTCTTTGCCCAAGGTTTCTGGCTCACAGCTTCCCAAGCCCTTGGAGTTTCCTAAATGTTAAGAGAGATGAAACTGTCTTTTGTTAGGTTAATGAAGGTGAGTTTTGGACCCCACCAGGAGAGCCAACCATGTGATCAGAGGGTTGGAACTTTCACTGCCAAACCACCCAACCTCAGGGGAGGGGAGAGGAGATTGAATCAGCCAATGGCCAATGATTTGATCAATCATAGCTATGTAAAGAAGCCTCCAAACCCCCACCCACACCTGCTTCCGAAAAGGCCAGGGTTCTGAGGGCTTCCACGCTGGTGAACACATGGAGATCTAGGGGCCAGTGGCATACCTGGAGAGGGCATGGAAGCCCTGTGCCCTTTCCCCATACCTTGTACTGTGTATCTCTTCATCTGGCTATTGATTCATATCCTTTGTCATATTTTTTAATAAACTGGTAAATATAAGCAAGTGTTTTTCTGAGTTCTGTAGCAAATCAAAGCAACTTAAGGAGGAGGTTATTGGAACCTATGATCTGTAGCCAGTGGGTCAGAAGCACGGATTGCAGCCTGGGGCTTGTGACTGGTATCTGAAGTGGGGGCTGGAGGACAGTCTTGTAAGACTGAATCCTTACCAGTGGGATTTGATGCTATCTCCCAGTAGGTAGTGTTCAGAATTAGTAGAATTCTCAGGACGCCCTGCTGGTGTCTGTGAATTGCGTAGTTTTACGTGTGTGTTGGGGATACTACCACCCCCTCAACACACATATGCACTGGAATTGGGTCCAGGAACTCTAATAGAATTGGTATCTGTGAAAATCTGCTCTCAACCTTGACTCAATTCAGTATCAAACTCTCTCTCTTAATTTCTAGGGACAAAGACTCCTCAATGGCATCCCATCCCAATTAATCAAGTCTTCCTGAACCCTCAATCCAACCAAAGTCATCACTGATCCCTCCTGACTAAAGTCTCATTGATACCAATCTCCCCCTCCCCCAAAGAACTGATCAAGGTCATCTTTGGTAGGCTTGCCCCAACCAAGAGTCAACTAAATGTCATGGGTGATTCCCCCAGCTTCGGCCGGAGGACTTCCAGATGCCAGAAAAGAACAAGGGACATAAAACTGGTTCTGTGTTTTCTCCCAAAGCTCAAGTTCACACATCCTTTGCTTCTTTCTGTACATATTTATGACATGCCTGCTAAAGCCAAACATGAATATCTGTACTACAAAACAGTGAGTGAACTTGTAAGTTCCCTGTGAGTAATACAGATACTATGGTGTACCAGCAAGGGACAGATCTCCACAAGCTGGCTGGGTCACGGAAAGAAGTGCCACTGGAGCTGGGCAGGTGCTGGACAGAGCTTCAACAGGCAGAGCCTGGGGGAACAGCTTGGCCAGAGGAGAAAGGTGCCTGAACAGAGATGCAGAGAAGGAAAAGAAACCAGTATTTAAGGAGCACCTGGTCTGTGCCAAGCATATGCTGAAAGCTTCCATTCACAGTATCTCATTAACTTCTCCCATTATTTTTAGAGAGATGTGGGGTGTTTTTTGTTGTTGTTTTTAATTTTATAGAGAGAGCACATGCATGAGCAGGGGAGAGGGGCAGAGGGAGAATCTCTACGCTGAGCGTAGAGCCCAACATGGGGCTTAATCCCTCTGACCCTGGGATCGTGAGCTGAGCCAAAATCAAGAGTTGGATGTTCAGCCTACTGAGCTGAAGTCAGATGCATAACCAACTGAGCCACCCAGGCGCCCCTAGATCCTGTACTTTTCAAAACATGTTGAGCATTAGGGCGCCTGGTAGCTCAGTTGGGTAAGCATCCAACTTTGGCTCAGGTCATGATCTCACGGTCCATGAGATTGAGCCCTGCATTGGGCTCCACACTGGCAGTGCAGAGCCTGCTTGGGATTCTCAGTCTCTCCTCTCCCTCTGCCTCTCCCCTGCTTGTGCTTTCTCTCTCTCTCAAAATAAATAAACTTTAAAAAAAATTGTTAAGGCAGTAGATCTCATATTAAGTGTTCTTACCTCAAAAAAAAAACTTTAAAAAACCATACTAAACACTTACTAGGTACCAGGCATTGTTGTAAGTCCTTCTACTTGTTTTGATTCATGGAATCCTCACAACTAACTGTAGCAAATTGTGCATCCCATAAGACTTGTGCGATGTGATATGCAAAAGAGATGGACTCTACTTCCCTTCTCTTTGAATCTGGGCTGGCTATGTGATTTTTTGACCAACAAAATTTGACAGAAGTGACACTTCATAACTACTAGGCTGAGACCTAAGAAGGCTCGCAACTGTCATAATCATCTCTTTGGAAGTCAGCTACTGTGTAAAGAAGTCTGAACTATCCTGCTGGTGAGGCCAATAGAGGGAGAGAGACCCTGCAGAAGGAAAGGCTGCTTGGAGGAGAACTAAGTAAGGCTCTCCTGCCCGTAGCCAACATCAACCGTCAGTCATGTAGGTGAGGCCAACTTGGGTATTCTGACCCCAGCCGTGTTTCCAGAAGAAAGCAGCTGCAAGGGTGAATGTAGCCAGCACCACCCATGAAAATAAAAATCATGAAAAAAAAAAACCCTTTTATTGTTTATTTCTTTATTTTAAGAGAGAGCAAGTGAGCGTGCACACACATGTGCACATGCATGAAGGGGGAGGGAAGGGGAGAGAGAATCCCAAGCAGGCTCCATGCTGTCAGTACAGAGATCCATTCGGGGCTCCATCTCACGAATCATGAGATCATGACCTGAGCTGAAATCAGAGTTGGATGTTTAACTGACTGAGCCACCCAAGCGCCCTGAAAAAAACTTTTTAATTGTTGTTTTTTGCCGCTAAGATCTGGGGTAGTTTATCATATAGCAATAGATAACTGAAACAAATAAGGTGTGCATTACTATTTCCTTATTTTACCCATGAGAAAATGGAGGCACAGAGGGGTTAAATAATCATCTAGGAGTAAGGCACTAATAAGTGACAAAGCCAAGGCTTAAACTGAGGCGTTCTGGCTCCAGAGACCACATGAATAACCACTAGGGTGTGGTAAACTGAAAAAGGGCCCCTCAAAGGAGTCCTCATCCTAATCCCCGGAATTTGTGAATTTGTTACCTTAAGTGGTAAAAGGGACTTTGCAGATGTGATTATGTTAATGATCTTGAGATCTGGAGATTATCCTGGATTATCTGAGTAGGCCCAATGTAATCACAATGGCCCTCCTAAGAGGGAGGCAACAGGGTCAAAGTCAGAGAAAAAGGTGATGTGACACAGAGCCATGAACCAAGGAATGAGGACTGCTTCTAGAAGCTGGAAAAGGCAAGAAAACAGACTCTACCCCAGCCCCCTGCTGAAAGGAACCAGGTCTGCCAACACCTTGACTTTAGCACCGTGAGACTGATTTTGGGCTTCCGACCTCCAAAACTGTAAGATAATAAATTTTGTTGTTTTAAGCCACTAAGCTGTGGTCATTTGTCACAGCAACAATAGGAAACTAATGCAGAGGGCCTCTCCTATTTAAAGTGAGCTGAATCCTTTCCATGAACTCAAGCCAGGCCAGTCTCCTTGTGGTCTCCTGCCATGTTTCATGCTTCTCTGGTCCTGAAAAATCTCTTTTCTCTCCACCTGTTGAATTCATTTCCACCCACCTCTTCCAGGAAGTCTGCTCTGCTCATCCTAGACCACACTGCTCTGTCCTGTCTCTACAGCACTTGATGCTTTGCACCTTCTTACTCAGCACTAATATCAGTGCTAATGTGTTGGCAGGCAGCCCAGGGACATTTTTACGAGTGTGACTCATCGGATCTGAGGACATCAGGCTGGAGAGGCCCTTAGAGAGTCTACCCCTTCATTTTATGGATGATGAAACTGAGTCCCAGGGAAAGGAAGTCAACTACCCAAGGTCACATAGCCAAGGCCTTAAAGACAGGCCTGACTTCAAATTCATAAACTCACTCAATCCGCAAATACGTATCAAGTCCTCATCGAAGGCCCAGCACTGAACTAGGTGCTGGGGAATCACTAATAATCATAAACAGGTAAGGTCTCTGCTCTCACAGCAGTCTCTGACTGCTGAGAGGGAGAAACATTCATACAATGATCACACATATATAATTCCTCACATTATAAGTGTTAGGAAAGAAAGTTCCACAAAGCAAACTGTGGGAGTGCAAAGCATTGATGGGAACTATTTTAAGCCGGAAAATCAGGACTTCTTTGAAGACTCAACCATGGAGCAGAGCCATAAACAATGGTAAGTACAATTAATTAGGTCTTTCCAGGGATAGAGGGAAGAAGGGAAGAAATGATATGTGCAAAGGCCCTGGGGCAGGAGGGAGTAGAGTAAGGAAAAAAGAAGCCCAGGATGCTTGAAAAGCCAGAGTGACAGAGAGTAAGAGATGAGGCAACAGAAGTCCACAGAGGTCAGACCGCCAGGGCCAGGGAGGCTGTGGCACGGTTTTGATCTTAATCCCAGTGACAATGGGAAGCCATAGGAAGGTTTTAAGCAGGCAATGACATGATCATATTTGAGTTTTATGGTGTTTTCCCCCGCCAGGGCCTTCTCTTATCTCTATAGACATGTTAGAGATCATTATTACAGGGAGTTTTATGCCACTCTGTATTTCACTCCGTGCCTAGCCTTGTACGAAGCAGGTGCTCCATAAATATGTGTTAATTAACCTCTCAGCAGCATGTGATGCTGTTGATCATCCCCTCTTCCAGCAGCCCTCGTTCTCGGGCTCCTGCGCTGCTGCACGCCCCGGCCTCTCTCCACCTTCTGACCCCTCCAGCCGCCCACCATCCCCATTCTGAGCTCTTCTCATCCGTTCAGCTTCATTCTTTCTTCTTTGTCTATGCTCCCCCCATTGGTCACCCTGCTGCCTCCAACAGTCCCAAGCCGTTCCTTCTGGGCAGCACTTACGTTCCATGAGGGCTGGGACTTTGTCTTGTCATTATTGTGTCCCCAGAGCCTGGCACAGGGCCTGGCATACAGCAGGCACCCAATAAATTATTTGATGGGAGTATATTCTGTGTGATTGTGTTCAGGTGAAGCTCCAGAATAGGCAAAGAGAATCGATGGTGATCAATGTAAGAAGAGTGGTTACCTTGGGGAGGTAGTGATTGGGAAGGAGCACAAGGGAGCTGGGGGAGAGGGGCAGCTGGAAATCTTGGTCTGAGTGGTAGCAGCCAGCTGTCTGCAGATGTAAAAGTTCACTCAGCTGTATAAGCTTAGGATTCATGTTCTTTATGTGTGGCATAGCTCAATAAAAAGTTAAAAATTTGCATGTCCCCACTCTCCTGAGAGAGAATCCCTAATTTCTAATTGCTCTGTGTTCCCACCTCGATGTCCACCTCATGATCTTTCCCAGCCTCTCAAATCAGCTCTCCTTCTGCATTCCCATCCCTAGGTTGTCTCCATTATGCTCCCAACAGTTTAGTTTCCAAACCTCGGAACCATCTTTTCCCCCCACTACCTCTTCTTCTATCCAGCCTCACCCAACTTTGCAAGACACACACACCCAAGGAGTCCTGTGGTTATGCAGAAATTTAAGATGGCCCCATGACTTTCACCCCTACTGTTACTCTCATGCTTCTGTTACTTGGCAAAAGGGAAATTATCAGGGTAGGGGGTAATCTAATCACAGAACTTGTTCAAAACGGTTTTCTCTGGCTGCTGGCGGAAGAACGGAAGAACGGGAACCTAAGTCCTACAGCTGCAAGGAACTGAGTTCTGCCAACAAGGATGAGTGTGGAAGCGGATTCTTCCCCAGAGCTTCCGGATGAGAACCCAGGCCAGCGGATACCTTGATTTCAGCCTTGTGAGACTGTAAGAAAGAAACTGATCCAGCCCACTGAGACTTCTGACCGATGGAACTATGGGATTTTTAAAAATGGGTGTTGTTTTAAACCAGCGATAGAGGACTAATACCTATCTTCAATCCTGTCTATTCACAGGGACCTTTGTTTCCATCCCTTCCTTCCCATGACTTTGGTCCCACCATGGCTCAGACCCTCTGATCTCACTTCTGCCCAACTGAAATACTAGCCTCTGGGCCTTTCCCCCCAAATCATCCTTCCAGCTCCCTGCCACTAGATTAGTTTTCCAAAATCACACACAATGATCCCATCTTGCTTCTGCTCAAAAAGCTTCCGTGGCAGTGTAGCTTGGTGGTTACACCCTGGATCCAGAATGCAGGGTATAAAGCCCAGCTCTGCCTCCTAAGTAGTGGGTGACCCACATCAAGTTGCTTCACCTCGTTCACAAATTGGAAGTGAGAGGACCATCCTCACAGGGTAGTTGCAAGGGTTAGATGAGATTTGTACACAAACATTAGGTGTGTGTGACCCAGCATAGGTAGGCACTCCAGGCTATGAATGGTGGTTGTTGGTGTAGCGCTCTCAGTGGCTCCAGGTTGCCAACCAATCAAACTCTTCAGCCTGGTCTTACATTCACAGCCCTCAGGCTGCACATGCATGCGGGCACAGGCACGCGCGCGCGCGCACACACACACACACACACACAGAGACACAGACACCTCTCCGGCTTTTTCTCCCACGACTCTTCTGTTAGTCCCGATCTTTTCCATCCATCTTCCTCACCATCATCCCTCCTATTCCCAGTGGTCTCCTCACTGATCCACACACCTCCATTCTCTGCACCCAGCAGAGACTGCTGAGAACACAAGCCTGATAATGAACGTCACTTGTGGGTTTAATTCCTTCCGTGGCTCCCCATGGCTCTCAACATGAAGTTCAAAATCCCTCCCACAACTGGTGAGGCCCTGGACAGCCTGGCCTGCCAACATCTCCAGCCTCCTTCCCTTGCTTTCTGCACTTGTCCCTCACACTCACCAGCTTCCCCACCACCCGCCACTGGGTCACCCACCTTGCTGTTCCCTCTTCCCCAAACACTCTTCTCTTCCCTCTTTGCCTACTTAATACCTATTTGTCCTTCTGATTCTTAATTTAGCGGGGACTTCCTCTGGGAGGTCTTCCCTGGCTTCCCTCATGAGGCCAAATTTCTCTATTTTAAAGCTCTTTATTAGACTGTTCCTTTGTCGACCTTCTCACAGGACTAACTTATACCTCTCCACGTACTTATTCAATTGCGATTAGGTCCACAAGATCTGGGGCCAGCTCTGTTTCAGATCTCCATCATGTCCGCAGGGTGGAGCACAGTGCCTGGCCCAGAATCTGTGCTCAGCAAATTACATTAAAGGAATGAATAAAAAAGTAAAAAATAAAATAAAGGAATGAATGAATGAAACCAGTACAAGGACTCTGTATCAGCTAAACTGGATTGCTTTTCCCACGGACGCTTTTTTTGTTTCCACACCTTGCTCACTCATGTCCCTCCGCCTGATAAGCTTTCTTGCCAACTCTGTTCTTCTGTAAATCCAACCCACCGCTGGCAGTCTCTGCCAAGTAATCTTGCTCAATATTTGAGCCTCCAGTGGCTTCTACCTCCATCCCTCCCGCCCCGCCAAAAGCGTCTACAGTTTGTATGATTTCTTTCCAATTGTGAAAGCAATACACGTACATTGCAGGAATTTTAGATAACACAGATAGTGCAAAAATATATAAAAGAAAAAAGAAAAACACGTCAAATGCTACAACCCAGTGATAACCACTACTTCTGTTGTAGACTGTCCACCCATTTTCCCATTCACAGTCATGGAAAAATCTGTAACCTCACAACTAATCAGTGAGGTTCATATTGGTCTCATTAAAAAGAAAAAGAGGGTGGAAGGTTCAGATACGTTTACTAACTTGCTCAAGACCACACAGAACTATTTTTTTTAATGTTTATTCATTTTTGAGAGAGACAGAGCGTGAGCGGGGGAGGAGCAGAGAGAGAGAGGGAGACACAGAATCTGAAGCAGGCTCCAGGCTCTGAGTTGTTAGCACAGAGCCCGACGCGGGGCTCGAACCCACAAACAAACGGTGAGATCATGACCTGAGCTGAGGTCAGACGTCAACCGACTGAGCCACCCAGGTGCCCCAAGATCACACAGAACTATTGAAGAACTGGGCTGAGATTGGGAGATGGGCCTCCAGCCTCACCAACTCCAAGCCCCCTGCTCTTACCATCTCTTTGGCCCTTCTTCCTGTCCCTCTCCTCCATCTTCTCTCCCACGGTCTGCTCTCTCTCTTCAGACTCAAAGCCAAACTCTCTCTGACACATCCCCTTAAATCCAGTAATTCTACTTCAAGGATAGTCATGTTGGCATTTTTCGCAGTAGTAGAAGACCAGGAACAACCAAAATGTACGTCCACACTGGTTTAATTAGTAACAATACATCCTCACAATGCAATACGATACTGTTGTTCTCAAGCACAAGGAAGATCTTTATGGATTACTCTGGAATAATCCCTAAAATAATTCGTACACTAAAAAAACCCAAGATGTGGAATGATGTGTATGGTTTGCTATCATTTGTGAATGTACGGAGTATTTCTACAATGTATGTGTACAATATTTCTACACACAAAAATGATACCAGTAGTTGTTTCTGGGAAGGAGAATGGGAATTGAAAGTAAAGGGTGAAAATGCACCTACATATAATGTTCAAATTTTCACCATGCCCATGTCCTTAATAAATAAAAGAGCAAAAGCAAAAACAAAAACAAAAATTGGCAAGCTTTATCTGATCTCCCCACTGAGCCCATCTTAACTCCAAGTATGTGAAAGTGTGTGCCCTAGTCCCCCCTTTTGATGGAGACTTCCCAAATAAGGCTCGAATACGGACCATTTTCAGAGACTGAAGAAGGAGTCTCTTCCACCAGACTATAGGAATCTGCAGTCGCCAAGGCCAAGGACTTTAGTTCCAGCCCTTGCCCTGCCACTGGCTAGCGGTGTAACACTGGACAAGTCATTTGACCTCTCCGAGGGAAAATTCATTCTGTCTTCTCCATCAGGCAGGTGAGGAGTTCTCCACTGGTCCCCTAACTTCCAGATCTTCAAACAATGTGTCCCCTCTACCTAAAAATAGCCCTCTTCTCCCTTCCCTGTCTTAGTAGCTCCTACCCATGCTTCAACACTTAGCTTTCATGTCACCCCTGAAGGAAGACATCTCTGATCTCTTGGCCACGGTCCTGTTCTCTTGCTGTGGGCTTCCCTGTCATAAGCCCCATCACGCTTGGTCAGCACGACTTGTCCAGTGTTGCCTTCCCAGTTAGATTACAAGCTCCATGAGGACAGGAGCCATACGGTGTTGATCACATGTAGTACAGTGCCTGGCACATGTTTAGGCTCAGTAAATATTTGCTCTGAGAGTAAATGGCCACATTGCCTTTGTCCAGACCCTTCCTCGGATACCACGTCCTTACAGACTTTAGCAGCCTCCTCTTGGCTACTCATGAAAGAGGAGATGAGGCCTCTCTGTTTCTCTTCTTTCTCCAAAGTCTCTCAGCCCCCTGGGGCATCAGAGCCTGAGATCTTCCCCACCATCACACCCATAGTCTCCAAAGCAAGCTTCTGGAGGTTTTAGTCCAGTTTAAGACTCTCCTTTCAGGGAAAGGCCCACCCAGGCCAAAGCCAGGCCTCAGACCCATTCCCCACCTCCAACTCAGCCTGGAACACGGTGACCCAGCCCAGCCTGGAGGGCCTGGCCCATCAATCGTGCTCCCAGGGGTACAAACCAATTTCTCTTGCTTTCCTGAGCCCGTCTCCCTGGCGGAGCCTGGAGGAGCCTTCAATCGCATTAATCCCAGCCTGGCGGCGGTGACGAAGACGGATTTCTCCACCAAACGATCCATTTGTATCTCTCGTGCACTCACTTGGTTTTTTTCTGTGCGGATGTTCAAAATATCATGAAAAAGGCGTTAGCCGGGTAGCTGTGGCGCAGCGAAATAATAGAGTGATCCGGCAATGCGCTCCTGACCTTGCAGGACAGCTAATCCATCCGCACATCTATCTTAATTATTCCCGGTTACAAAAGAGAAACTCCACCATCCATTCATTCCAGGCTGGCAATTCCATTTTCCACCCCCACTCACGCCCCATCCTTTCTCCACCATTCCCCTAGCCAGAGAGGCCCATTCACCAGGGCACAAACAGGCTTTCCTATGGCAGCTCCGTCTAGCCAGGCCTGGGCCCATCCCCTGGCTGCCCAAGCCCTAGTTAGCTGCTCCTTGAGATCAGAAGAGAGGCACTTCCCTTCCCCAGATGGCTGACTCATGCCCACTGGAGGAAGACTAGCTACCAAGGGGATTAAGGTACAGCAGGGACACACACACATACACACACACACACACACACACACACACACACACACATTGAGACCCTCACAAAGGCGGCCATGGACTCCATCTCATCCAGACTTTGACATTCAGGCCACCTCTCACACAGACACTAGCAGACAGGCCCACCCCCCTGCCCACCCCAAACCAGACCCTTTGAACTCTCCTGCTGCCCTGGCACAGATCCTGGCACAGATACTAGGAGGGGCATTTTGACTAAGGGGAGGCTCTATGGGGGATGTCTTTGTCCCTCTGTCTCCCTCCCCCCAAAGCCAACCCCCCTGTATCCTTTCAGGCCCACTCACTAATACAACTGGGGCAGCTGGAGGGGCAAGGGGAAGCAGAGCAGATGAAAAAAAGCAAAAGAGAAGAGGAGGAGAGAGGAGAAAGAGTTTGAGCAGAGGTCAGGCAAATGGGAGAAAAAGAAAGAAGGAAAGGGCGGGTGGGCGTGGTATGGTGAGAAGGTCATTGGGATGGTTTGTGGAAGTGTCTGTTTGTGTAACACAATTTGAGCTAATTGTGCCAGATTCACTTCGGGGATGCCTGTGCAAGTCTCTAAAGCCCTTTCTAATTCTACTCCTTCACGTACAATTTTCAGATCCCTCATTCTAATGATTTTAATGCAATCAGCAAAACTAAGCATGTAATTGTCTTGGCTCTGCGCTTGGCCATGGTGGCTCTTGGGAACCCCAGCTCCCAGTTCCCGGGCCCTCCTCCACCAATCCTTCCCTCCCTCCTCTTTCACCCCTCTCTTTAGCCTCAGTCAACAAGTACACACTGAGGCTTCTTTGGCTCTGGGGGCTGTGAGAGAAACAGAAGGAGGAGTTTCAGTCCCCAGCCTGTGAAGCCCAGATCTGACTAAGGAAGGGACACTGGGGTCTACGCCAGAACTGGGCAGTGGAGACTGTCTGCTGGCCCAGCCTGCTTAGATTATTGGGGATGGAGAGGGAGGAGGGCTTCCCAGAAGAGCTCGGTGGGCTCTCCCTCCCCTTCCCCGAAGCAGCAGGCAGCCTGGGCTGGGCCTGTGGGGCGGGCGTGCAGGGGAAGGGCCATTTGTCCCGAGACAATGGCAGAGAAGGGGTCTCGGAGCGGCTGTTGAGAGCCAATTTGTAGTGGTGACGGCCAGGGTGGCTCCGAAGGCTGGGAACAGCTGGAGCTCCGGGTGACTGATGGGCGGGCCCAGGAGAGGGGCCATTGGTCTGGCAGACACAAAGGCCCCGATGGTGCGCGGATGGAGCCCGTCAAAATCATTAAGGGCCGAAGATGGGAGCCGCGGATTTCAGATGGGACCAGTGGTTGGGGGGAAGAGGTCAGGAGCCTGTCCCTCCCTCCCTGAAGCCCCTCCTCCGCCCTCCGCCCTGGTTTCGGAAAGTCGGCCACCCACACCTCCATTATCATCTTCTTTGCATGGACACCCCACCCCCAGCCTTTCAAGTCCCTGGCCTCACTCCATTGAGAGTCCGGCCTCCAGTCCTATTTCAGCAGCTCTGGCTCTGGGGGCAGCCCCGCGCCTCTCAGGGGGACGTGTCCACCCTCAGACATCGCAGTCTCTAGCCAGCGGCCTCATCCACTTCTCAGGGAACAGGACATGTCAAGTCGGGATCAGGAAAGAGCTCCCCTCCATTCCAAAGGAAAGAAACTGAGGCCCGGGGTGGTGATTTCTCTCGCTCTCCCTCTCCGTGGGAGATGTCGCTCCCGCCTGACCTTCCCCAAGGGAGGGGGGCGGCAGCGAGCCAGGGAGCCCCCCGCCCCTCCCCCGCTCTGCCGCGCTCCCGGCAGGAGGGAAGCAGTGACCCGGCCAGGTGGTGATGATGCGGCCGGCCGCGCTGGTCACTCTTGGCCGCTCCCCGCGCGCAGCCCGACCCCCCTCGCATGGGTCACGGCGCCGGCAAAACTCCCTGACACAGAAACGCCGCGGGGCCTGCGCGTGTCGGGAACAATCCTCCGCCTGATGGGAAGCGACAGCTCCGCTCCGCCTCCCTCCGCTCCCTTTCCTCCCGCGGCTCCTCCCCTGAGCCTCGCTCGCCTCCCGCCGAGGGCCCAGCCGGGCTGGGGCGCCCCGCAGGTGCCCCGGGCCCCCCAGTCCGGCCCAACAAGTCGCTACCAAGCCCTCCTGGGGGTCCTAGGGTGGGGACGGGGAGGAGAAGGAGCCTCTCTCTCTGCCGCGAGTCCTCGGGGCTGGGGTGAGGGGGAGTGGGGACAACGGGGACAGCCGGACAGGTACGCCGCAGCCCTCCACAGTGGCAGGGGGAAAGCAGGCAGCAGAACCGCTTGTATTGTGCGACCCCGCTTCTGTTTTCACCGTGTTCACATAGAAAAAAGACTGGAAAGAAGTACATCAACTTTAGAGGGGGCTTTCCCTGGGTGTGAATTGACAGGTGGGTTTTCCTTTCTTCTTTTTGCTTATCTGTATCCCTGGGTTCTCCGCCCCAGCCCCCTGTCGTGTGTGTTTTTGCAATAAACATATATAAAAGCCATACCAGGGCAGAGGTGCTGTTGGAGGGATGCTCTCACCCAGACCCCAGACCCTGGCACCAATTTAGTCACAGGGAGGGAGGCTAGTGCACTCTGGAAGGGCCCTGGGTATCAGACCAGGCTGGGGAATGACCTCTCACTGGGGGACTCTGCCCCTCCTCCCACCCCACCTGCTCAAGGGATGCCAGGCTAAAGGTATGTGAGGAAGGGCACTGGCTCTAGAAGGGCCCAGAGGTACAAAAGTAGTCCCTCTCAGCATTTCCTCACACACACGGACACGCAGGAGCACACACAGGACTCTGCTATCCTGGCACACATCCACACACACTCACATGGGTATTCACACACCTATAACATACCCTTGCACTCATGGCCACACACCCAAGAACACAGTCATAGGCATGTGCTCCTGTAAGCACACACTCAGGCTGTCCCTCAGAGCCCCAAACAAACACTACCCATCCTTGCCCAGCTGTTTTTCTGCTTACCTCAACCTGACACACTATCAGCCTGTCCTCTCCCTCTCCCCTAAGCGCCTACTCTACTTGGTCTTGAGATAAGAGGGAAAATTTGCCTGCCCTAGCACTTGGCCTCACCCGATTTGGTATGGAAGGAGCAGTGCCTGAGGGAGAAAATGAAGGATTCCCCCCAAAACAGGCTCCCCACACCCCAGGGCCCTCCTGCCTCCTACCTGAGAACCCCTGACCTGCCCAGCTCCACCATGGGGACTTCCTCTTCCTCCCCTCCTACCTTACTCCTACCCAGCCTTTAGGGCCTCACCTGGGGTGTAGACTCTCTGGAAAGCCACCCCTTCTGGGGCCAGGAGCCCAAGGCCTGGCTGCCACCTGGGACTCCAATCCCCTGACTTTACACCTCACTCAGGCGACATTCCTCTGTGCCTTCACCTGTGATTCTCTCTTCATGGTCATGAGTCCTGTGAACTCCTACAAAACAGGGGCTTCATCACGCATCCTCCCAACCCCCACACATCAGTCCCTACCTGTCCCTCAGCTGGCTCCCAGATGAATGAATGAATGTGCTGAAGGCTGTTTGTGACTATGGCTTGTCTGTGCCATTGAGTGTGACACCGTGCAAATGAAGAGGAAGTGGGGATAGAGGAAGGTACGTGGGGGAAGCGCTCCACCTGTTTCCTCTGTGAAAGTACTAACAACAGTGTCCTCCTCTCAACGACTCTAAGTGGGAGGTGTCCATTTTGTAAGGAAACAGAGGCTCAGAGAGGTCACATTATTTCCGAAAGGCCACAGGGCTGGGCATGGCAGACCTAACCAGATTGTCAGAGTCACAGGCCGAGGATACTAGCTGCTTCTGCCTCCCTCCCCAAGGCTCAGGATGGCATGGTGGTGGGGAGGAACTGCTTTCCCATAACCCTCCTGCCCCACCCAACCTCTCCAGAGTGAGGGGCCTCTTATCTCCTCTCCATCTTGGGCTCTAAGTCTCTCTCCTTCTTCCCAAACCTTTTCTTCAGTCTAATCCCCCCTTCCACCCTCTCTATAACATCATCTCTACTCAAGACCACCATCTCCACGGTGTTCCTTGGCCTTGAACACATTCCCAGGAGCATGAAAATAGAGACTACAGTCTTTGCTCCATCATTGTTTAGCTGGTGGCCTTGAGCAAATCATTAATCACAAATCTTCTCTGGCTTGGGTTTCCCCAAGTGTGTGGTGCCGGATGGGACTTGAGTAAGTGCTGTCTGATGTTCCCTCCAGTGTCAACAATCTGCGTTCCAATCTCTGCTGAGAGCAGGGCAAAAAACGAGCCAGCACCTCACTCAGCCCCATCCACCCCCAGGCCTCCCAGAGGGGTTTGGGCTCAAAGAGGGCTGGGAAATACTGTGAATTAATTACCATCAGACCTCCGGCCGCTGTTCATCTCTGTAAACAAACATTTTAATATGCAGTAATTAATTACATCTGCCACACCGACCCTCCTCTCGTTCATCCTTCTTCAGCTTTTCTTCTGCTCACCCCGAACCAACCTCCTCCTCCCAGTTGGGGCCTGAGAACCCAGCCAGGGCCTCCCCCCCATCTCCCCAGCTTTCTCCCCCCACAACCAGACGCAGGTGCTCACATCTGCCATGCTACTCTGCAGCTTTTTGTTCCTTTTTCTGTTTCCCTAATACCTGTCTGTCTTTTTGACAGTCCTTTGTCTCTAGTTCTCTCTGCCTGGATTTCCTTCTCCAGCAAAGTTTGATGCCATGGACATATTCTGGTAGAGACTGGAAAATGAGGAAGCCGGTGGATCTGCCTCAGAGGCCTGAGCACATGAGCACACGTCTGGACTCCTCCGTGGTACAGGACCAGGCTAATTTACAGGGATTATCCAAAAGCCAGAACAGACCCTGTTCTAGGACTAACCCTCCCGGCCCTAAGAGCTCCTAAGAGTCCTCTTAGCCTCCGTCCTTTCTCCAGTCCCACTCCCTGCCTCCACAGCAGGTCAGTGTGAATCACAGAGGGACACATCCGGCAGGCCACGTCACAGTTACTTTTCAGCGTCTCTGAGGGCCAGGAGTACCACCATTGGATTCACCTTCCATGAAGGTGCGCTAGCCCTCCCGGTCCTCCGTACTGGCCAGAGATAGGCAGCCTAGTATGGTGGACATGTGGGCTGCGCCCCCAGCGGGTGGAATGGAGTGTACCCCTTTTCTGGGGGGACGGTTATCGTGTCCTGTCTGGAGTCTGGGTGGGAGCAGGGGTGACCACCACTGGATCAGAGGCGAGAATCCCAGATGAGAACGAGACGAGAGGGGCCAGATGCTTAAGGCTGGGAGCGACAGGACGGGTGGGAAGAGGACGGGTGGCTCGAGAGGTCCAGCCGAGCCTGGCCGCGCAGGGGGAGCCGGGAGCGGGGTGGGCGGGGTAGGGCGGGCGCCACCAGGCGTGGCGCAGGGAACCGAGCAGAATGAAATGCAGATGCAAAACGTGCTCGTAAGAGTTTCCTCTCTCTCCCCATCTGCCAAAGCCGAGATTTTAATCTTTAATCCATGAGCAATCAGCGAGCAGCGGCGAATGGCACATTACAGATGTTTTACTGTCGCGGGCGCTCGCAGCTTCCGCGCTCGGCACAGGCGCGCCCGGCGCCCCCGCCCCGCCTCGCCCCGCCCGCCCCCACCCTCCCCCTGTGGTCCCTCTTCTCCCCTTCCCCGGTAGTCGTTTAACAACTTTCCCCTCACCTGCACGCTCCTGGCCTGCTGCGGCGTTGGGAGAGCGGCGCAGGGCCATTAACCTTTCCTAACGGACCTGGGGCTCCACTGGTGCGGGTACACGCAAGGGCCCTGGCGGGGCAGGGGCGGCACTCAGTATTGTGTCGAGGCGGATTCCCGGCCGGTCCAGGTTGGGGAACGCTGGAACAGGGGCACTGAGTGCCCCGCTAGCTGAGCTGCCCCACCCCCACCCCCTTCCCCGACCCTACCGACGGGGCCGCTCCTGGCTTCTGCGATTAGCGTTCCAGATGTTCAGTTGCTCGGGGGCTCCAACTTCCAGATGTTGGGCACCTCTGTTCTCATGCGTTGGACCACGATCCCCTCTGCATGATAAGGGAGATTACTTCCGTGGTCAGATCTGGAAGGCCCTAGGGAAATCTGGCAGGGTCGCGTCTTGTGAAACAGCTGATAAAATCCATTTCAGTTGGGGAGTTGTGGCCTCCTGCTACTTGGGAGCTTGAGCAAGAGGGGGAAGATGGAGCCCTCATTAGGCTCTGAGTCCAACTTCCTCTCCGGAATCCCCATAGGATCCCTGAAAGCCCCAGGGATGTACTCTTTCCCCAGCTCAGAAATCCTTAACAGTGATCCCAGTTTTCTAAGATATTATTTTTGTGATGGTTTGATTACTATATGTCACTTCCACTAGTTCATAACTTCCATGAGGTCAAAGACTGTTTTAATTCATTGTTGTGTTCCCTGGGTCTTAATACTGGGCCTGGCGCAAAGTAGATAATAAATATGTGTTGACAGAATAGAGAACTTGTACAGTCTGCTATAGTCTTGGATCATATTTTCTTGGGCCATTATTGGTGAAGACAGACCCTTCACCTCCATACACCTAAAGCATGCACACTCATCCCCCTCCAAAGACTTCCCAAACTGTAGCTCTTGTCACTCTAGTTAATAGCCCATACCCTCCCCTCCTTCCTTCATGATGGGTCTCTTCCATTCAACACACAGGATGCCACACAGGACACCAGGGCAAGAGTGTGTCCGACACTAAGCCAGGGCTCCTTTGGCAAGCTACCTTCTCTCCCCAGGCCCCAGGAACTAGGTCCCTCTGACTCAGAGTTCACCCACAACTCTTGGACATCCTCCCCATTTCCCCCAGCTGACTCCTTCTGTTTGCATGGCCAGACACCATAACTTCTCTGACACTTCCCTTCCCTAGTGGGAGATGTATCCCCAATCCAAGCCCAGTCCCAACCTAATCCAAAGCCCCATTTCACTAAGCAGGGTCCATTCCATCACCAAGACCCCAAGTCTCCCCCTCAGCTTCTGGTCATCTTTTTTAAAATTTTTAATGTTTGTTTATTTTCTGAGGGAGAGAGAGGACAGAGTGTGAGCGGGGGAGGGGCAGAGTGAGAGAGGGAGACAAGGAATCTGAAGCAGGTTCCAGGCTCTGAGCTGTCAGTGCAGAGCCCAGTATGGGGCTTGAACCCACAAATGGAGAGCTCATGACCTGAACCAAAGTCAGACACTTAACCGACTGAGTCACCCAGGTGACCCCAGTTCTGGGCTTCTGAGAAATAAAAGTAAGGGAAGGAGGTGGAGACTCTGAAATGTAGTGGATAAAGAGATGGAAAAGAAAAACCGGAGAGGAAACCTAGACAGTTGAAAGAAGAGATCCACAGCACAGGCAGGGGCAGAAACGGGCACAAGGAGAGGAAAGGGCGCCTGAGGGACAGAGGACAGAGGCGGATGCAAAGACAAGAAGGAGAAACAGAGATTGGCAGAGGCCACGGGAGAGGCCCAGGCAGGCGCTGGTGGAAAGAAGGACGGAAAGGAGGGAGGGTGCTGGCGGGGTGGTGGGGGACGGGGGTCCGGGAGGGCTGCAGAGTCGGGGCAAGAGCAAAGACTCGGGGCTGGAAGCAGAGCGTCGGGGCGGGAGACGCTAAAGGACGAGGGTCGAATCCGCACAGAGTCCGGGCCTGGCCAAGCCTCGGTGCCGGCTGTCGGAAGCCGCCCGCAGCCTAGGCCGCAGGGCCCACAGGCGGCCCTGAGAGGCGGCGGCGGCGGTGAGGGAAACCGGAGTGAGAGGCAGCGGAGCCGCGTGTGTGTTTTTATTATTATTATTTCTGATTAAAGAGGAATTCATCTCGTATCTGCCTCCTGCCAGGGGCCGAGGCGCCGCCATTGGGGTTAACGGTGCGGAAGAATACAAAAAAATTTCATTGAGGAGGATTATAAAAGTTACTAGCTGGAACATTAACAGAAGAGTAACTTGTAAAAAATGCAATATTACAATATTCACAAGGACGGCAGAGCGTGGTAAAGCTATAAAATTCAACATTAAAATCTTCCACAGCCTAGATAACCTAGTTAACAAACATGGTATTGGAACTACTTTTCTGTTGGGGCTGAGGGATACGAGCCGGGGGCTGATCACACCTAGGCGGCGGCGGGAGGGGCGGGGCGGCCCTGGGCTAGCCCCGCCCCTCCCCAGCCTCAGCCTCCTCCCCAAGGAAATGGGGATGACCCGGTCCAGTGCTGAGAGTGATGTACTTCACAACCTCCGGTAGGGCCGTACACTTGTGAGGCTACTTTTTGTGTGAAGTGCGAATTATAGCAGACAATTCACCCATGGATTTAGCCCTGCTGAATAGGCTATACATTTCTGTGATTGCAGAATGTGCATATAAAATGTATAAGAAAAGGATTGTATGTGTATATGAGTATATGTGTTCAGGGTGAGATATGTGTGCATGTGCAGAGATCCCAGGGATCTATGTGCATAGTTCTTGAGAACATATGTATGGCATGTGAATACGTACACAGGGCACAGAGCTTTGGGGTGCAGGGTGTGCACGTTCATAAAATGTATGTATGTCACGTGAGTATGTAGGGTTTATGTGAAGGTAAAAGATATGTGTCTGCAGAGCTTAGGTATTTACTAAGTATATGTATGTGCATGGTGTATTCATCTATAGGTCATGGTGTCATTGCAGGAAATTATGTATCTTTGCAAGGTGTATTTATTAAAAGAACATATGTTTGGTTCTGTGTGCATGCATGTGCAAGGTATATTATGACAGGGTATTATGTGCTTGTGAACACAGAATGTTTGTGCAAACAGCATAGAACGTATAATGTGTTAGCTATATGTGCAGAATACAGACTTATGCATAAGCTCTGTATGGGATAGCATGCACAAATGTGTACATGTGTGTCCAGGGCGTGTGTACATGAGTGCAGCATGAGTGTATGTGAATAGAGGGGATGTTTGTGAATGTGTGTGTCCAGGTATTTTGTGGATATTCAAGTATTTATAGGGCATCTGTATGTGAGCAGAATACATATATGTGAAAGACATGTGCATGTATATGTTACATGTTCATGACAAATATATAAACACCATGTGAGAAGTCTGAGTATGTGGAGTGTCCATGGATGTCATGGAGCATCTGTTTCTGTCAGGCCCCCAAGTACTTATAATGTGGTCATTAAAAGGATAGATTTGGAGACAGGCAGATTGGGACTGAATTATAGCTTTGTCATGCACTAAGTTTGACCTTAGTCAAAGTTAACCTTTGGTTGTTTTAGCTCCCCCAATTGCAAAAATGGGTATAGTACTAGCACGCACTTCATAGAGTTATTGTTGGAATTAGATGAGTTAATACTTGCTGTGGTAGGAAGAATAATGGCTGGCCGCCCACAGTGGTTCAATTCCTAATCCCCCAAATCTGTGATTATGTGACCTTACATGACAAAAGGGATTTTGAAGATGCGATTATGTTAAGGATTCTGAGATGAGAAGATCACCCTGGATTATCTGAGAAGGCTCAATGTCATCACAAGGGCCTTTATAAGAGAGCAGCAGCAGAGTCAAAGAGGATGTGAGGACAGAAGCAGAGATCACAGTGATGGAGCCGTGAGCCAAGGAGGGTGGTCGCTTCTAGAAACCGAAAAAGGCAAGGAAACTCATTCTCCTCTAGAGCCTCCAGAAGGAACACAGCCCTGCTAACCTATTTTAGACTTCTAACTCTCAAGAACCATAAAACAATAACTGGGTTTTGTTTTAAGCCACTAAGTTTATGGTACTTTGTTACAGTAGCAATAGGAAACTAGCACACTTGAAAGTGGTGCAATGGTGTCAAGTACACAGCAAGTACCTTCTAAGTATTTGTTAAATAAATGTCTTGGACATGACGCTTGAGGCTGTAGGGGAAGCCTAGTTTGTTAGTCAGTTGCCAGATTTGCCATCCCCATCTAAGACTGTCTTTGGATACCCTGAGCCCTCCAAGATTCTGGATCCTGCCAGAGCCTATGTTTTGCCAACACAAGCATGGATGCATGGTGGGGGGAGGGGGTTCCCTCAATATCTGCTTGTTTATTCTTCTTTAATCATGCACTGGAGTTCAGGCTAGTACTGGGAATCCAGGCCTGCGGCTGAGGGAGTTGGGGGGCAGGTGGAGAACCTATGGACTTTTCAGTGTTCTTGCTTTTTGGCTCAGGCTTGGCAGGAGGACAAAGTTGTCATGGGGGAAGAGAAACTTGTGTGGGAAGTTGGGCCTTGAGTTCCAGTGGAGTATACACTTGTCCTTGCACACAGAGAGCTACACCAGGTCACACTCAGTCACAATTTTAGCCATGGAACTTGAGCCATCAATAGGCCTTCAATAGGCCATGGCTCTCCCCCTACCTCTCTGCTTCTTTTGCTGTCTTCCTCCATCTCCAGCTTGGGGCCCCTGGGTAATACTCCCCCCCCGTGGTTTCCAGATGGGGACAGGGATTTTGGAGACATTGCCATGATATAATGGAATAAGTGGATTAATTTGCACCACAACATATTTTTAATTCATACAAGTAGTGTGATGTGTGAGTGTCAGTTTCCTCATCCACAAAAAGGGAACAGTAATAGTAATCCTTTCTTGCCTTCCTTGCAGGGCATTAAAAGACTCAAAAGAAGGGCACCTGGTGGCACAGTTGGTTAAGTGTCTGACTCTTGATCTCGGCTCAGGTCATGATCTCACAGTTTGTGAGTTCAAGCGCCCCATGGGGCTCTGTGCTGACTGTGGAGCCTGCTTCAGATTCTGTCTCTCCTTCGCTCTGCCCCTCCCCTACTTATGCGTGTTCTCTCTCTCTCTCTCTCAAATAAATAAACTTAATTTTTTTTTTAAAGAGACTCAAAAGAGAACATGCTCTACAATCGGTTGGTACTGTTAATGCCTGGGGCCCTGGAGCGGGACTCACATTTACTTGGAGGAAAGAAACAACTCTAGTTGCTCTTGGACATGGGGCAGCACAAGGACATAAATAGGGAGGGTGAGTCACAAGGATCTGAAGGACGATTGCTAGCAGATATCCATTTCTTTTCACCACGGAAGAGGACACAGGAGGTCTTTGCAGATGTGTCTGAACTATAGGGGCCACTGTACACTGGAGCAGACCCCAGGGAGGTGTGATAGAGCATTCTTGGGATGGGTCGACCATGGGTACAAACATAGGATTCAGAGTTCTCTATGTCCATTGAGATATTTAAGTCCTGAACTCTGGAATTCGAATACCCAGATAAGGATCTCGGCTCTACCACCTCCTGGCCAATGTAACTCTGGGCAGCTTAATTAACCTCGCTGTCTCAGCTTGCTCATCTGAAAAATGGGATAATAATGGTGTCTAATTCATGAAGTTGTTGTGAGGATTAAATGAGACATGAAATATTTATCTCAGTGCTGGCATGTAACAGGTTCCCGATAAATATTGTCATTGATGTCAAAGATGATATTAAGCATCATTCTCTCTTCTGGAAGAAGCAGGATGGTGCTGTGGTCTGTGAACCAGGGGTACCTGGTTAAAACTGAAGCTCCACCACTAACCAGTTGTATGAACTTGGAAACTGTGCAACTGGGGCGCCTGGGTGGCTCAATCGGTTAAGCATCCAACTTCGGCTCAGGTCATGATCTCACTGCTTGTGAGTTCGAGCCCTGCATCCGGCTCTGTGCTGACAGCTCAGAGCCTGGAGACTCCTTCCGATTCTGTGCCTTCCTCTCTCTCTTTCTGCCCTTCTCCCACTCTCTATCTCTCTCTCAAAAATAAATAAAACATAAAAAAAGTTTAAAAAAGGAAAAAAAAACTGTACAACTTTAATCCAAATGAGCCTCAGCTTCCTCATCTATATAATGGGGTAATAACTACCTCCAAGGGACATACCATGAGGATCAGAGTTAATAAACACGTGATCCAAAAGCCATAGCTGGCCTTCGCCTAGGTTTGCTCTGCCTATACTATAAATAGGTAAATCATGCAGTTACTGCAAAAGTCAAAATATACTGAACAGTGTCAAGGGAAAAAGTCTTCCTACCATCCCTGCCAGTTTCCTTGAGGCAACTACTATTTCCAGTTGTGTGCGTGTATGTATGTGTGTCTCTTCTCTCAGTAAATGGTACCTTACGCATTGTTCCATGCCTAACTTTTTCACTCAATTCACCTTGGAGATCTTTCCATATCTTTATATATACAAAGATTCACCTCATTCTTGGTTAAGGCTGTTATTCCATTGAATAGATGTGTCATAAGTCATTTAACTAGGCTTCTAATAATGAACATTTAGATTACTTCTAATCTGCAAACAGACCTGCAATGACTCTCTTTACACATTTGTCATTTGCCTTACACACCGTCTGCCTGCTTGGGTTTTTAAATTCTTGATAGTTTCCAATGAATTTCAAATAAAAACTAAGATTCCTGGGTGTTCTTTAAAAAACCAGACAATTAGGGGTGCCTGGGTGGCTCAGTCAGTTGAGCGTCCGACTACGGCTCCGGTCATAATCTCACGGTTCGTGGGTTCGAGCCCCACAGGGGGATCTGTGATGATAGCTCAGAGCCTGCAGCCTGCTTAGGATTCTGTGTCTCCCTCTCTCTCTGCCCCTACCCTGCTCGCATTTTGTCTCTCTCTGTCTCTCAAAAATAAATTAAAATGTTTTTTTTTTAAAAATCAGACAATTGGGATGCCTGGGTGGTTTAGTCTGTTAAGCGTCCGACTTCCGCTTGGGTCATCATCTTGTGGTTCATGAGTTCGAGCCCCATGTCAGGCTCTGTGCTGACAGCTCAGAGCCTAGAGTCTGCTTCGGATTCTGTGTCTTCCTCTCTCTCTGCTCCTCCTCTGCTCATGCTCTGTCTCTCTCTGTCTCTCAAAAATAAATAAACATTAAATTTTTTTTTTTTTAATTAGACAGGGGCGCCAGGGTGGCTCAGTCAGTTAAGCGTCTGACTTCAGCTCAGGTCATGATCTCACACCTTGTGAGTTTGAGCCCCGTGTCGGGCTCTGTGCTGACAGCTCAGAGCCTGGAGTCTGCTTCAGATTCTGTGTGTGTCTCTCTCTCTGTCCCTCCCCTGCTCATGTTCTGTCCGTCTGTCTCTCTCTCTTTCTCTCTCTCTCTCTCAAAAATAAATAAACATTTTAAAAATCTTTAAAAAAATAAAAATAAAAATAGGACAATTGGCATCACTGGTCCCCACTTCTGCATGACAGTCACATCCATTAGAGAGGCCTTGCCCTCTCCAGTTGCCCCAGAACCCCCCACCCTATTGGTCTTCCCAACCATTTCTGCCCTCACCGGCACTTGTGTTTATGAACCCCAGGTAAGAATTATGATAGATTGGATACAAATAGTATCTTGTCCGGTAGCCAAGGAACGCTAGTGTTACTCTTTCATAAAGAGGGGGATCACTCATCTACAGTCTTTGGAATGGGCCTGTTCTAGGACAACGGGTTCTTATAAAATGTAGTGGTCCTAGTGGTCCAAACAGGAAGAGGAGCTATGCTCAGAGGCTCCCAGCTGACACTCACAGGCTTCCCACAGCTCTGGAAGGAGAAGGGGATTCCTGCCCATATATCCTGCCCCATTTAATGAAATGAAGACTAACCCTCCAAGAGACCTGTGCTGGTCAATACACTAGCCATCAGCTGCAATTAAATTACATAATTAAATCAAATCAACTTAAATTTAAATTTAAATAAATAAATTAAATTAAAAAACCAGTTCCTCCATCACATTTGCCACTCTTCGAGTGTGGAATTGCCACATGTGACTAGTGGTCACCAGATTGAATAGCACAGATATAAAATATTTGCCCTATCACAGATCGTTCTATGGGACGGCACTGCTCTAGACTGGAATCTTCATGGAGGCAGGACTGGATATCTCTTGTCCCCACTGGAATCTCCAAGCCAAGCATGGAGCAGGCACAGAAGAGGCACTCAGCAGTGGCTGTTGAATTAATGACTGAGGAATGAATGAATCAACCAACCAGCTGCCCACAGGACACACAACCACAGGCTCCTGCACAGGCACCTACTGAGGCAAGCTTTTGATGGGAGACTGAGGATGGGCTAGGTCCGAGGGAACTCAATATACTACTGCTGGAGGCTGGCTGCCTCCAGGGAGGCCAGCAGGGCTCCCCCAGGGTGGAGGCCTAGAGAGAAAGCGGTCACCCACAGATGGTTGTTGGAGTCAGAAACCTGTGTTCTGACCCTTGCTGCTGTCCCTTTTGGTGAGGTCCTCCTTAGAATCTGAATAAAAGGCCTCTGAAAATAGCCCAGTGTCTGTGAATCTGAACTGGGGAAGCCTCACTCACTGCTGGGGGTCAGTGCAGAGCAAGCGGGGCACTTCCAGTAGCTAGATGGAGCCCCTGAGATCTTACTAGTGACTGGGGAACTCCTCCAACCAAGCCAGAAGTTCCAGAGGCTGTGCCTGCCTCAAGTGTGTGTATATGCTGAGAGAGAGGAGAGAGATGAGGGGCTGAGAATCTGGCTAAGAAGGCATGAGAGGGCACTGCGCATCTGCACACCTGTGTGTTTGGACCGTGTATTCCCCTGCACGCTCTGTGCCTCTGTATGTATTGGGGGCTATGTGTATGGAGAGATTGGCTATGTGAATGTGGTTAGGGGTCAGTGTTGGGGAATGTATTGAGGTTGTGGGTGTTGGGGGCTGTGTGGGGTATATGTGGTGTGGGGCTGTGAGTGTGTTGGGGTGTGTGTGTGTGTGTGTGTGTGTGTGTGTGGTGTGTAGTAGACTGTAGAGTGTGATGGGCAGGAACAGGTCTCTCATGTGGCCCCTCTTCATTTTCTTAGACTCCTGGATATGGGCCAGAGTTGGGCCCTCAATCACCCTGGGGAAGGAAGACCTCCCCAGTCAGGCAGGGGAGGCTCAAGCTGCCCTTCTTGCTTCTTGGATGGGGATGCTGACTGGGGATAAAGCAAAGACCCAAAGAGACAGATAGAGAGACAGGGAAGAAAAGAGGGAAAGACGTGACCATGACAGGGCCCTGGAGACCAGGTGAGGGGTTGGGGGTGAGGAGGGCAAATGAAAGACAGTGGGAGCAAGCTAGTGGGGAGGGAAAAAGAAGAGACCCAGTGGATCAGAGGCCAGAGGAAGAGCTGAGAGAGGGAAGAGAGTGGGAGAGACAGGAGAGAAAGAGAGATTGATGGGGAGTGGGGAGAAAAGAGAGAGCGCGGTGGGGGCAAGCGGAGGCAGCGGATCAAAGGCCAGAGTCGGGGCCCGCGTCCTGGGGCGAGGGGAGGGGAAGGAGGGGCGAGGGGAGGGGGCCCGGCGGGGGGAATTGCCAGGCGGGCGCTCGGGCGCTCCGAGCGGCGCGGCTCCCCGGGGAGACGGCAGACACTTTGCGGAGATGTTACTCCGGAGTTGGAGACGATGATAAATATGATAATTTGTATAAAATCTGAATGGGTCTTGTTTTCAGGGAGAATGCCTCGGATGATGAATGGGCCCGGCTCTCAGATAGATGGCTGATAAAAAGTGTATTGGATTGTTGAGAGCGATTTTAATTCTCATTCTGTACCTGCAGATGCCGCGGCCGCCGCGCGCGGCCTCCTCCTCCCTCCTGCCCACTGCACAGGGCGGCCGGCGGCCCGGCCGGCCTCGGCGGCTCAGGAGGCTTCTGAAATGACTCTAATTACAGAGTTATTAATTTTAAGAGGAGGGTGAGCGGGGGGTTTATGATTATTAATCGAGCGCCGGCGCGCGGCGGGCGGGGCAGGGTGGGCCGTGGGCGAGCGCGCTCGGAGCGCGGAGGACGCACCAGGCCCCCGGGCAGCCCGAGCGTCGCCGGCTCCTCGGCGACAGCGGCCAGACCGGCTTCGGACACCGGCCGGGAGAGGCCGAGTCCTTTCGTGCGCACTCCGCACCCCTCACCCCTACCCCTAATCCGACCCGGCGGCCCAACCTCTCGGCCTGGACAGCTCGCCTCCGCGCAGCCGTGGGTCCGGCCCTGCGCCACGGAGACAAGTGGGTCCGCAGCCCCAGGCCCAAGAGGCACGGCTCTGCCCGGAGAGGCGCACCTCCCAGCGCTCAGTGCCCACAGGTGCCGAGGAGTGGCCGTGAATCCCGAACTTGTGACCCAGGCAGTTCCAGCTCCTTCAAACACATGTGGTAATGACATTTAAGGATGGTCCCTGTGCATGTCAGAAGCCGCGCCAGCGCTCTAATGCGTGCAGAGGGGACGTGCCTCCCACTTCACAGATGAGGAAACTAAAACTTGGAGAGTAACTTGTCCTTGGGAAAGGATATATTTATCTCACGGATGCTGAGGGCAGAGCCCCCCTCCCCTCCCCCCCACTGCCCAGCCACCAAGTACTCAACAACTTTACCTGATGAAGACCTGGGGTAGGGGACAGGAAGGGAGCAGCAAGAGAGAAAGGTCCTCTCTCATTTACATCCATCCAGTCACCCTCGCTAAGTGCTGGCTCTGAGTGATTGGACTCTAACACCCTATCTTGGAGGAAGGTTCTCAAGAGACAAGGCTGCTCCCTGGGAAGCAGACACCTAAAAGTCCATAAATGGTTTTGCTCTGTGGGCCTGGTACTTTGGGAATAATATCTTCCTTGCTACAGTGACTATTCTTAAAGAACTCACAGGTAAGGAATTGGTTAAATTCCAGTAAAAAAAAAAAATGGGCCTCTCCAATACAGGCCCAGACCTCTCCTCTCATACACACACACACACACTCATTTCTGCTTCATTCTTCCTGGATGGGTTAAGAGTGTAAATAGTTTCCGCAGGCCTGGAAAATTCCAGAACTTCAACTTCTGTCTTTTGGCAGACATAACTCCTGCTCAGAGCAGGGGAAAGAACGACCTCTGTGGGCCTAGAGCAGGGAGGGACTGTAGGCAGTTCCAGCACAGAGCGGGGAGGGCAGCTCTCTGGCCCCAGGGAAGTCAATTGTAAGGACAGCCATAGTGCCTGTCATGGGAACCCAGCGGGGCCAGTGGAGAGGATGGGCTCATGAGCAGGGTCCTCTGTGTTTCCCTGCAGTTCCATGGGGCACCTTGGTCCAACCTCTGGGGATCAGTATGGGACAACCCAGGTCAGGCCTGGGGGCGGCAACTCTTGGCCCAAAGGCTGAGTCCAGCCAGAGTGGAGCTGCAGGCCTGGAAAAGCCTGAGGGCTCCTAGAGAGGGACAAGGCCTGGCTGGCAAAAGTCAGAGGCTCCCAATACACAGCGCAGCTCTTAGGGTGGGGCTCCCAGCTTCCTGAAGGGCTGAGTGAGGGCTTGGTGGCCCTGCAGCTTCACAGACTTGTCCGGCCTGGTCACAGGAGCCAGCTGAGTTTCGGATTCAGAGGCGCTAGGCAGAGATGAGAAAAGAGCATGGAGGTGGTGAAAGGAGCCTGGTGTGAGAATCTGCAAGAGAGAGGGGAGAAGGACTCCTGGGTCCCACCAAATAGATGCCTTGAAGAAATCCTCTCAGACCCATCCAACCTCTGAGCCACAACCAGTGCCCCTCCTCCCCCTGACTTCTCTCTGGGCCCCAAGAATATCTAGTACTGCATGTGCTTAAGAACGTAGGTTATGGAAGCAATGTCTGGGTACGGATCCTACTTTTGCTACCTCCTCACTCTGTGATTGTGGACAAGTTGCTAAAACGCTCTGTGCCTCAGTGTCTGCATCTTTAAAATGGGCTTAATAATAATGGATGTGGATTAACGGAATTAACATGTGTCAAAGCACTTAAAATAATGCCTGACATACAGTAAGCCCTCAGACATGTTTGTTGTTTTTATTGTTATTATTAACTTTGCTCTAGTGGGGCACCTGGCCTTCCTGCTGGATTATCTTCTCCAGACTGTCTCTATATTATGCTCTTTGCACCCCCTGACACTGCGTGCCTATGCAGAAGAAAATGCCCAATCAGTGCATGCAGAGGTCTGGGTCTGGGATGGGCATGGGAAATGAACTAATGTGGTCAGACATTATTGCTAGGGGTTAATATATATGCCTTATTTAATATCACCCAACAATTCCACAAGGCAAATATTCTTGTTCCCATTTTACAGATGTGGACACATAGGCTCAATGAGTTCAAGGAATGTGCCCAAGGTCACATAACTGGTCTGTTTTAGAACTAAGAAAGACGGGATCTACCTCAGCACTACCTGGCTTCATTTTTCACTCTGGGATGCCGCCTTTTTCTACAGTGCACCTTGTTCTATGAGGCTGCCTGGTAAGGCCAGGCGATGGGGAGGAAAGTGTTCCCTCCAGACAAGATACATGGATTTGCACTTCCGTAACTTACAGGGGGAGGCTTTATGAGAGGAAGGGGATGGCGAGTGAGGGGAGGGGTCAGAGTTGAGACTGAAGTTATCCAGAGACTTCGACAGATCTTAATTTATCATCTCACCCCCCCACACACGCGCGCACACACACACACACAATCTGTGCCCAAGTACTCACCATCCTGCTTCTACCTCTCACATCTCTTCTCTATCGCCCTTAGACTTGTTTGTTCTGAGACCTTCCATCTTCTCTTGCTGAGAAGACTGCTTGCCCAGTCTCTGCTGCTCTCTGTCTACCTCCCGCCCACTGTCCACACCTGCACAGTGGTCTTTCTGCTCCAAATCAGATCTCGGATTTTCTTTCCCTGCTTAAAGTCCTTCAATGGCATCCCATGGCCTAAAGGAGAAATCAAAACTCCTTAGCAAAAGTGCTCCTTGATCTAGACCCTGTCTACCTCCCAGTCTTGTTTCCCTTGTCTTACCTTTGACCCCAGTATTGGCCTCACAGAGCTCTCCACCATCCTCCAACTAGATGGGTTTTTGTCCCCTCTCCATGCCTTTGCCCCCAATCTCCTTCTGCTTGGGAATATTCCAACGAGCTATACTCTGCATCTAGTATACACCTAATCATCTTGCAAGACCCCATCCCCTTTATGAGGCATTCTCTGACATTCTCTGTGTCCCACATCTTGACCCCTTCTGGAGTTTCTTGGCAAAGCTCTCTCTTTGCCACCAAATACTGTCCTCCTTGAAAATGGGGGCTGTGTGTGATTTAGGCTCTGTGATCCTGGTGTCCATCACTGAGCAGACCAAGGTGGACTGACCAACTGGCTGTTGTCCTCTGAGCTGGTTTAGCTTGGTCAC
Source organism: Cryptoprocta ferox (assembly GCA_028646485.1). Classification (NCBI taxonomy): domain Eukaryota; kingdom Metazoa; phylum Chordata; class Mammalia; order Carnivora; family Eupleridae; genus Cryptoprocta; species Cryptoprocta ferox. Next base: position 55,212,373 of record CM053561.1, read on the forward strand.
TGCCTCCCAACCTCCCTAGCCCAAAGGGTTTTGATCTAGGTTTTGTCCTGTCTCCATACAAAAGTAGGAATGGACTGAACTTTCAATCTTCCTCCTGAAGGTCTTTTCATCCAACTCCTCTCTACTCCAGTTCCGTGCCTGCACAGAGCCTGCCAGAGAAGGCAGGGGAAAGGGGCAGAAGGGGGGAGGAGAACTGGACTGGACTGGACCACATCGACCTGGAAATCCCAAGGGCTGAACATTTTCCCGGCGCTAGTCACTCCAGGGGCGAAGCCTTCCTCTCCTCACCCTCGGTCCGACGTGCACAGAGGCCACCAGCGGCCCTGTCGGGGTCTCAGTCTTTAGCCCGACGTCCTGGAGGAGCCACCGCACCAGGTCTCACTCACAAAGAGCGAGACCGGGGAGGGAGCGCCTTTGTCCGTGCTGTGACCCCGTCAGACCGGAGAGGAGACACTCCCTAACATCCTTGCTCCTTCCTTTCCCTCTGGTCCACATTTCCACTTTTCATCCCTCTCTGCTTCTCTTCTGCACCTCTCCCCACCCTTCCCCGCTTCTTCCTTCTCTTCTTTCCTCTCCTCCTCCCCACTCTGCCCGGGGCGGATCAGTGCGGGGCCTGGCCCCTAGAGCTAGAGGAATCAGCGCCGCGCCTCTCCATCGCCGCGGGGAGGCGGTTCGGGAAATGCGCCCTCCACTGGCGCCGGGGCGCGGTTCTCGCCGCCGTTACTTTTTTCTCCTCCAAGCAGAGCCGGGCGCGCGGGCCTGGGCTCTGCAAGACGGGGCGGGGGTGGCGAGTTCTCCGAGGCTCTGCCGAAGAACGGGCCCCGGGGGTCCTCGCTGCGGGGACGCCGAGGGGTCTGAGCTAAGCGGCTGAAGCCAGCCCGCCCCGAGTTCCCGCGTCCTTTCGCACTGGGGCAGGAGTCCTAGGCGCCCCACGCGCGCCTGAGAGCCTTGCGCCTTTTCATCTACCCATCCCCTCCTCCGCCATGGATCCGGGGTGACACCCGCACACGCAAACACCATGCCTTCCAGGAGCAGATACTCCTGTGTGCCTAGCGCCCTGGAACTTCAACTTGGGAGTTGAATTCTGCACGCGACCCAGTCTAGAGCCCCGAGTGCGAAGGCTGCGCTGCCCGCCAGGCCTCCCGGGTCTGTGGCCCTGGCGCGAGATCCCTGGCCGCCGCGGGGCGCGTTTTCACGGCCGAGCCTCTCGCAGGGGAGTTTTTGTAAATAAAAACGTTTGCTCTTTTGGTTTTCTTTTATTTTCTTTATTCTTTTGTCCCCACCTTCTTAATCCTCCCCTCCCCTTGCCCTCCTTTCTTTTTTAACTTCTCTTTCCCCTCGTTTCCCCTTTCTTTTCGTTCGCTTTTATTTCTGCCTCTCTCTGTCCGTCTTTCTTTGTATCTCCCTTGTTTATTTTGGTCCCTTCTCTGCCTCTGGGTCCCTGACTTTCTTTGGGTCTCCCTTCCCGGACCCTTCTCTGTCCCTAGGCTAGGGTCGCGCCATCTCTCTGCCTCTTTTTCTTTTTTTCTTTCTTTTTTTTTTTTTTTTTTTTTCCTCCTGACTCCGCTCCTCTTTCTCACTTTTTCGTTCTCCCGGCGGCCCCTGTCTGGTGGGCTCGGGTCCGGCTCCCTCGCCGCCGCCGCTGCCGCGGCGGCAGTGATTTATTCGCCTCACCCGGCGGAATCAGGTGCTGAACCGAGCCCCGGAAAGAGGGAACAGATTTCTCCCAGGAAGGGTTTTGTGAACTAAACGATGTTAATTACGGGGAGGGGGACGCGCTGCCCGAGGTGGGGAGGCGCGCCAGGCCGAGGGCGCCAGGCGGAGGGGAGACGCCGGGGCCGGGGCACGGCCCTCCCAGGCCGCCTCCCCGGCCTCCTCCCCTGCGGCTCTCGCCCTGGCTTTCGCCTTTCCCTGGGAACTTTCCTGTCTGAGTTAACTATTAACCGCTGGCGAGAGGCAATTTTCTTCGGAATTCAGCGATTTCCTTTCCGCGGTGGAGGCAGATTAACATGCAAATGGGAGATGCTCGGCTTGAGTCTGCGCGCGGGCGAGGATGCCTCTGTCCCTCCAAACGGTGTCCTTCGCGACCGCGGAAAACTACAGCCCGCCCCCCCGCCGCGTGCCGACGCACGAAGCCGTGACCAAGCCAGTGCCCGGCCGGTGCCCGGAGCGAAGGTGGAAAAAGCCGAACGCTCGTGCTTGGGGGCGGGGTTGAGGGGGCAGCTTAACCGGGGCAAGCCCGGAGAACCTCCGAGGAGCCCGCCACCAACACAGCCTGGTCCCTACTCGGAGCCCCCAATGCGGGGACGCTCGTGGAGGCGTGGGCAAACTTTCCCGCCTCCAGAACCCCAAGACTGTGCCTCACTTCCTCCCCCTTCGCCGCTGCCGAGCACCCCAACACACATGCACACACACCCTGCCCTGGCTCATGACCGCTGCAAACTTTGTCAAACTTGAGCCGCCGGGCACAAACTCCTCGCCTGTCCGTCCTTTCCTCTTTTGCCCCGGGCCGCTCTTCCTGGTGTGGGCCGGGAGGGGTTCTCGGCTTCCAGACCGGGGCGGGGCTGGGGGGAGGCAGTTTGTGAAAGTGCTGGCCTGGCCTCGCTGGCATGTTGGCCCCTGCCGCCCTCCAGGCCGCCGGACACCCAACGCGCTCCAACGCGGAAGGCGCTGTTGGGTGCCGCGGGGGGCTCGGCAGGGCCCTGGCCGCCAGCCCCGCCGCCGCCGTCCGGGCCCGGCCTCCCCGGGGCGCCCGGCCGGCCCCTCACTATTGCGTCGGGCCGTGCTGGGGCGCGGAGCCCCGGTTCAGGGCTGCCAGGCCCTCGCCAGCCGTCCTCTCTGCGTTCCCAGTCTTTGCAGGTTGTTTCCCCACAGCCCATGCCCTGGGTTTTGCTCTCTCTCGCCGGACTCGCCGGCTCCGTCTCTGGCGGGGCTGCCTCTGTCTCTCCCTGTCTCTCTGTCTCTGTCTCTCTTGTTTGTTTCAACGCGAGGACACTGATTGCGCCTTATGAAGTTCTAACTGGTTTTGTGTCAGGAAGATCTTTCTCGCTGCTACCCAGCCTGGCGTGACGGATTAAACATCAACTAGTTAAATAAAAATTAATATCAACTGCCTCCTAACTTCTAATGTCATGTTGTTTATAACTAATGAACTGATTAGGGGATAAACACATCACGAAGACATTCGGCTCTCCTGCCTGGGCTCAGCCGCTGCCCGGTGCCCACTCCCCGGAGCAGCCTGCAAGCTGCCAGGCCAGAAGGAGGGCGGGAGGCCGGAGGGGCTGCGAGTTCCCCGGGGCTGGCTCCTCGGACTGCCTTGGTCTCTTTCCCGCTCTTTCTCTTATCTTTCTCTTTCCCTTCCTCTGTATGTTTCCTTTTCTCAGTCTCTCCTCTTTTCCTTTGCTTCTTTCTTCTGTCTTCCTCCCTTTCATTCTTCTCCGTCTTCTGCTTCTCTGCAGAGACCAGTGCATCAGACTGTCCCCGGTTGTGTCTGTCTGTCTGTCTCTCAGTCTGGGCCCCATGCCCTCCTTTCGCTGTGGGAGTCTCTACCTCTCTCTTCCCCTGTCACCCCCCCCCCTCATTTGGATTCATTTCTCTCCCAGCACAGAGTGTAATGATTAAAAGCATCCTTGTGACCCGGCTTCCCGCCCTGCTACAAAGCTGGAGGCTTCTAGTTCTCTCTCAGCGCCTAGTGAGAGACCTACACCCCCTCCTCAGCTATTTAGGGGAGAGAGGAGGGACCTAGAATAGGTGGGGTTGTGGGGTTTTTTTTAAATTTCTCCTGTAATTTAATCTGGAATGGGAGGGAAAAAAATAAATGTGATTTTTAAAACTTTTACCTTTCCTCTTGTCCCAGAAGCAATTAATACAGGTTCAAGTGCTAAATTTAATTTTCAAGGAGAGAAAAACTGCTCTGATGTTCTTCTTCCAAGGCCTTCAGAGCCCCATCCACACACACCCATCTCACCAGCCAGACCCAGCCTGATCTGAATGAACAGCCCCCTGCAGGGCCCTTTCCCTAAAGATACTTAAACCAGATCACAATTGTCATGATGACAACAATAAGTCAGGAGAGCAAGTAATCACAGACCTGGCCTCAGTGATTTTTTTTTTCCCTAAGAAGCCACAACATTTAAACTTGGTTTGCCCTGGACCGCGGGGTCTGACAAGACAATAACAACAGAAAAAGCTTTTAAAACCAATTTAGCACACGTGAAAATGTAATTCTAATGAAGAATCAATAGACTGGTGGTTCATTTTTCCTGGGACTCCTTGGAGAACCTGAGAGAGACTTTCAATCAATGGGGCGGGCAATGAGCAAAAGGGCCCAAGAGACGGTGTGGGACAGGGGTGAGGGCTGGAAGACAAAGAGAAGCAGAGCCTGAGGGAGGAGGCTGGAGGGAGGCTGAGGTACAAAAGCTGGGCCCTTTGACTGGCATCACTTTGCAGGCTTCCGGAGTCCCCAAGGCTCCCAGAGTATCAGAGCCGAGAGCTAAGAAAGCTCTTTCCTCCTCTTGGCCCTCTGGTCTGCGACAGGCTACTTAGCACAATGGCCTCGGCTGCCTTCCCCTGGGCTTAGCCCCCAGCCCTGGCACTGCCCCAACCCTGGGCCCTGCGTTCAGGTAACTGTGACTGAGCTGGCTCAAGAACAGGTAGGGACACTGATCCAAGTGTGTGTTCTCCCCAGTTCAAAACACCTGGTTCTCCAGTGGGTGCCTCCCTGCTATGTGTGTATCTGGAACATTGGGGTCTCGATTCCTGTCTCTGATAATACAGAAGCAGGAGAAACAAATGTGTGTGTGGTCGGGCCTCACATTTTATAAATCACGTCCACGCAAGTTATCTCCTGAGAGCCCTGGGAGAAGTGCAAGGGTTATTAGCACTATTTTAAAGAGGCAACAAAGGCACAAAGAAGTATGCAGGGAAGGTGTGATTCAGCAAGCCAGGGCCCTTGTGTGTGACTGGGCGTGGTTCTGAGTAGGTGACAGGGTAAGAGGCAGTGTGTGTGAATATCTCACGTGTGTAAAATTGTGACCACATAAGTGTGCTTTGTGTGTCTGTGACACTAGGGTTTCATTTATGCATGTTACTCTCCCATCCTTGTTCTTGGTAATGTTGCTCTGTGTATAACAAAAAGTAAAACAAAAAAAATTTTTTTCCATTAAGTTTTTTGTGCTCTCAGTTAATCACTGTTTAATTTAAAAAAAGAAGAAGACAGAAAAGACACACCGGCAAAGTCTGATGTTTAAAATCACAAATGTTGGCCAAGATAATTTGCCCATGACTTTCCTAAAAAGGGTAGAAATTCTTGTTCCTGTAGGAAGATTTTTAAAAGTTGAGGAACCAGGATACAGGTTTGCCTCTGCCTGCCCCCCCCCCCGCCCCACCACCAGCTTCCTGTCCCTGGTTGCACAATCTTTCTAGAGGAACTTTTGTTGAAGTGGATGGGACTCCCAGAGAACCTAAGTGGGCTACTGGGCCCCATGAACCTGAGCCCTGCCCTTTGCCTTAGTGTCCGCTGCCTGGGGCCTGGAGGTGTGTGTACAGGAGAGGAGGTCAACCAGAGACCCTGCCTGCACACTGGGGCTTACCCAACACTTTCCTTGCCAGCCTCTCAGTGTTCCTCAGCACATATGAGCAAGGCAGAGTGAAAGTGGAGGCCCAGGGTGGGCAAGTTCCTGGAGATATAACGCAGGGTAAATTAGAAAGGGTACATGGGGGTAGGAACGGGAATATAGTGCTTGAGAGGTGTGCAATCGTGTAAGAAGTAGAAGAGAATGCATATGTGTAAAGTGGTATAGGAGTGGTCTGAGGAGAATTTGTGACAAAGGTGTGAGGTGTAAATTCCAGGTGTGGGAGGGTATGATGTGGAGAAAGCTAAAGTGAGCCTTTGATCAGGACTGAAAGCATGAGTGCTTGGAGACCGTGTCAGTCTGAGGGTCCAAGAGACTTGGGGTAAGAGGACCAGAATGTTTTGGGACGGTGTGGCTCAAGTCGGTGGTTATTTGAGTGTGGCAGGAGCTTGGGAGAGCTCTGGTCATTCTCCCTTCCTCCCTTTCCTGAGACCCTGATCACCTCCTTAAGGGCAAGGAATCCAAGACTTTTTTCCTTTTATTCTAAGTTAAAGGAAAAAGGAGGAGGAGGAGGAGGAGGAGGAGGAGGAGGAGGAGAAAAGGGAATAGAGGAAGGAGGAGGAGGGGGAAAAGGGGAGGAGGGGGGAGAGAGGGAAGGGGATGGAGAGGGAGAGGAAGGGGAGGACTAAGAGGAGGAGAGGGAAGAAGGAGAAGAGAAGGAGGAAGAGGAGAACTAGGATGAGGAAGAAGAAGGGGACTAGGAGGAGGAAGAAGAGGATGAAGAGGCGGTGAAGGAAGAGGAAAAGAAGGGGAAGTGGAAGAAGAGGAAGAAGGAAAAGGAGGAGGAGCAGAAGGAGAAGATGAGGATGAGGAGGAAGAAGAGGAGGAGGAGGAGGAGGAACATGAGGAGGAGGAGGAGGAGAAGGGGAGGAGGAAGAAGAGGAAGAAGAAGGAAGAGGAGGAAGAGAAGAGGAAGAAGAGGAAGAGAAGGAGGAGGAAGAGGAAGAGGGAGAAGGAGGAGGAGAAGAGGAAGAGGAGGAAGTGGAAGAGGAAGAAGAAGAGGGAGGAGGAGGAGGAGGAGGCGGAAGAGAACAGGAGAGCTTGTGAAGAATTTAGTGAGCAGTTCCAAAATATATGGATGACAGGGACCTTCAGGGAGCGACTATGTGTTCCGACAAAGTTGGGATGCCTTTGTAGGGATCTTGGAAACCCAGGCTGAGACAGGGGTTGGGGGTGGGTGGCAGGCTGGGGAGCCCAGTGGTGGGGAAAGCAGAATGGGGCGAGGCCGAGAGTTGAGGGGAGGGAGCCACACGAAGTTGGGGAGTGCACGAGAGTGAGGACGCCCCCGCGTGCGAGGCCGCGCGGCAGACGGGGTAGAGTGTGACAGTGAAGAAGAGAGGGTGGGGTGAGAGGGTGTGCCCGCGTCTAGGCGGGGGATTCGGTCTCTGGGTGCCTGCGGCGGCGCGGGCGGCGGCTGGCCGGCGGCTGGCTCGGGGCCTGGGCGCGTGTGCGCGCGTGTGCGCGGGGCGGAGAGCCGGGGGCTCCTCCGCGCGAGGCTGTGCCTCGGCGAGGGCGGCCGTGTGAACGCGGGCGCGGGCGGGCTCAGCGCCCAGGCGGCGGGCAGCCTGGGTTATCTGAGCCGCTCGGTCTTGGGTGACTGCGCCCAGATCTCGGGGCGGCGGCTGCACAGGCGAGACGCGCTGTCGGGCCGCGGCGCAGCGGAGGAGCAAGTCCGGGGCCCGGACGGCAGCGGCGGCGCGCAGAGCATGGAACAGCGCACGGGCCGGGCAGGTAAGAGCGAGGAGCAGCGACCCGTCTGAGCCACAGGCGACGGGAGGGGGGTGGGGGTGGGGGTGGGGGTGGGGGGACGGGGTGAGAAAGATGGGGCTGCCCAGCCGAGGACAAACCTCACTCCTCTTTCTTTCTGTGC
>CM053561.1:55219975-55467238 GCA_028646485.1 Cryptoprocta ferox
GGAGAGGGAGAAGGTTGGATCAGTTTCCAAGAGTTTTCCAAATAATTCCATAGAGGTCAAGGACCAACTCCAGCCCCCTCCTTTTTTTTTTTTTTTTTTTTGGCCTTGCTCTTCATCTTTCCCAAAGCTCTCCCCCTTTAAGCAGCCCCCCCCCCCACCATCTCAGGTTCTAGTTTTTTTTCAGCTGACAATCCAGTTTTCCCCCTCAGCACTGGTCCTCCTCTAAGCTTCTTGACCCAGTCCCTGGGCTGCCTCCATTCCCCCTTAGGAGCCTGGTACTCACTGGGGAACCTGGGCCCCCAGGAGGGTCAACTGTGGCCTCCTGGGCCTTGAGGGCCCTGGGCCACCCCTCCGCACCAGAGGTTTAAGTAGGGAGATCAATAGCAAACAGTTGTAATGATCTAATTAATTATGGCAAAATTAAAAGCGAGTACAAAATCAATCTCTGATGGTGTTGAAGATGGAATTCAATTGAGAGCCCATCTGTGCACGCCCTCGACCGTATAAATATGCAACCCAAGGACAGACCTAATGGCTGGGCCTTCCTGGAAACCTCTCTCCCCCTTTCTTCCTCCCTGATATGGGGCTTCTCCCTCACCCGCTGCCTCTATTTTGCCTCCTACTACCTCCTGCCCCACCCCTCCTTCTTTCCCGGTCTCTGCTCAGGCTCCCGACACTCCCACTTTTCCATTTTCCTTCTCCGAAGGAGCCTTTTCCTGCCTTGCAGGCCTGAGGTGCGTGGATCGCGTTCCTAGCCCCAGCAAGCTTTCCCGCCGGTGCAGCCAGGCCCTCTCCAAAGCGCCTCGGAAAAGAGAAGGCAGAGCGGTGGGGGGCATCCTTGAGCGCCGGTCCGGGCCATCGCCCCAAGTTTCTGGGTGGGTGGGACACTCCAGAACGGACCTGGGCGCTGACCCCGGGGCTCTTGCGCCTACCTGCGCCAGGCCTGGTAGCCGCTCTCCCGGCACCGGTGGGAGAGGGGCCGGGCCGACCAGCTATGTACCACACTCCCTTTCCCTTCCCTCCTTTTCCCGCTTTGGCCGGTGCCGGGGTCGCGCTGCAGCCAGCCAAGGCTTGGGGAAGAGTGCGGAGTTGCTGCGGAGCTGTGCAGGAGGTAGGGCTGTATTTGAGGGAAGGAAACCACCTTTCCCTTCGAGGTGGCCCCACGGAGTCCCGGAGTCTTCCGCCTACGGAGCCTCTCTCTCTCTCTCTCTCTCTCTCTCTTTCTTTTTTCACCGCCCCCTCCCGTTCCTCTGCCCCAATTTCTTCCTTCGGCTTGTCTGGCCGTGGCACCACTCCCCGGGGGCTCCGCGTCCCCCAGACGGCCCCGGCGCCCTCTTTGGCCTCACCCGGCTAGTTCAAAATGACAATGACATACGCGCGCACAAGCGAGCGTGCCTGGTTGCCGCCCTGGCGCAACCGCCGCAGCCGGGTGTACGAAGGATGCGGGTTTTATTTAGTCTCGCTGAGCCAGATCCCGAGCAGCGAAAACCACCAGGAAAAGGCGAGGTATGGGGGAAGGAGAGATACTCCGTAACTAGGTCAATTGTGGTCTTTGGCCATCGTCGCCTATACCCCTAGAATCATAAAAATAAGACGTTTATTTGATGTCCATTGGCCTGTCCTAGCTGGTCCTCTGCCTCTCCCTCCTGGGGCTCTGAGCCCACTCTCTGGCCCACACTGAGTTCCCAGGTTTCTTTCTGCCCCCCGAGACCCCTCCCACTCCCTGGTCCTGCCGCCGGGGCCTCAGAGCCTGGGGGAGATACAGCCCGATGCCTCCCCGCCCTCTTTTGCCAGGCCTCCTCACCCCGTTATTAATTGCGGTGTTGACCTGCAGGATTGATTGGCGGCCCCGCAGGAAGAGGCTGAGAAGGCCTTGGCCTCGGAGCAGCCTCTGCTGAGGGCAGGGCGGGGGGGGGGCGGGGGAGGTGCTGGATATGGGTCCTGAGCTCCTATCTCAGCCCGGTCTGGGACACAGCTGTTTGCCCAGACACCCTTCTCCACCCCCTCTCACACACACCTTCCACGAACCCTCACAACACACACGCTCACACTATCCCCTCACCAAGAGATGCTCAGCCCCCAAGGAGACCCATCAGAAATTCTCCTTAATTGATTTAGAAATGGAAAGAGGCTTCTTCCCTCTATTACTCAGTTTCTTCAATACGTTCGTTAGCCGCGGGTCTAGACCTCACCGCCGGTCCAGACATGGCGGAGCGAACTACCGGGACCCGGGCTTTTTTTCTGTCCAAGATTTACTTTGCATCTTTTTTTTTTTTTCCTTCCCTAGGAACAGTTACAGAAAGTTAAATAATCCTGGATGCCGTGACCCTTAGTGTCTCAAACCAAAGCACTTTTTCCAGAAAGAGCCCTCGTCCTGGCTCCCGAGGGATTCGGTGCAGCCCTTTTGTTTCAAGTTCGGGGAGTGGACGGCTCTGGACCTCGGAGGGTGGAGGGAGGAGGCTTGCAGCCGCCTGGGCAGGGGGGGTCTAACCCTGCAGCGGAGACCCTCCCTCCCCACCCCCACCCCGGCCTGTCTAAACCTCCGTGCGTGCGCGCGCGCGCGCGCGCACACACACACACACACACACACACACACTCTTACACGGCCCCCACAGCCACAGCAACACCCTTCGCCCCGAACCCAGGTCACAGGCCCGCGGGCCAAGCACCCGAGCGGGAGTGAGCCCCCGGCCGTCCGGGCTCTGGGCTCGGGTGGGCGGAGGCGGGAGGAGTAGACAAACCTCAGCCGGTCCCCCGAGATACCCCTGTGCCTTGGTTCTCCCCCTGTCTCAGCCAGCCCCTCTCTCCCCGGTTTTCCCCTCTCCCCTCCGCTCCGGTCCTTTGTCTCCAGCCACTCCGCGGCGCCAAGCAGCCTGTCCCCCGCCTTGGCGGCCCTGCCCTTCGCTTCCCTGTTTCGTTGGCGGGTCTCCCCCTGCCTTACCCGCTCCCGGCTCTGGCGTGTTCTCCGCCTGCACCTCGCATCCACACCGCGGCTGGGAGAGGAGGAAGGGAGGGCTGGCGCGCCGCGGATGGATCCGGCAGAGTAGATTTGGTGCTTGCTCGCAACTCCGGAGAAACTCAGCCCGCCGGGGTGCTCCCGCCCCTCTCCAACTATTCCTCAGCGCTGCGGAGCCGCGCGCCCTCGCCTGCGTTTGGCCCCTTCCTTTCCTTGTGCATTGGCTGTGGCTCTTTCGCTCCCCCTGGCATGCCCAGCATCTGCAGTTGCGCTCCCCCACCCTGCCCTGCACTCCACTCCCTTTCGGCTGCCCCCTCTCACCGCAGCCCCCTACTTCGCGGTGGCTGCGGCGGGTAGAGCCTAGAGCCGGGGCGGTCCGGGGGCCGCAGGCACTGTCTCCCTCCACCCCAGCCAGGTCAGGCTGCAGGCTCAGGGCCTGGTTAAGAGGGTTAATCATTACTTCGCCACCGACAGGGCCTTCACTCGCACTCTCTCACCCGGGCTTGGGGAGGAAGGGAAGAGATAGTTGGCCGCATGGGGACCTCGGTTTCGCCCAAACCAACCTCTTCGGGCCTTCCAGAGATGGGTGTCTTCTCCCTTCCCTCAGCACCCCTTTCATGTCCATCTCCTTCCCCTCCTCTCTCCCCGCCTTCCACGCCTCCCCTTCATCAGGCCTCTCCCCACCGTCTCATCTCCGCTCTGGCTTTGGCAGGTTGACCGAGGTCCAGAGAGGACCAACTTTCTTTGTTTGGAACCGGACTGGACGGGATTTCCTTTCCCAAGACTCCGAGAACGGGCCAGCCTCCTCCCAACCGTTTTGGCAGACAGGCCCGAAGGGGACCGCGCCTGAGGCTACAATTAACCTGGCTGTTGCGGGAGGGGGGCGGGCGGTGAGAATTTAACGGAACCTCTAGCATCTACGCTGACGCTGGGGGCGGCGAGGGTGCAGGAAGAAGTGGGAATGGAGTGGCAGGAAAGAGAGCAGGGTGATAAACATGGACAGGGTGTGGTACAGTCAATGGAAGGGGGAGAAATCCTGAATGGAAGGAACACAGGAAGGGAGGCAGCAAGGAATCCTCTTGTTACCTTTATGGGATGGATGTTGGATGGAAAGCACCGCCCCTTGCCCTGCCTAACCAGCCCAGATTCCCCCTTCCCTCTTTGTGGAGGGTAAGTGTTCGGAAGCTGGGCGCGTATTCCTTAATCTACCGCAGAAATGTTTGGTTTGCAAAGTGCTTTCCTATTGGCTAGCTCCATGTAGTAGGCAAGACAGGTAATCATCCCTATTTTACAGGTGAGAAAACTGAGGCTCAAAGAGGCAAAGGGACTGTGAATGTGGTGGCTGCCGCTCCTTCTCATGGGCTGTGGGGTCAGTGGCCCCGTTAGCTGTGCAGAGGTCTGTGCGTGTCTGGGGGCGTGTGGGACAGACTCTGTGCAGGACTGAGCTGGGAGCAGTACCACGGCCTCTGTGAGCCTCTTGCCCCCCCACCTTCCCCCCTTGTTTTCTGTTCCCTGCGCTCCTACCCTGTAGAACTAACTGGCCCAGTTTCTCCTGTTTGACTATTTTTTCAGCGCCCCAGTCGGGTGGCCCACCGGAGGCAGCCACCTGGCAGGCCCGTGCCGCTAAGAGGCCGCTTTGGTGGCCAAGTGGCTTGCATTGTCGTTTCCCCTCAAAGGGGCTGCGAAGGGCCGGGCAGGTCGCTGGGACCTCTTGCGAGGAGCAGCCGGGTTAAAGGGGGAGGGGCCGGCGAGGATAAAGGCGCAGCACGTGCGCCCGGCCTCCACAGGACCAACAGACCGAGCGGGCGGGGCCAGCCGGGAGGCGGCCCCCCCCCGGGCTTCACGCGGGGAGCCCAAATATTGGGAACAAAAGCGGGAAAAGAAGAGTGAGAGCAGGAGGGAGGGAGGGAGCAAGGGAGGGAGCGAGGAAGCAGAAATTAGGGGGTCTTAGATGAAAAAAAAAAAAAAGAAAGTAGCTTTAGGGGGAATGTGCTGTGGAGTGTGAAATTGCAGCCCATGGTGCTCCATATTGTACCAGAAGCTCTTCCAAAAAAAAAAAAAAAAAAGCCATCCTCCAACGTGACCAGAGGGCTAGGAAGGGGGAGGGGCGGGGAGAGAATGGGGAGGAGGAAGGGAGAGGGCCGGGCGGGAGCCGGGCCGGCCGAGCCGGAGAGGGGGTCGGGTGCGCGCGCCGGCTGCCTGGGATCTGGTCGTGGAGAGTTGGCGCCCCGGGGTGCGCCGGGACCCAGAGGGCGAGCGGGCCGCTGCCGTCCCGCACTTGGATTGTCAGCGAACTTTTTTCCTCTTTGCTTTTTTCTGTTTTGTGTGTGGTGGTAGTGGTGGGACTTCCAGTGATTCAGAAAAGAAGCTGGGCTGCGAAGCTGCTCCTCTGCTCTACCTTCCTTTCTTCCCTCCTCTCCGTTTCTCCTTCTCTTCCCTTCGGACTAGTTTTCCCCCGTTGGTTCTAAACAGCTTCCCACCCCCCACCCACCCCCGAACTTTAATGCGTTTAATTTGGTCCGCGCTGTGGGGAGCATTTCCTAGGGAGATACATTTAATTTCGGAATTTCTAATCCCCTCCCTCAGAGGTCGGGCCCTGGCTCCCTTTGCTGCTCCCCAGGAGGTGGAAGGGGTGGATGGAGGAAGGAGAGCCCAGGCCAAGGGGGAGGGGCACGGCTGGGAAGCTCCCTCGCTGCCCCCAGGCCCCCAGGGCCCAGCCGCCTTTCCATACTGCTCCCGGTCGGGATGGTGGGGTGGGGGTGGGTGGCTGGGCTCTGGGTCAGGGCCCTGCCTGCAGAGGAGAGGCAGGCAGCCTCTGCCTGTCCACACCCGGACAGAAAGCGCTGGGCCATGGAACGGGAAACCAGAAAAGGAGCCTAAGGGTGATGAAGGGAGGGGGTTCAAGTGGGAGCAGCAGACAGGGTGTACATGAGTACTTCACTCCGTGCACAATCCACCCAGAAACGAATTTGGTGGCGCGAAGTGTTAGTCGTGCTCAGCTTGGCTTGGGATGCCTGTGCATGTGTACACTTGGGGTGCGGGGTGGGGTGGGGGAGAACTCAACGTGGACTCCACTTCTTCCACCCCTACACCCGGGCAGAGCAGGCCCTGGACAGTGGGAGAGTCAGGCCAGCTGCAGCTCAGCAGTCTGGAAGGAGGCAAGGGCTGGGTCACCGGGAGAGCCAGGCAGGGAAGGGAGCGGAGAAGGCGAAAGAACGGAGAGCCACAAGGAAGATTTATTGGGCAGATCAGATGCACAGAGGCGGCTAATGAAGCAAATCCCGAGATGGGTATCAGAGCAACTCCCCAAAAGTTTATTTGCCTTTAAATTTCCGCAGGGAGGCGGGTGCCTTGTTTGAAGTGTAAATGCCCCTAGGTTGGGGGGTGGAAGGGCCGCTTTGAAAACACCAGAGAGAAAAGGTTCATTTAGAGGCAGACGGGAAAAGCAACCAACCCTGACAGGTCGGAGCCCGGGTTGTGTTTGGGGTTGGGTTGTTTTCTTTTTTTCTCTTTCTTTTCCTCTTTCCTCTACTTTCTTCTTCCCTTTTCCCCTTTCTTGCTTTTTTCTCCTCTGCTAGACTCTATAGAAGAAGAAAGGGAAGAAACAGGAAAGGGAGCATCAGAGGGAGAGGCCAGTGCCTGGAGAGAAATCTGTAGGCCAGCCCTGGAGCAATAGAAGAAGGCAGAGTCTTGGCTAAAAGGGTTTCTAATCATCAGGGATCATTGCTTTTTAACTTTCTAGACCCAGGAATGGGCTGGAGCTGAGGAAGAAGCTGCCAGGGGCTGGCTTGGTGGGAGGGTGAGTGTCCAGCTAGTCCAGGGCTGGGGAAGGGGTCCCAGGAGCTGGGGGTGGGTGCAGTGGGCGTGATTCTGGAGTCTCAGAGGCTACCTGGAAGTTGGACTATCATGGAAGGGTCTTCACTCCTCAGGGGGCATATGGGAAAGATAGGTGTGTGAGTATAACTTCCTGCACACTTTGTGCATTAAGTCCTCTTAAGTCTCTTTTCACAAAATGTAAAATCCCACTTGTCCAATACGTGAAAATGCCTGTTGTCTGCATCCACACTTCTTCATAGTATGTGTAACATAGGGATATGTCTAGCTGGTTCTAGAAAAGTCTGTGAGTCTTTGTGTGTATGCAGGGGTCCGGCCACAGTCTTATTCTTGCAATAGTTCAGACTCCCCCAGACTTAACTTTCTGAACCAACATAAGGAGACCTGGGGCAAAAAGCCTTCCTTAGTTCTGAGCTCCTGTCAGTAAGGATCCTTCCCCTATGCCTCTGCCGGCACCCCAATTCTTGGTTAATTACCTTCCTGAAGGAAGCCCAAGGCTGTACCAGGTAATGCCACCTGAGAACCCCTTGCTCCCAGGCCTGGGAGCCCTTCCTTTTAGGCTGCCCGAACTCTGTTTTCCTTTTTTCGTTCCCCACACGAAGTTAGCGCGTGTACGTGGGGTTGTGAGGCCAAAGCAAACCCGGGAGCGCCATCTGCAGGTCTCGAGAGGAAGAGGCTGACCTTCGGGGCTGGACTCTGCGCCTTCAACCTCCAGCCAAAGGAAACGAGCCCCGCCAAGCAAGGGAAGAGGGAGTGAGGCCTGGGAGGGAGAGGGTTGGTGGGGAGGATTTTTTTTTTTCCTCCCAGAAGTTACTCCGCAGGTGGATTAAGCGGATCAGGCTCAGGAAGATCCAGGAAGGGGGGCAAATGTCAGAATTCCAGCCGACTCAGCCTCCTAAGGAGTGGGAGGCTCAGAATCCTGTGGGACTGAGCCGGGCTGGATCCCCGCCCGAGGATTGGGGGCCCTCGAAAACCCGGGTGCGAGAGGCCCAGTAGGAGTCTCCTCCTGGCTGAGTGGGGCAGGTGCGGCACCCAGCCTGGCTGCCGCCTGGGCGCCAGCCAGCGGGACAGCGGCGCGAGTCCGCGGCTCTTTCGCGGGCGCCGGGGTCTGCAGTCAGGGGCCAGAGGCACCTCAAGACCCGGCAGCGGGAGCGGAACGCGGGCTTCCCTGAGCCGCCCTTTCGCAGACCCAGGGAAGCGGGGGGAGGGAGCGAAGGAGGGAGAGAGAGTTAAAACATCAGCTGAAGTGCCAAGATGATTTATGAGACGAGGGAAAATATTTCATAAAGATCTCCCGGATATTCTGTACTTAACCAGTTAGGAGACAAAGGGCTTCTCCTGCCTGGTGCGTACAAGCGGGCCGAGCGAGCGCGGCCGAGGGCTGGCGGAGGCCCCGCCGGAGGCTCTGGCAGGAGCGGGGCCGGGCCGGGCGCGCTGCGCCTCCTGCGCCAGCTCGGGATCCGCCAAGCTGGCAGCGGGCGGCGCTCAGCCTCGTTCGCAGCCTCTTCTCCCCAGCCGGGGAGAGCGAGCCTCGTCTCCCGCGTCCTCTGCCGCCAGCGACCAGTCGCTCTGCACTGTCTCCCTCCCTAAGCCCTTCTCCCAGGCCACCCGAGGGTCCAGAAGCCAAGTCCCGGGGCTCTCCCACCGTCCGCTGGGTCCCACTGAGGCAGGTGGGTCCTCGCTGGAGGTGTCCAGCTCCATCCTAAACCGAGCGTTCTGGGCTGCCCAGACCCTGATGGGCAAGGGGACGAGGGGAGCCCTCCGCGCAGCCGCGCGTGGGATGAGAGAGGACAAACTGCCGGGCACTTTGCCCCGGAATGAGATTGGGGGGTGCGTGGTGGGGAGGTACCTCAGGAGGGAAAGGCGAAAGGGAAGGACCAGAGAGAGGAAGGAAGAATCAGGAAGGAACGGAAGGGAACTCGGGGCTGAGAGGAGGGGGGTTAAGACTAGGGATGCGGACCGGGCTCCGGGCCGCGTGGCCCACGCGGGCACTGGCCGGTGGATGGCAGGGCTGGGTGAGTTGGGACTGCGAGCCTGGCTTCCGAGAGCAGCGCGCTCCGCGGCACTCTGTCGTTGCCTGAATATTCATTAGACTGGCCGCTCTTTATCCTTATCTAACGTTTATCTTATCGGCGAGTTTCGTTTCTCAGTGTAGTTTTAATCCCGGGCTCCCCTTTCCCCTCCCCCTGGCCCGCTCCCCTCCCTCTCTCTTCCTTCGCCTGCTGCTCCCTCCCTCCCTCCCGTTTCCCCCTCCCCTACCCTCCCCTCGCCGGCACCGGAGTGACAGGCGCGGGGCCCTCCTCGCCGGAGCTCGGGGCTCCGGCGCTGGCGAATCACAGAGTGGTGGAATCTATTGCCTTTGTCTGACAAGTCATCCATCTCCCAGCGCGGGGAGGGGGAGGGGGTCTGGAGGGGGCTTTGCAGCTTTTAGAGAGACACACACCGGGAGCCGAGGCTCCAGTCTCCGGCCGAGTCTTCTCGCAGCCGCAACCCACCTGGGGCCAGCCCAGTGCTGCCGGCGCTGCTCGGCTCCCTCCCTCCCTCCCGGCCCTTCGGCCGCGGCGGCGTGCGCCTGCCTTTTCCGGGGGCGGGGGCCCGGCTCGCGCTCTCCCGTCTGCGAGGCGCCCACTCGGACATCCCGAGGATTGCTACTTCTCTGCCAACTTCGCCAACTCACCGGCACTTGGAGCAGCCCGGCTCCCCGCCCGGCGCCCTCGGGCCGCCCCCCGCTCCTCGCCCTCTCCGCCCGCTGCCTCTCGGATGACCGGGTTCCAAGGGAGCTGAGCGAGCCGCCTACCCCGCCCAGCCTCAGCCCTGGCCTCGGCTGCCGCGCGCGCCATGCGCCCCCAGGTCCCCACGGCCCGGCCCGCCGCCCCGGGGCCGCTCTGCTGACCGCCCAGCCCCGCGCCCCGACGGTGGGAAGTTGCGGTCGCTGCGGTTGTAAGCTCCGACCGCCCGGGAAGCGTCCCTGCGGAGAGCGCAGCGCGGCGCCCCCTGCCCACCCCGCCGCTGCCAGGCGCCCGCTCACCTCCCCCCTCCCCAACATCCCTCCCTTTTCTCCTCAAGTCCTGAAGTTGAGTTTGAGAGGCGACACGGCGGCGGCGGCCGCGCTGCTCCCGCTCCTCTGCCTCCCCATGGATATGCACTGCAAAGCAGACCCCTTCTCCGCGATGCACCGTGAGTACCGGCGCCCGGCTCCTGTCCCAGCTCGGGGCTTCCCGTCCTAACCCTGTCCGGTCCCGCCCCGCGTGGCCCTGACCCCCTGCGCTCAGGTCCCATCTTGGAGACCACGCTGGCCTCTCGAGGCCCCCCTCATTTCGTTCTTCCTCTTCCCCTCATTTTCCAGTGTTTTTAGAACCTCCAGTTTCTCTCTTTTGCCTTACGTACCGATACCTTTCCCTTTCCCTGCCTTCTTACCTTCCCTGGTGCCCATCACCTGTCTTCCTTCCTTCCACCTGCTTCTTCTTAGGTCATTGATCCGCAGCCCCCGGCCCTTGCTCCAGCCATCCTACTCCCTGGTCACCCTCTTGCCCTGGGCTGGGAAACTAATTGGCAGGCAGTTTTGAGGGGTTTGTGTTGTGTTGTTCTCTCTCTCTCTCTCTCTCTCTCTCTCTCTCTCTCTCTCTCCCTCCTCTTCCCTCCATTCATCTCTACCTTTCTCAAACTTAGTGTGACTGCCCAGGAGGAGACTCCTAGCGTGGGCAGCTTCAGTGTCAGGACAGTCAGTCAGAAAAGCATGGGGGTGGGGTGCTCCCATCTGACCCTCAGCTCCTAGCACCTCCAGGCCCTGCGAGCCCAGTCAGGGCTTCTTGTGAGCTGGTTTGTAATACTTCCTTCCTCTTCTTTTCTTTCCTACCTCCTTCTCTTCTTCCTCCCCTCTTCTCCTTGAGTTGGGAGTCTGAGATTGGCAGGATGTGATGGTCATCTTTCTCCGCCTCTCCCTGGGAGATGCTCTAAAAACAAAGAGGGGTTCCAAGGAGAAATTGAAGTCAGCAAGGGATGGAGTGGAGGATCCTGCCAGGCGGCCCATGGGCAGAGCCAAGCTCTGCTTGCCATTCTGGAGGCTCCTTGCCGGCCTCCCACTCCCTGGTGAAAATGGTCCAGCCAGTGACCTGGCCAGTAGGTAGTCAAAGAGGGAGAAAATGAAGGGGAAAGAACAAAAGGAAGGCAGATGCCAAAGCTGGGGAGAAAGGAAAGAGAAATCAAAAAACAGGGGGAAGGAAATAAAAGAAGGAAAACAGAAAGGATGTTGCAGAAGAAAGAGAAAGGGAGAAGAATGAAAAAAATAGAAAAAGAGGAAATATTTTAATGAAATTTGTATTTATCTAATTCATGTCATATATCTTTAGCTTGGAGAAAAATTTGGAGATTTTTTTTGCAGGCTTCCCCCCCCCCCCGATAATAAGATTCTAAATAGAAAACTTCTCCTCCTCTGTAGATTAATAATTAAGGATGATTTGTAACTTTTCACAGGGAA
Source organism: Cryptoprocta ferox (assembly GCA_028646485.1). Lineage (NCBI taxonomy): Eukaryota > Metazoa > Chordata > Mammalia > Carnivora > Eupleridae > Cryptoprocta > Cryptoprocta ferox. The sequence continues at coordinate 55,231,243 of CM053561.1, forward strand.
ACTTTTTTAGACCTGGTTTGGATCGGTGCTCCGGACAAGAGAGCCGAGGAGGAAGAGTTGTGTTTTTTTCTATAAGCATATAATTAGCGTTACAGGGGGAGCTTTAGAAAATACTCCTGGGATAAAATATATTTTCCTAAATAATTTCTAAGCACAGGTAATCCAAGTCAGGGCCCTCGGGCCGCCGCGGAATTCCGCGAGCCGGGCCAGAAATCCTGTCTCCTTTTCGGAGCGAGTGGAACCGGGTCGACACGCCGCCTTCTCCCAGCCCGCCGGCCTCCCTGCCCCGCCGCCTCTGCTCTCACTCTTCTCTCTGGCTGATTCCTCGGGGGGGATCTGCCAAGTCCCGGCCGCCCACTGGGTGTCACTTTGAAACCCAAAGGGGACCAAGGCGAGCTGAAGGTGATCGGAGGAAGGGAGAGACCACGGCGCGAGTGAGCGAGCAAGCGGGCGGGCGGGCCAGCAAGCAGCCCGAGCCTGAGTCCGCGCCGGCGGCAGTGGCGCATTCCAGGCCTGATTCAGCGGCGGCTCCGGCCCCCCAGCCTGGACTCCCGCCGTGCCCCCTTCCCATTCCCTTCCCTTAGATTGGGGACGAAGGGCCGGGCCCGGAGCCTGGGGAGGCTGAATTATTCATCTTTAATCTGCCCGCAGCTGCCGCCTTTTCATACCGGTAACGCGAGTTCTCCCGGGGCCTAAATTATTGATGGTCGAGGTTTGGAGGGAGGGGAGGGGTGAGGAGTGGGGCTAGAGGTAGGGAGAGTATCGGGGATGAGGGGCAAAAATAAGAGGTTCCGGCCTCACCCAGCCTCCAGATCAGAAGCCTCTCCCCAGGGGTTTCACCGGCCCTTGCTCTCAGTACCCCCAGAAGGGGATGAGAAAGAAATGAGCAGAACACAGATGTCCCCGCTTTCTCCGAAAGTCGCCTGGGGCTAGCAGGGCAGGGGCTGTAGGTTACCGGCCGGGTCAGGCTGGCCGCTAGAACTCTGCGCTTGGATTGCTCAGGAACTGCGGCTGCGGGTTGATCGCTCTGGGTGCAGGATTTCTAGACTGCTGTAGGCCAGGGAGAATGGGGCGCCGCGCAGTGTCCTCAGGCCTGGTATCCGGTGACCACTTGGGCTCTGAGGTTGGGGGCCCGCGCTGGAGTCCGGTTGGAGACCCAGTGCCCTCGTCCTGGCCGGGAGAGCAAATGCCCTTGCTTCCCGGTGTCCTGAGACGCTGCTGAGGTCTGAGGTCAGAGGGACGGGAAATGGCTCCGGCTGGCAGCACGGGGTGCCTCGTGCACCCTCAGCCTGTCTGGGTGACCTGTACCATGTTACCTAGGCGAGGCGATGGGTCCCAAGCCTGGCGCAAGGCGGCAGACGGACAAGCCCCAGCAGCCTGCGTTCTCCGGCTGCTACCTAGCAGAGCGCTCTCCGCTGCCTCCCAGTCTCTGAGCGCAGCAGGCTCCGTCGGGCCCCTGCCCCTTCAGCCTTCCCTCCTCCACCTGGCTTTCTTTGAACTTTAGACACTAGGGAGACGAGTGGGAAATATGGCCCTCAAATATCTAAATACAGAAAACATAAAGGAAAGGAAAAATCCGGATCAAAAACCAAAACAAAACAAAAACAAAAACACAGGGAAAGAGGTAGGGAAACTCCAACTCTGATTAAAAATAGATACAAAAGGTAGGGAGCAAAAGGACGGGGTCAGGGACGTAGACCCTCTCTGTGCTTAGAGCCCTTTTGTACTGAGTCAACCGGTCCCAGACTCCCCAAATCATCTGCCTCCAAGCCCTAGCACACACCAACGACTCCCCCTTGCTTTGCGGCTCAGGCGGGATCCCACTTCGCGCTGCTTCGGTTATCTGCTCGGCCCTTCGTTTCCTCTCCTACATTGTTTCCTGCCGGCATCAATTCCTCCCTCTTCCCTCTTTCCTCTCACCCTGCTTCTCCATTCCTTCCCTCACTTTCTCCCTTGCGAGGTACTGGCCTTCGAGCCTCATTCTTCCCAGCTCTCTGCCCAGCCTTGCGCTCCCGCGTCTCTAACGCCCTGTGGGTTTCAATCCCCAATCCACCGTGTTGTGTTGGGCTGACCACTGTTCCTCCGCGAATCCGTGATCATGCCCCTCTGCCCTGCCTGCTCCCTTCACGTCCTGGGCCGCGGACCTTGACTAATGGCCGGTCCCTGCTGTGTGGGGGGTGTTGTTTTTTTTCTTGTCTCTCCCCAGCAGGGCACGGGGGTGTGAACCAGCTCGGGGGGGTGTTTGTGAACGGCCGGCCCCTGCCCGACGTGGTGAGGCAGCGCATCGTGGAGCTGGCCCACCAGGGTGTGCGGCCCTGCGACATATCCCGGCAGCTGCGGGTCAGCCACGGCTGTGTCAGCAAAATCCTGGGCAGGTGAGGGCCTCAGAGCTGCCCCTGGGAGACGCCTTGCCTCCTTATCCCTCTGCCCTGGGTCTCCAGACCAAGGACTTGGCTAAAAGCCAAGGACGGCAGTGGGAGAGGGGGTATCTCGGGGGTATCTAGAGAGCTGCACCTTTCAGAGAGGGCGCTCAGGTGGTAGTGGTGGCGGCCCCAGGAGCCGGGGCAGAGCAGGGTCATAGCTTCTGCCCAGCTTCAGGGTTTTGGCGATGAGGCTGCCAATTTCCAGCCTTCAGAAAGGGAGGGACCCCTCTTCCAGCAGAATTAATGCAGACTGGGGGGGGGGGGTTGGAGGAACAGGGTGGGGAGCGGAAATGGGTCCCCAAGAGGAGGAAAAAATCAGCACTGGGTAGGGGAAAGGAGGGTCCTGGTCCTCATGGGGGCTCTGTGCTCACTAGGAAAGGGCTGGAGGCCTGGAATAGTGCTGTTCCTCCTATTCTTTCCAAATGAAAGTCTGGGCTTTCAAACTCCCAGGGGTACCTATTCCTGCTGGTGTGCTCGCAGCAGCCCCGGGCACGACTGCCTTCCTGGAGGGTGTGTCTCTCTCATCCTCCCCTTCATCCTCCAGGCCACCCCTCACCCTGGCCAAGCCCCCTCTGGGAGCTGGCTCAGCCATGCTGAGTCTTGTCCCTCCTCCCCGCTCCGCTCGGGAGCCTGCAGCCTCCCTGTCCCCTGCCATAGCCTGCTTCTTGCTGACCCCGCCGGCCTTCCCGGCGCAGGTACTATGAGACCGGCAGCATCAAGCCCGGAGTGATCGGAGGCTCCAAGCCCAAAGTGGCGACGCCCAAAGTGGTGGACAAGATTGCAGAATACAAGCGACAGAACCCAACTATGTTCGCCTGGGAGATCCGAGATCGGCTCCTGGCTGAGGGCATCTGCGACAACGACACAGTGCCCAGCGTCTCTTCCATCAACAGGTGAGCAAGCCACCCCCCCCCCCCCGGGCTACAGGGCGGGACTCAGCTCCCAGTGCCTGCCTCCTAACATGCCTCCCAGCTCGCGTCTCTGTTCTCTCTCCAGCCTCTGCCCTTGCTCCAGGCTCTTAGCCCCAAAGTCCTTTGGGCAGGGAGAGGGGACCTGGGAGGCAGAGAGAGAGAGAGAGAGAGAGACAGACAGACAGACAGAGCTGTCTCCCGCTCAGGGCTGGGTATTCCCTGCCAGGCTTCTCCCGCCGGCATCCTGGAAATGAATCCAAGTGTTTGTGGTAATTAAGACTCCAAGATTACGTGCCTCGGTATCTAGAGACAATCACAGCCCGCAGCCGAAGCCTTTAAAATGACCAGTGTCTATTCATGGCTTCCAAACAGACTTCCCTTTCTAAAGACATGCTCCCTTCCCCAGGGGCAGCCGCCTGTCCTGGCCTCCCCACCCTCCCTGCCAACTCCCGCAAAGCTTGCCTCCCAGGAGCCCGGGCCTTGCTGGCCAGCTCCGCGCAAATTTCCGGCCTCCGAGCATGAGTATCCAGGCCCGCAGAGTAAACGCCAACCACCAGCCAGCAGTTGGCAGGGAGTGGAGAAGCTGGAAAAGGAGTGGGACACCAGGCAGGAAGGAAGAGCTCTGGACCCTGAGGCTCAACTTTAGGGCGCTTAGGGCCAGGACTAAATCTGCACCCGATGACAGGCTCAGGCACATGGGGACGACATGGGCTGGAGTCAGCTGGACAGAGAGCTGCACAAGACAGTTTCCCAGGTACCAAGCTCCTCTAGCATGCTCTCTGGCAGAATGCAGGTGCATGCGCCTGTCCCTAAACTCCCGCCAGGGTGCAAAGGGGCCTGCGTTGGGTGCAGCACATATAAGCAGCAGTTGGATGCAAGAGCCCAGGACGGCCTCACCATCACAGAGCTGTGCAATCTGACATCAGCAGAGACCCTGTGCAAGCTCCAGACGGCTTGGCCAGCCTTGCAACCCCTGCCCCCCATTTTAAGGCAGATTCCCAAATTAGAAGGCGGCTGAGGGTTTCCTACCCTTGTTATTCTTTGCACTCTTCACAGGCTCATTATCAGGACAACTAATAATTCAGATGGTGCCTTTTTCTGAAACTGGCATCACGTATTAAGGTTTTTTTTTAATATTTTGCAAATGATATGGAATTATCCCAAATCATCCTGAAAACAGCAGGTAAAATTAGCTGGTAGAATGTACCTTGGCTAAAGAAGATTCCCTCTGCCACACTCGTGCTGTAACGTACTGCGAGGCGACCCCAGAAATTATCCCAGTGTGTGCCATCTGTATTAAAATGGTTATTCAGTTATGAACAGGGTAACATAATACTGATCAGCTAATTATACACCCTCCGAAAACCCTCCAGCTCCCTGGGCCTGGCTCGCTAGGTATTGAAAGCATTGCGGTTTGACATTCAGACACCTTTGGAAGAAGCTGAAGAAAGACTGTGGGTGGTTTGGGAGAGGAATGTGTCTTTTGCATTTAAAAGCCAGAGGAGGCTGGGGAGGCTCTGAGGCTGGGGCAGGACTGGCGGTTAGGGAAGGGCAGGGGACAAAGCATTGTTTTCTGAGCCATCTGCAGGCAGCCTCTTGGCTGTCTGCTGGTCCTGGGAGTGAGTTGGAACTGAGATCTTGCGAGGAGAGCAGCCTGCTGAGAAGCAGGGCTGCTGGGACTGAGCGCTGGTGTTCTGGGGGACATTCCAGAGAAATGCCTGTTGTCTGTGATAGGATTGCAAGCCTTTGGAGGAACCCAAGACACGCACAGTTAAGATTGATGGGCGGAGGATCGGAGCGATTAAGACAGTTAGGGTGGCAGCCTCCCTTGTCTACACCCCATCCAGCACCCACCCCCTCCTCTCCCCCAACATATACCCTCTCTGGCTGAGATGTTTTGGGAAGCTGGCTCATGCAAGAGTTTGGGAACGCCTTCATCCTGAAACGCCACAGAAGGCAGGGAGCGGGTGACCCCAGGATCAAGCTCAGAAGCCTTGGAGTGCGCTCCCCAGAATTAAGGGGAGGTAGAGGAGTGAGGAGTAGAGAGTGGGTTGAGAGTGGGGAAAGAACAGCCTCAGTTTGACAGCGCTGACCACACCCGGGCCTGCTCAGCGTGGAGCCCCACCACCTAAGGGTACGGAGGCTTCCTTGGGTGCATAGAAATAGCCATCTGTGGGCAGGTGTTGCTGGAGATGGAGAGAGAGTGGGAGGAGGAGAGGCATAGGGAAGCCACCGGCAGCATGGGCAGCCATCCCTGGGCCTGCGGTTAGGCTTCCCGCCTTGCTTTGTCAACAAGAACAGTTTGGGTATTCTGGATTTTACTGTGGGACAGAGTCCTACCATGGTTCAAAGCCGGGAACAAATTCTGAGGGTTTCCCAGTGTGCTACTGAGTTGGGACTGGAGGGATGAATCTGGACCCCCGTGCCCTTAGCTTCATCCTTAGCTTTGCCCTAAAGAAGGAAAGGTTTATCTGAGCGTTGTCGGTCCACCCTGCAGCGGATAAAGGTGCGATGTTTCTGCCAGCGTCAGTGATGTCAGGAACTTTGCGAATTCTCATCCTCTGTAGGAAGAGCCTGGAGATTTTCCTCCGTGCAGAGTCTGGTGCACTGGGGAACGGGGTGGCTCTTGAGTTTAGAGCCTTGCTGTTGGTGACGTGCCCACTTGTCTTAGGTACACGTAACCATTGTAAGGGTGTGCGTGTGCCGGTGGTTGGCAAGAAAGAAGTCCACACATGCTCCCCCACCTGAACCAGACTGTGAGGTTTTTCATCTTCTCCTCCCCAAAACAGATGCTGTCGCCGCACTTGAAATATGCTGTTATGCTTATAAACTAAATTGCTTTTCATGCTGTAAAAATTGGTTTTGGCTTTCTCTGATCCTGTCGCGATAAAGGCTTGGACATCCAATCCATACACTCCACTGGCAAATCCTCAGAGAAATACCTCTCTGAGTCGATGGAGTAGGTCAGGGAGGCCTCCCAAAGCCACTCCTGCCCCCAGAGACCACTGTCAAACATCAGAGGGTTGACTGGATTGCTTAGCATGTGGAATTTATGCGACTCATTCTCGGTATTGGGTTACTGAATCGCCGAGCATGGAGTTGCCAGCTCTTCAGCTTGTACACTGTGTGTGTGTGTGTGGGGGGCAGTGTTTATAAACAGGTGACTTGAGATGGAAGCCTGCTGTGGGAAATGGTTTATAGATGGGGGGGGGAAGTGATGGAGGGGGATCTGTGCTACTGAAGGAGGAAAAAGTCACCCAGTTATATCGCTGAGCAATTGACTAGGCAGGAAGGATTCTCCTGATTATGTGCCAAAGTCTTCTGGTTTGGTTGTTGCTCTGGGCAGAGAATGCTGCTCCTTTGAAAGAACAGGCGCAAACTCCAGGTAGAGTCTGGGGTTACTGAGGATCCCCCGAGGGTGCTCTCTTGGAACAAGTCGATAAAAAGGCTGTTGCTCTCATAACTTTTGCAGCCTGCCCTCCATTCTTGGGATCAGGGCCTTCCTTGCCCCTAGATCTTTGGAGTGGACTTTTCCAGAGTCAGTTTCTCACGGATCCCCTGCTACCCACACAATCTCTCAGCCTGTTTGGCTGTAAGTGAGCACGTTCATTTTCCTAGCAGTGGCAACCCTGGCTTCAAGGCTGCAGTCCCGGTGCTTTTCAAGAATTCCATCCTGTGTCATTTACAGGCCTCTTTGGAGGTCTGGCAGTGGGGTGACAGTAGTGAGCCAGCTGTTCATTTGAAGATCTATCCAAATAAGCTAGGAGCCACTCATCCTAGCTAAGGGAATGCTGAAGACATGTAGACATGATCAGGGCCAGAACCTGTGTCTCTTTCTCTGAAACTCAGGGTCTACCACGTTGCACATTTGACTCTTAGACCTGGCTTGGCCAGAAGGCCAGCTTCACCTGCCACGTCTCCATAGCTGTGGACCTGTTTCGTGGTCAGGACTGGTGGTCTCCCACCAAAGAACTAAGGCAAGTTGGTGGGCTAAGAGGAAGATGTCTCTCCTCAGAGGAATGGGAGAAATAAGGAGAGAGAACTTGCCTTCTGTGAACTGGGGCCCTACCAGCCCGGGGGCTTCAAATAGCAAACAAATATGCCAGTGTCTGCCTGAGAAGCCTTGCTCACCTGTCGTTCCCTGGGGAGGGCTCTCCTGTGGCTGAGGTCTCTCATCATTAGACAAACATTTGAAATAGGCACGACTGTTAATTTCTGTTTCTTCAGTTCTATTTCTTAAAATGAGCTGGAGTTGTCCTCCTAAAGAGCCATTTTTGTTCCCTGAGTTTTGTTAGACTTCTTGGCCAGTGGTTGTATCAGTCTGACTGTTTCTCTCGTTGGCTGGCTCAGAGTGGGCACTTGGGCCCCCAGATGGCTTCAGGTGAGAGCAGCGGCTATTTGCCCTGAGTTCTGGCCTTAGCTGGCAACCCTGGAGAAGAAGAAGACAGGAGGGCTTGTCCCTAATGAAAACACCAGGTAGGTTTTGGAAGGTGATGCGAGGAAGAAAAGAGAGGGAAACTCCTAACTAACTAAATAAATAGTGTCCCAACTATTTTGAGAACTCAATAAAACAATCACATCAAATATGAAGAGGCATAAATCTTGTGTCCGCACAGGTAACCTACTCAATTGCTTTTATTATCGCTCAGGCTGCCTCCATTTATTACCGTCCACAGCCTGGGCAAGGGAGGTTGCATAGAGGGTGGTCTCCAGTGCAATCCTACACCCGGAGAGGCAACAATCAGCCCATAGAGCCAGGGATTTCGATGGGAGCTCGGGAAGGACCCATCTGTCTGCATGAAAACCAATCAATAACTCTGTAACCAGAGCCCTTGTCACAGGGAAATGGACAACACAACAGTTCAATACAGGGGCCACAGGGGGAATTAGCCAGTGGAGGTGGGGCCAGGCAGGAGCAGCCCCTGGAGAAGGGAAACAGGGTGCCTGGAGAAGGGAAGGGTGGGGAGGGAGTGGGCTGGGGCAGGGGGCAGCAGTGGCTTTGTGTGTGTATTGGCAGAATGGGTGAATCCGTGTGCAGAGTGGATCCAGGGACAGAGAGGCCTGCTAGAAGTTGGTTTGGGAGGGAACAGTTGGGCGTATTCTGGTGCACGGGAGATAGTGTGTTTGTATATATGATGGTATGTGCTCATAGACCAGAACAGGACAGCTTCCAGAGAAGGAGTAGCAGTGGTAGTAACTGGTGCAGAAGATGAGTCACACCCCCACCACCACCAAGAGCCTGCACCCTGAAGAGGGGCTTGGTATGAGCCCAAATGGGATAAGAATTCTGCTTCCCAGTCTTGTCAGCAGGACTAATAAAGGAATACCGTGAGCCAAGGGCTCCGCTCTATGTTTCTAGCTTCGGAGATCTCCAGCTCTAGCTACTTTGCAACTTCCGCTCTTAGTTTCAGGTTTTTCCTAGACCCTCCCGCCCCCTTGTTGCTACCTGGAACTGGAGGTCTCACAGTAAGAAGAAACGATATATATGCATTTCTTTTTCACTTCTGGTTCTTTAAAAGAGTGCACTAAAGTGTTCTAACCCGGGCCGCCACTTCTCTGAATGCCTGCTGTTTCCCCCACTCCCCAAGCCAGGTGTCCAGAGTTCAGACCCTTGCAAAGGAAGCAGTTATAGATACAGCTTTGGCCAGAGCAGCTCCCCAGCCATGTGGGTGAATCTAGAACAGAGAGAAGGGCCCGTGACAGACCTGAGGCGTGGAAAACTGTATCTCACAACAATGCCCAAGTAACAAGTGAGACAGATGGGAAATTAAATCACGTTGAGTTTATCTATCTACCAGGAAACCATGGGGTTGAATGTTTTCCTCCTGTTGAGCCTGTTGTTTTGGTGTTATCAAGGTGCAACCCGAACATATTCCCAATGATTTCTAGGCACAGAGGTTGACATCTTCAGTGCATGTGTATTTGTACGTGTAAGTGTGCGCCATCCTGTGTCTGCTCTTTAGTAAAAGGGCTAGGAGACCAAGAGGAAAGGTAGGAAGGCCCACAAGATGTGACCTGCAGTCACAGACAGAGGCTGGACACCTTGTCCTTGGCCCAACAGTTTAACCAGTGATCCAGTCATGGGGCCATTGGACGATTATAGGGCTCAGCTGAAGATTCTTTGTTTTATAATTTGGGCAAACTCAGGTCAAATTTTCCTTCAATCCTCACTCGCACTGTAGCACTCCATGGTCCAGTTAGCCCCCCAAGAGAGGGGCTTGGCTACAGTGATGTCACCTTTGTACTGGACCACAGCTGAGTGGTCAGCTGTCCATCTTCACTTAGATACTTGACTCCCAGCCCAGTTGGCAAGATGCTCTTTCCAGTGGTCTCCTTCCTATAGAGTTGTGGCACAGAGACCCACCAAGGAGTGCAGGTCCCTCCAGCAGGAGGCATGGCAGCAGCACTGGGGTGAGGTCATTGGCAGAGCTCTCCCAAAGGCTGGGCCCTGGGCCCAGCTTCCAAATCCTTCCCCAGTAACCCAGATGCCAGGGAAAGAAGGGGGAGGCTATGTGTGAGAACCACATAACTGGGAACTGGAGACCAGGCAGGGCATGAAGGCATGGGCAGATGCCTGGGGGTTTCCAGAGGGGGCTGAGCCTAGGGGAGCTGGTGGGAGTGGGAAACAAGAGGAGAGTGACCTAAGCACGGGAGGAGAAGGGGCAAGGCCTTGTGCAGTTCCCCATGGGAACTCTTCGGTGGGAGAAGAAGGCATGGGGAAAGGACATACAGAGAGAAGGGAGGCCGTGGAGCCACATTCCTCTTGTGGCTCATCCTCAGCAACCACAAAAAAAAAAAAAAAAACAAACAAAAAACCAAAAAAACAAAACTGGACTCTTTCTTTTGGTTTTTGAGAGATAATATATGCTATAAGAAGATATTTTGTGTTTTTCACATAAGAGTGAGAGAAAATGAGAGTTGCTGACATTCTAGAGAGGTCAGGGTTGCTGTAGGGATGTGGAGGGAGGAGGGTAGGGCTGCAGGAGATGGGATGGAGCCGGTGAGAGCTGGATGAAAAAAGGCCCGGAGTATGCAGGCCCAGCCTAGAGGCAGGAAGATTTGGGGGTATAGAAATTCTGTTCTGGCCAAAGACAACACCGCTTCTGGCCTGATTCACCCCGTGGGCCCAGGACTGCATCCCCAGGGTTATGTAACTGGACATAGCTTGTCTTCTCTGCTTCAGACTAGAGGGGTAGCCGGGCAGGTGCAGGGGTGCAGGTGATATTTCCTGAGCCCCTTGGTCCAGGGAGGGAGGGAGGTGGAGGAGAGAGTCCACTCTCTACTGTGAGGGCAGGAGAGAGTGAGGTGGGAGTGGGAGAAGAGGACAGAAGTCAGAAGGAAAGCTGGAGTGAGGAAGGAGATGGGGAGGTTGAGGAGTGAAGGGGAGAGGCCTCTGAGCTGGCTCGCCCTTATAAGAATGGAGCGAACAGCGAGAGTACAAAGCAAGGAGCTCCAGAAACTTGAAAATTGGGTTGCAGCTCAGCCAAGGACCTCTAGTAACGCTTGGAGGTGATTGGAGGGACACTCAGCTCAGGACAGCTGGTAGACCAGGCTAAGTGAGGGGAAGGGGGGGTGCTCAGGGAGCTCAGAAAGCGGTAAAGGAGAGAAGGGGAGGCCAGCCAGGAAGGGAAGAGGTGGCAGAACAAAGGAAGTGGCATGGAGGTCAAGCTGAGGCTCATGGCCACCCACACCAGGCAGTGCACCACAAGTGGGTTGGCAGCAGCTGCAAAGCCGCTGCAGTGTGGCTGCTGCAGACTGGTCCCTGCAGAAGGGAGAGTGGGAGGGAAGCCAAGAGGAAGGGAGGGAGATCCTCACTTCCTAGGTGTTCCAGATTAGAGCCCCCCCCCGCTCCCTCCCCCCACACCTGGGAGCCTCTGGCCACTTTGCTCGGGACTTCCTCTGCTGCCTGCCTTCAGCCCTGCCTGAACTTCTCGGCAGTGAGCTTACCCTGAGCCATTCAGGAACCGAGGAAGCCGGAGGACGCCACGGGCAGCTCCTGGCAGGAGCTGCACCACCTTGTAGGTGCAGTAAGGTCACAAAATCAGAGAGGAAGGGCTCAGAGGACTATGGGAGAAGGACAGAGGGCAGGAAGGGAGAGCAATGGCAGCCCTGGAGCTTGAGCAATTGGGAACAAGCATCCCCAGCCCTGAGGCTCCCTCTTGGCACCACGGTCTTTGCTGGTGGTGCCTCCAGAAGCCCCCGGAAACCGGGAGCCCTGTAGGCAGCATCTGGCTTGACAGGCCACAGGGATGGTCAGGGAGGAGACCCTCATCCTGCCCCTTATCTTGTGACTTTCCATCCTGATTCTAGAGGGCAACGTAGTGCCTCCCCTATGTGTCATACCAAGAGAGAAGTTGGTGACTGTGTGTTGAGGGCCTCTGTGTGGCTCTGTTGTGTGAGCTTTGGGAAGAGTGGGTGGTATCTAGCTGAGCGTAGCATCCGTGTCCTGAGAAGCTAAGTGGTGCTGGTATTCCAGGAAGCTCTCAGAAGGAGTCAGTCTTGTCAAACTGGGAGCTGGTGGCTTGCTATTCAGAGGGTGTCCGGCTGAAGGGATTGTGTGGTCTCAGAATGAAAGTCTCTGCCATCACTCGGACGTCCCGAGTATTTGGGATGTTAGCAGGTGTTACCTGGCAAGCGTGAGTTGAATGGACGAAAGATCTCCTGATGGGCTGACGAGTGGGGTTTCCAGTCAGGTACACAGGGTCCCGACACACTTAGTCCGAACGCGGGCACATGTGCATTTTCTCTGCTAGAGGTGATGGTGTAGAGTGGTGTGTGAGGGCCAGGTCGTGGGTGTGTGTAACACACTACCAGGAGCACTGGTAGCAGCACGTGGTTTGTGTCTGTTGAGATCCTCAAGGGGTTGTGCATTTAGGTAGGGACACCGGTCAAGCTATTTATCTCCTTTTATCATCTGCAGAGAGGATACCTCCCCTCCCTCCCCCTATCCCTTACCTTTTTCCTTCCTCTCTCTCCTTCTCCTCAGGTTAGCTGGTTTGGGTTAGGAGGCCAATCTCAGTAGACTCTAATTGAAGAGGGAAGAGAATGTGATAAGATAAGGAAGGCCATCCTTACTCTGGGGACCAATAGAGGTTTCATGTTCCCCCACTCCTCTTGGCTTCTCTAGGGAGCTGACACCAGGGCAGACAGCCTTCCCACAGACTGACTGTCTGGCCTCTGGGAGAGCCAGAGAAAATGAAGTGTTCCTTGGGGTCAAGACTCGGGTTCCTTTCCCAGTCTCCATGGGTCTGGGCTGGGGGGAGGGGACAGTCTAACAGAGCTCCTGACCAGAGAGGAAAAAGGAGTAGACGGCCTAAGACAGGAGAGAAGTGAGAACTGGAGGTGATTGACACCAGCCAGCTCCAGCTAAAGCCTGGTTTGGGGGCCACAGAAATGGACTGAGTATGTGTGTTGGGAAGGGAGGTCATTTTTTTATTAGAGAAGAGGCTCTGAAGCACTTCGCTCTTTTCAGAGGTACAGGCCTGGTTTGGTCCAGGTCCCTCTAGAAATAGTGTCCAGCCCTTGCTTTTATGCCCCCTGCCCTCCAGCCCCAGCACGTATGCATTCACCTCTTCCCCCTCCCTAACCTTCGCTTAACTTAGCTCTGAGGATTGGGTAGCTCTTGGGCCCAGGGAGACAGCCTGGAGACTCCTTAGGAGATGACCTCCCAGGGTGGATACAAAAAAAGTTGAGAGAAATCCATTTCATGGCTAGTGGCTGCTTAGAAAAGGCGATTCCAGCATACGAATGTGATAAATGTTAACTGAGCATTAATCGCATTAAAGAGGGCCCTATAAACTTTTCATTTCTAATTAAATTCGTCCAGTGATGCTGCCCAAGCGAGTACTCTGGGCCTTTGTTTATGTGGAAAATTAAAATGCAAATACAATGGGATTTATTTCCAGGAGTGGAGTGATGGGCTGGCCCCTCTGGCTACTGGTCTCCAGACCTGTCAGGCCAGGTAACTGCTGCTTTGGAAGCGCTGTCCCCCTTGGGACACATTCTGGTGTGAAGGGAGAGGACAGAGTTTAAGGTCAAATAGAATTAGCAATGAGGAAGTGTGGAAAGAATTGAAGAGAGGGAGAAAAAGGCAACAGATGGCCCAGAAATATAGGAAGGCATTGCCCTGGTCCCCCCCACCCCCGCCCCTTCCAACTCACACCTCTAAGAGAAGAGACCCCCCCCCAAATCTTGCTTGGGAATAATGTCATCACAAGCCTCCTCTGCAGCTCTGGGATGAAGGGTGTACGTGGGAGGGAGAATTTGGAGGAATCGGCCTTGCCAAGCATATGTGGGCCTCCTCCTAAAAGAACTGAGTGGTCATCAGCAGGGAAGGCCCTTGGCTGGATTTATCTGTAGCACCTTGAGAGTGGGCTGCTGTCCACATCACGGTTTCACTGATCTCTTCCTGCCGGTGCCAAGCGGCATTGACACAGGGCAGCGGAGCATAGAACCGAGGACACTGTGCAGGCACGCCCGCACGCATGCAGCCTTCTCGTGTGTAGGGAGAGCCAGTTGCTCATAAGAATAAACAAATGTCCCTTGCAGGGAGTCCTTTAGTGCCATGATGCCTTTGATAAAAAGCAGTAACCCTAAATGCTGTTGAATGGAGCGATCTAAAATTCCTATTTACTGAAACATAAATTAAGTCAAGTGGAGGGAAAACATGGGTAAGGAAGATCATGTGGGTAGATCAGTAGAGACGCTGAAAGATCGCTGTGCTGCTCTATGGATAAGGAAGTTGTAAACAGCATTAAAAAGTGGAGAAGGAAAGAAAATGGAAGTAGAGAGATGATAAAAGGCAGAGCACTAAATCACAAATAGGGGTACATGTACAAAGTCACAAACCAGATTTACGCCAAGCGTTGCAAAATCTATAGCCTGGACTGACAACGCATAGAGATACTCTGCACGCGGGCATGCAGGAATCCAGAGAGTGGACGGGGCCATGTATGTCAGCACGAAGAGGGTGGATTTGGCTGCAACAACGCAGGTTCTCTCTGCTGGACAGGGAGACTGATTCCTTAGCTCCGTTGTGCAGGGATCTGACTGGTCCGGTTCTGCAGACAGTCCAGTTACAGCCTGAGGAGGCTTTTAAAGGTCTTATATATATATATATATATAAGTTTATATATATATATATTTCATTGTCAAGTTGGTTTCCATTAAAGGTCTTTGAGCACACAGTCTATTGTGAACTAGATTCACGTTCTAACGGATCTCCAAGGTCACAACCCATTCCTGGATGGAGTCTGATTGACTAGCTTTTTAAAAAAATTTTTTTTTAATGTTGATTTATTTTTGAGAGACAGAGACAGAGTAGAGGGTGGAGGGGCAGAGAGAGAGGGAGACACAGAATACGAAGTAGGCTCCAGGCTCTGAGCAGTCAGCGCAGCAGCAGAGCCGGATGCAGGGCTCAAACCCACAAACTGTGAGATCATGACCTGAGCCGAAGTTGGATGCCCAACCGACTGAGCCATGCAGGCGCCTCTGATTGACTAGTTTTGTTAAATAGCTTGCTACCCCTGTCCTCTTTAGTTTTATTCTGGGTTGTTCTTGGCCTTTTTAGTGTTCACTTATGCCTCTTAGAAACGTATGAGCACTTGCTGACAAACAGGTAAAAGTGATAACTTCCAAACATCTGGATGAAAATCAAAGCTTTAGTCAATCGTCTATACGGGTTGTCAATAGGATGCCGAATATCTGGTGATTTAGAGACATATACATAATTGATCAAATTTCTTAGTTTTTATCCAGGCACAGTGTCAACACTCGTTTTCATTCCACTGGTGTTGCATTTCACTGGAAAACACCTGTTTTCAGAGTGAAGTATCGTAGGTGACAAAGCACTGTGTTTAGAAAGCATCTTTGATGCACTTGGGTCTGGTTTCTGGTTTAAAAGAAGGCTGGTCTTGGCCTGAAAGTCAGGTGGAGAGCTGGTACTTAGAGCGTTTAGTATCTGGACAAGTACAGCTGATGGACACTTGCCCCGGAAGGTTGGTTGGGAGGGCAAATCACTTTGTCCAAAGGAGGGTAAACTGTCTGCTAGGCCTGGCTTCCATAATGGAATCCTTTTTTGCCATCTTCAAGGGGAGTATCAGGTGCTTAGTAGACAGGGTCTTTCATTCATTTATACTTTCATTTGTCCATCCAGAAACACTTTGCTAAGCACCTGCCATATGCCACGCAATTCACACAAACCTCTGTAACCCAGAAAATGTAAGAAAATGGGCTCTAGGTGAGATTGGTGGAGTTTGAAGCAAGCTTTCTGCTCACTGGTTGCATGGTTATAGGTCAATCCCATCTCCTCTCTGGACCTCAGCCTCTCCACCCATCTAACATGGAGATAACCATACAGCTCTGTCATAGGTGCTTGTGAGGGTTATATGAGTTCATCCACATGAATCTGCTTAGCATTGCACCTGGCACTTATCAAGTGCTCAATAAATGTTAGTCATTATTATGGCAGTCATAGTCACCAAGTGTATATTTCTTGCTATGTGTCTATGTCAGTGTGCGTGAGTTCTGGCTTGTGTGTGCGCAAACAGTGAACTCTTTTATTTTTTTATTCATTATTTCTGAGAGAGAGAGAGAGAGAGAGAGCGAGAGTGAGCAGGGGAAGGGCAGAGAGAGAGGAAGAAGCAGGCTCCAGGCTCTGAGCTGTCAGCACAGAGCCCGACGCAGGACCTGAACTCACAGACCATGAGATCGTGACCTGAGCCGAAATCGGATGCTTAACCGACTGAGCCACCCAGGCGCCCCAATAGTGAACTCTTTGAAATAAAAAGCTTGAGTTGAAAGGATATTCTGTGAACAGAAATCTGTATCATGAATGCCAGTGAGAATTATGGTGCTCTCTGAGCCCAGCCGGATTTAGGAAAGGGCCTGTTCTGTGTGTGTACAGGGAAAAAGCCCTCCGAGTCAGTTATCTGAGCTTTGAACAGAATTAGTCAGATAATTGCCCCCTTTGTCCACTTTGCTGGAGAGCCCAGCCTGTGTGTGTGTGTGTGTGTGTGTGTGTGTGTGTGTGTAAACTACATATGCCTGCACACTCCTTGTCTGTAATGAGCTTACTATTGCTTGAGGAGTTGAAGGTTGGCATTTTCTGGGCTTTATGGCATTTTCATGGGCTGTGGTGCTTTGCATTTTATAGGGTTTTTTTTTTTAAAGATAAAATGAAACGCTAGTGGAAAAAAACCCTTATTTGATGGGTTTGAAGGGCTCCTCTGATTCTTAAATGTCATAGAAGGAAGAGAAGGGAGGTAAACAGGAAGAGGAAGGGAAGAGAGGGAGAGAAAGTAGAGATAAGATAAAGGATAAAGAGAGAGGTGAGGGAGAAGTAAGCAAATATTTGACAAGTTCAGACCGCTCTGTCTACTATTGTCCCACATATCTGGATGTCCCAGGGAACCATAGAAGGTTGATAATCACTGCGGTGATTTTCCCTGCTTAGGGCTAAAAGATTTTCAGCAGCAAATTTAGGAGAAACAGTTTACTTTGGGCTTAATGTGTGAAGTACAATGGCTCCAAGTAACTGGACAACTACAGATTGTATTTACCCTGCGCTCAACAAAAGCAAAGGTGAAAACCAAAGTTCTCCAAACTCCCGATGATGTCTCTGGCTCTCCATCTTTATGGGAAGGCCCGTGGAATGAGGCCAAGGCCCAATCCCATTCTTGCTTATAGTTTTCCCTGCCCCTTTGGTCTGGGTAGGTAACCAAGTTCACTCAATGGACTTTCGTAAGATCTCCATGCAACTGCCTTAATATTCACTGTTCTGATTTCTTTCTTACCCCTTCCTTATTTCCCAATCTGACACCTAGATTTCACTATCCCTTATTTATACCCATTGCCTGGCAAAGGTTCTGAGTTTTAAAATTAGAAAGCAAATATTTTAAATGAGCTAAATTTGAACGCTGAGAACTCAATTATCCTTGGATTTTTTTCGTAAGTGTGAAAATGCCTAAGGGCCACCACCTTCCTTTCTGCCTAGTCATCCTTGCAGGGTGGATGCAGCCCTCTGTTTGGAGAAGGGCAGTGGTGAAATCTGTCATAGCCCAGCCCCTGCCACTGTCCAAAGGGGCCAGAAGGCCAAGGAGGGAACTACCCCCAGCTTCCTTGCTACCTGACTGAAGTTTTTGCACTTCTCCACTTAAATCACACATACCTTTACTCATCTTGGGATTTTAGGTTTGTTAGCACACGTGTGTAACATGGTTGTACACATGCAGAGGCCAATCTTATGGCTGCTTTACTTGGTGAGTGCTTGTATTCATAATAATAGTAGCTAATAAGTGCTTACTATGGTAGAAATCATTATAAGCATGTTGCATGTATTAATTGATTTAAGCCTCGTAAACAACCCCATAGGGCTTTATAGGATTGTTTATAGATGAGGTAACTGGAGTACAGTGACGTTAAATAAGTTACTCAGGTCACAGGCTAAGCAGCAGAACTAAGATTTGAACCCAGGCAGTACTGACTCTAAAACCTATGTGCTCATTCAGCACTCCACACTTCAGATCACCTCTGCCATCCGAGGAAGGGCAGGCATCTGCATTCTTTTGCAGGACTCTGTATATCTCACCGCCTCATGCCCAGTGATATAGTTACACATTTCCTTACAAGCTCAGAACAAAGACCCTGCACCCTGGTAGAGAGTCACACCTAGTAGGTGTTGCTCTACTCTTCCATGGTGTGTGTGTGTGTGTGTGTGTGTGTGTACGTGTGTATGTGTGCGGCCTGGTGAGTGAAGGCCATTGCTGAGCCACATCGCCTGGGGACGCTGGGAAGGAAGAAGGTGCTGATGGCCAGAATGACAGGAAGGAGTGGACTGGGGAACTAGAGTTCCTATTAGACTTGGGTTCATGTTCATTGGAATTGAGGAGTTTACTCGCATCTATTCTCCTTTAGACGGGCTGGGAGGCTTAACTTTCTGCATGAGGCAGATGTAGGGAGGGTGGCCCCAGGCCCTGTGTCAGTGTGGTCAGGTCAGAAGTGTTCCATGGATCAGGGGTAGCTTGCTTCCAACAGAACAGAGCTGTGCCTGTGGTCATCAAGAAGAGATTTGTCCCGCATCTCTAGAATCTTCCTTCTGAAAAGCAGCAGTGCAAATGACCAAGTCAAAGTATGCTAAAAAACCTAAAGGATGGACCCTCTTGCCCACCTCCCGCCACCACATTGAGAAAGCAATTACCGAATCATACGGCACCACCCAGAGCCAACATCATTACTCAACCCACATCACCAAGGAGACACCCATTAACCTAATCTCTGAGACATACATTACAAAAAAAAAAAGATGCTGATATGATCAACGAACACAATAACTCAAAGCTGAAACACAGACATTGCCGCTAAACAATACTCAAATTCCTCGAGCTCAGTGTTACACAAAGTGCACTCACCTCAATATCATATCACAAAACACCAAGTAACAAACCTCACGCCGTCTGCAGGAATGCGCCCGGGCACAATGCATTGCAACGTACACCCAACACCATTCAAACTCTCCATCCCACAGGCACACCCATACACAAAGGCTGAAATCAGGCAGCCAGTAGAGCAATAGTGCACGCCGCTCAGACAGACACACTGGCAGTTCAGTCCCTGGCCCTTGCTCACCGGGCAGAAACCGGGCCCAGCCGCAGCCCCCCCAAGCCTCATGTGCTCCTGATCCCCAGGCTCAGCGGGGCCTGCCAGAAAGCAGCGGCACTGTCCCATTTCACCAGCAGGTGGATGTGTCCAGACCATCACCTTCAATAAGGCCTCTGGGCCCTGGTTGCTAGTAAGAGAATAAACTGTCCCCTGAGCCTGCTTCCTGAGACAGGACAAATCAGCTCAAGTCCTGGTTGGGGTTTAATAAGACTTTGCCGTTACTGAAAATGACAGAGCTCCAGGGAGGGAGGGAAAGGTGGGGGAGGACCGGAAGCGGGGGGGGGCGGCTCACCAGGCTGGGTGCAGGAATTCCCCTTCCTCCACCAAGCCCTGCCTTCCATGGCCATTCCAGAGCCGAAGCCCTCTTGCTGGGTGTTCACTGAGTATCGATTCAGTCTGCAAGCAATTTTAATATTTCTTCAGGGACTTTCCAGCAACAGCACAAGTCATTAATTCACCCTCCCAAATTGCTTATTCAATAGCAGGAACATGGTCCTGAATAAAGTCCCAGAATTTATGTGACTCGCACGAGTCAGGAGGTCAAACAACTGTTATGGAGCGAAGTTAAAAATCCAAATAAAATATTGACACTTTTTTGGGGAGGGGGAGGGGGGGAAGTAAAGGTATTTAAAATAGGTTTTTGTTGCAATGCCCCCAGGATAAAGAATGGAAGGAGACTGAAGACAAGTTGGAGTTTATAAAATCAATGGAATTTATTGCACATCTACTTGGCATTTAATAATTCTCTCATTTCCACATCCCCCGCACCCCATCCTAGCCATAGACAGAAAGATACACAGGTGTACAAGTGCACGTTTATGCACATCAATACTGGTGCATGGACCAATATAAAAACACAGTTGTGGTGTGAGAATCTCAGACACCCTGGGAAGGGACCAGTGATGAGGGTGACTGCAGCTTACATGTTTGACAGAAATAGGCATAACTGGGGCAGGGATTCATGAAGTAGGTTTTGATAAATATATCCAGTATTATAAATCTTGGATCAAGGCATCAGAGCAGACATGAATATAAAGATACACTCATCATAGAAGTAGTTTCTAGAAACATAGAAACCGAGAAACACTTCCATATGCGGTATCGCCACGCGATCATGTACATGATTTGAAAACTAGAAAGAGAGATAAAGAGATAGATGCACAGAACTTGGAAACTCTACACCCAGAACCTTCCCGCGCATATAAAATACTAAAACCATAGCCACTTAGCCTAAAATTGTGGTTCGTTTGTAACACGGGCGTGCTGCTCATCAAATACAGGGGAGAGGTTAAGCGTGTTTGGAATCACTGCTTTATGCAATTTCTGTTCATTGTTTCCACATACAGTCGCTCAGTTGTCCAGATTGTAGAGGCGAGAAGACTGTAGGGGAAATTTGTTCGTGCCCAAATAGTTAATAAACACAGATAACTATTAATATAGAAATTTCCAGAAGAGGTAATAGGGTTCAGCCTAGAGGAGTCCCAGGCCTGTACCCAAAGTCTGGCTCCGGGGCTGTTAAGCACGTGACCTTAGGCCAATTTCTGTCTCTTTGGTGCCCGGTTGGCGTAATAGAGAACATGCGTATTTGATAGAGTTGTAGTTTGGATTTAGATGAGAAAATGCATTTGTTACAATGCCCGTCAGTTAGGGAATATGAAATAAATTCTAGTTATTTGTTTTGCTATTATTATATGCAGCTCTTCTATTCAGGGCCAACCTCTCATAGAGTCCACCATCTGTTCTTGATGTGAGTTATTCTGCCCAGTGGTTGGCAGCCTGGGTTCTGGAGTGAAGCTCCCAGGTTTAAATCCTGGCTCTGCTACTTACTAGCTGTGTGCCCTTGGGCAAGTTACTTAACTTCTCTGAGCCTCAGCTTCCACATCTGTAGAATAGGGATAATAATCTTCATAAGAAGTTGTAAGAAATAAATTAAATAGGGGTGCCTGGGTGGCTCAGTCGGTTAAGCATCCGACTTCGGCTCAGGTCATGATCTCACGGTTCGTGAGTTCGAGCCCCACATTGGGCTCTGTGCTGACAGCTCAGAGCCTTGGAGCCTGCTTTGGATTCTGTCTCCCTCTCTCTCTGCCCCTCCCCCTCTCAAGCTCTGTCTCTCTCTCAAAAATAAATAAACATCAAAAAATTAAAAAAAAAATAAATAATCCACATAAAGTGCTTAGCACAGTGCCTGAACAGACAGTAGCTCACTCTATCCCTTTAGGTGTTATCCTTACTATTAATGATAACATTCAGCTGTTTTTCAGCAAATAGTCTTTTTCTTCAAAAATTTTTTAAAAATTCTGCAAATGGTTTTTAAATACTGACATGGTGGGGGTGCCTGGGCGGCTCAGTCGGTTAAGCTTCGGACTTCTGCTCAGGTCATAATCTCATAATCTCATGAGTTCAAGCCCCGCATCGGGGTCTGTGCTAACAGCTCAGAGCCTGGAGCCTGCTTCGGATTCTGTGTCTCCCTCTCTCTCTGTCCCTCCCCCACTTGCACTCTCTCTCTCTCTCTCAAAAATAAACATTGAAAAAAGTTTAAAAAATATATAAATACTGACATCATACTAGGCACTGTTACTAGGTGCTGAAAATGCAATAGTGAGAAAAGGGGGCATGATATCTGGCCTTGTAAAGTTCAGAGTCCAGGGTAGGACTCAATGTGAACAGAGTAAGTGAGAAAACAAGCTTTCAGCTCTGTGCTAGACCCTGAGGGGAAGAGGGGTACAGGGAGAAATAGGTTGGAAAGCCAGGGCGGAGCCAAATTGAGAACGATTTTGACGGCCGGGCTAAGGAATTTTGAATTGATTCTGTTGGTAATAGGAAGCAATTGTGGGGCTTAGCCACATCGCATGCTTTCAGGAGGCAGAGACTGATGGGTTGTTTTTGAAGTAAGGAGGCAAGAGAGAGAGGGGCCAGAGGCGTAGAGGTCAGGTCCCACCTCTGCTGCCACTCAGGGCACTTCCTCCAGGCTTCCTTCTGCTCACCCAGGAAGATGGGCATGCCCGGGAGGGACATGAAAGATGAACGGGGAGGACTGGGTCCCAGCGGTGAGTCTACACAGCACCCCCTCCACCATCATAGCTGGGTATCAGACAGCCTTCTAGCCTCTGGACCTTCCCAAGCAGGACTGTGGGGTGGACAGCTGGTGGACCCTGGTTCTAGCCCAGAAGCCCTGATAGATGAGGGCAGGCCGGTGGTGAAAGGAGCTAGTCTGGTCACGCTCTGGGCTTGGCATGCACTGCAGACTGGTTTCCAAATGGTTAGTTAAACACATTGCCCCTTAATTTTTAAACCTATGCATATCTTGAAGTTAAATCAATCCATATGCTTACCATCCATCATATAAACCGTCACTATTGCCCCCTTGGGCCAGCCCCATGGCCCATCTAGCCTGGTAAATTGTATCTGGCCTGGGCTCCCAGGGACACGTGGTGGAAGGATTATCGCCCTTAGTGCCAGTCTTAGAAGGCTAAGTTGATGCAGAATATTTAAAGAAATAGTATCTAAGGTAATATCTAAGGAACCCAGTGGGAATTTTTCATCCTAGAAGGCACAAAAAACTACATTTTGATATTCTTTTTATTTTTAACCTGCGGTTCAGTTTCCACAGAGGAACTGGTAGCTTCTTGCATTTTGGTTCCTGGGTCAGTAGGAGTTGGGATCAGCAGATGGAGAGAAATGTCCATTGATAGAAATGAGTAAGGAACCTTCTGAGCCACTAAGATTTTCTCTCAACCCTCTCAAGGCTTCCCTGTGTAACCACAAGGATGGTTTCTTCACCCTCTGGCTTAAGCTAGTCTTCTCAAGGACTATAGAGTTTAAGCATAATCTAGAGAATTTGCTTAAATACAATTCCTGGGTCTACCACCATCAGAAACTCTAATCAGGAGGTGTGGGCTGGGCCCCAGGATTGCATGTTAGCACGCGCCCCAGGGGATTCTATTGCAGGTGGGTCAAGGACACTGGTTTGAGGAAACTCTCCTGTGAGCTTTTCATTTCTTGGAACTCAGCCATGACTTCTGAGAAGCAACAAAAGAGGCAGAAGCTCTGGACACATTTAGAGGGACCCCTGTTAACCCCGGAAGCTGTGCATTCCAGCTCTGCTATGCTATGGCCAGAATGGAAGGTCCTGCCCGTACCTTCTCCTCACCAGCGGCTATTCTCCTGCACAGACACTGTATCTGACCTATGGTTAGTTGTCCAAACCCAAACCTGTAGGGCGTGTGAGTGGGTGCGGGCAGACAGCTCTAAACTGCACAAATTGCAACGCTGGAGCCTAGGAAGACAGAGTTTACACAAAGCCCTTCCGGGCTGCCAGTGGAGCGGACAGGTCGGATGGATGCCGTGTCCTCTGCCAGGAGGAAGTCATCCATAAAAATTTCAGGATTTTAGTTCCTGGGTTGTACAGAGGGGAAACTCTAGTTCCTTAGAGTTCTCCGGAGTAGGGAGAGATAGGAGCCATTTTTAGGAGAGGTGGAATCTTCCTGGAGAATCTATAATGTCTCACTCGAGGTTCTGCTGTGGAAAGTCTCCAGCTGTTTGCACCGGTCCAACTTGACTCAGGGCTGAGCCAGGGACACATACCTGATAGAGGCAGTTCTCAAGGGCCTGTGTTGAAGCGATTACGTACAATCACTGGGCAAAATATCCTTTGCTGAAGCAAATATCATTTTGTCCTCTGGAATGACCCGGCCTATCATACTCAGGCAGCCCAAGGCACTGGCAGAGGCCCCTCCGACCACTTGCCTGGCTCAGTGCGCTGTGGGGTCATCTAGTCTGAGACATTCTCTCCCCTGGAGTTCCCTTGGTTTACTAAATCAGGGAAGACTTTCCCTCTGTGAGGAGTCAAGTATTTACTGCAAAAATTCTGCAGTGAGCAGTCTACCCTAGGGCAATTTCAACTGATTTATACATGTGTATATGGCACATGGGTGTAGATACCTAGGACTTCTTGCCCTAAAAACCCTTTCAGCAAACCAGTAATATGACCGAGCCTGGGGCCAGGCTGCCATTCTCCTAGGAAGTAACTCCAACGTGGGGAAAGCGGTCTGTTCTGGGCAGCTGGACAGGACTTGATGGGGGCTTGCTTGCAGATCACGTGTCTATATCACATCGTTGGCAGCTGGCCCCAGCAGGTGTTACTACTCCCATTTTAGAGAAGGGAATACTAAAGCTCGGGGAGCCCCCTACCCTTTGTTTCTCAGAATACAACAGCAGAGACTGGAAATCGAATCCAGCGGTTTGGTTTCTGGGTTTCAGGGTATCTCTTTCTTGGAGGCAGGATAGTTTGGTGGTTATGGGTATGGGCCCT
Organism: Cryptoprocta ferox; assembly: GCA_028646485.1. Taxonomy (NCBI): domain Eukaryota; kingdom Metazoa; phylum Chordata; class Mammalia; order Carnivora; family Eupleridae; genus Cryptoprocta; species Cryptoprocta ferox. The sequence continues at coordinate 55,255,545 of CM053561.1, forward strand.
GCATTTAGTCTTACTTGAGTTCAAACCCCAGACTTGCCACTAAGTTAACGGGTGACCTTGGGCAAATTATAATATGCCGTATCTACCAAATGGGTTATTGTGAGGATTACGTGACCCATTTGTTGGGGGCACACAGAACACTGCCTAACACCTAGTAAATACTCAGTAAACACTGGTTTTTATTACCGGAGCTTTCTGCTAAGAAATCTAGAAATCCTGACCAGCCTAGTCCTGGAAACGCTGCCACCTGTCTCTCCAAGGTGAGCTGTCTGAGGTCACCTCGATGCTAATAGGACCTCTTCATGTCTCCACCTCAGGGGGAGTTTTTGCACACCATTTATTATCATATAATACAATGCAATATGATATCATACCTAACATAACATAATATGATGGGTAGGTTAACTTGGAAACCCTGAGGCGGACCGTGGATGGATGGATAGATGAATAGATACATTTGTACTAAGTATACATACATTATATCATTCTATTGATTTGTAAAAAGTTCCCGGTCTGCCTGGCTGTAATGAGATTTTTGAACTTTGCGTGGCGATCAATGAGTGGAATATTATTGGCCTGGAGAATTGATATACCTGCTCTCAGTGGCTTGTTCTGCTCCCAGGCTGCCCCGGCCCCCCAGGTGTACGATTCCAGCAGACACTTAACCTTTTTTACAGTGTCATCAGGCTAAAAGGAATCTAATAGTGACACAGGACTTGTGCTCAGCACTCTGCCACTATTGCTTTCCTGTCACAAATAATTTATAGCCTTCTATTTCCATCCCTGAGCCTGCACCCCAGCCCTGCCTCCTGCTTTCCCCCAGCTCCCAGGAATCAATAAACTCACACAGCCACAGTGGGACTTCAGGGTGCACGGAGACAGACAGACAGACAAAGAGAAGGGAGACCGACAGAGGGGCAGAGAAAGACAGAGAATGAAACACAGAGGAAGGAATGAGCGGTGGAGGAGGAAGTGGGAGAGGGAGGAGAGCCAGAAGAAGAATAAGAATGTCCCCGGCGCTTTCTTGGTTGAGAGCTCCTTGGTTTCTTCATGAGTTTAACAAACTGTTAATAGGAGTCTCATTACATGCTTTCATTCTAACTCACAGAGCTGATGAAAGTGTTTTGATCTCCTGCTTGTGGGGAGGTGGAGGCCTCCTGGGAATTTAGCCAAAGAAAGAGGGACTTCACCTGCCTTGTCATCTATACCCTGAAGTGCCACCACAGCTCCCTGGCCATCTACTGGGTCCCAAAGAAGCTACTGCTCATACTGTCTGTGGATCCTTCCCGGGGCCCCCAGGCAGAGGCCCCTGATCTATCTTCCGGAGAGTCTCTCTGATTCACCTCTTCTTGGGTCAGGCTGTGACACCTGCCGCTGCCGTTTCCCGTCTCCTCCGTGCTCTTTCCAGGGCCGCCATCGCAGTCTCACTGGCCAGGCTGGACCGTGCTGGGTTGAGGGCCTCCTGCCTGCACCTGGCTCCGTCTCTAAAGAGAAAGCAGCCAGTCCTGGTGGTCATTCATAGGAGGAATACTACTACTAGTTGTTGTTATTATTATTATTATTAGCAACATTAGCATTTATTGAGCCAAACATCATACTGATCATTTTACATGCATTATCCTATTTAATCCTACCAACAATCCTAGGAAGTGGACAGTAGTAGTATCTTATTTTACAGATCAGGGAGTAAGAGACTGCCAAGGGTTTCACAGGCAGTAAGTAACAGAGCTGAGTCTCACTCAGAGCCCAGAACCCGGAGCCCATCCCTTTCTTTCCTTTGCCCTAGTTACACCCTTGCTAAGTGCCTGAAGTCCCCATGGTGGGCTCAGGCAAAGCCAGAAAGGTGGAGGAGGAAGGGCATCCCTGTGAAGGAGAACATGCTGGAAAGGGAAGTGACGAGCAGGCGTCCTGACATGTTCCCATGGCAACAGGAAATGGCACTTCTGGGCTCCCCTGCGTAGAGCTATGGCCTCCAGCCCTCCCCATGCACCCTCGGAAGCCCCATCCCTGCGGACTTGACTTGAGGGTCAAACCTGCCTGGGGCCGTGGAGGCTGTGATGTGTCTGGCTGTCTTGCCGTGTGCCAAGAATGAAAAAGATTGGAAGAGAAGGAGGAGCAATGGGGGGAAATAGTATCAGGCAATCACCCAAAGTAATGCTTTCCTTTATCCTTTTAAGCTGTGGTGACATTCCCACGAGTTGTTGGGTTGTGTACAGAACGCAGGGGGGCAACGGATGACTACCAGGTATCCGCGATCTCAGTTCTTAAATTTCCTGAGAGCAGCTCTGGGGACTAGCAAGTGGCCACTGCCTGGGGGGCACAGATGGACACGAAGAGCATTAGGAACTCACGGCAAGCACCCTGCCCAGCTCCTCTCCATGCACCACCAAGCCCCCATCAGGGAGTAGTGATTTTCTATCACTTGCTGCCTCAGCTAAATCTGCACCGGTGCCCCAGGGGTCAGAGGCTCTGGGTAACAAAGATAGAAACCCCACAAGGCCATCCAGTCATCTGTCTCATCTGGGGCTCCCTTAGTCCAGGCCTCATCAGCCCACAAGCCAGAGCCACCCACAGCAGGGCCAGTGAGATCCCAGCAGCTTTTGCTGCAGTGAATCAGGAGCGGCTGCTTTGAGCTGTATACACGGCGTCCTTCTAGACTTTTCCTGTAGACCAGTCTACATCGCCCTTAGCTACTGTCCGATCTTTCCCATTGTGATCATGCTCCAAGCGTTCCCCCAACTCTTGGGAGATGACCTTCCTTTCTGCTTCGCTGAGAGTTAAAAGCTGTAAAAGCTCCTTCTCGAAGCTTTTGGCCACCTCAAAATGCACCATCTCTCACCAAGTCTTCCTGGTGCCTCTCCTTGTTCTGTCTTGCTTTCTCCATCATCCACATTCTGTCAGGCAACTTCAGGCCCTCCCTCTTCTCTGGTTCTCCTTCCTCAGCCTGCAAATGTACCCAGGTCTTTCCTACCCCAACCAGCCTTCCCTCCACTCAGCTGCCAGTTCCATCCACTGACTTCCACATTTTTCTCTCTTCCTTTCTACAAACTTCTGAAGGCAAGAGTCTGCTTTCACTGCCTCCTTCCCCTCCTATTCAATCCCTAACCTTTCTGTCTGGCTCCTGTCCCAGATGCTTTGTTGAGACCTCTGTCCCCCAAGTCCCCAAATCTGTGCCTCTTCTTATTCCCAGTTCCCTCCAATCTTTACATGGTCACCGATGCCGTGAATTATATTCTCCTTCTGGAAATGTTTTTCTCCATCTACTTAGGTGACACTGCCCAATCCTTATTCTGCTATTTCCAGTGTGACCAATTCTGACCCCTCTGCAAGGTCAGGTTCTTTTCCCCAGCCTGTGAAAGTTGGTGCCTTCCAACATCCACTCCTTAGGCTTCTTGTCCCTTTTGTCCTTGATGGTCTCTTAAATCCATACCTGCTGTGCCAGCTGGATACTCCCCTACCACCTCAAATGCTGCATGTCTGAGACAAAACCCGCCGCCTCCCTACAGCTCTCATCCTGACAGTGGGACAAACCACCAGCCTTCCAGATACACAGAATTGGGTTCTTAGAGCCATGCTTGACTCCACTTAGGTGCCATATTGGCCATTCTACCTTCACGATGTCTTGCAGACTCTTCCTTTTCTTTCCTGTGACCTTGAGCCCGTATGTTGCTTTTCCAGGATTTGTTTGCACGTGTCCCCTCTAGTTTAGACATCACTCATGGCTTGAGATTCTCTTAACCTGGTTGCTGTATGTTGGGAGAGGTATGGCAAAGTAACAAAAAGCACACTATTTAGAGACTGAGTTCTGACTCTGTCCTAACCAACTGTGTGATTTTGACTTAGCTACTTAGCCTCTGTTAGCTTTGGTTTTCAATCTGTAAAACGAGGGTAATAGTGTCTACTTTGGAGGTTGTTGGGAGAATGAACACTAGCATATAGAAGTAATATAAATTGCATATAATTTTGGCACATAATAGATGACCAACAAATGGAAAATCACTATTATCATTGTCACTTCCAAGTTCTCAGCCTTATTTCCTCTTGCTTCTTTACGCACCTCCACTGCTCCTGGCTGGCTGCTCTGGGCATTACTCCTAAAGCTCATTCAGCTTCCGTGCTTTGCTTCTATCTTCCTCCAGGACCTGCTTTTAGTGCTCCCTACCCACCCCTTCTGCCTCAGCTTCTCTGTTCACCTTAGAACCATGTTATTTTTTCACTGCGAAGGAGACCTTAGAGATCCTGTAGTTCAACCTTTTTACTTTACAGCTGAAAAGGAAAGGTCCAGAAAGGTAGAATGATGTGCCTCTGAGGCCCAGAGGAATAGAATGATGAGCTCAAAGCTGTGGTGGCCGATTAATGGCAGAGTCAGAAGCAGGACTCAGGGTCCCTGCCAGGCAGCCTGGTGCCCTTATCGCTGTCCTCCATGCCTTGGGCCCCTTCATCTGTTCAGCCCTGCCCCGCTTTGGAGGTCTGCATGAAGCTCCGCCTCCTCAGTGACTTCTTTCCCAGTCCCCACCTGCAAGGTGGCTGGATTACTCCCTTGGCCCCATGGGGCTCCATTGCTTTCTTTGGGTGTGTGTCTTCCCTCCCCAACTTCACCTCCAGCACTGTGAGGCAGGCGCCTTATCTCTGTTGCCTGTGAGTGCTCAGTTAAACCTGGTTAGAGTGGAGTCTGCTTCTGCCTGGCCAGTGTAGGTGAACTTGGCTCACATGCCTCTCCACAGGGAGGAGCAATGCCTTTGGAGAAGTTGCTTCGGGGTACCTATTTTGACTAGTGGGTGGAGGGGAGCATTCCTTGGTCTTGGCCCCAGCATTGGTCTTTTGCATCCCTGAGCCCTGGGCTCCTCAGATCACTGACAAGCAGGCCCATCCCCAGTCCTGGGATGTCTGATCCAGCCCCCTACCCCTGGAGTGCACAGGGTGGGTGCCAGTCTTTTCAACTAGGCTGGAAAAGAAGCTGTGGTCCAAGTAAGAGCCCAAAAAAGCAGGCCATTGGGCCAAAAAGCTGGGCAGAGACGGGGCAATAAGTGGGCTCAGGAAGAAGTTGTCCAGGGCCTGACATCTGGCAAAGGGACCATGGGCTGTGCTGGACTTCCTGGGACAAAAAGGGTCACCTGTGACCCAGCCCTTTTCTGGCTATTTCTTTTTAGCCCAAGAAACAGGGAAATCGCACACTTTCCCCCAACTCTAGAGGACCGTGCTATAGTCCCAGTGGGAAAGCCAGCTCCAAAATGACCTCCAGACCCAGGGAGTCTTGTTCCCGGGAGGAGGTTTGCATGTGGTTGAGGAGGGAGGGGACAATAAGTCATCAGGGCAGCCCCCACCCCCAGGAAGGGGAAAGATGCTGTGCTCCACTCACTCTGCGTCCCCAGTCCTTGCTACCAAAGATCAAGCTGCAATTTTGATGATGCACGCTGCAGGAGAGAACACAGACTCCCTCTGTCCAGCTGCACTAGGTTGGATCTGCAGAGCCAATGGGAGGGAAAGTTCGTGCCTTGCAGCAGTCGGTGAGGGCAGGGGTGCAGGGAGCAGATATATGAGGAGGGAGCTGGGGAGCTTGAGCTTGAGCGAGCCCCTCTGCAGGGCTGGGCTGGAGCTGGTGCAGGCAGGAGAAGGCATGTGGTGTGTGATGCTCTTATGATGCCATTGCAGGATCATCAGGACCAAAGTTCAGCAGCCTTTCCACCCAACGCCGGATGGGGCTGGGACGGGAGTGACTGCCCCTGGCCACACCATTGGTAAGAGGTTCAGGGAAGGGAGGAAGCAGGGCCCCACCCAGGAGAGCCAGGACACCACCTCCATTCCCCTCAAAAACGGCATACCTGCTGAGGCCCCAGGACCCCTTTCCCAGCCCACGCTCTTCCTGAAGTCCTAGAGGTTGGGATCTCTGCAAGAGACTAGCTCACCAGGGCCGTTCTCTGCTTCTCGCCCACACCTCCTTGTAGCTGCCTTGTCTGTCTCTCGGTCTCTGTCTCTGCCTTCTTCCAAATCAAGATTTTCTTTTAGTTTTTCTTCTCTTCCTTCTTCCTCTTTCTTCCTCTTTTGTTTTTATCTGATTCTGTCTCCACTTGCCCCTTTTTCTTTCCTATCTACCTTCTTTCTGCATTCTTTTCATTTTTAGATTCTTTCTCTCTTCTCCCTTCCTCTCCCTTCTCTCTCTCCTTTCCTCTCTCTGCCTCTCCCTTTCTCTTTTCTCCTCTCTGTACGTGTCGCACTGGATCTGTTCACATCTCTCTGCTTCGCTCCTCACAGCCTCTTTCCTCTTAGCCTCTCTCTTCTTGATCTGTCTCTCCCTCCTCCCCTCTGTAACTCTCTGCTGCTCCAGCCTCCTTATTTACCAATCCTTGCTCGTGGCTTCTCAGAGACATGACCCAGGCCTACCAGAACACCAGCTAAAACCCCTCCCATATTGTCTTCCCTTTGACCCAAGAGTGCTTGGTGCTGCTACAGCCATAGATGAGACCTGGAGTTTAAGGGGCTGAAATGTGGCTACACTTTTGCTGCTGCCCCTCTTGGCAGCTGTCCCCTTATCTCTTGACTGGCAGGAAGCAGAATGTCCCAGAATATCCCAGCCCTTCCTAAAATTGGCAGAAACTGTTGTTTATGAGACCGTGTTACAGTGTGTGCTGGGAGGGAGGATTGGGCCGGGCCGTACCTGAGCTGATCACCGCAGAGTGAATGGTTACACTAGTTTGTGCCCTGAGAGGGAAACTGGGAACTTCTCAAGTGATTTCAAGACCAGAAGCAACTGGGAGAGAGGAGCTGTGCTCTCCTGGGGAATATCGTGACCCTTCTTGTGTCTCCTAGAGAGTCAGAGACAGATCTTAGAAGACCACAGAGTCTGAAGGACGACTGGTAAAGGCCAGCCCAGGAGACTAGAAGCAGTGAGCCGGGGTTTGTTTTGAAAGGTTGGCCCGGCCCTGGGGATTGGTGAGCTATACAAGGGGGCCTACTAGGAGTTGTGCTTCCTATAGGACCACTGAGTCACTCTCTAGATTAAGAGTTTCCATCTATCCTCAGGAAGAGTGTCTGAGGACCTAATGAAATCTCTACGGCTGTGGGGAAGGCCTGGGGTTGCCTGGTCACCACTTAGCGTGAGGCTGGACAGAAGTGAATAGCCTACACTGTGTGTACCCCTGCGTTCCCCTAAACCTCAGACGACGAGGGGGAATATGGGCTCGGCATCCCTCTTAATCTTCTGCTTCTCTCTGCCCCCAGCCTCGGGGCTTTGGTCTGTGATCACAACTGTTATCCTGATGGCATTTCCTCCTTACTCTCACCCAGTTCCCAGTACGGCCTCCCCTCCTGTTTCCAGCGCCTCCAATGATCCAGTGGGATCCTACTCCATCAACGGGATCCTGGGGATCCCTCGCTCCAATGGTGAGAAGAGGAAACGTGATGAAGGTAGGAAGGAGGGAAGAGGCTTGGCTTCCCTGTGCATGCTTTGTCCTTGGACTCAGAGCTCCGGTTTCGGCCCGGCCTCGCAGCTGCTCTGCTGGGAGATCAGTTTTAGTAGCAAAGCCCAGGTCCCTCCACTGCCCTGCTGGCTCCTGGAGAGGGAGGCAGGCTACTGGTGGAGCCGTCAGCTTCACCATCTGCTCAGCAGCCTTGGTGGCCTCACCTTCCACTGGGACTGCCCCTAATATCCCCGTGGGGTGCCGGGAGAGAAGCATGAACCAGGTACCTTAGGAGGGTTTAGGAAGTTGGGGGACAGCTGGTCTCTGACCCAAGGATGAAAGGCCGATCTGTCCTATTCTTACCTGAACCCAACCCATCAAAAGATGGGGGTGTGATATCATGTGCAGCTGACCCCAGTGTCCTTTCTCTGTGACACATGGATTCTGTCCCCCATTGAGCTAGGCATGGGCCCTCTGTGCTCTTCTTCCCTACAGGAGGAGATACCACTCAGGCCCCTCTCTGGCCCTTCCCTTCTGTTCCCTGTAATGTCTCAAGTGCAGCCAGCTGTTAGGCAGGGAGTTCGGGGGGGGGGGAAGGGGGAAATGAAGAGGAAGAAGAGAGGGGAAAGGATACACGAAGAGGAAGTAGTGGCCATGAGCCTGGGAGAAGGTGTTTTACAAATGTTGGGACGTGGGAGGTTCCCTGGTGACCATCTGGTGCACGAGGCTAGGACGCAGGGCTGACCGGCCCAGACAAACGGAGACACCAGTGTCTGGAGCCTGCGTCCTGCCCCAATCTCATGGTCCCTGCTGGGGAAGCAGAAACCTTCTGGGTGAGGGAGGTCTAGAGACTCTAGGATCCTCTAGAGATGAGCATACAGGGGGAGTGCATATCCCTTTAGCCTGGACAGTTCCAATTTATGCCTTTTGTCTCTGCATCTTGGCCAGTCAGCGTCTCCTTTTTCTCTCAAAAATGTCCTGTTTGGGCAATAAATCATGTGTCCATCCCAAGAGTAGACAAGCCCTTGATTGGGGTGGCTTTAGAGGGTAAGGAACAGAGAAAAGGGACAAAACAGATTCCCTGGGCCCAGGCTGAGGGAAAAGAGAGTGTGAAAGCCCTGGCCTCCAGCGGAAGGGACAGAGCAGAGGAGAGGCCTAGGTCTGGCAAGACAGTGATGACCTGGTGCTGGCCTCCTTCCAGAAGCCCTAATGGCCTCGTTTCACAGGGAAACAGCTTGTCTGGCTCTATTTCTCCTTCTTCCAAAATATCCAAACCCATTTGGCTGCCACGGCCTTTGCCACTCACTAAATTTCATTGTGGTTATTTTGGCGGCCGCCCCTGATGGGCAGGGGGAGGCTTCGTGAAAGGCCCTAAGTCCCAATTCTCCCTGGGGGGGTGACCAAACTCCAGCCTTAGCTGGGCACCCTGGTACCCTGGTATGGAAGATTCTGCCTCAGGCCCCAAAGGTTTCTCCTTGAACCACTAGCCCCTGCATTTTTTAGAGTGTGAGATGTCCAGCAGGTGGGGGGGGGGGAGGCCACAGGACCCCCTATGTACTCTCCCCTGTTGGTCCTCTCTTGGGGCCAAGCATGCCCTCTGCTTCCTGGGCTCCTGTGGGCCATGAGAGGAGGCCAAGAGTAGGGAGCACTGGCCTGAGGCTGTGGCCACCCAGGGTCAGGACCAACTGGCCCAGAACACACTGCTCTCTTCCCTGCAATAGATTACATCCATTGTTTCAAGTCAATTCAGTTCAGTGAACCTTTCCAGTGCATCAGCTGCAAGAAAGGCTTGGTGCTACAGGAACCCAAAACAGAACAAGATATGATTCTTGTCCTTAAGGAGCTTACAGTCTAGTGGGGCGTGTAAAACATGTGACCCCAGAAAGCAGAAAGGACCATCAGATATCTGTGTTGTGATGGAGGTCTGGGCCGCGGGCCATGGGAACTCAGAGTCAGGAGGGAGTAACCTGGCAGAAAGGGCTACCTTTTGAGGAGGAACCTGAATGATGGGTGAGGGGGCATGTTCAAGGACAATGGCAGTGAGGAATTCTATCTGGTAGGTGAGCCTTATGACCACAGGGTGCTGTGGTGGGAGGGTGCAGGTGTGCTTTGGCAGGGTTGCGAAGGCATTAGGGAAGGGCTGGGAGGGAAGGCTAAGTACATGGGTTAGGGCCACCGGAGATTAGGCCAAGACCGGACCAATTAGAAGGAGTCTGGACTTTTTCCTGCAAGCGTGAGTAGCCACTGAAAGTGTCTGAGCAGGAAGGGAGAAGAGCAGCGCCGGGTTTGGGAGGACCATCCTCCAGCAGGGTGACCGTGACGGCCGTGGGGAGACATGTCAGGAGGCAGTTAGTATCTCCTAGGTGAAGGATAATGGGATGGGGACTCTTAGGTTCCCCTTACTGCTTAAACACTTACCTCTTGAGCCTAGCCAGGAGGCAAGGAGGATCAGAGGCCCTACTTCTTTTGGTAGGGGGTGGGGGGATGGTTCTTTGGCCTTGACTCCCACTTCTCTTGACCAACCCCAAACCAGATGGAGCTGCCCTTTCCCTGGTGGAGGCCAGCACCTTTGAGGGAGGCTAGGTCTCCCTGACCTTTTCCCCGCCCACCCCGTAGGCCACCGTGCACACTTGACCTGTCGGATCCAGGTGGAAGGGAGAGGAGAGGAAAGGAGAGAGCAAAGGCAGACCTTTCACAGTCCTGCCCCCTCCCCCACCCTGGGTGCCTCCAAGCAGCCAGGCCCCAGTTTGCATTAGGGAGCAGCTCAGATGATTAAGAATAGGAGAGATAATTATGTGTCAAGATGATGTAGCCCAAGTCTGCGGTCGGGCCAAGGTAGCACAGCCGCTGGCAGGCCGGTAGCAGGAGGCAGCCTCAGGCGTGGGCTGCGGACACCCAGGTGTGTCCTTCAGCTACTGGGCCAAGCACCACAGGCCAAGAGAAAACTGACTCGGGACACAGAGGGGCATTGGGATGAGAACGGGGATCCGTGTCAAGGGACTAGATCTCAGGGGAACAGAAGGGCATATCTCCCTCCAGGAGGACCCCGCTGCCCCTGCCAGGCTGGCCCTCCTTTGGCCCCACACACTGTGGCTTCTCTCTAGAAGGGCCATACCACGAGGACAAGCTGTGAGCCTCTCTGTCCTCAAGGAAACCGCTCCCACTCCCGCCTCTGGGTACAGTGCGGCCTATTCTTCAGCTCTAACAATGTCACGGTGGTGGGCATTAGCGAGGACATTCACTGCAGCGTGTGCTGGCATTATTGGAGACAATCTCAGCAGTAGTTATTGGTGTTCACAGTGATAATACCCAGAGCGTTATTGGCATTGGCACTCGGAATATGGACAGCATTATTAGTATCTGCAGCAATCATATCTGTGGGGATATTAGTAAAGGGCCGATCAGCTGTGACTCTGGGGAGAAAGGAAACCGACAGTGAGCCTGCTTGAGACGCCTTCTCACACCCTGGCCATTGGAAGTATGGAAAACTTCCCGGGGTTGCCTTTGAGAAACGTGCTAGTCAGGAAGTTTTGACAACCCCCCCCCCCCACCTACCTGAGTCCAGGAGCTCCCAGAATGAGACAGGTAGATGGGCCAGGGCAGATGAGGAAGCTATGCCATGAAGTACCCAGAAGACAGGCTGTCCATCAGTCTGAGATGGTAGATCCCCACTTAGTACCCTGCTAAAATCTTGGCCTGTTTTTGGCTACAATTTTGGGTGAATATATTAGGATCTTCGGAAGGGACATTGCTTCCCTGAATGTTGCATTCCCTGGTGTGTGTGGCTGGAAGATACAGACCCTTGTGTGTTTTCAGGCTGGAAAACCAAAGACCATTGCCTTTACCCAGTTGCTTTCGGCCGTAGCCCAAAACATTGCTGTCCATCCATGTTGGTAAAGCACGGAGCAATTACATAACTTGTCCAAAAATCCAAATGAAGTCATATGGTAGGAGTCTGTTGATCTGTGTGAGGGGAGGTGTGTTGGTATCATCCTTCGATGTGTGTGATTGCAGGGGGCCGTGATTTTGCATTCCATTAATTAGGTGCACAATGAATTGTGCAGTTGAGTGGTGCCAACCCGGTGTAGTTGTGCGTTTGCAGACAGGGCAGGTTTGCACTGCTGCTAATGGCTCAGTCCTGTCACTGCCCTTTAATAGCTCCCTCTGCTCTGGATGAAGGTGTAACTGGAAAAAGAGCCTTATTTCCTTAGTTAGTTTCCCTCCTCGAAGTCCCCGAGTGGGTTGCTCAGGTTAGACTTGGAGCAAATGAGGGGATTAGGCTGTGAAAGTGAGCAGCGCCTGCCCTGTCCAGGAGCCTCGGCTTCGGGCAAGAGGAGGCTGCAGGACCCCCAGCAAGATGGAGGATGCCGGGTGGAGGCCAGCAGGCGGTCCCCGGAGTGGTGTGGGTGGGCAGTGTGGCTCCATGGGGAAGGGTGTGGGCTCTGGAGTGAGACACACCTAGGTTTGAATCCTAGGGCCTTGGGCAAGTACTTACCCTTCATCAGCTCAGTCTCCTCTGTAGAACAGAGATGGTAACAGCACTCCTTTCACGGGGACTGTGGAGAGGGCTACACAAAATCACAGACATGGTGTTGAGCCAACTCCGTCTTGGAAGATGGGTCATCGGAGGTCTGTGGAGGAAGACCTAAATGGCAGGTTTATGTTTTGAGGAGAAATAAAGTCATGTCAGAAGGAAACATTTGGGCACAGGCTCCTTAATCTTGATGCAGGAAAAGCTATTGCTGGGATGAGCCAACCTGGGTGGAGAGATCTCAGCCTCGCCTGTGTGACTTGGGAGGACCTTTGTGTATCTCTGCTTAGTCATCTGCTCTGTGGTTATCCGGGTGGGCCGCATGTCATCTCTTAGCATCCACAGGCATTTTAGATGTATGTAAATAAATCTAGGACCCCCTTCTTTTCTAACATGGCGGCATCGATCCCTCTATCCTTTGCTGTGCATTTCTGCTCCCACATATAACTTTATTTAATCTAGGGAAACGTGTGTTTGTTGTTTTATAGACACCATGTAATTTTTTACGTGGTTTATGCAAATGTGGGTATGCATGTGTCTTTTCTACCATGCTGAGATCTTTGGGTGAAAAGGGGTGTGGAACGCCACGCACTGGGCAGGCGTGAAGTCTTCTGGGTAGTGTATATGCTTGAAGAGATGACCAGATGCAAGCAGGTGCATGTCCACCAGTACTAGTGAGTGGGGAGAGCTCTAAGCCAGGCCTGAGTGTGTCAAGGGTCCATGGTACTAAGATACAGGTGTTCATATAGAGTTTTGCCCAAAGGGCCCCGTAGGTATTACCTTGCATTCTGTTGGCAAATGGATGGGCTGTCCTGAGCCTGCCTCCAGGTTTGCTTGGGGCCGGAGGCTGGGGAGACTGAGGCTGGGAACCCTTATACTCTCAGGCTGTGTGGGAGTTGTCGCTCAGAGACCTCGAAGCCCCTTGAAGAGGAGCCTGGTCTCCCAGTCTCAGGGACTCGGTCTTCTACCTGCCTGTCTTTCAGGATCTCTCAGTGTCTGTCTGTCTCTTATTTGCTCTAGTCGAGGTATACACTGATCCTGCCCACATTAGAGGAGGTGGAGGTTTGCATCTGGTCTGGACTTTAAGAGGTATGGGGGCCAGAGGGAACATGGTCTGGGGGTCAGGGGAAAGAGCTGGGGGGTGGCGGTTAGAAACTGTTCAGAGAGTGGGCTCCTGAAAGCCAGGGAGCAGAGAAGGAGGAGGTGGGTCAGGCTTCCACCGGGAAACCAAGAGGCTAACAGAATCTCGGGGCCTGGATCAATTCCGCCATGGGCCACCGCTGGGTTCGGGGGCGGAGGCCCCGGGGGCCTGGAGGGTCAGGCACTCAATGGATGGGGGGTACTTTCCCCAGCCCTTGGAAAAACAAAGAACAGATCGGGTAGTAAAACAAAAGCAAAGGAGACCTGGAAGCACCTGACAGCCCTAATTCATCACGGCCCAAGTTTTTTCCTGTGTTCCCATTATATTTGTTTGTAAAAGTGGAAATCAATTTTGAAGGTAATTTTCTGGAAAGAATGGAAGGGAGGTGGGAGGGCCGGATAAGGCAGAGATGGTAAAAGGAAAAATTTAGGCCAGGCACAGCCCAGGGGCAGCTCTTGGCAAGGTGAAAGAAAATTGCATATTCAATCTCCATCCATGAATCTCCCTCGCTGCTGCCCGCCTCCTGCTTGAAAACAATGAAGGCTTTTTCCCAACGCTGGGCAGGGCCTCGGTATCAGCCCCACTTTAACTTCAGGGTCATTAATTCCCTGATTATTGAAGGAGAAGAGAGGGTTGCAGCACCGTCAATTCCAAAGGCACACCCCCCCCCATGTGATCGGCCGGGCTGGGGTGGGGCGGGGGGCAGCCTGGGTGAGGTGAGGTGTTGTTGCAGAAGAGCAAAGGGGTGGGGAGGGAGGAAATGGGGAGCCAACTGGACTGGGGGGAAGGAAGCCAGGAGGAGGGTGGAAGAAGGCAGTCATTACTGCATACCTCTGTTGTGTTGTTATTGCAAATTAAAAGTAGCATGTTCCACTCCACAGCTATCTTTGGGGAGGGAGGGGCACCGAGGGAGGTGGGGGATCTTATCATTGCTTCTTCAGCAGACCAGCCGTGGTGTCACCGTGTGAGGTGACATTTGAATTTACAATTCCGCTGAGAAAAGCCATTAATTCACAAATTAACATTTCTCCCTCTCCCTCTCTCTTTAACACTCTCTCCCTCTCTCACATGGATGTGCAAGCAATTGAAAAGACAAAGGAAATAGCCTTAAGGAAGAGACTTTACTGCTAGTCTGTCTGTGCTGAGATTGCTACCCCTGCTTCCAGATAGATAAACCAATTACCTGAGCAGCCCTGCTCCTGGCCGCCCGCGATCGCCTCCTTTTGTAGGCTGCCTCTATGGCTGGATTACACTCGGTGTATCTCATTAATGTAAACCAGGCATGCCCTGGTCACCGGACCCTCTTCCCCACGCTCTTTCTGGAGGGGCAGCGGGAGGAGTGCTGGTGTCAGAAAAGGCAGACAAGGAGGACCCCGGGGAAGAGGAGGGGCTGCACCGCCCAGCTTGCCAGGCCCTGGGACTTAGGGTGCGCCCGCAGTCCTGGAGGAGGCAGATGGGGGAAGCCTGTGGGTGAGCCCTCCTTGGCAGGCTGGTGTGGGCGGTCATTCAGAGGCAGAGGCAGGAGCCAGAGCCTGACCCGCTCAGGCCCGCAGCGCCGTTTTCTGTGGCCTTTCGGTCCAGATGCAGAGTAATGGCAGAAGCAGAGAGGGACCTGCGCGCTCCATGCATGGGAAGAGCTTAGGGAAGTTTTGTCGAGTATACACCATGTCGGTGGGCCAGGATTCGCCCAAAGGAGCTGGTAGGGGTGCCGAGGAGTGTCCAGAAGACTCCTTGAGGCCGTACCATGGTGCAGACGCCTTACCCTCAACCCAGCACTCGGGCACAGTTATGTCTGTTTGCCACCTGATCCTTACACCTGTACCCAGCCTTCCACTTCCAGTCTCGGAGAACAGCCACCCTGCAGGATGGCCCAGGAAGGTGGGGCGGTGTGCTCTCAGAACTCTGGCTCGAGTTTACATCACGGACAAGGGAATCACGGAACCTCTTTTGGCTCTCGCTCTCCTCCAGGCCCTGGCCAGGCACTGTAAGAAAACATTATATCAGGCAGAGGGAAGCTGAGCACAGTTTGAGTTCCTTAAAGGAGACGTAGACGTATTCTGTGGATTATTGCTGGGATTATATGGTTCCACATGCATGATGGTACTTAGCCCAGGTCTGCCCCTCCTGCGGCAGGTCCTGTGATAGTCCAGAAACCAAATCTACATGAAGGTGGTCATTTGTCTAGACAAGCGCCGGAGTTTAACTGCATCAACCCAGCTCAACCTATGTTCATTTTCCAACAAATATTCAAAACCTGGCTAATGCCCACTCCAGTCCAAACAAGAGCTAAGCTTCAAAGGTCAGCATTCACTAAGCCACCAAAAAAAAAAAAAAAAAATCCACTTATGAACACACATTCATTGTTATGACTATATCTTCCTCGTAAGCTGGGAAATTGGACCGTTCATACCTGAGGGGGGACTTTTTCTATCTTAGTTGGATCACATATTTTAGCCAAACTTTCTGGGTCATGTTGGCCATGAGCCTGTTGGACACTGACCATATCATTATACAGAGGTAGGGGTAGGTCATGCTGATATTTTACTAAGACCTTCTACCTCGTCATCTGTGCTTGCGTGGACTTACTTATTTCTGCGGGGAAGTACCAGGGTTTAGCCTTGGTTGTGTGTAGTGGACATAGATGCATGAATTTGTACATAAGTCCCTGTGTTTATGCCAGAGACTGGCAGCCAAATCATTAACGAGTGGAGTTTCCCAGCCAGTTCATTCTGCTGTGGATAAAGAGTTCTAACTGGTTGTTTGAGGAAGTATGTTGAGATTTAGCACGAAAGAGAATTTTTTCATAAGGTGCCAAAAAGTCAAAAGAGATAGGTTGAGAGAAGGTACAGATTGAGAGGAGGCTGTAGGTGTTCCTCCGCCACTGGAAATCCGGGTGGGTGAAGCACAGCCTTGCAACTTTCCCAGCAAAGGCCTCCTCCTCCCCCCACCCCAGCGTCTGTATACTTCTGTGCACATGCATGCTTGCCCATCTTGTCAGAGTAGGTCTTCGATCCTAGATCCTAGTCTCCCACTCGGCGACTACCTTCCAGCCCTGCAGGTAGGCATCGTTCTCCTTCCTCTACCGGCAAGGGCACCCGGCGAGAAATCCGCTGCCTCAGCTCTGCCCTTCTCCCCCAGTGCAGGCGTGGATGCAGGAGGGAGGAGCCGGGCCGGCTGCTCTCGGGCTCACCTTCCCAGGCGCCTCCTCCTCCTCTGCAGGCCAGGGGGCAGCTGGGAAACGCAGGGGCAGGGGGGGTGGTTCAGAAAAAGGGTTCAGAAGGCAGGTGGGCTGGGGAGGCCCAGATTGCTGCCTGTCGGAGGAGTGGATCCCGGCAGCCTCCCTGACCTTTGCTGGCTGCCGGCAAAGGAGCCCTGAGCTCAGGGCGGGACCCCTTCCCTGCCTGTCTTCCTCAGGGCCGTGGTGGCCGCGGGGCTCTCCGGGACCCTCCCCATTCTGCCCTGTGTGGGGGTGAAAAGGCAAGGAGGGTTGGGGGAGGGCTGGCCCTGGCTCTGGGGCTGGGAGACAGATCACGAGCCTCAGAGCGGAGTTGCAGCAGAGCCAGTAATTCAAACCATCCTGACCCTTCGGTGAACCCGAACCTGCTGACCTTGACAACACCAGACAAGGGAGGCCTCACAAACCTCAACCTGCGTGAAGGCCTCGCCTTCCCTCCCTCCCTTACTTGGAGCCCTGTGGCCCAGCCTCCGGGTGGCCCCTAATTTGGCTGTCCCCACCAAATGTCAGCATCTCTCCCTCCCCGAAGTACCCGCCCACCTGCCGGCCCCAAAGCACCCTCTGTACTTGGCTCCACTGGATACAGTACATGGGCATCTCACAGCTGGAGGAGGGGACACCAGGCCGAGGAATTCTTTAAATAAGACTTTTAAAAACGTTTAATTTTTTGTGAGAGAGGGTGAGAGAGAGACAGAAAGAGAGCACAAGCAGGGAAGGGGCAGAGAGAGAGGGAGGGAGAGAATCCCAAGCAGGCTCCCAGCTGTTAGCGCCGAGCCCAACTCAGGGCTCCATCCCAGGAACACGAGATCATGACCTGAGCGGAAATCACGAGTCGAATGCTTAACTGACTGAGCCACCCAGGTGCCCGTAAATTGGGCTTTTAACACCTTGCCCCTTCTCCTTCTGCCTGAGGCTTCATCTTTTTCAGAAACATGGGGTGTGTGTGTGTGTATGTGTGTATGTGTGTGTGAGGTCTGGGTGCACACAGGGGCAGGGATAAGATGTGATGGAGACAGAGCTGACAGAGGAGGGAAGAAAAGCCCGAG
This sequence comes from Cryptoprocta ferox, assembly GCA_028646485.1. Lineage (NCBI taxonomy): Eukaryota > Metazoa > Chordata > Mammalia > Carnivora > Eupleridae > Cryptoprocta > Cryptoprocta ferox. The sequence goes on from CM053561.1 coordinate 55,272,895, forward strand.
GAAAGCAGCCACAGGAACCTGCATTAAAGTAAATGCAGTTTATGAAGTTTATGCTTTCCTCCTAGAGAGAGCTGGAATCCATCCAACAGCCTCTCAGAGCCTGGCGAACAGCTCCTGAAGCAGAAAGTGCAGGCAGGAGCTCGAGCAAGCCAGTGACAGAGGGGAAGATGCACGGACACTCTCTCTTTCTCCTCCTTCCCTCTTCCGCTGGCCCGCACAGATCTCCCTAGGCCACTGCAAAGTCTGGGGCTGGGGGGGGGGGAGGGGATGCAGATGGTGTGTTTGGTAGGAGTGACTCCAGGACCTTCACTTTCTTTCCCTCTCACTTCCCCAGCCCCCTACCTTTGTCTCCTTTGGTGGCGTGGCCAAGCCAGACATGCAGACGACGTGGACACCTGGGTGGACTGGTGGTGTGGCAAGCTGGGCCAAGTGCAGTGTGGCCAGTGTGTCCCCCTGGGGCAGCCGGCTTGTGGAAGCTGCTCTGGGCAAGGGACAGTGCAGTGAGGATGGTCTTGGGGTGGTAGGCGTGCCGCCTGAGTAGTAAAAAGGACCGGAATGTGGTGTCCCAGGGAGCTGCCTTTTTTTTCTGATGCTCGGATTCATTTTCTCCGGTACCTTGGTCTAGGCCAACTGGGTACCTTGCAGGTACTGAAGGCAGCTGCTGGAGGCTCTTAAGCGGAAACGATTAGAGACAGTATTTTTTCTGGGAATTCAGAGGAAACAAATGGTGGACAAGGTTAGGATACAGGTGTTCTCAGAGGGACTTATAAGCAAGGTGGGATAGCTGCCCTTCTAGACGTTTCTTCATGTGTGCGTACTCTAATAATATGTAAGTGGGCCAGGATCCTTGACTTTAGATGAAAGGCTGTCACTCCGGCCTGGCCTGGGGGGCTTGACATTCCCTTGCCCCTGTGCCTCATCTGGGGATGGGAGGTGGGGAGAAGTCTGGTTCCCGCCTCTTCCTGGAAACTCTGTGGCCCTGTTCAAGTTCTGCCAGGAGCTGGGACAGAGGAGGACAGCAGAGGTAGAGTCGTCCGAAGGCAGGGTGTCCAGAGAAGAAGAGTCAAAGGGAAAGTGTAGGGTGGGCACAAATTGCTGATTGTGGGGGATGCTCTGGAAGCCGGGAGATGCCAGGCATGGAGGGAGGCAGAAACTGGCCAAGGATGGCTCTCGCCCTTTCTCTCCCCTTCTCTCCCCTTTCCCCTCCCTCCTTCCCTCCCTCCTTCTCCTCATCCCTCCCCTCTTCCCCGCCACACATCTTTATTGGTTCCGGTAATAGCGTTGATTTGCATGTCAGGCAAAGCCTTGCTACACACACAAAAAGAAAACCCCAGCCGTGGCGGTGTGGCAGTGTCAGCTCTCGCTGTTGTTCGACAGTGTAAAATTAAATTAATAAAGCCCCCAACACAGGAAAACATAACAGGAAATTAATGGCCTTTACTGTCGCTCTGATGCAGTCATTTGCAACCCTGCTTTCCGCACCAAAGACTTCATAAATGCAAGCAGTTTCTCTAAACAAGCATACTTAGGGCGGCCTGGTATGTAATTTTTCGCCTTGCTTGTGTCCTTTGAGCTAACAAAGCCCCCTTCCCTCCTGGCTCCAGAGAGCTTTCTAACTGGTTCTGGCCCCAGCTGGAAACCAGCACCGGGCAGGAGGCCCCAGCCCCTCCCTGAGAGCCCATGTAGGGCTGAAGGAGGCCGCAGGTCCCACACAGACAGACACTCAGCCAGCCCTGTTTCCCCACTGGAGGCCAGAGAGCCCGGTGTCCCCGGCCTCTGCCAGCAGGAAGACACAGCGCATGGCTCTGGGGCAGGAAAGTTGATCGCTCTGGGGAAGTCACCCAATCCGGCCCAGTACTCCCCTTTCTCTGAGCATTTCAGTTCTCTCTCCACTACCTGTTTGCTCCCCTCCCATCAGTGCCTCTGGCCTTCCCTTACCTCCAGCTTCATTTCTACCTGCTCACCCTCCTTCTGCTTCATATATGAGTCGCACAAACTCATGCTGGCTGTGTGTTCGCTGGGGGTGCCCACACCCTTCTTTGCCACAGGTAACCTGGGGGCTTCTGGGAGGAGCGAAAGGACCATCTTATTCAGAATGGAGAAAGTAACTGTACTGGAATAAATTCTCTGTGGAGTTCTAGGTCTCCCCCCTATTTCCCTCTTACCTACTGTTTGGTTCCGAAACATGAGGGCCCTGAATGATCATTCGGGCCATCCATCCGTCCTTGGGCAAATTTCCTATAAACCATTTCAGAGAGCTGAGAGTCTAGGGTTTTGCTGTGGTGTGTAAATAGTGGAATATTGACAAAACTTACACTTACTTCTTTGGGGAGCTTTGTATCAATGCGGGCCCAAGTGCCCACTGTTTTGGGATGTATGAGAGGAATGCGTAACGAGGACTTGGGTCTCCAGGAACTTACAGTCTATAGGGGGAGGCAAGGCTATCACACATCAGACAATAAGCTATTGATTAAATGCTGAACCATGTGGCTGAACATTCAATAGGAATCCGAGAAAGTGGCTAGAAGGGCAAGCAGGAGATGGGACTTGAGCCTGGGAGTGGCCAAGATGCAGAGAGACTGTCTCCAGAGACCCCTCCCAGGTGGAGGGGGGCCAGTGGCTGTTCTGAGGGTGGTGACAAGGCAAAGACTCAGATTCTTAAAGGTCGTCTGGTCTTATCTGCCACTCACATAGAACTCTCTCTTCCAGCAGGTCTGCATGACAGGCCACAGCCCCTGCCTGGACATAGGACATAGATGGACAGTTGTCACTGTTAGCAGCACTGCCTTTATACTGAGTCCGGGTAGCGTTGAGGAAAGCACCTTGGAATCCAAATGTCTGGATGTGGGGTCTATCTCTACTCCTTGCTTGCTGTGGGACCTTTGGCTATTTACATAATCTCTCTGAATCTCAGTTTCCTCATCTTTAAAATAGAGACAACAATATCAACCCCTTAGAGTGGTGGTAAAGATCTCCCGCTGACACTCTCTCTTCTCTCCCTCCCTCGCTCCCTCCCTTCCGTTCATTGGACCTGACTTGCTGAGTGCCTGCAAAAACACTGGGCTGAGCCCTGCGTGGATTTTAGTTTCCTGCACTTGAGGAAGGTTTTCCACCATCCTGGTTACCCATCTCTGAATCCATTCTTGACAAAGTCCCTCCTACGTGAACACTGAACTCTACAGACAGTCTAGCCAATGCCAAGATCAGTAGAACCCTTGCGGCCCTCCATCTGGAGATTCTACGTCCATACTGTAGCCTGAGATTATGTTCGATTTTTTTAGCAGCTCTGTCAGACTCAAGATCATATTGAGCTCGTGGTCAACTAAAACCTCGAGATCTTTTTCACATCAATTGCTATCAAGCCAGGCCTACCCCATTCTGCACTTGTATAATTGACTTTTTTTAACCTAAACATAGGGCATTCCATTTATCCCTGTTGAATTTCATCTTGTTGGTTTGGGCTCTTAATTCCACCTGATTAAGATCACAAGGATGTCTTCTGTAGCATAATCCTAGTAAGGTTTTGTTTACAGGAATTATTGGCCTTAAAAATAAAGGAGAGGGTTAAGCGTCCAACTCTTGATGAGATCGAGCCCTGCATTGGGCTCCCCGCTGGGTGTGGAGCCTGCTTAAGATTCTCTCTCTCCCAGTCTCTCTGCCTCTCTTTCTCTCTCTCCCTCAAAATAAAGAAATAAACTTTAAAAAATAAAATAAAGGAGAGACAATGCCCCACCAGGGGAAACCTCCCTTCTGGTTGCAATAAATGAATGTTTTAGGTACTATTGAGCCAAGCAACCATCAACCATTTCACTTTTTTTCATCTTGTCCATAAAAGTAGGAAGGAGATTCTTTGTGAAATGTTTACATTCACAACATCCACAGCGTTTCCTTAATCGATTAAAGAATGCGATTTAATTGGTGAGCAGATAGAGTGTCTGCTATATATCAAACAGGGCAGGACGGATTTACAAAAGTAAATAGAATGTGGTTCTTGACTGCAGGAAGCTTCTAATCAAGTCGGGAGATACGTGGGTACATCACTATACAAGCAGAATGTGATAGGTGCTATGATTAAGGTATAAAGCGCCACGATGACTGTTTTTAAAAAAAGAGAGAGTGGTTGCTTCCAACCAGGGCAGTTCAAGAGGTTTGCATTTGATCTAGGCATTGATATCTAATTAATGTGCCACAAGTTCTCAGTGAGTGCATGCGGGTTCCAGGAGATCACCATATTCCTTGCTGGTGCCCACAAGTTAGCTGTTTAATAATTTCTCCTAAAGGATTTCCAGACCTTCGTATTAAATTTATTAGCACATTTTTCACAGAAGCATACCATTCCCCTTTTGCAGGGCAGATGGCGTTGAGTTTTGTGACTTCTCAAGGATTCTCAACAAAACATTTAGCATCCTATCTACTTCTCCCCCGACCACCCCCGCCCCAGGGTCCTGGCACATGAATTATCTGGGTCTGGGAAAGTTCAGTCAATTAAAATTTTTAGGAGTCACCTGCCAGGGCCCCCTCCTGACCTGGGCAACTCCTGTTGGTCCCGTTTTGAAGATTCTTTCTTTGATGGAGAAGGCTAAGGCAAGCTGAGGGTCGAGAAGTTCTGCCTTGTCTCCCCCTCCCCGCCACTTTTTTTTCCTCAGTATTACCTCCCCTTCCCAAGTACTGAGCCTAAACCTGCCTTCCTTTTTGTTCTTTCTTCAAACATAGCTCTGAAGGCCCTTTTTTGTTGTCTCAGCTTGTTCTGAGCCTTTGTCTTCCTGACAGGTTCATGCTACTCTCATATCCATCCTTGGTTATGGTCCCCTCCTTCCATCTGTTGTGTGTCCTTTTTAAGAGGGGAAAAAAATAACTTCTGTCTGATGATAAGTGCGATACATGCTCATTGTAAAATATTTGGAAGATATGGTAAATTTTTAAAAAATCACCCATAATCTCATCACTGAGAGATAACCGCTGTTAAATTTGGTGTAATCTTTATAGTCTTTTTTTCTTCTGTGCATATATAATTTTTCATCAAAATTGGAATGATAATGTATATACAGCTTGTGTCTTGCTATTTTCACTGAACATTCTATAGGACCATTTTCACATATCATTAAATATTCTTTGAAAACATGATTTTTTAATGGCTGCATAATCTTCCACTGTTCGATGTGCATGTCCTTTTAAAATCTAGGCTCATCATATTTTAAAGCTTATCCGTGTGCAACAACAACGATTTTCCTTAAATGTCCTTTTCTTTCAAACCCTCCCCCACTCCTTTATTTTGTCAGGTTGATTATTTGAGCTTGTAGAGGCAGACTTTCATTTTTAGAGCACCCTGTCTTTATGGAATTATATTCCCTTGTAGAATCTCTTGCCCTGGGATCGCACGACCATTCTTTCCCTCCACATGTAGCAGTTTGCTTTCCTCAGTTGGATTCTGTCCAATGCCTCCTTCCTTTGCTACTGTCAAGTCCAGACATGGTTGCTTTCTCCCCAGATCCCCATCACTTCCTTTTTATCGGTTTTTGTTTCTTGGTCAGAAGTAAGCAGCTCGGAATAGTGAAACTGAGAACCTCTGTCCCCATCCTGACAATGACTAGCTGTGTGACATGGGAGAGTTACTCAACCTTTCTGAGCCCTTTTTTTCTTTTTGTCTCTAAGAGGGGATCATATTAAATGATCTCCATAATAATTTACAGCTGTAAAAAGCAATGGCACGAATCCAGAGTGGCAATTTCCTTTGTTGCTTCTTTTTTCTTCTAAAAGGTAAACTGTAGAGCAAGGCAAGCTAAGAATTTACCAGCCTTTGCTTCTGGAATTCTGTTAGATGAATCAGCCAACATTTTTTTTTTATTACCTCAGGTCCTGTGCTAGGTTTACAAAGATGAAAAAGATGGGTTTCTGCCTTCAGAATAGTCACAGTTTACGTGGGGGGAAAAGAAACAAAAAAATAACAATGATATCCGACTTTCGCTCAGGTCATTCATGATCTCACAGTTCGTGAGTTTGAGCTCCGCAGTGGGCTCACTGCTGTCAATGCAGAGCCTGCTTCAGATCCTCTGTCCCCCCCTCTCTCTGCCCCTCCGTCACTCACGCTCTCTCTCTCAAAAACAGAGAAACATTAAGAAAAATAAGCATAATATAGATTCCAAATTTGGCTCTGCCATTAACTGGCCACCGTAGATAATTTGGGGCAAGGTACCTTTCTATCCCTCGGTTTCTCCAGATTACAAACTCAGCTGCCATAGGCACATTGCCTGGGTTTGCTTCTGCCTCTTCCATCACTTGTTAGCTTCATAACCTTAGGAATATTCTGGAACCTTTGCACGTCCATTTCCTCACCTACAAAATGAAGATGATAGTAGAAGCTTCCTGCTTAAGTCCTGGTGAAAATTAAATGAGTTAATATACACACAGTTACTAGATGAGTGCCTAATATATAGTAAGCACTTAATGTTAGTTGCTGTTATTGTAAGGATTAAATCAGTGTATACATGTTACGCATAGTGTCTGCTACTGTAATAGAAACTGGATCGATTTCAGTTATTATTATTATTTCTACAATAGAGGTTTGGATAGATGGCTATTGGAACACAGAGAAAGAAGAAATTAATACTGCTGAGGGAGGAGCTAGCCACCAGCTGGTGTAATTTTGAGGAAACTCAATCCAGAAAAGCTCATGGGACTTGGACAAGGCCATGTAGCAGTGAGCGACAAAATCAGGATGGCCAATCAGATGTTACCCCCAGTCCAGAGTTAGGTTAGGATCTCTAATGCGGTTTAGTGTCCCTAGAGGCACACGGGTGTAAATGGGCACAGCAAGACTGAGGTTAGGCAAGCCAGGCAGTCACCCCCACTTTCCCCGCTAAGATGAATTCACTGAGTGTTTAGAGGCCGAGCTTGGTTAAGGAGAGCAGGTGGTTTGCTGGGGCTAGAAGGCTAGGCAGAAGCTAGTCTTGCTCAGAGCCTAAGCTTTGAGCCATATTTCCAAGGGCTTCTTCATGCTCTGTTCTTGAGCTTGGCTTGGCCAGGGCAGACCCACAGATTGTGTGGTTTAAATCGGGAGGCAATGGGGGATGTCACCCCACATCTCCTTGGACAGTGTTCCCGCCAGCACACTCTCCAGCCTGGCCCTTGCAGCCCTTCGCGGTACATGGCAGCCCTGTTCCTGCCAATTTCTCCTTTCCTCCAAGCTTCCCCTCTTCCTTCCATCTCTCCCCTTTCCCCCTCCACTCCCGGTTCCTCCCCTTGGCTCTTCACTCCCTCACGCTTCTTCCCTCTTTCCTCTGCTCTCCCCATGGCGCGAATCCCACCCTTTTCCCTGATGAAATAGGCCCACTCCCCGCTTGTCGCTGGGAACTGGGCTGCATCCGCTCCCTCCATCCGTGGGAGGGGAGGGCCGGCGCCGCGTGGGGGTGGGGCCGGGGCGCACGGCGGGCTGCCCTGAATGACAAGCGGGGATATTGATCGCATTCTGAACTCAGCCCAGCCGATAGAAGGTAATTAATGACTCCATTTGCCTCAGTACCGAGGAGAACAATTGAGTTTGAAACTGCAACAACTGGCAGCTGGGGGTGAACCCCTCAGAGGGGGAGGTAGCGTCAGGGGAGCCAGGGAGGGGGGCCGCTAGCACAGACCCCCCTCCCCAACCTCAGCTAGCCCCTGCCCATCCCATGCCCACCTGCCTACTTCCTCCCTGCTTTTCTCTTTTCTTCCTGTATCACTTTTTCCGGTCATTTTCTGTCTTGGGATGAAATAAGACTTACCTTCCCCCAGATTGCTTCCTGTCAGCTGTACACTCTTGCGCGTGTTTTTCACTCTCCCTCAGCTTGCTCCCTCATTTGTAAAATTGAACTAATGGTATCTCTTCCGCAAGTGGTCTGTGGGAACCGGAGATAATGTGTGTGAAGCACCTGGAGCCTGCCTAGTACAGAGTTCGTGTCCATAAATGACGGTGATGATAATCTTTGACAAAGAAGGTAACTTAGGTGGAGTAGAGAAGGCTTTGGGGTCAGACATCCCCAAGTTCAAATCTGGGATAATGTTGAACAAATAAATTTGCCTCTCATCTGAAGAATGAGAAGAAGGAGGAGGAGTACGTTGTACAGTTGAGTGGATTTAATGAGTGTATGTGAAAGCCCTAATATTGTCAGTTTCCCTACAGACAGGTAGACATGGGTATCTGGGCTTACAAAACTGAAGTTAGTATAGTTCTTTACTATACTTTAAAAGGATTCCTCTCAAAGGCCTGATTCCCACTTCTTGGGATTTGGAAGGTAGCCCTTGTTCATCCCCCCTTAATTCTGTAGACTTTGATGAGCCTTGGTGCTTTCTGACCAAGGAAATGGCATTATTTCATTCTGTCTCTAATCCTCACCCCACCTACCTTTTGGTCAGTGCACAAGAATTCCTCCTGTCCCTTGCAGTGACTACTTTGAGAACTCAGGTAGCATGTCATCCCACAAGGAGGACAGAACACTTCTGTTCCTAGCCCTCATCCCTAAGATACGGTGTTCCTCCTCCCCAAGCTGCTGACACCTCACTGGACAATACTGTTCACAACTGACCTGGCCTGGGGTCAGAGAGGTAGAAGGTAGGGCTCTGCCCTCAGGAAGCCCAGAATAGATGGGGAGTGACAAGGCTAAGGGAGTGAGGAGATTAGCTCTTTTGCTGAGGAGTAAAAGACATTTTTATTAATGATTCTAGAAGTGGTGCACGCGTATTATACAAAGACTGGACAATATCGAAAAACTTAGGTGAAAAGAGAATAATTTGCTCGTGAGCAGAAGGTCACCGTTGTCAACCATGTCGGTGGCTCTCCCCTTCAGTCAGGATGACCTCTGGTTCTGCTGTTGTCTTCATCCACGTGGGGACTGGGGCGCTGCGGCTGGTGCCGGTGCTCTGGACATTGCTACTCATTGCTGCCCCATCCACAGCTGTCCACGGAGCACCTTCCCTGTGCCGGGCGTCCTGGTGGATATGCCCTTGAGCTAGCCACTTACTCTTATTTAATCTATTCTTTGTTTACTCTGAGCCTGTTTCCTCACCAGTGGAAAAAAAAAAGGGGGGGGGGACCATAATCCCTACCTGCTTTAGAGAGTAGTTAGGAAGGACAGATAACCTAAGGTCTATGAAAGCTTTTTCTTAACTGCTCAGCAAATAGGAAGCAGTCAGAGGAGAAGACAATATGAGCCTTTGTTCCCCTGAAAGAATAATATACATCAAAGCTTTAGCTCAGCAGTTTGTTTAATTTAATTAATTAATTTCTATCCTGCCTCATTTCAAAAAGGACTTGTCGTGGCTTCCTCTCCTTGAGAGTGCTCGTGCTGTAGTGGACAAAACACCCAGAATGGGCTCCAGTCCTGAGAGTCCTACTCCCTGCTTGTGTGGTCTGGGACTGGTCACCTGGCCCACCTCACAGCTCACCCCTTCCAGTTTTCCTTTCTGTAAAATGAGAATTTGGACCAAGTGTCCCCTAATCATTCTGAAATGGTCTGTGCTCAGCCAGCTCAGGGCCCATGGACTGCGCCTTTGGTGTAAGGAGGGTACAAGGCAGGGGTGCCTGGGTGGCTCAATCGGTTGAGCGTCCAACTTCGGCTCAGGTCATGATCTCACAGTTCGTGGGTTCGAGCCCCGCGTCGGGCTCTGTGCTGGCAGCTCAGAGCCTGGAGCCTGCTTCCGATTCTGTGTGTCCCTCTCTCTCTCTGCCCCTCCCCTGCTCATGATCTGTCTCTCTCTGTCTCTCAAAAATAAATTAAAAAAGTAAAAAAAAAAAAAAAAAAGGAGGGTGCAGGGCAGAGGAGTGGGGAGGCTAAGACCATGTCCCAGATGGAGTCACGTGGTCCCCAGCTGAGCCCCTGGGTTTGAAACCTGGCCTGCAGGGTGAAATGATGTAGAGGGTAGACTTTGGGCCAAGCAGACCTGAATTCAAATCCTGACTGTCATTTCCCAGCTGCATAGCCTTGGATAAGCTACTTAACCTTTCCGCCTCAGTTTCCCTCTCTTTCACGTAGGTATCACAGTACCCCGCTCACAGCGTCGTTGGGAGGATTAAATGGCATGTAATAAGTTCTGAGAATTAATGGATGCTAATGGATGGCGGCTGGGTAGGGGACAGCTGGAGAGCAGGGCTGACTCCACACGGGAGACTGACTAGCACACGGTCCCTTCCTTGCTCTGGCAGGGTTCAAGGGGATGACTTCCTAAATGTACAGCAACCACATTTTCCAACCTTAATCTAACAACATGGACTGGCAGTGGGAAAGAATATTAAAAATCAGAATTGTTCCACAAATCCCAGGATGTGTGGCCACCATACTCCAGCCCAGTTCTTGGAGCCCTGATAAAGGGCTGGCTTTTGCCTTCAAGATAAAGGCTGAAGGCCACCTCCCATCATTTAGGAAAGGCCTTCCCTGGAACCAGTTGCCACCATGGGCTGATGGACCCATTTTATCCCAACCCTGCTTTCGGTGACAGGACCTTGGTGTGGGATGTCCAATTTAGAGATTGTCTCTGAGCCCCATTCTCAAGCGAACTTCACTGCCTTCTTTGGATGGTAGTTCTGCAGCTTCAAGGTTAAGTTCTACTCTTAACTGGGAACACAGTGTTCTCTGTCCCTTGGCACTGAAGGTGGGCGGGGTGGTTTACGGAGAGCGATGCTCACCAGAGTGGGGGTGAGTGGAGAAGGGGCGTAAGTCTACCCTGGGATCTACAGTGGATCTTCCCACATTCCTCTGATAGCTAGAGATGTGTGGGACTTGCCTGACAGGTGACTAGGTGTTCTGAAATGCCAAGCCAGTCAGATGGCCAGTCCAGAGACCTTCGGCCAGGGCTCTGGCTTTCTTTCTACCCAGGGGAGCCTCGGTCATTCAATCACTCATCAAACACCTACTCTGTGCCCACCTTTGTGCCTGGTGCTAGACCAATAGAGATGTGTCAGTCATGGTCTCTGCCCATAGGGAACTCCCAGCCTGGCACCTTGGCACAAGGGAGCTATCGCTGTTGGGTCAGGAATCTTCTTGGGGAACAATGCTATCTAATTACTCACACGTTTTCCTTCCCCCCTCACTCTGAAACCTAGGTCAAGACCCGCTTCTGCCTCCTCCTCTATTTTGGCCCAGCTCTGCCAGAGAGCCCTGAATATCCGGACCTGGCACTGGTGTCATAGCACGGCTCCATCCCTCTCCTTGGTGTCCCCTCTGAGAGTCTACCCTTGGGAAGTCCCACCCTGAGTGCTGTCTCCGTCATCCTGAGGAGGTCCCTGGCAGCAGTCAACACTGACTGTGGTCAACGCTTCATTTTCTCTTCCTTTTCTCTTCTCCCCTGTTCTCTTTTCATGTCCGCTCCTCTTCCTCTCCTCTCTTCTCTTCACCCCTTCCTCACCCTACCGTCCAAAACGGCCCCTATCCAGGCCCTCCCTTAGGTGAATACCCAAGTGTCCCGTCCATGTGCCCTCCCCCCAGCCAGCACTTCCCTAGACTTCTGGCATGGGGACCTTCTGCCCTTTCTCTGCCTCTGGGTTTCTTCCTTCCTGAGCCTTTCCTTCTTGGACCTCTGATCCCAGGCTTCCCCCCACCACCTTTCCTCACTTCCTTCCCACACTTTTTCCTTGCCTTCATCCCTCCCTTCCTTCTCCAGCTGAAGCAAGGGTGCCCCCGTCCTCTGGAGAGAGCCTGTGAGAGCTCCCTGTCCCCACTGGGGACGCCACTGCCCTCTCCCTGCCCCCTGCGCCTCCAACCCCCCAGAACTTTCTCTGTGCTCCTTCACCATTCATCATTACAGCCATCTTTCCTGCCTCCTCGTGGTCTTCCTTCTCCTCTGGGGAGTTCCTCAAGCCTCTGCAGCCTCTCTTGGGGTTCTCCACGGGCTTTCATCACGCCACCTTGCCTCCCCCATCCTCCAGCACCTTCTTTCTCTTCTCCACCCCCATGCCCTTCCTCCTCTTACTCTTCCCTTTGCCCGCCTCCCGCTGCCACCTCTTCCAGTAGCAGGCTTCCCTTTGCCTTTCCTTCCTCCCTCCCCCTTCCACCGCTGCCTCTGTAACCTGTCTTATCACCAGGGCCTGAGTATACAAAAAAAAAAAATAAATAAATAAAAAGGTCAGTGAGTGGAGGGAGCAGCAATAACCCCTAAAACAGTACTATCAGTGGAACATGATTGATCAATTGAATTCCATAGCGGCTGAAAAATGTGGGATTAAGTAGTGTATTATACGCACAATGAGTTGAGGCATGATGTTCATTTCAAGTTCATTTCGCCGGCCTCTGCCACCAGATCAGGCAATCAATAGGGGCAGCAGATATCATATATCACCTCTCTGCGGGCTGGGGAGAGAGCACCATAATCTCTCGCAAATTTAGAGTGACAGATTTGTCAAGATCTGAAGGGCCCCTGAATAAATGAAGGAAAAGAGACTCCTCCAGCCAGTGACCTGAGGACAAAGCCTCAGTTCAGCCCCTACACACACACACACACACACACACACATACACATACACACACAAGGTTGAGCCAAGCCACACACAGGCATATACACAAATCCACACAGAGGCACAGTATGAGTCTTCCCACACATATGCACACACTCATGCACACAATGTGTGAGCTGAGCACATGCTTGCAGACAAATGCACACTCTCCTTCCCAGGACCCATTTGGTGACACTGCAATAACCACACACAAAGACACCCGCTGCCTCCCCAGAAAGGTAGCAGGACTCCAGCAAGAGAGAATTAGACACAACGGGACGTGTAGAAAGCCACGAGGAGTGGAATTGGGATGACAGCACCTCCTTGAAAGAAAAGCAGGTAGAGAAGAAACATGGGGCACGTGAGCTCATGCTCCCTGTGCAATCACACACACACACACACACACACGCACGCACACACATCCTTTGAGAACAGTCGTTGCTCTGTCCCTTACAAAGACACAGTCATGTATTTATCGGGATGTTTGTACACGTACAGATGCACATACACAGAGAATGCCCACCCCACAAAAGGAAAAAATACACATGCCCCACCCTGACTCACATAAGAGAAACACACACACTCTCCAAGACAGAAAATCATTCCAGAGGCTCACACAGTAAAAAACACCACCACCAAGTTCTATGTCCATAGGAATGTGGGGAACAGCGAAATACCGTGAAAGCTGCCCCTGTCTGTCCACCTCAGGCTTGGTCCTGGTCTTCATTTTTCTCTCTTTCTTACACACACACACACACACACACACACACACACACTTTCTTAGCTTTCCCAGCTCCCGAGGAATAGAGTGGAGGAAAGGCAGCAGGCCCCATTTGGGAAGCAGACCCCCATTCGACATCTGGGAGACCAGAAGAGAGGATGGCTGCAGGTGGAGGTTAATCAATATGTAATATTTTCTATGGTCTCCTGAATGATACTGTACGGTGTTACTGTATATAATGCAATATTGATTATATCATATCATATAATCACCTATAAACTGATATATATAACAGTCCCAGAGGAACACCCTGAGGCCGACAGCATGGGCTGGCCCCAAGCCCAAGGCTCCCCAGCAGGTCTTGGGCCAAAGGAAGCCAAGGAGTGGCCATGTTGGGGCTGGGGGGGGGCAGCTTTGGGCTGGGGGGTTCCCGGGTAGAGGTTGAGAGAGAAACCGAGAGCAGGCACTCAGCTCAATGTGTGCTCTGAAAACTCTAACAGACCAGATGCAAGGGTGTAGGGCTGGGGAGGCAAACGTAGAAGAAAGCCTGGGCAGAGCAGGACATGGACAGAATTGGCCTGCAGCCCCAAGAACAGGCACTCGTGTGGCACCACCATGACCTTTTCTTCACTGAGTGAGTCTCAGCTCCCTGTGGGACCCACAGGAGAAACTGGAGGGCGGAGGAGCTGGCCTCTGATGTAGGCCCAGTCAGAGTCCAGGTCAGAGACAGAGGCTGAGGCAGGCGACCTGGGCACAAGAGCGTCCACAAGGACCCTGTCTTTAGTCTCTGCCCAAGGCAGTGTTTCACTGCTCACGTGCTAGCCCCTGTCCTCCTGCGCTGGTCCGAGTCCTGGCCCAATGCAACCAGAATGCCTCAGCTTGACTTTCAGAGTCCCTCCTCCCTCAGTGGTGAAGTTAATTACTTCACCCAGTCTCCATGTTACACTCAGCCTCGGAGATTTGATGATTTTCCACCCTTGCCGTCAGTGGAACTGAAATTCATCTCAGAGCCGAGTTCAATTCTCCACAGGCTCGGTAATGCTGATCTGAGACACCCGGCTCCTCCCTCAGGCTGGCCCAGGCCTGGGGACAGAAGGGGTTCAGGGGAGACATCCCCTGGGGAGACATCCCCTAAGGAGACGATTCCTAGGAGCCCCCTGGCTCTACCTCTGCCCAGTTCTTCCCGCATTCCTGCCCCCCACACTGGGACAACTTCCCTTTCTCTTCCTAGGTCCTTCAGAGGCTCTGGCTTCCTTGGCCAGATCTCAGAGGCATGGCCAGCCCCTGAGTCAGCTGTTCCAGCCTAGAAGCTGGGAGTAAGGGGTCCCAGGAGGGGTACAGAGCTCTGGGGGCTGAGCCCCCTGGGCCCGCTGTACCTCTGCTGGCCCGTGCTGATGCCCCCGGTGTCCATGTGTCCTGCAGATGTGTCCGAGGGCTCAGTCCCCAATGGAGACTCCCAGAGTGGCGTGGACAGTTTGCGGAAGCACTTGCGAGCTGACACCTTCACCCAGCAGCAGCTGGAAGCTTTGGACCGGGTCTTTGAGCGTCCTTCCTACCCTGACGTCTTCCAGGCATCAGAGCACATCAAATCAGAACAGGTGAGGAAGGAGTGTTCTGCTTGCAGAAGCGCAAAGGGACAGGGGTGAACAAGGCCTCTGGACATGTGTCCCCGGCATTGCATGTGCTACGTGTGTGTGCACCACGTGTGTGCTGTGTGAACACACTCACAGGAGGACACAATGGTCGAGTTAAGAGAAACCATTCTGGTATAGGGCAGTTAGAAATCATGAGCTCTGGGTGCTAGGATGGTCTTGGGTAAGTCTTGCCCCCTTTCAGAGCCTCAGTTTCCCCATCTGTAGAATGAAGAACTTGGGTAAGGTCTAACAGGTCCCTTCCAGCCCTGCCGTTCCATGAGTCTGGCATAGAACACCCGGGAAATGTCCCCCTCCTCCTGCCATGTCCCTTGCCTAAATGGCCCGAGGCTCTTACAGAAAGTTTGTGCAAGTCTGGGGTGCTCTTCTCGCCCGGCGTCAGGAGGAGAGCCCTCTGTGCCTGCCTCCTACTCCCAAATCCAGCTGTCCAGAGTGACCCTAGGTGGGCCAACAACGGCCCTCAGACCCAGTACTTCCTCCAGAGGCAGAACAGCCCAGCATGGGATGCAGCCCACAACACACCAGCACAGTGCACAACGCAGACACACGTCTCTGACTCCTCCTGTTTACCCAAGTGCATGTGTTCATCCACCACCACGGGCCCCTGCTCACAGTACTCAAAGCACAGCCCAGTGAGCGAGAAGGGGCGCCTTCTCCCAGACCACAGCTCAGCACACCTCCTGCCCCTGCCTCCACCCACACATCCACATGGGCCCCCAGTGCATGCACTGAAAGATAGGAGCGCACACCCATTCCTCCCACATCTATGGCCCAGGCCAGGCCCACAACCACAGCCCCACACGGTCAGCTGGGCGTGCACGCGCACACGCGTACTGGCACGCCGCACAGCCCTGCACAGCACACTTCCACCCCAGGACTCCAGCAGCTCCCAGCCACTCGCCTTTCTCTCCGCCCGTCCTTTTATCCCATAAGCTGTTTGTCTTCATAAAACAAAAATCAAAAGTCTTTTTAAGGTGCCCTGAGCCATAAACCAACAAAGGAGGAGCCGGCCGAGGCGGGCGGCTCGGTGCACCCTCCACGAGTCCCCGGCTGTATTACAATGAATAACCTTTATTTACTTTCATTAGACTATTAAACACCAGCACAGTCATTTTTCCCCCTGAAACTCGGAGCAGGGCCCATAAAGCAAATCCGAAGCCTAATTGAGTTCATTTTAATTTCTCTCCGATCACAGCGAATTACTCTGGTGATAAATCAGGGGGCAGCTTCACCCCCAGTAGAAGGCCTAATTTGCAGCTAATTACAAAACTGATTTCTACAGGAAGATCAATACGAGAAGGAATTGGAAATGACGAGGCAATCCCGTCCAGCCAGGGAGGGGAGGGGGCCCTCTGGGGGGGCCAGGAAGCGGAAGGGAAAAAAACGGACCCGAAAGAGCAGAAAATCAGTTTTAATTTAACGTAATATTAATCAGAGCAACTTTTCCTGCTTTGTGCAGGCTCCTGGTCTGCCCAGCTCTGGGGTCTGGCTTAGCGGTGGCTGCAATAAAAAGGCAATTACCCGAGTGTTTCGGGCAGGACACCCTTTCAGAGTCAATGACTGGCCCCCTCCCACCCTTCTGTTAGCCATGTGGACTCTCCCCCTCCCCAATTTCATACCCCAGTGCACAGGCAGAGAGCGAGGGGCCCGTGGGGCTGTCTTTGTTTGTTTTTTAAAAAGGGGGCGCCAGCACCCGAGCAGCTAGTCCAGCAGTGCCAAGCCAGAGGCCCCGCTAGGCCCTTCCCCCAACCCCTGCCTCTGCCATCACGTCATGGTTCGCCCCTCCTCCCCCAAGACTCCGGGGGGGTGGGGTGGGGACCCGAAAACACCCCTTGCCTCTTGGCAGGAGGAACCCAACTGCTACACTCCTCCCTTGGGGCTTCTTAGGCAGAAGATGCCCTAGCAATTGAAAGGGTGCTGGGGTAACCACCAACAGTGCACACCGAGTCAGGTCGGCCCCCACCCACACAAAACTCTCCATCATCCGCTGAGCCCGCCCCTCCCTCTCTCCCCTCCCTCTGCCCGGCCATCTCCTTCCACCCCATCTGGGAAGGCTCCCTGTTCCTCCTCCCCATCTGCACACTGAGCCCTGTCTCCGCGTGTGCGCATCAATAGAGAGCTGTCGCTTTTCTCTCTTCTCCCAGGGGAACGAGTACTCCCTCCCAGCCCTGACCCCTGGGCTTGATGAAGTCAAGTCGAGTCTATCTGCATCCACCAACCCCGAGCTGGGCAGCAACGTGTCAGGCACGCAGACATACCCCGTTGTGACCGGTAAGGAGGCTTCCGGGAGGGTGGGGGCACTGCTTTCAGTGGGGGCACCTCAGCCCGTGCCATCTGGGGCCCAGTGGGACAAGTGGGACCCCTGCCATGACATCTGTGGAGAGAGCGAGCCTCCAAAAACCAGGGTGCTTCGTGAGCAGATGTGTGCAGATGTGAGGAGAAACAATTGTGGTCAGGGGCTCTGCCTGGAAAGGTCGAAGCTAGGAGGGGCTGCTGCTGGTCCCTTCTGCCCATCCTCTCGCCTCTCTCTTTGCCTCTTCTCTTGCCTCTGCCAAGGTGCCCAGAGTTATTAGCTTCTTGCTAGGACATGCGCAGAAGAACACGGAGGCCGGGCTGTGGAGAATGGAGCATGAGGCCCAGTGTCCAGCCTCCACACTCCCGTGTCTCCCAGTGTGCCTTCATCGCCCCCTGGGAAGCTTGTGTAGCTGTGTGGCTTTGGGCTTCATGGCGTATGGCACCCAGCTCTGTGGTTACAGATGAGCGTGACCCTTCCAGGGAAATTGCAGAGACTGAGGCTTGATTTCAAGGCAGGGTCAGGCCTGTCGCACAGTCAAATGCAGGGGGAGAGAGAGGACATTTGTCCAGCCTCTCCCGTGGGTGAGGAGCGGCAGAGGCAGCGAAGGCCGGAGAGTGGCGCCGTGAAGGGCCAGCTGATGCTGCTCTAGGCCGTTGAGCCGCAGGCTGCGGAAGGTGCCTGGCACTGCAGAAGGGTTTCCGGGCCAGGGAAGTGCCCAAGTGGGAGAAACACACATTGAGGTGTTATTAAAATTCACCTAATTATTCTGGAGACACTAAAGCCAATGTGCCGTTTGTTCCTTGGGAGACAGAATGATTGAGAAGGGTCTCGGTGGGGATTGGGAGACACTGAGGCGTTACCTGCCGAGCGAGGCGGGCGGAGGCGGCCCGGGGACCTGGCAAGCCAGCGTCACAGCCAGTGGCAGAGACAGGGAGCAGGCCCTGTAATGACTTGGAGCCCATGTGAGCAGGGCTCAGGCCTGAGATGGGCGGTGAGTGGCCCATCTCAGGGGCCTGGGGAGAGGCCTGGTGTTAGCTCTCGAAGGTTCTCCTCCAGAGGTGCCCTGGTACAACCGTTTCTGGCCCAGACAGGGTTGAGCTCTTTGGCTAGGCAATCAGAGACTGCATTCTGGAAGTGTCAGAGAACTGGATGGGGCTTTGGGGAGTGACAAGTGAGTGGGTCAGGACACAGCCTCTTATCACCTGGCCCTCGACATGAGCCCTTCTCAGCCAATGTGGAAGCTCTCTGAGCCGCTGGGGCTTCTGACCTGAGGCAGAGAGATGGTGCAGGCCTGGCCACCTTTCTGATCTGCTGAGAGTCTCAGCGGCCACTTCCCGAAGGTGGCCCACCCCAGGCAGCTGACAAAAGAGAGCCCAAGAGACTTTTCTCTAATCCCAGCTGTGCTTCTCTGTGCCCGAGGCCACAGTCCAGAAGGCAGAGGGCTCCCTGGGGTGGAGAGATGGATCTTCGGGTAGGGTTCTTGCTGCAGGAGAACTCGGGCTGGTGCAGAGAAGTGCCTCCACCTTGAGCATCCCCCACTCGCCTCCCCCCCCCCCCATGGCCCTGGAACGGTCCCAGCTCAGCCTGGGAACATCTCCGGCTGATCCATCTGGATCCAAGTGTGAGAAAAGTTCATTTCAGACCCAGCTTGACATTCCCAGGTGGCAAGTTAGCACTAACATCTCAATCTGTATGCGACATTTCAATCAAGCGAGGAGTAACAAAAGCAGAACCATTAACATTCGGAGCTGTTCACCAGTGGTAATGACGGGAAACTCGCTCAGAAACTGGAAATTACCAAAAAGAGAGAAGTGTGTGGAGAGGTGGGGGAGGGGATGGGGGAGAAGGTGGGGGGCAGGGAATGATTTTTCTAGACTTAGGCCAAGATCCAATGTTTGGATTAATGGGGCCATTACCAGAGAAAGGGCTGCAGATTATCCTCATTCTTAAAATGTTTTTGCTGGCAATTAAACGGCTGCAGTTATTGATCTTTGTTGATTTTATGTCCTCCTAATTTGCATAATCTATTAAAGATGAATGATTCATGATGTGTTTATTATGGGGACAAACAGAATTTGCTGGAGGTACTGTCAATGTGAGAAACGGGGCAGTGCCCTTAGACGTCATGGGCCAGCTCAGGAGCCGGTCCAGCATGGTGGCCTTCGGGCCAGGACTTTGTGAGTAGCAGTGAGCAGTCATGCAAGGAAAGCAGACACAAGAGAGGTGGACTTGGGCTGTGTTCTTCTAGAAGGATCCTGGCATCTGTGACAACTTCAAGCACAGCTGGGATATGGGAGAGGTTTTGGGTGTATTTGTAGAAATTCCCCTCAGAGATTCTTAAAAAGCTTATTTGGTTGGAGAATATGAAGGGCTTTGGTGGAGAAAGAAAAGGAGAGGCTCTTTCCGGCCAGGTGTGTGCTAGAAGGGAGGGAGCAGGGAGGTCATCGGGGCCCACAGCTTGGCTTGGGCGTGCTGAGGTGTTCGGGAACCGTCTCCATCCCCCATGCCTCAGGCACCCAGCTCATCTTCCTCCCTGGGGGACAGGCAGCTGAGGCTATAAACCTTCAGGGTTGAGCCCCGAGGAAGCCGGCCCAGCAATGCCCTAGCCCAACCTGAAGAGCCGACCTTATTGATATTCCTGCCACCTCCTGGCACTGGAGGCTGATTTCAAACTTCACCAGCCACTTGATACAGCTGTTCCACAAGGTCAGGACTGAGAGGAGAGAGGAGCCTGGGCTATTGTGTGGAGGGGAGAGTGGGGCCCAGTGGGCCAGGACACAGCTAATCACATTGCAAGCAAGGGTGGCTGCGGGTGGGCTGGGGCTTGGCCTGATAGCCTTCCCGCCCCACCTTCCATCGTGCAACCGAGGAGAGAGACCGATTTTTCTGGGTAGTGTTTGCAAGTTCTGCCGAGATTTTAATTTCACTGCATCACAACTCAGCAAGCTGCCAAGTCAAGCTGGTTATTTAAATTTATCACCCACTTTCCCTTCCGCCGCTGGGCTGCTCTAGCTCAGTGGCGTCTCTTCTCTCCAGCCCACTGCTCTAGGCTGCTGGTCTGGAACGGAGCCGAGTCTCTCCAAAGTGATAAGGAAAAAGGGACCAGCTAGATGAGAGAGTGGGTTGGGGGTACTCTGGCCCCAGGCTTCCTCAGGTTGTCTGGCTGTGGCTGGTGCCTTCTAGCAACTTTTTCCCCTTCCAGAGGACTCCATAGGGGGCTGCCATGGACCCCTGAGGAGTCCCAGGGACCTCTAGGTCAGGACTTCAGTGAGGACTCTGGCTCCAACTGTGTGCCGGTGCCTTCAAATCTCCCATCGCTGGTAGGAAAGAGCCCTTCTTCCCCCGAGACCTCCACCTCAGCCTCTCCCTTCCTGTGCCTGTCCAGGTCTCCAGCCATGGAGGAGCATGAGGGGACACTGGCAGCAATGCTGGTCTGAGAGAAGATGAGTACTAGTTTCAGGATTCCCCGAGTCCCTTGGCCTGGTGAAAGTCCACCCTGAAGGGGAGAGCAGGTTCCCTACCCGGGAGGCCAAACAGAGTGAATCAGGGATCGTGTGGCCGCTCTCGATGCTTACCCTGGCATCCCAGGAATCCAGCAGTCCCCGGACTTGATGCACTGAGTGGGCTTCTCTGGCTTCTAGTGGGCCTCAGCACCCAGCAGCAGGAGACCTGCATGCGGGTGTGATCCTTGCCGTCCTCCTTTTAGTCCCGGGGAGGTAATGGAGGAATGAGACCAATGTCCAGGAACCAGGCAGGCTACACTCACCGAAACACAGCTGGGTAATATGTAATAACAAGAATTGTTAATACACAACCAAATCTCACTCTTTGGCACCAGAAGTAGAGGGAAACTCAAAGCCAGAGCAGTATGTGAGAGACTGATGGTATCACACTGGAGGCAGACCCTAAATGGGGGACGCTGGGGTTGTAACACACCAGACAGGAGCCATGACCTTGGGTCCAAAAGAAGCAGGAAGCTAGAACTGAGTATTACCCTGCATAAAGCCAGGGACAGAGCAGGACAACACTATCCGTGAAGGGGAAACACACAAACGTATCCCAGTCGTGCAGGGAAGCAGGCGAGGGAAAAAATGGCCTCCGTGAAAAATGGAACCCTCAAGCCTGACCCTGATTCAAAGTCCAAATTTATACCTGAGTGTGGCAGGAACCCCCAGCCAATAGCTGACATACAAATGTGTCTAGAATAGTGACCCACTCAGAAACCCCAGCAGGGACAAGGGCAAATCTCCTCTGTAGAGGCATTCCCCAACCTCAGGCACATGGGACTCCGCCACTGAAGATGAACTCACTACAAAAAAACCTACACACTTCATGTGAATACAAACTATTGTGAGGGAGAGTTAGAAGCAATAAAAAGGACGATTAATATCCCCAAGAACTGGAAATAGTAGAACAGTCCAAAGCAACTATAAAAGAAACCTGTTTCATAGTCTTAAAAAGATAAAAGGAAAGTATGAGTTTGTGTTTATCACAGATCTAGATATCACACTCCCTTCCCCACCACTGCCCAGCCAATCATGAGCCTCAGGCAGCCCTGGAAGTAGAGCCTGTCGCCTCTTCTCCAAACTCCCAGAACGAAGGATCAGCAGAAGAGCTTCCCTTTTCTTTGGAAAAATGTCTAAACTTTGGAAAGCTAGGGATGGGGAAAATACATTCCTCCTCAGTGAGAAAAAGATCCTTGTTAGCTCCCCTACCCTGGGCAGATGGCAGTGGGAAGAGAAGGAGGTTTTATTTGAGAGTTTGGGAGAAACTTCTCTTGATGCCTTAAGACTGCAGCTCTGAAGGAATCTATAGCTAAGACCCAGGAGAAGATGGGGATGCTGCCCAAGGTGGGGGAGAGGGAGCAGAAGATTCTCCTGGAAGCTGGTAAATTTGAGCAGAGGTGGGGGAGATGATTAAGGCAAAGTTTAAAGCTGAAAAGCAGGGCTGACCCTCCCAGGTCCTGGAGGCCTATGTGGACAGTGCAGGCTCAGGTTCTGAGAAAGGGTTGTGAGCTCTCAGAAGCTCAGACCCCTTGCCCACATCTGGGATGGTCAGCAAAGTGACTTTTTAGCCGATAGAAGTGTGGGCCCTGGGAAATCCTCCTCCTACTACTCCGGGAGTCCTGAGGACCTCCAGAAACTGCCTCTTTCCTGTAGTTAACAACCCCCTTCCAATGCAACTGCACTTCCCTCCATAAAACAAACAGCTTAGCTCTTGGCCAGCCCCTCTGGGGGAGGAGAGGGCAATAAAGGCTGAGAAATGTTTCTAAAGGAGGCTGGGAGTCTCCTAGCCTTGTCTGTCAGCTCAAAGACCCTGATTAGCTAGAGGAATTTAGGGCACAGACATCAGAGTCCCTCTCCAGCCCTGAAAGAAGGGGGCTAGGGCAACTTCTGGCATACAGCAAGTCAGACGGAGCTCCTTGCTGAGGAGGCCAAACCAAGCCAGAGGGCTTCCGCACAGCACCCATGGGCCCTGGACTCTTCATTTAGGCTGAGAAGGCCCAACAGTATGAAGCTAGCCTCCTCCAAACATCCCTGAGGCCTCCAACTACATCCCCAAGGACCTCCAAGCCCTAGACCTCAGCTCTGATTTAATTATGGGGGCATTTCCATAGCAATGAGACATTGACAGATAATGCGGGTGCCCTGGGCCTGCAGCTTAGGGAGTCATTGGATCAGGGCTCTTCTTCTTCCTCCTTTATCCAGTTCACCTCTAAAGGGAAAGGATATTGAAAAGAAGGGACATTCATCTACTCTAGGGCTGGGAGAGCCAGATCAAATTGGAGCAGAATAAAAGCTGTACCACCCCAATTTCCACCCTAAATCCACGTCCATGTCTATGCCTACCAGCCATCCCAGTGGTGGCGGCCGCCCATCCCAGCAGGGTGCCTTGGACAGAAGCACACGGGGCTGCTAATGGAGCTGCAGAGGGGAGGAGGGTCATGGGAAATATGAAGACAGTATGAAAGGTTCCAGGGTATTTTAACCAAGATGCAGTACTATGGTCATCTAAGCTGAGCTCAAATTTGGCCCATTACCTTGGGCCTTCCTCTTGACTTCTCCCCTTCATCTCTTTCTTCCATCCAAGTGCCCCAAAGGCTGCGCACCCCAGATGGACTGTGCTTCATCCTCCACAGCAAGGGCTCACTGACCCATGCAGAGATCAAGGAGAGGGACCAGTTTTAATATGAATCAAAATATTTTTGAGAAATCAATGATCTTTATCCCAAGTGCATATAGTAGCCAACTCAGGCTAACAAAGAGTTGCCTAACAGAAAGCACTGGGCACTGTTTTCATGACTAGCTAGGTTAGGGACAACCTCCCAGCTGTTGTAGATGTTTAGAGATGCACGGGGTGTCCCAAAGGACAAATCCCTAAAAGGGGGAATCCCCTGGTACTGAGCTTGTTTATTTCATTCCTTGACACTTTCTAAGAAGAAAAGTTTGGCTAAGTAAAAGCAAAATCAGTCAACTTAATCTTTTCTGAATAACCAGAAATCCTAAATAGTGGTGTCCTGATGAATGTTACAGGTGTATGTTGGGACGGAGGGCTCAGAAATGTCCTGGTGGCCTCAGAGCCACCTAGGTGAGACCTGAAAGCCTGTTTCTCCCAGAGAGCCAGCCATCCCCCAAGGTGACAGGAAACCACCCCCCATCCACACACACACACACACACACACACCCTCCCTCCTTGCCCAGGGTGATCAGAATCTTTCCTTCCCCCACTATTAGCCTCAGGACAAACAAGCCAGTACTTTTTCAACCCTCAGCTTTGGGAGGTAAGCCCTGCCACTATTGTTACTTCTGAGAGGGCTTTTTCTCCCTTCAGCCTGGAATCCTCTCCTCTCCCCCTCCCCCGTGGCAGCCAGGCTGCCAGGCAGGGAGGGAGGAAGTCTGCGGGCCGCTCCAAGAGCAGCCTAATGCTCCAGCAGCTTAAGTGGCCGTTTTCCTTGGGATTAGGGTTTCACTTACACAGAGCGCCTGAAAAACGCTGCGCTTTCGGAAGGATTAGAGCTGACAATTCAGTGGTCTCAGAGAACAAAATAAAGCCAGAGAGGAACTGGGAGACCTGGAGTATCGGGAGACTGTGCAAACAGGCTTAACCTCTGCCCACCCAGCACGAGGGTCTCTCGTGCTCTGAGCCCATCAGTGAGCCTGGGCCCGCCTCTGGGGGGTGCGGGGTGGGTGGGGGTGCCGGGCACCTGTCCAACTCCAGTCTCCACTTGCGATTTGCTAAAGGAGCCAGAGAAGGCAGCTTGGGGAAGTGAGGACGGAGAGGGTTGGGATGTCTTCCCCTTTCTCTGAGCCTCACTTTCCTTCTCTGTAAGGTAAGGATATTGGACTAGGAGATAGCCAGACTCCTTTTCAGGCCTTTGAAAATGTGATTCTCCCCAACACTCCCTAGCCTTATCCCAGGATCCTGAGGCTGCGGCTCCATGCATGGTCCAGCTGAGTTAAAGGGATGCCACCTCTTGGGGGACCCTAGGCCAGCAAGCTACCATGGCTCAGATGAGGGAAGTGTGCTGGATGGAGAAGGGGTGGGGACGGCATGGCTGTTTGTATCCAGCTGGTTGGCTATCGGGCCACAGAACCCCCGGAGCCCACACAGATCTGGGCAGCATCCCTGCCGAGGACACCGCAGGGACTAAAGGTCCAGCTGTCAGTGGGAAGCAGGATCAGCTAGGAGAGCAGCCACCTGAGCTGCGGGCACAGCCCCCTCTGCTGGAACCCAGAGCAGGCAAGGCTCAGGATGAAGAGCTCTGGGGCCGGCACGGTGCCCAGGGCTGGCGGCCGTCTCTCGCAGACACCTCTGCCCTCCAGGAGAAACCTTTGGGAGGACTGGGAAACCTTGGAAGTAAGAAACGACACGAAATATGTGGAAAACTCCTTAAAAGCCAGCTTTTGCTGATTTGGAGTGTGTGACTTTAGCATATTATTTAAACGTGGATTGGTCATAAAGTGATTATAATTGGTATACCCATGTAAATGTGCAGTATATTTAGGCAGTAATTACAAATTTAATAACTGTGTATTCTTGGAAGTATTATAAATGCTTGTGTCAAACGCAGGCACAGATTGCCAACCTCGGAGCAATCTAATGTCTTCATCTTCCCTACCTTATGAGAAGCAGACAAAACTTGAGACTAGGATAGTAAAACAAGAGTTATGTTTTCTGGCCTTAGGGTCCTCCACAGTGTCAAGTGGATAGCAGAAGTGCTCATTTTCAGAGAACGATGCTGAGGAAAAGCACCCCGACACTCACCGAATAGAACTTTTGCTGTATAAATCTGTGTCTAATAAGTCTAGTGGTCTGAGTCATCACCGAACCAGAGTGCCTCTGCCGCTTGGGCAGCTGCCTTTTTATTGTTCCCTGGCTCTTCAGAATGCTGACATTTCCCATACTGGAGATAAGACTGCTCCTTCACATATTATCCTGCTGTTCTCTGTTGGGTCTTGTCTATGGGCACGATTGAAGTACTCTCAAACAAATCAGTGTCTTTCTTATGCCAAAGAATGGAGGTTCTTTAGGTGTGTTATAAATAGTGTGTATCAATCTTTGAGTCATGACTACTTTTGAGAATATGATAAGGGCCATCTAGATATTATATATGTGTACTTATAACATCTGATGTATGGCTTTACATGGACCCTGTGAAGCGCATCTATGGAGTTCTGCAGGATCAGTGAACTCCAGTTTAAAACCCTTGCTGTAGAAAATGGAAGAACCTGAACCATGCAAGAAACAAGGAGCAACAAGATGTTGTTTTCGGAAGGATTCATTTAGCATAATCCCAGGTTACTTTCCGGGACCAAATACCTATTTTGTGGGTCTGCAATATTCAAGAATGCCATTCTAGAATCAGTTCCTACATGTACTCTTTATTCTGTCATCCAGATTCAACCATCTACTCTCTGTGAAATCTTAAACATAATACTTCGCCCCTCTGAGTTTCAGTTTTTCATCTAATACAGTGGGGATTGCAGACAGATCAACATCATTGGTTGTATGAGGATTAAGAGAGAGAAGACATAGAAAATATTTAGGACGGTGCCCAGCTATAATCGGTGTTCAATGAATGCTAGCAAGTCTAGATCAAGTAGAAACACAAGTCTGCCCTTGAATCTTAGGGCTGACAAGATAGCATAAATTATCTGGTGACTGAAATTTTCCAATTTCTTAATAAAGTCATTCACTTTGCTTTCCTCTGTACTTGTAAGAGGAACTGCACTTAGATTCTCCAAAACAGTTGATTTGATCTGGCCCATTTGGTAAGGAATGTCTGACAGAAGTGCACTCTCTGATTCAGATGTAGCGATTGCTGTAGAAATTGGCTGTAGACTCTTCGGGGACTTCTGCAGTTGAACTGAGAAGACATCGTCATCAAGTACAGTGCTGCTAACACTTCTGGGTACTTTAAGATTCTCGACGACTACTGTTTCTTAAAGAGCCTCTTTGTTTTTTAGAAAACTCTCCAAGGAGATTAATACTCCACCCCATGGAGTTTTACTACAGACTTTTGGTGTTAGTATTTTATTCTTTATGTCCTATTTTTCTTGTCTCATCTTAATGACAACAGTGACAGTATGAGATTTTGCTTGTTGGATGACTTCTTTTCCTTTCCTTTGGCTCTTTGGGGAATTATCTGGCATCGTGTTATCATTAAAAGGCAGTGTGGTAGAGACATAGCTTCGAACTCTGGCTCTCTCATTTACTAGCGCTGGACCCATTAGGAAGTCTTTATGCCTCTCCGCGCCTCCATTTTCTCAACTTTGAAACAAGGACGTTAGATCATCTCGAAGGCGCTTCCATCTTTAAAACTTTGTCATCTCAGGAAGCAAGGATCCAACACGAAACACCCATCCCCCTAATAATATGTGGCTTTTTTATCCATTTGTGATTCCTGGCACTGTTGCCCTATTATTGCTGGTACCGTGGTTGAGCAAAACACTCTGGCCCCTCCCTATCTTCTGTCTGGTAGCACATACTTTATAACTGATGTCTTTTGCCACGTGGCTGTTTTCTCCTCTTTCTGTGCTTTTCCTCGTTTGTTTTCAGGGGTTGGTTGTGCAGTCCCTCTCTACTCCCATTTGTCCATCCGTCTGCAATGCGCTGTTGATTCTTTCTTGCACACATTCCATTACCCATTCATATCTCTTGCGAAGAGAGGCTTGCTCAAAGAATGCTGCTGGGCAAATGGTATGATGGTCTTAGTAATTTGAAAACTTCCTGCAGTATGTGTTTTCCATTATTGACAACGGGGTTCCAGAAGAATATATGGCTCTGGCAAGAGTTTGGTCAATTTTTTCCTCCTCTTCTGGTGTCACCTGTGTACTAATGAAGCCATCGAGCGTGCTTTGTATACGGCGGCTTGCACCTCTGTTGGCTCAGGGGTCCTGACGGGCACCTCTTCGCGGTGATGCGGATGTGTCAGAATCCGCAGCGGCAGCAGCCTCACAGCTGTATGCAGAGCTCCGGGAAGCGTGTATGCATCTTCCTCGTCAGGGGCCTCTTCTCTCACATTTTAAAAATGTCTGCAAAGCACTTCCCGGATTCAGTTTTTCAACTAGAATTTGGAAATGTGTCTTTCAGTGAACAAGTCTGTGGGTGACTTTCAGCATGCAGAAGTTTCTGTAGGCCGGAAGTTAGACTGACTGTTCTGCAAGAGCAAAAGCCAGTGGAAATAAACCTTGCAAGAGGGGTAACTCCAGGTTAGCCAGAGACACCTTTCCAGGCATCTGGCCTCTCTTCCTGTCTCCGAAGCTAAGTAAGGGAACTGTGTGACAAAACCTTAGATCACAAGGAATTCATGCATGACAGGCTGTAGGAACCAGGCAGCTGAAAATCAGAATTCGGGTGCATTTAGATTCCTGTTTTTAATTTTCCTGGCTGCTTTCTAAGCATTACGATCGCAGGACCAGGAGGAATTGGATTTCTATATCTTTCTAATTTCAAAACCTCTACATCTTCCCTAACTCTCCTCTGTCTTGGGGCTTTTTGACCAATAAATGGCATATTATTAGTCTCTCAAGGAACTGATAGATATTGCCGTCCTTGTCCACTTCAGACCCACTCCGCTGACAGATGGTCAGGAGGAGTGAAACTTTTATTGACGATAGAGGTCAATGAAAGAAAACCCACAACAAAGCAGACACAGATTCTTTCTTCTACCTCTCTGGGAGTCTGAAGTGATGTCTTGTCTGATGGTTCTGCTCCGTTGTTTGTTCTTGAGTTTTAGGAAACATAAGATCTTAGCCATATGAGACAATAGAGAGGAGAACCATTCTATTGCTTGACGGGCTATACGTCACAATATAAGTCACTGTCATCTCTCATCATCCTCTAAAAATTCATAATCGCCTGTTCAAACTATTTTTAGAGAAAAGGCAGATTTCAGCATTTACACTTTGCCAGCCTTTACCTCTCTTCAAAGGAGACCAGCGCATATGAAACAATTAGAAAACAATACAACCCACCTGGCATTGGCTGTAAGTGCAATAGAGCGATAGAGAATCAGTCAGGAAGTATTTATTGAGCATCATTTATTGAGTTATCAACCATGCAAGACAGAGCAGAAGACAGGGCCCTGCCCTCAGTTTGATTATGGTCTATTTGAGGAAGCAAGCCATAATATGAAACAACAGGTCTGATGTCTTATGAAATATAATGGCATGGTCAACCATGCAGCACAGACACTGTAGAAGTTTAGAAGAAAGATAACTTCCCTGATGGGTAGAATGGTAGGCATTTTAAGGCTGGAGCTGGAAGGAGAGGGTAACTATGCGGAAGAAAAAAATCATACGGCAAAAGCACAGCACACACACCCATGAAAACCTCCAACTAAACCAGGTGGAGTGAGAATCAGAGCTGAGAAAGCCGGGTGGGGAGAGTACCCAGGAGGCTTTGAAAGCCTGGAAGAGGGTAGATTCCAACTGTGGACCACAGAGAATCGATGGTGGTTTTCACAAGGAAAGTGATATGTTGAAAGCAGCGTTTCCTGAGGACTAGCCAGGCAGCCACACTTGGGACAGACGGGAGGGGCAAGAATGTGGAGGCAGGGAATACAAGTAAAAACACTGTTGTGGCCGACCAGGGGCAGGTGCTCAGGGGCTGAGCCATGGAGGTGGGAGAGGAAATGGAGACAGGACTGATGTAACAGACATTGCTAAGGGTAATTGATAACACTTGGTGACTGACTTCATCTAGAGGGGAAGGACAAAGGCTGTATCAAGAAGGATTCTAAAGTGTTTGGTCCAGTGGTCTTCAAGCGGGTCAGGAGGCCTGCTTGGGAGGAAGATGAGTCTGCTTTTATTCCTGCTCAGTTTAGGTGACAGTGGGGCAGCTAGTGAAAATGTTCAGGAGGCAGCTGGGAACGCAAACACCTGAGCTGTAGCCCTGTATACTTTGGGAATATTGAGTCACTCAGATGTGGTAAGGGAGGAGTGAGGAAACTCACACGTGTCAGAAACGTAGGAGATGAGGTGAAATTCACAGAGAGGGTGACAAGGAGAGCGAGGGGCGCTTTGGAATAGCTATAGGGAGGGTGAAAGCTGGGGGCGGAGGGAGCTGAGGAAAAGGAAACAGATGCACAGAGTTCTGTGACTCCCTGCACCTTGCCACACCTTGCCCTCTCAGGGTCAGACAGAGGCACCCAGAGTGGGAGAGTGGACAGGCTAAAGAGGACGATAAGTGGAATCAGGAGAGGATAAATGGGACCCAGGAGAGCATCACATTGTCTCTAGGGCATGGAAGTGTGGGAGAGGGAAGAAGGCAGATTGTTGGCACTACAGATTGGGGCATAAATTGCAAGAGAGGTGGTGATCCCTTCATGGTGATGGAGGGGACAGGCAAGGAAGGGAGGCCACTCAGGTGTTGCTGCGTCCCAGAGATGTCTGTGGACCGTGTGTGGCTCCCTAATATTGGCTTGCTTTACCTTCACTCCAGGACACTGCAAAGGAAATCCCTGCCTCCCACCCTCCAGACTCTAGCTAGTAGAAGTTTCCAGAGACTGAAGTCCAGTAGCTGGTGGGGGGAGAGGGTTTTGCTCATTGGACCTTGATCTGATCCACTTGAACTATTGGCTCAAAGCTCCTGATTCATTTCAGGGATGGTTTTCTATCATTTAAATGCCATAAACACTAACAGCAAAATAGCCCACTGGCTGCCCCCACCCTCCACCCCCCACTCTCCACACCTACCAGGCCCAGCACCTGCAGCTCCACTTAGAGAGGACAAGAAATACCCATCAGCCCCAGAATGGGTGGGGGTGGGGGTATGCTCCAAGCCTGAAGGAAAGATGGGGTGTTAGGTGAGGGCCTAAGGTCCTTTTGGCTACTGGAGAGACCACAGGTACTGAATACCTTGCTGGGGAGGAGGCATAGAAGCAGGCCATCTCCCTTCTTTCTCCATCTGAGTTTGGGCTACAAAGAGACACAAGCAAAGGTAAACACATAGGCACACAGACGCACACAGAGAGACCCAAAGTGCTACACACAGCAGAGATGCATAGCCGGTCACAGGGCTGACATGTAGGTAACGAGCTTCAACACGTGTAAAGGTCCACCCGGACCTGCTCATTCAGCTATTCTCCCCCACGTCTGCACACGGCTCTTTCCTTTCCAAGAGCTTCCTTCCCATGGAGTACCCTGGTGTGAGCAGAGGTAGGCCTCTCTCTTCCAGGCCTCACCCCTTCCCCTTTGTGTTTTTCTAGGTCGTGACATGGCGAGCACCACCCTGCCTGGTTACCCCCCTCACGTGCCCCCCACTGGCCAGGGAAGCTACCCCACCTCCACCCTGGCAGGAATGGTGCCTGGTAGGTGATAATGCTGCAGCTGCCTAATTTAGATGGGGGTGACTAAATTGTGGGTGAGCTGCTGAGCGGGCTGTAGTCTGAGGCTGGGGGTCGGTGGGGGAGACCCAACATCCCCTCCCCCCAAACCTTTGCTCTTCCATCCCCCTCTCTCCCTAGAGGCAACAGTTGGTCCCTCATCCTCCCTCATGAGCAATCCAGTGAGGGAGTTTGCAGAAGTGGCTCTTGTGTGCACCCCACTGTATGTCATGGCCCCTCCACACTGCCCACGCCCCAGAGCCTGGGCCCGGGGAGCACTCAGCCTCGGCTCCTCTCTCAGTGCCCCAGCCCACCCCAGCCAGCTGACACTGCTTGGAAGAGTCTGCCCTGGTTTCCATGGAAACTTGGAGCCAAGAACCATTTCCAGGGGCATTGTCAGTCACTCAGACAAAGCCACCCTGGTCCACACCAACCCACAGGGAAAACCAGTGTGGACACCTGACCCTACCCCAGGGAGAGGAGGGAGCTAGTCCCTAAGGAAAGAGGAACAGAAGACAGGCTATGGCAGGACCCAGAGAGACTCTGGCTTCAGAGAGACAAGCTAGAGAACCACATCTCCTCAGAGATACCTGGACCCTCATGACTCCTGGGAGGAGTTGGGTCTGGACTGTGTGGATCAGAGAGGCAGAGGTGGGCTTTAGGGTCTGAGGACTACAGCTGGAGGCTGTGCTCTTCCCAACCTCTCATCCCAGATTAGGAGCTGAGCTTGAAGCCAGAGAGAGCTGAAGATTCTATTCGTAAAAACACCCAAACAAACAAACAAAAACAAAAAAAACCCTTATCTTATAGAGTGAGACTCGCTGGGCCTGCAGCCCACTCCTGCCGGCTGCCCTCTTGCGTGCTCCTTCCCTGACACACAGCCCTCATGGTGGGGGAGGATAGAAGAGGGTGACTGGCCCTACTCCTGGATGTCCATCCAGGGACAACCCTGGGTCAGCAGAGCTTGAGGGGATGGGCAATGGCAAAGAGGAAGACTGCCATGGGGGTGCTGTACCCCCACAGGGGCTGAAGGGAGTTAGAGGAACTGGCTAAGGAGAGCTGGGAGGTGTGGGTGAGGGGATTCCTGCCCAGATCTGGAGGGGTGTGGGTAGAAGTGTTGGGGACAAGGAGATTCTTCTGGGAAGGTCCCAGCAGTGAGCAGGTGGAGGCTGGAGAAGGTCTTAGGGAGGTGGGGGTGAGGAAGGGGGGAGCCTGCAAGGAGGTGGGGATGAAGGGAGCCGCAGAGAGCTCATGGTGGCAAGGGGGGAGTCGTTAAACAGAATCTAGTGCTGATGAGGAAATTACACTTGTTTCATTAGCGATGGGGAAGGAGATAGCTCAGTTCCTCTTGGTCACAGTTGAGCTCAGAAGCTCATTATCCTGCTGCACGCATGCTTTCCCTCCTCGTCAATAAACAGGCTTTCCAGTGGCTGCATCCCCACCCCCACCCCAGCTCCCTCTCGGAGAGGGGCCCCTTCTCCTCTACTTAACCCGCGGTTAGGGATCACTGTAAACAGTCTGGGGTCATCACACAGGAGAAAGGGCGAGGGGGAAACCCGGAGGCCTGGCCTTTCTCCCGCGGAGGGAGGGAAGCAGCTTCCGACCGCTTCCAGCCCACGGGGCCCTCCGCTAACCGTTCGCGGTCGGGCGGGCAGTTCACCTGCTTCCCACCGCCGCCGCCTCCTGCTGCGTGGCCCGCCTATCGAATCTCTCCAGGGAAAGGCGGGAGGGGGGGGTGTTTCCCAGCAGAACCCCCCCCCCTTGCATTGGCACCGTGCTGAGATGCCATTCTTAGGACTTTCTGGGACAAAGTGTCCCGAGGGCCTTTCTTCGCCACCCTCGCCGGCTTCCATCCCGTGGGGCTACGACTCCTAGAACCAGAGTATCCACTAAAAAGGCCCCAGACCCCAACGCGGCGGGGTAGGCGCGCCTGGACCCGGAACAAACCCATCCTGGGTGACCTGGAGCGCCAACGCGGGGGAGCCCCAAGGCCCCAGGCCCATGTGCGAGGCCCGTCGGTGCTTCTGCAACCGCCCCCCGCAACGGGCTGTCCCCACGCAGACCCGGTGGATTGCTCTGCCTCTGTCCTGCCCGCCGCACCTGCCACTCGGACCCCGGGGAAGGCCGGTGGCGGGGCACGTCGGGTCCGCCCCGGCGTTGCGCTTGTCTGATTCCCACTCCCCCACCCTCCCGCAGGGAGCGAGTTCTCCGGCAATCCGTACAGCCACCCCCAGTACACGGCCTACAACGAGGCTTGGAGATTCAGCAACCCCGCCTTACTAAGTGAGTACGCCACCTGGCTGGCCGGCGGCTCAGCGCGTCAGCCCGCGGGCCAGCTCGGCCGGGCTGCTTCCGGACGCGCCGGTCCGGCTCCCCTCCACCTGACCTTCGGGTGCCGGGAGGGCAGGCTCGTTAGTGCAGCACTGAGGCCCCGGGATCCCTGGAGGACGCCCGCGCCTCCCGTCCCTTCCCTCCCTCCCTCTCCCTTTCCCGGGGTTAGAAGGCACTGCGTCGCCCCCACCCTCGGCCCCCTGGAAGGTCCCCAGTCGGGCGGCGGCGGTCACCCATTGACCGGGCCCCTCTCCCACCGGTGAATGAAGCTCTCCTGGGGGCAACCGGCCCAGCAGCCCAGCCGAGGTCTCCCTTGCCCCGATCCTGCCAGACCCCAGCCCCGGGAGGTCTTTGCTTTTCTTTCCTTTTTTGTTCTCCTGTTTGTCCTCTCACCCAGCCCATTCTTCTCCTGTGTTAACTTCCAGGTTCCCCTTATTATTATAGTGCCGCCCCCCGGGGCTCCGCCCCTGCCGCTGCTGCCGCTGCCTATGACCGCCACTAGTTACCGCGGGGACCACATCAAGCTTCAGGCCGACAGCTTCGGCCTCCACATCGTCCCCGTCTGACCGCCCACCCCGGAGGGAGGGAGGACCGACGCGACGCGATGCTTCCCGGCCACCGCCCCAGCCCCACCCCCATCCCAGGAACCCAGCCGCCCTTCACACCGCCCCGTCGAAGGCCGGACAGGACGGGTGGAGCCGCGGGCGGGACCCTCAGGCCCGGGCCCGCCGCCCCCAACCCCGCCCGCCGCCCCTCCCCGCCTGCCTGGACTGTGCGGCACCGAGAGGAGGGCGCGACCCAGCTCGCCCCGACTTGGCCCGAGCCAGGCCCGGAGCGGACCAGCCGCACCGCGGGACCCTGGCCGGGCCCGCCGCGCGTGCGGGGGGCACGTTTCTGTGACACACAATCAGCGCGGACTGCAGCGCGGCCCAGCCCCGGAGCAGCCCGCCTCGGACGCTCCGGCGCCTGGAGGCATCACTGGAGGGACTGGCCGAAGGAAATTAAGAACAAAACGATTTTTCTGCGGAAGGAGGAAGAGCCCCCTGCCGAACCCTCGGGGAAAAGTCCTTACGCTCGCGCCAGCCGGACTGCCCCCACCTTCCGAGTGTGCCCTACCCCAGAAGGTGGAATGGAATGGGGGCGTGGGGTCCGGGCTCTTGGGACCGGGGGTCGGGGTCATCAGGTCTTTCCGAAGTTGGGACCCAAGGCACGCAGGCCCCAGCAGCGCGCACCCACCGAGCCCTACTCTTGGCTCTTCCCTACTCCACCCGAACTGCCTGGTTCCCCAGGGCACTCCTACTAGTGACCAGACTCTCAGCCCCATCTCGCCCCTACCTCAGCGTCTCTTCCATCTGTGGCCCTCGCATTCTTCCCTCCCTTCTGCCTGTCCTTTCACCATCCCACGACGCTCTGCATCTCTCCTCCCTAACTCCTCGCCCCTTCGGAGGCTCTCCAGTGCCCGCTGCAGGACCAGTTTCCGTAGGCCGCGGGCACTGGTCTTCCCGGGCAGTTACTGGACGTCCCCTCCCCCGACACAGACTCGCGCAATCGCCGGTGGCAGGAGCCGGTTCTGAGCCGGCGTCCGAGCTGCGGCGGGGTGGAAGTGGGGGCCGCCCACCCCACCCCCACCTCCACCCCACCCCCAGCCTCCTCCTCCGGCAGGAACTGAACAGAACCGCGAAAAGTCTACATTTATTTAATATGATGGTCTTTCCAAAAAGGAGAATCGTAACAAAACAGAAACCCAACAGGCTGCTGCTTTGTAGAAAGACGGTGTGTGTCGTGTGAAGGCGAACCCCTCTGTATATAAGCCCGCCCCCGCCTCCCCGCCCCGCCCGGTAGAGTCCCCGCTGCCCGCCCGCCCTGCCTGTAGATACGCCCCTCTGTCTGTGCTGTGAGAGTCGCCGCTCGCTGGGGGGGAGGGGGGGACACAGCTACACGCCCACTAAAGCACAGCACGTCCTGGGGGAGGGGGGCATTTTTTATGTTACAAAAAAAAATTACGAAAGAAAAGAAATCTCTATGCAAAACGACGAACATGGTCCTGTGGACTCCTCTCGCCTCTGTTTCGTTGGCTATTTCTCTGTAATTCCGTGTTTTCGCTCTCCTCGTCTCTCTCCTCCGCATCTCTGCCCTCTCTCCATCTCTCTCTCGTCCCCGCTTCTCTCCCCCTGTCTCTGTCTCTGTCTCCGCCCCTCCCTCGGCCTCCCCCACCCCCTCCAGCCCGCCCCGGCCGCCTAGCCCTCGCCGGCTAGCCCCGAGGTGGCCCCCCCAGCCCCGGGCTCGCCCCTCCGGCCGTGCCCCGCGCGCCCTGGGCCGCCGGCGGCCGGGCCGCCCCGCCCCGTAGTTGCTCTCTCGGTAGCGGCGATGCGCCCTGCATGTCTCCTCACCCGTGGATCGTGACGACTCGAAATAACAGAAACAAAGTCAATAAAAGTGAAAATAAATAAATAAATAAATAAATAAAATAAGTAAATAAATAAAAATCCTTGAACAAATCCGAAAAGGCTTGGAGTCCTCGCCCAGATATCTCTCGCCCCTTCGAGCCTTTTTATTTGAAAAGGAAAACGAGTAAAGAGAGTAGTTGAAGGGAACTGCCGGCGCCCAGCCAGGCTCCAAGTGGCCCGAGCGGGGCGGCGAGGGCGCTGAGGTTCAAACTCCCAGGCCTGGCCCATCCCAGTCCTTGTGGAGCTGGCCGGGCAGGGGCCCCAGACCCAGGACCCAGCAGAACCCTCGAGAGATCCCTGACAGCTCTGGTCTCCTTAGCCACTTTCAGCGCGTCGGTTCGTTTTAATTCTTTTCTTTTTCTTTCTTTTCTTTTCTTTTCTTTTTTTTTGTGCACATGAGAAATAAATAATAATAATAATAATAAATAATAAATAATAATAATAAAATTTTGTATGGCACTTCCCATGGCTCCAGGTTTGTCTCTCCCTGTCTCTGGGACAGGCCTCCTCTCACACTGGTCGATCCCAAATAAGCACCTCAGTGATCTTCCCAAGTGCGCTCTCACCGCGACCTCCCTTCCACCCCTTTGCCAAGACCCTCTCCGCAAGGCTGGAATCAGGCAAAGGCCGGAAGACTCAGCCGTTCAGTAGCTACCCCCACGGCCCACCCCGCCCGTGGGGCAAGGAGTTTCGCTTTCCAAAACTTAGGTAAATTCGAGTTAGGCGTCTATACCCTGCCTCCCTCCCTGGACCCAGGTTTAGGGTTCAGGCTCTTGGAACACAACGTCGGAGGCGCTCTACCCCATGGGTGGTGGTTGCCTGCTGTGCCGGCTCCTTCCTCCGCTCATCCCTCCAAGCATGTTTATCCCCTGAGTCCACACAGCGACCTCGGAGTCCAGGCCGCAGACGCCTGCCACGAGTTTCCTCTCCGGTCATTTACTTCCTCATCTCAGGGAAGGGTAGCTCCATTCTACCACTCCATCAAGCCAAAAACTCGCATCTTCCCTGATGCCCTCATC
The DNA here is from genome assembly GCA_028646485.1 of Cryptoprocta ferox. Lineage (NCBI taxonomy): Eukaryota > Metazoa > Chordata > Mammalia > Carnivora > Eupleridae > Cryptoprocta > Cryptoprocta ferox. Next base: position 55,309,646 of record CM053561.1, read on the forward strand.
TTTCTCATCCCACTTCTGATCCACTGGCACAGTCAGGCAGCTCTACCTTTAAAATAGACATGGAATTGGACCACTTCTGACTATCTGCACTGTCCTGTCTCAATCCAAGCCACTATGATCCTTTACCTTTACCTATAAGAGAAGATTCTCATCAGTCTTTCTGCTTCCATCATTGCCCCAGCCACCCTAGTCTATTCTCCCCCTAGCAGCCAGAGTGATTCTCCAAAGTGTAGAGCAGATCGTGCCCCTCCTCTGCTCAGAGCGTTCCAGGAGCTCCCCTTCTCCTGCAGAGTCAAAGTCAGAATCCTAAAGCTGACCTATAAGGCCCTGCACATTCTGGCTGTCTCCCCCGCCCCCATCCCTACCACTGCTGGAACTAACCTCCCATTACCTCCTCTAGCTCACTGTGCTCTGAGCCTGCTGGCCTCTGCACAAAACTTCAGTTTCTCCAAGCATGAGACTTTTCAAGACATTTGCACTTGATGTGCCTTATACCCCCTGACATCCCCCCCCCACTTCCTTAAGGACTCTTCTCCAATGTTACCTTATCAACAGAGCCTTCTCTGACCAACTTAAATATTCCTCTGCTTCTCCATGCTCTTTACCATCAGCTGAAAGATTATGTTTTATTGGTTTCTGTCTTGTCCTCTCCCATTAGAATGTGAGCTCCATGAGAGCAGATTTTTCTGTGATCTGTTTGCTGCTGTATCACCAATGCCTGGACAGTGTTTGGCACACAGATGTTCATCTAATGTATGATGGACAAATAAATGAATGGAGTGATGAGAACAAGAAATCATGAGTAAGCAGGAGGCTGGGGCAGGGAGAGAAACAGTAAAGAGTGAGAGATGAGAGGAACCCCCAATCACGTGGAAAAGGAGGATGACTCCCAGAGAGCAGCTGAGTGCCTAAGAAAGAAGTGAGAAAGGGCAGTTGCTGTTCCTACTTCTCTCACAGCCCAGTGGTTTGATGTGATCACAGAACTCCTTGAACAACTTCCTTCATTGCCTAGGGTGACTCTTTCCCACTGTTGTGCCCGTGGGGGCATCAAGGACGCATCCCTTCATCCAGTGGGACACTGCCCCTCCACCATCCTGTATAGTTCTTGTGGGATTGTCAATCAGAGTGTCCCATCAGCTCCTGACCATAGCTATGGGCCCGAGACCCACATCTGGCCAATGAGGACCTAATGTCCCTGTTCAAAGCACATAGTCCTCAAGTTAGGAACAGAGTCCTCTCAGAAGGCTTATTTATTGGGAACTGGAAGAAAGAAGTTCTTTTCCATTAGACTGTAAGCTGAAGTGAAGAGGGCTTTGGACCCCTAAGGACTGCCCCCCACCATGTGGAGAAAGCAGGCCCACTCAGAGTCAGGCAGGGACACACAGAGCGGGGAAGTAGAGACCAAAAGCGTTCTGGTGGTTTTACCGAAGCTTCTGGAACCAGCCAGGACTGAAACAAGACCACTCTTGGACTTCCAGGGTCATAAACCAGTACCTTCTCCTTTTTTTCACTTAAGCAAACGTGTTGAATGTCTGTCAATTGCAACAGAAAAGGTTCTGACTTAAACAGTTCTAGAGTGCACAAATGCCCTGTTAAGAACTTTGGATTTTTTTTTTCTGTAGGCAATGAGAGCCATGGAAAGTTTTTGAGCAAGAGAGAATGGTTTAATGGCTCTGTGGTTTTGGAAGAGTTCTCTGTTTGTAATGTGAGGAGTGGGATATGAGAAGAGACAGTGGTTACAGAGAGCCTGTACAAACTTACTACAGTGGCCCAGGCAAGAAATAATGGCGGTCTACACTTAGGATTCACTCAGGAAGGACACTGGCATGGAAAATGATAAGGTTATATTTTTAAGTAAAAAAGAAAAGAAATATGTCAAACATAGACACCCTGTAGAAAAAAAAGAGGAAAAATAGAAATCATTTGCTTCTATATACATAAACATTGGAAAGATAAACACCAATCTAATAAAAGTAGTGTCTCTATGTGGGGAACAGTGCGGGTGCAGACCCAAAGGAGTAAGGTGTCTGTGAGTATATACCATTTTTAATGTAATTTTAACTTTATTGAAAAAATTAAATTTAAATTAAAAACATGAAGAGACCCTCAGGTCCTTGGCATGTATAAGCATAATTGTTTAATGAGTAAACCAAATTTTGGCTTTTTGTTGTATAACTAAGGAAAAGGGCATTGCATTTGGTGAAGAGGGAATACATGGTGACCAGAAAGCTAGTGCTTTTTGAAGGCAGAGCAAGGGCTGGGGTGGGGACAGGGGCTGGGATTGGGGGGTGAGGAGGTGGCCAAGTCCTGAGGAAACAGGAGACAGAGTGTAAACAACTCTTTGGAAAGGTTTGGAGAGAAAGAGGCTTGAGATGATGTGGTTGATGAGCTCAAGGGTATGTTCTTTCAGGCTAAGGGCTGTAGATAAGCCTGCTGGCTGAGGCAGAGGGTGGAAAGCAGGGGTAGGAGGTGAAGAGAGGCTGTTTGGAGATGGATGTGAGAGGCTTATAGAAGAGGTCTGAAAGAATGGGGAAGAAGCATAAGGGTGAGGGATGGGGAAGACCCAGAGAATCCTACTGGGAGAGGAAGGTCAGAAGGGGAAGGGAGCTGCTGGGGTTGCTCAGAGGGAATGTGGGAGGCACTACTGCTGTCTGCTCAGAGCGTGGGGAGCAGGGCTGGGTCCAGCCTTGAGGAGGGTGGAGTTTTCAAAGAATCTCTTGGGGATTCAGAAGGAAGTCTGACAGCAGGAGCGTGTTCCCAGCCAGCAGCAGGGAGAGCACACATGGTTGGTAGATCTCTGGCTCCCATTACCCAGGCTGGTTCCATCTCTCAGGACACAGCAGCTAGACATCCCCCCAAGATTACACTGCTCCTCCCTTTCTGATCTGATCCACATCCTCTTCTTCCATGTGGCCTCCCTACCTGAAAGCACCCCAGCAGCAACTCAGGCCGATTTTCACTGTCTCATCTTTGTGACTGTCCATCCCCAAGTACCCGGGATGGCCTCAACTGCCTTATAGGAGAAGCCTGTAGAAGACCTATCCCCCCAGCCCTCCCCCACAAGGAATTCCCAGCCCCCATATGCAACCTAGAGACAGAACAAGCATGTGTGCATGGAGGCATCTCTAAGCCAAGAGCAGAAAGGATGCAAAAGTTGGGTCTAAAATGGCCAATAAGGCCCTTCCTCTCTCTCTGCCTCAGTTTCTTCATGTGTAGAAACCAGATGGCCTCTAGGACTCCTTCCCACTTTGACATTCTAGGCTTTTATAGTTATATACTATAGGTGCTCAGGCAATCTCTGTGAGCAGAAGAATTCAAGAAAGCTCTGTGGAGCTGGAGTGGAGACATTCAGTTGGTTAAGGGGATGGAGGAGGGTTTTTTAAACTGTAGAAGGAGGAGGCATGGATTTATTTATTTGTTACCATCTCTCCCATCTGGGAGTTAGTACTGTCTTTTCCTATCTCTCTTCCCAGTGTCTGCCCAGAGGACTCTAGGGATAGGGGCTGCAAGCATTGAGACAGGAGAGTGGTGGGGCCCACTGAGGGTGCAAGGTAGGGGACTAAGGGAGGAAGACAAAGGAAGCAGTCATTTGGGGCCAACTACATTCCCTGCCTCCCCCCACACCCCCGCCTGCCCAAAGCATCCCAATACCCTAATTAACCAGTCCCTTAGGCCCCTGTTAGTCAGGCCGGCTGAGCGCCCAACTCCCTGGGGACCAGCCCCCTTACCCCCCCAGACTAATCAGTCCTTTGCTCCTTGAGTGCATGAGCGTGCGCGTGCACGTGTGCACACACATACACACAGACACATGCCCTTATTCTCTCCCAGAGCCCCAGGCCTCATTCTAGCCTTCAGAGGGTTAATTTAGGGTAGTACTAAATTCTCCCAATGAATACACCCCATTTGAGATGACTGAAGAGTTGGGGAGAAGCCAGAAAAAGTTTGGGGGGTGCTTTCAGTTGAGGTTTTCTCTCAAACTTGTGGGACCAAGAATGTATAGCAAAGGATGAAGCCATGAGTGGGGGTGCCCTATGGCACCCCAAGCCCTTGGGCTGGCACCTCTCAGACCCCTGTCTATGGTCAATATTCACCCCAATCCAGACCCCCTCCTCCCATTCATCGCCCATTCGTCTCCCCACCCCCTTACCCCCCGACACCCGCACTGTCAGCCCAAACACATGATAAATTGCCCTGTCAACAGAATTCATTCAGGGACCAATTAATTCCACAGAAATGAACCAGGAGCCATCAGTTGCTGAAAAACTCAGAGTGCAGGGAGCGGAGGGAGGGGGTGCAGGCGGGGGGTGGGCGGCAGAGGAGGGGATGGGGAGGCTGGGGAAGTTAGTCTGACAGAAATTGGTCATTTAATGCTTAAGTGCACGCTAGACAGCCCTGTCATCGCCCGCGGCCCCCGCGCGGGATTAATTATCGGAGGAGGAGAGGGCAGCCCAGCCCAGCCCAGCCATCTGTCACCAACCAAGGCTAGAGTCACCCAGGACTTGGGCCACCCTGAGTCCACTTCCAAGTCTTCAGGCCTCTTGCTTCCTCAGCTTCCACGTCCCTCCACATCCCAATCCTAGGTCCAACCTTATATCTTAGACCCTTAGCTGCATTTAGTCAGGCCTTGCCATCGCCTAGCCCAACAGGAAGCTTCTTTGACCTCTTGACTGGGTTAAGCCCCATAACTCCCTATACTCCTGCATCATCATCCTCAAACATCTTGGGTGACTCTTTGAGGGGAGTCCAAGATATGATTGTCCCACCCATTGATCCTGGTGTGAAGGAATGACACCATCTTTCACACAACTGCTCAAGTCAGAATCCTACCAGTTGTCCTTGACTCTTTCCTCTCCCTCATACATCTCATCCAATCAGAATCCAAGTCCTGTTGGTTCAGCCTCCCATAAACATATGAAATTTGGGCCAGTTGCTTCTATCTCTTGACCACCACCCAAGGCTGAGCCATCAGCAGCAACACTTGCTCTCTTGATTTCGGCTCTTGCTAGTAACTAACATTACTTTAAAAATACAAATAGTATCCTGTTGTGCCCTCCACACAAACACACACATACACATACACACTACCTTCCAGTTTAATGCTCTTTGGTGGACCACCATGGACCTGCAAGGTGTCAAGTTCAAACTCTTGACTTGACTCTCAAGGCACAAAGCTCCAGCCTCACCTCTAGGATGCTTCCCTTGCTTTCTCTACTCCAGTCCCACTGACCTCCCTTACTGGCTTTGCACACGCTATTTTCCTCCCAGTCTACAAACCTCTTCCTACCCTATGACACCCTCAATTAACTTTACTAATGTCTATTCATCTTTGAGATCTCAGATTAAATGTCACTCCCTCCAGGAAGCCTTCCCTGACTCCTTGATGTGCTTTTACAGCTCCCAAGCTTCCATTCATCAACATGTCACCTTATTTATGCATTGTCTGTCTTTCCACCAAAATGTTAATTTCATGAGAATGGAGTCCATGTCTTTATCCTTCTAGCCTGGCACTTAATGGATATCAGAAAATATTTGTTGAATAAATAAATTAATGAACAAAGGTCTAACCTTGTCTTGGCTCTAACCCTGGCCTGACTCTGGGGCCAAGCTTTCCAAAGTCAGATCTTTCCTGGTAGCCCAAGGTATGCTGGGGTGGCTGGGGAAATGAGAAACCCTCGGGAAACTTGTGAGCTCCTCAGACTGACCCAAACCAGCTGTACTAGGTGGGTTCGGATAAGGCTGCTGAGAGCTGGAGGTTAGATTGGTCAAGAGAATGGCTGGAAGGACTTCCTAGAAGAACAAAGCCCAGAGTCTGGAAGAAGCATGCTCTGTGCAGAGACATGGGTTGGCTGAAGCATGGGGCAGATCGGAGAAGGAAGGGGTAAAAAAGTTGGAAAGAGAACTTTCCAAATATGATCGAACGGACAGGACTTGGATACTGATTAGATAAGAGAGATGAGGGAGACCAGTTTGTAAAGGGTAATGAATGCCAGGCTGAGTTTGGTCTTTCTCCTGCCATTGACTGCTTCTGAAGATGGCCAAATGCAGAGTTTTATTTGCAAAGTTAATTCAGGCTGCCAGACAGGGTGATTAAAGGGAAAAGTTGAGGCAAGGAAATCATTGGGAAGCTGGTTCAGTTATGAGAGAGAGAGAGAGAAGTTGACCTGTGGAAAGAAGGTTTGTGATAGAGAAGTCTCCCATGACAGGCAGAGGGGGATGAGGTGAGTAGTGATCTTCTCTCCAAGAAGTTCAAGAAGGCTTGGTGGCAGCCTCACTGAGATAGCATATCTGGACTTGGCTGCCAATTGGATCTGAAGGTGAGGGAGAGAGGGCGAGAGAGCAAAGATGATTGTCTCCAAGGTTTGTGTTCCAAGAGCCTGGATGGCTGATGAGGCCATCAGCAGTGTTAAGACAAGAGGCTGACTTGGTACTAGAAACAATGAGCATCACTTTGTATACATTCCTGACTTTGGCATGCTTGAGTATGATGTCCAATAGACGGAATTAAAGAGCAGTAGCTCAGGGGTGTGAGTTGGCCTTGGAATGTAGAATTGGGAGATATACCTTCCTACCTTTGCTCTCCTACCTCTTCCAAATTTGCATTTCAGTTTGGATAAGCCAGTGTAATTTTGTGACAAAGTAATAGTATAATGCTCAAGGTAATCCTACAATAATACATATAATGCTGTAAAGATATGTCATCAAGCACAAGTGATAGTCTAGGGCTGTAATAATGTAATCTAGAAATAAAATAACCATATGACAATTTAGTAATATCAACCAGGAAATGATGAGTCAATACAGTGGTTAACAATATGGGCTATACTGAGGTAATGAGGTAACCATGTAATCAGAGATACTGTAGTGTTGAAATGACTGTAACAAGGCATACAACCCAGCAATAAAAGGACAACCTGACAGTGTAATCATGTTAACTTGGTAATAAGGTACTGATATAATGATGCCATGACTTAATGGCAGAGTGGTGATGATGTCACACAGTAATAAAGCCTTGAAGTCAGTGAAAAGAAAGAGGACAGAACTCTTAACAGGAGTCCCAAGGCCCTGAGAACAGAGTGAGAGAGCTCTAAGTCTGAATAGAACCTTCCTCAGGATGCAGCAGAGGTCTGGAAGCAGCTTCTGGAGGGATGACACAAGCCTGGGACAGGAAAGAGCTGAGCCAAGAAGGAAAGTTGGTAAGGCAAAACAAACAAACAAACAAACAAACAAGCAAAGAAAAATAGCATTGGCTTTGCAGGACAGGACACAGCTCTGTGGAGCTGGCCAGAATGGAGGGGCCTGGGCTGGGGTCAGAAAGAGGCAGTCTCTGAATGCAGAGTAGTAGCTGAACAGCTCTAACAGCATTCAGTGCTCTGGCCCAAGAGGTGTCTGCTCCCTCAGGGGCTAGAAAGGATGGTAAATCACATTCAATACTGCACTTGTAAGATTCTTAGAACCATCAAGTCGACAAAAATATAAAAGAAAACCCAGGGCTAATAATAACACAATTGAAAACAACTCACGTTTATCCAATCTTTAGCATGGACTAGGCACTGTAATCAGTACTTTCCCTGCATTATCCACAATAACCCTGTTAAGAAGGTTTTAGTACTTCTATTTTATAGATAAGAATAATGAGACTGGTTAACATGTTTGCCCAAGAGTCACAAGACAAGTAAGGGGTAGAGCTAGAATTCAAACCCAGGCCTATTTCCCTTTAAAGCACATCCATGCCCTTGCCTTTGGGTATCTGCTTTAGTGTGTGTCCCTAAGTAAGAAGCAAACCAGGGAGCAGACTGAGCCACAACAAAAACATGTAGCATATCCCTAAACACTAATTTTATTAAAAGACCAATGTTAAGGTGGATAAAAATATGTATAATAAGCAACCTTTTATCTAATAACTAAAGGAGGAATATGAACACATATACTTTTTTACTTACATTTTACAAAATAGAGATATAAACCGAAACGCTCTTTAAAATGTTCATTTATTGAAGAAGGGAGGAAATAAAAGAAGAGGAACAGGGTAGAAGGTAGACATAACTGATTATATCTTGTTTTGTAAATTTGACTTCAGAACCATGTAAGTATTTTACATAATAATACAACAAAATTAAGTAAATAAATAAGCAATCTCCTGACCCCCAAACAAAAGCAAAATGAAACAATGAAGTTAACTATTCATGGAGTTGGTGTCACAATCACATAGACAGAAACCATTTCAAGTAATTTAAAACCTAGGAATTGACTGTACATACATTCCCTAGTAGGACATACACTAATAGTGAAAATAAATAATGATATCAATATTCGTGGAGTTTTTCAATGTGAGAGAAACAAACAAAACCAGACGGAAGATCAACAAAGGTAAGTAAAATCTCTGTAGTTCTGGATTTAATTGGACGTATTAGTAATACCTCTTGATGAATTTTACCTTTTTTTAAAAATTCATTTCCTGAATCTATCCACGTAAAAAGGAGAAGAAAATGACCAACTCAATACCAAACACCTCAAGTCCCCAGATTGTGGTCTTTAAATACCACTTTGCACTAAAATGAGCAAGGACTTTTTGGGAAAATGGAAGATTCCAAGGCTGAAATAGGAAATGTAAAAGATGATTCTGGAAATCTTGTCATATCAGAAAGCAGAAAATCTATTAAAGACTACTAGGGTCATTTTAAAAGGAATTCGTTACCCATTAGAGGCTCCCTTTGGCCAAAGACTAAATAACTGAGCATCAATGAGATAATATCTGCAATTAATTAAAAATCATAAAATATATTCAAATTCATGAGTCCATAGTTACACCTAAAAGGAAAGTCTTATTGATCTTCTTTGGAGGTTTCTAGGGAAATCAACTAATTATTTGGGAAACTGATAAAGAGAAAAAAATCAAATACTTCTACTGAGTTTTTTATATGAACTGTACCTCAGGAAAATCAAATAGCAGGTGAGGGGAAGTTTCTGTTTATAAATGAAGAAGGCATGGATGGAACTAGAATATCATCACTTTGTAACCCCTAATGGAATAATAGATCTAGACAATGATCATTGTTGGCTGTTAATTTCACAAAAAAAGAAACAACAGAACATTATGTGCCTCTTGATGAAAATACAAAAAAACAAACAAACAAACATTAAGTGGTATTTCCAAAAAAAATCAAGCCCAAATCTGAACAAGCCGCTGGATATAACTATTATTCTATAGAAAATACAATGAGCAGAGGAACCACAAGGATGCAATTTGATTTAGGCCCTTGCTTGTATACTTTCCCCAGACTGTGAGAAACTTCAGTGAAAATAACCTGGCTTCTTCAGTAAGGAAATTGCAAGGGGGAAAATGGATAGACTAAAAGAGACTTAAGAGACATATCAGCTAATTGCAATATATTTGAATCTTGCAAGTAGTTACAAAGAGAAAAAGCAGGAAGAAAATTATGAGGTAATCAGAAGTGTAAACACTGCACTAATGGCACAATATGAAGTTTTCATTTTTTATTTTTTATGTTTTTTAGTTTCAGGAGTAGAATTTCGCGATTCATCACTTACATATAACACATCTTCTTTATCCATTCATCAGTCGATGGACATTTGGGCTCTTTCCATAATTTGGCTATTGTTGATAATGCTGCTATAAACACTGGGGTGCATGTACCCCTACAAATCAGTAATTTTGTATCCTTTGGATAATTGCCTAGTAGTGCAATTGCTGGGTTGTAGGGTAATTCTATTTTTAACCTTTTGAGGAAACTCCATACTGTTTTCCAGAGCGGCTGCACCAGGTCGCATTCCCACAAACAGTGTAAGAGTGTTTCTTTCTCCAACCTCACCAACATCTGTTGTTTCCCGTGTTGTTAATTTTAGCCATTCTGACAGGTGTGAGGTGGTATCTCATTGTAGTTTTGATTTGTATTTCCCTGATGATGAGCGATGTTGAGCATCTTCTCATGTGTCTGTTAGCTATATGCATGTCTTCTTTGGAAAAATCCCCATTCATGTCTTCTGCCCATTTTTTAACTAAATTATTTATTTTTTTGGGTGTTGAGTTTGAAAAGTTCTTTATAGATTTTGGATACTAACCCTTTATCAGAAATGTAATTCGCAAATATCTTCTCCCATTCTGTAGGTTGCCTTTTAGTTTTTGTTGATTATTCCCTTGGCTCTGCAGAAGCCTTTTACCCTGATGAAGTTCCAATCATTCATTTTTGCTTCTATTTCACTTGCCTCAGGAGACGTGTCTAGTCAGAAGTTGCTATGGCCAAGGTCAAAGAAGTTGCTGCCCCTGTTCTCCTCTGGGATTTTGATGGTTTCCTATCTCACATTTGTGTCTTTCATCCATTTGAATTTATTTTTTTATACAGTGTAAGAAAGTAATCCAGTTTCATTTTTCTGCATGTTGCTGTCCAGTTTTCCCAACACTATTTGTTGAAGATACTGTCTTTTCTCCATTGGATATTCTTTCCAGCTTTGTCGAAGATTAGTTGGCCATATAGCTGTGGGTCTATTTCTGGGTTTTCTGTTCTGTTCCATTGATCTATGCATCTGTTTTTGTGCCAGTACCATACTGTCTTGATGACTACAGCTTTGAAATATAGCTTGAAGTCCAGAATTGTGATGCATCCAGCTTTGCTTTTCTTTTTCAAGATTGCTTTAGCTTTTTGGGATCTTTTGTGGTTCTGTACCAATTTTGGGATTATTTGTCCTAGCTCTGTGAAAATGTGTATATTGTTTTGGGTAGTATAAACATTTTAACAATATTTGTTCTTCCAATCCATAAGCATGGAATGTTTATCAATTTCTTTATGTCATCTTCAATTTCTCTCATCAATGGTTTATCGTTTTCAGAGTACAGATCTTCAACTGTTTTGGTTAGGTTTGTTCCAAGGTATCTTATGGGTTTTGGTACAATTGTAAATGGGATTGATTCCTTGATTTCTCTTTCGGCTGCTTCATTATTGGTGTATAGAAATGCAACAGATTTCTGTACATTGATTTTGTATCCTGAGACTTTATTGAATTCATGTATCAGTTCTAGCAATTTTTTGATGGAGTTGTTCAGATTTTCTTCATAGAATATCATGTTGTCTGCAGACAATGAAAGTTTGACTTCTTCCTTGCCGATTTGGATTCCTTTTATTTCTTTTTGTTGTCTGATTCCTGAGGCTAGGACTTCCAGTACTATGTTAAATAACAATGGTGAAAGTCGATGTCCCTGTTGTGTTCCTGACCATAGAGAAAAAGATCTCAGTTGTTCCCCATTGAGGATGATATTGGTTGTGGGTCTTTCATATATGGCCTTTATGATGTTGAAGTATGTTCTCTCTATCCCTACTTTAATTAAGGCTTTTTATCAAGAATGGATGCTGTACTTCGTTACATGTTGTTTCTGCATCTATTGAGAAGATCAAATGGTTCTTATCCTTTCTTTTACTGATGTGGTATATCACATTGATTGATTTGCAAATATTGAACCACGCTTGCAGCTCAGAAATTAATCCCACTTGATCGTGGTGAATAATTCTTTTAATGTACCTTTGGATTTGATATCTTATTGAGAACATTATGAAGTTTTCAGATGCACTAGTGATATTATGGTCATGTTTAGAAGTCCTTTTATTTTAGAAATATAAACTGAAATATTTAGATTAAGTGATATAATGTCTGGGATTTGCTATAAAATAATTTGGGGGTGGAGTACTGGGGGATTATATGGAACTTGACTAGCTATAAATTGATCATTGTTGGAGCTGGATTTGTTGTTATCCTCTCTATTTTTGTACGTTTAAATTTCCGATAATAAACAATGTGAAAGCATTGTTATTTTAAAACAAACTACTTAAATTTGGGGAAAGCTATCTCCCCCATCTTGATTTTTAGAAAGCTGACATCTGTCTTCAATTACTTACCTGTCCAAGCTGGAGATTCTGAAAAAACTGACCAGCCCAAAAGAAAATGCTTCTGGATACTGAATTGGGGTCTCCCATAAAACATTTGGATCCCCGCCTTACTACTTTTCAGTGATGTCTACTAGTCAACAGATCTTAAACATGCATCTAGAGTTTCCAAACAGTCCTTTCATTGTCTTACTTTTGTGTATTGATGGACAGGAATGGATACTAATGGTTTTAAATGAGCTTCTAACATACAAGATAAAGACCAGAATTGACTGCCACAGGAAAAAAAAACAATCAAAGACAATTCAGGGAAAGGAAGAAAACTAAAAACAAACCAAAGAGAAAATATCCAACTATAAATCACAGCCTCAGAGAGGTAAAAGAAACTCACATCCATGAAAAAAAAGCAGGGTATATTTTTAAGGTACATTTGGAGAACAATAATAATTTTTACCTTCTGGGAATTAATATATATGTATATGTACATATATAATATATGTATATGTAGTATGTAATATACATGTCTATTCCCTCTAGGAATTAATATATATGTATATGTATATACATATATATGTATATGTGTGTGTATATATATATATATCAATATATATATATATATCAGAGGTAAAAAATACTAATAGAAGGTTTTTGAGGTAAAGTGGAGAAAATATCCAGAAAGTGGAATGAATAGCCCCAGAGATGAAACCAGGAAAAAAAATTAGAAAAGTAGAGGATAAATACAGAAAAAATAAACATCTGACTAATAGGAGTCAGGAAAAGAAGACAAAGAAAATGGAGGTGATAAAATAAGTTTAAAATAATTCCATAAATTTTCCACAAATGAAGAACATAAATTTCTAGGTTAAAAGGACTTACCAAACACCCAGAACAATTGATTTACAAATTCCCACATTGAGGCACATAATCATAAAATTATAAAACACCAAGGGATAAAGAGACACTTCCAGAATAAGAGAATTCAGGGGTATAAGGGTTTAATACAACAGTATGGAAATAAGAATGGCAGAAAACTTCTCAACAGCAACAGTGGAAACTATGACATAATGGAGCAATACCTTCAAAATTCTTAGGAAAAATGTTTTCAGTCTAGAATTCTCAGCTTAAACATCAGTGAAGATGAGACCAAAATAAAATCTTTCTCACAGTTCCAAAGTCCCCTCACATTCCTTTGCATCCTTTCTTAAGTTACTGGAGGATGTTCTCCATCAAAAATGAATGAATAAGAAAGAGGAATACTTGGGTCCCAGTAAGCAAAAGCCTTAATACGGGAAAGAGGTGAGTGGAATTCCTAAAATGATGGAGAAGGAAAATTTCATAATGACAGTTGGGAACATATCCATGGAACAACCAATACAGATAGGAACAGGAACAGGAACACCACACACAGTTATACACGTTTTGCCTGCCCAAGGGTGTCTAGCTTGGTGGCCATAAATGAGAGCCAAAATTCATCTCACACTGTGCTTGCCAAGACACATTCCTGATGAAGGATTGCATCAAACCTAAAGGAAGAAGATACACCTACTAATTGGTCTTCCCAAAGAGAGCAGTATTTTGTAACTTGTAATTCCAGGAAGCTCCTTTTTATAATCCATCATTCAGAAGGGATGCCTTTTAAGGAAATGGACTCAAAAGGGCCATTCATGTTAGTGATGGCTCTATATGGAAAAATTGGAGATCCAAAAAGGATGCTACCAATAAAAGTAAGGTAGCAAGAGATGGCAAAATATGCTTAACAAAAATAAAAAGAGTTTCATATTTCTGTTGGGAATTTGGATATGAATTAGTTAATGAACTAGAAAACATAGCAAACAACAGCAAAAAAAAAAAACCTAAGGCAGTTTTTAACTCCAAGGAAAAAACAGCAAATAAATAACGTGATTACCTCTGAGGCACATGACTGATATGTCAGGGATGGAAGTCAGTGGGAAAAGGGGAACTTTTGTTCTTTTAAACAGTTTTATTTTGATTATTTATCTTACAAATTATTTTTTAATGTTTATTTATTTATTTATTTATTTTTGAGAAAGAGAGAGAGACAGAGCATGAGCAGGGGAGAGGCAGAAAGAGAGGGAGATACAGAATCTGAAGCAAGCTCCAGGCTCTGAGCTGTCAGCACAGAGCCCAAGGCAGGGCTCGAACCCATGAACTGCGAGATCATGACGTGAGCCGAAGTCAGATGCTCAACCAACTGAGCCACCCAGGCGCTCCTATCTTACAGATTCTTATGCCATGCACCATTCTAAACAATTTACACTCATTTAATCCTGATAACAATTCAAGGCAGACCATCTTCCTTTGACAGAAGGGAGTTGACTATCATTTGAAGTTTGTTCAATGAGCAGGTGTTCCTTTTTAAACAATAACTTTTAAAAATAATGAGCCATAGAAATCTATTCTCCTTTTCATATGACAACCACTTGGTTATTTTAATTCTTTTTTTTTCCCCCAGTAGATAAAGTCCTAGTTCTTCCAATGATGTCATAGGTAGAATGCATTGCAGTTATTAATAACACTTTGTTTTACTCTCACATGTGTCCCGGTTTAGGTGATAAGTTTTATGATCATAGTGCTTGGCATTTAGATGCTTTACCATGGGGGTTGCCCTTCCCTAGTCATCACTCTTTAGAAGGGTCCTCAACCCTGAATCTAGCAAAATATGGAAACAAGTAACCATTGGCCTTTCTCATTCCAAGCTTTCTGCATCTACCAAGGCAGCTTGGGAGCCTGGGAGTCATCATCCTGACAGTGCCACATAACTGATGCACAATGAATTAAATATCATATAAACTCAGTCGTTTTTGAGTGATTCCTTCTTTTTTAAAGATTTTATTTTTGAGTAATCTCTATACCCAGCGTGGGGCTTGAACTTACAACCCTGAGACCAAGAGTTACATGCTCCACTGACTGAATGAGCCAGGCGCCCCTGAGTGACTCATTCTTAAAAGAGGACTCCCAGTCCCATATCTGTACCTCTGATCTTTTTAACCTGCCTGCAGGATTCCATATTCACCCTCCTCCCAATGTCATTTGTTCATGGAAGATCATTGTTCCAGCCTGTCAAAATCGTTTTGAATCTCAATTCTGTCATCCAACCTATTAGTGATCCTGTTCTTCTTTGTGACATCTGGAAGGGTGATGAGCTGGACACCTACATCTTCATCAGAGCCACTGCTAGAAACACTGCCTGACCAGGGCCTTCCACTGGGAAGAGCATCCACTAGCAAGACGTAATCCCTATCATCATTACACTTCTTTGGGTAGTGAGTCACCAGTTATGAATCCTCCAAGCAGGGCCATCATGCAGCCCACATTTCTTCATTGTACCCACAAGGATAATATGACAAACTGCTTCATGCCCTGTTGAAAGCAAAAAACAAAAAACAAAACAACAGTATCTTCAGCATTTCCCTAACCTCCTCATCCAGGATTCTTACCAACAAAAGCAGCATGATATTCTGCCCTTTGATAATGTGTTTTTAGAGAACTCATGCTGGCTTCTGTTAAAAAGGAGACACATTTTCCTTGAGAACATTACCATATTCTATATATAATAATCATTTCAAGAATTTTGCCAGGAATAACATCAGTCTTGACAGTCTTTAATTTCCAAATCTGTTATCTACAACAAATATAATTGCAACACTTCCCATTTCCATCTCATAGCATCCCTACCATCCGCCATGATTCCCCAAAAGTCACTGAAAACAGATTCCTGATCACATGTGATCTTGACACCTATCTGGACCTGAACACTTTGTCCATGATTTTTTTTCCCTACTGTTTCTGATTTGAAGTCATTTTCCTCTATATCCTGGAAAGAAGGCAGCAGCTCTTCTCTCTGTCTTTGGTTAACACCACACCATGACCTTCTACCCCATTGGTTGTCCTGGGTATTAAACACATTTTATTCATTTACTTAATTAATTAATAAGTAACATACATTCATTGATTCATTTATGTTTAATCACACATGTAATACATACTCATTAAAATGCAAATATTACAGATAAAGCTAGAGCTCTTATTGACCAGTCTTCCTAATTCTAGTCCATTCTTTATTGTTACTGACTTGGTGCATACTCTTCTATGCATTTACACACATATGTGTACCTTTAAAAAACATACACTTTGGGCTTTTGTTTAACTATGTTGGCATATCTTGTAGAACATATTCCCCCATTAACATTTTCCTGGCAGAACATATCTAGGTTTTCGGCACTCAGACTTTATAGAACACATGTATCTCCCCATGTGTTTCAATTATTTATCTAGGAAACATATATACAGTATATACATCCCCCAAACTCAATATGGCATTCTAGACATACTGATGTACAGGGAAAATTTGGAGTTCCCTTTCAAATAGAATTGGTAGGGTGTCAGAATCATGTGTAGACATTTTGAAATGTGTCAACAAAGTGGATGTGAGCCTGGAGTGTGGCTGAAGCTGAGGCCCCTTATTAGTGCCAACAAAGCGGCCATTTGTCACAACCATATTCATTGTTTGGTAACCAGGAAGCAATGTTGTGAGCATTTTCCATCCTAACATAATAAATAATTTATTATTTACATATAGGCATCTTATTGGGATTTGGTTATATTTTAGGAAATCAGTTGAGGGATTTGAGTTGGTATATAATCTGTTCTCATCTTTCCCATTTAAAATAATGGAAAACAGGCTCCCAGGTAGTGTTTGCAAAAAGAACCCTTGATCTGAAGGAGTGATTTCTGACATTAGGGGAGAAAGCGCTTGTCTGTGGAGAGATGAAGAGATGAACAAAAATGTGGTACGTGCACACAATGAAATATCATTCGGTCATAAAGAGGAATAAAGTTCTGACACATGCTACAACATAGATGAATCTTGAAAGCATTATGCTAAGTGAAAGGAACGGACACAAAAAGACAAATGCTGTAATGATTTCATTTATATGAAATATCTTATAAGCAAATTTGTAGAGACATAAAGTAGATTAGAGGTTCCCAGGAGCTTATGGGGCATGGGGGGTAATGGCTTAATGGGTACAGAGTTTCTGTTTGGATAATGAGGAAATATTAGAAATAGACAGTGGTGATGACTGCACAACACTGTGAATATAGTTAATGCCACTGAACTGTATACTTTAAAACGATTAAGATGGTGAATTTTATGTTATACACAGTTTACCATAGTAAAAAAGGAAATGTACCATGTATTTAAAAAAAATCTCTTTTTGGCACTGAGATTCTTATTTACATTGAGTCCTACAAAGGTTAACACACATATGGAGAAATTCTAGGAGAATCTTGTTTTTACCTTATTAAACTGTTTAGTTTGCTTGGAAAAAAAAATAGGTCAGGTGACAAATGTTTTGTTATGTAACTTGGTTTTCTCATTCAATAATATGATTGGAAAGCCCCCTGTGCCAGTACGGATGTTTGCGGAGTCCTACATAGGGTAGATGTCTGCGTAGGGTAGATGTGCGTGGGGATAATCTGCCCATTGTGCTGCCAGGCAGTTTTTAGCAGTCTCCACCTTTCAGGGGCTTGTCACCGTGTGTTGACAGTGTCCCTCTCCCTAATCATTTTTCCTTCCTCTCGTGGTCTATGCAAGCCCTTGGCCAATCTAGCCTCATTAGATACCTTCCCAGGCAGTCACATTGGTATTCTCCCATGACTGTCTTGGGTTTAGAGATACATGCTCAGAGATGTCCCTTGCATTATTGTTTATAAAAGCAGAAAGCGTCCGTGTCCGTCAATAAGAGACTGATTACTCCATGACATTAGCTTTACTGTAGACTCCTATGCAAGCGTTAACAATGTTGGTATAGATTATAGAACTGTATTTGACATAAAAAATTGCCCACAATTGTTAAGCTAAAAGAAAGTTTTTAAAACACTATGTGTGATATGATACCATTTACACAAAACAATTCATTATGTACATAAAAATAAAGTCTGGAAAGCTATACACTGAAATGTGAACAGTGGCATCTGAGGGATAGGGTGACAAGTGTTTTTTTTTTTACACACCCAAACTTCACAGTTTTTCTTCAATTAACATCCATAACTCCTGTAATGAGGGAAAAGAGTATTTTTTTTAAAAGTCAAGTTTGATGTTCCTGACTCTGGTGATTATAGGAAACTGTTTTAGAGCACAAACAGCATTGCTTTTTTTTTTTTAAATGTTTGTTTATATTCGAGACAGAGTGAGAGAGAGACAGTGCATGAGCAGGAGAGGGGCAAAGAGAGACAGAGACAAAATTCAAAGCAGGGTCCAGGCTCTGAGCTGTCAGCACAGAGCCCGATGCAGGGCTTGAACCCACGAGCCATGAGATCATGACCTGAGCCGAAGTTGGACACTCAACCAATTGAGCCACCCAGGCGCCCCTCACAAACAGCATTTCTTATGCTCTTCTCTCTTTCTCCCTGAGAGTATCAGTCTCCACTCTAAGGCAGAGGGAAGGGAGGGGTAAAAGGTGGGTCATCATTCGCAGGCACAGTATCAAGCTTTGGCCAGTGGCTTTGTTTCCATCCTTGCATTTAATCCCCACAACAACTGAGAAGGGGTAGATATTATTAGGCTTCATTTTACAGATGAAAAAACTGAGGCTCTGAAATGATAAATAACCATGTTCAACCATGCAGCTAATAGATCACTAAAGCAAAATTCAAAGCCAGGTCTACTTGAGCCCAAAGTCTTCCTCCTTTCATGGGTCCCTGTAACATCCATTTGACAGATTTATCTGAACTTTACTTTACCTGACACCCACTCGTCAACTTACAGTTTATAGCTCTTTTAATCAGGGTGGTGGCTCTTTTCCTGAAACTTTCCTGACCGCCCTTGCACAGTCCTCCAAAAGCAAATCCTAGCTTTTAATCTTTAACACCATTTGTAAACTCACCCTCACATCTCTTTTTCATCCTTCTCTACAGTAGCATGAATTCCAAATACCAGAAGAAATGAAAAATCATCCCCCACGCACCCCAGCATACCCAGATTTCTTCAGTGTCTCTACCTAGGACTGAGAATTTCTGCAGACAGCATCTGGGAGTTCAAACAGGTGTGGGGGCATGGTTCTGCCAGACCTCAGATTCAAACCCCAGAAGGTCCTCTGGGATCCCTATCAGGGACCTCACAAGATGTCCCTCACCACCTACATCAGAGAAGTTTCCAAGATTCTTCCCACTTGGTTCTTTAGCTTCCCTGTGTGAGACCACCTGGCCCTTCTTCTCCTAGCACCTGTGCAGTTCCGACAGGGCGGGCTATTTCCTCTCTGTCAGCCATCTCACCCTGGCTTTGCTTCCCTGCCTCCCTTTCAGGATCTTTTCATTGCCAGGTTTTTCCTTCCTTCCTTGTCTCAGGAAGATGGAGTGCAGCCAGACAGCACTTTAAAGCTTTCACCTTCTCCTCTGACAGAGACACCAGTTTGCGTTTCCAGCACTCAAAGCCAATGACAACCTCAGTCAGGTAAACACAAGCCATCGTCCTTCCCACTTCCCCTGTCTGGTGCCCACTTCTGCCTCATGGTCCTGGGGACCATTCCTAAGAAGCAGCCTAGAGCCCCCCTTCCTTCCCAGGATTAAATCCCTTTTTGCTTAATGTTGGGAAGGGGGTCTGTTTCCTGCAACTGAACTCCTCATGATGCATAAATAATAACAATAACTCTTCCTTTCAGTTCTTGTGGGCCTGACACTATGTGAAAGGCTAAACATCCACTGCCTCATCTAATTTATACAGCAATCATGTGAATTAGATATTGTTTTCCTAATTTGCATGTGAAGAAACCAAGGATCAGAGAGGTTGCCCAAGCGCTTGCCCGGTAAGTTGCTGAGCCTTGGCTCAAAAACAGGTCTGCAAACCCCAGAGCGTGTGCTCCTAACCATATGCCATATGGCCTCTCACATGGTTCCGTGCGAGAGGGACATGGAACTACAGAACAGACAATATGCTCAACAGACTCTGTAGAAGATACAGAGCTGTTTTATAAACAATAAGTTATAATGTATATAAGTATAACCATAAGTTATAATGACTTTGCTCCAAGGATTCTGCTCTCTCCCCCCACTCCGCCCCTCCAAGCCTATATACTTTCCTTCCCTTGTCCCTGCCTCCCCCCAGGCCAGGTCCCCACAGTCTCCTTTCCTGTCATCACCACACTTTCTGGAAGAGCACCTGTATTGCTACTTTTCTCCCCAACCCTCAGCCCTGTTCCCACTGTCTCCTGGCTTCTGTCCTCACTACCCCAAGGAAACTCTTCCAGCCATGATTTTTTATGTCTCATCACAAATTCCATGGCTCTCTCTGAGGCTTCACCCTGCTGCCTACCCCTACCTTCTTGAAGCTCTTTCCTCCCTTGGCTTCCTGACAACAGTCTCCCCTGATTTTCTTTCAGCCTTTCTGATGGTGACTCTCAGCCTTAATCACTGGCTCTCTAACTCCCTTGAGCCTCAAATGCTGGTGTTTTCCAGGGTTCTGCCCTCAGTCCTCAGCCCTCACCCCTTCCTTCAGGCACCGTGGTCCTTCCTCGAGCGGTAATGGCCACATATACGCATTAACAACTCCTAACCTGTTGTCTTCAGCTTAGATAAGTCTCCCGTACTTCAGGCTCATATTCCCATCTGCCTAACAGGCACCTCCAACTGAAAGTTCCCCTGGAAATCCCAATTCAATGTGTTTAAAACTAAATAATGCAACATGTTTCCCGTAAGCACATGCACACACACGCACACATAATTAATTACAGGTGGTAGGATTCCATTTGATGTTTTATTTTGCGTATTTGAATTTTCCAGTTTTTCTTCAATTAACATTCATAACCCATATAATAAGGAAAAACATCTTTTTTACAAAAATGTAAACGTTGACTTCCCACACCCTGGTAATTGAACAGAGATATTTTGGACTTCCAGTAACATTCCTCACACTCCTCTCTTTCTCCCTAAGTTTCAGTCTCCACTCTAAAGGAAAAGGAGAGGAGAGAAGAATAGTGGCAGGGGCCGCCATTTATAGGCACAGCCCCAAACCTCGGCCAGGGGCTTTGTCTCTATCAGTGCATTAACTCTCTCACAACAACCGAAGGGAGTGGATATTGTTAGGCCCATCTTACAGATGAAAAAACCTGAGATTCTGAAATGGTAAGCAATTTCCCTCAATCTTACAGCTATAAACAACTCAAGCAAAATTCAAAGTCAAGTCTGCATGACCCCAGAGTGCTCACTCACATGGACTCTCTCCCTCTACTTCTCCCTTCTACTTCTCTCTCTCTCTCTCTCTCTCACACACACACACACACACACACACACACACACTTTCTCCCTAGAAGCACTCCAGAGTTTTTACTTAAAATTTTCCACAAAATCTCCCTCTCCTCTCCACCCCTTCATATCCAGCAGAGGCTGGAAGGTGGGTGCCTGGGGGGCAGTAACACACTCTGGTGTTCCTAAAATTTTGTGCATAGCACCATAATGTTCCTACCCCAATACAACTACCATCCCCATTTCAGTTGGAGAAGTCATTTAAAAATTTTTTTAATGTTTTTATTTATTTTTGAGAGAGAGAGAGACAGCGTGAGCAGGGGAGGGTCAGAGAGAGAGGGAGACACAGAATCCTAAGGCTCCAGGCTCTGAGCTAGCTGTCCGCACAGAGCCTGACGCGGGGTTTGAACCTGCGAACCATGAGATCATGACCTGGGCTGAAGTCGGACGCTCAACCAACTGAGCCACCCAGGAGCCCCTGGAGAAGTCATTTAATCTCTCATTGACTCTACACTCGGAATCTCCCATGTCTCAAATGAAAAGGCAGGCACTGGAGATTCAGTGATAAACAGGACGAAAGTGGTTCTTCCCTCGCGCAGTTTATATTTTGGCTGGAAAATGAATTACTAACAATGTGTGGACACTAAATAGAGAACATTCATGCAGAGTAATGACCAGTGTAGGTTCACCAAGAACCCATAGTCAAATGGATAAAGGAAAGGAAAAGGTAGATGGGTGTAAGCCTGAAAGGAAATTTTTAGAGCTTGGTCCTGCGACTTCATCCTTGGCCCTTCCTATTCCCCATTTTAGTTAATGACCTCCAGGCTCATCAGATTATCAGAAGATATAAAACTTAAATGATAGAGGACAAAAGTAGCGCCCCACAGACAACTTAGAATAATGGGTCAAAATTAACATAATTTAATAATAATATAATATTATTACATAATAATGTAATTTAAAGGATAAATGTGAAGTTCTGAATTTGTGTTACAAATCAACTGCTCCTATGCACTTTGAGACAGTCCAGGATAGTCAGCGGCTCATGTGAGAAAAAGCAGGGAGATTTTTTTTTTTCCTGTGAGCTTACTGTAGGTCCACAAAGCCAACCTACTACTAAAAAGCTAGGACATAGGTGTGGGCAGCCCTGAAGGAGCCCAGCAGAGGCTGAAAAGCCAGGCACTCCCGCTGTCCTCAGGGCTGCCCCGAGAGGGGCCCCCACCCATACAGCCTTTGGGGCAGCGTCAAAGACATGCAGCCTCTCTGCATGATCACGTATCAAGGCTGACTACCTGCTCCTTCCCCTCATTTACAGAGTAGCCAACTGAGGTTCAGAAGACCAAGGGGTGTGCCCAGTGAGGTCAGTAAGTTTGCAGCAGAATCAGGACAGCTCTTGACTATTTTGAATGTATGAATGAATGAATGAATGAATGGTGTTCATGAAGGAGGATGAAGTACCTAGCGGGGCAGTGGATGAGATTAGGAACATCCATTTCATCTTCTTTGAAGCATCAAAGAGGAATTAATCATAGTGATGTCTTCCCATTGGTTTATGCAGATTCTTTGCACTGAGTATACAATGTGTGCCCACACCATGCCCCCAAGATTCTGCTGTCATCTCCCACATGCTTTCCTCCATGGCCCAGGTTAGTGCCGGAGGCAATAGGGAGGGCACTGGTCAGCCCTGGTCCAGCTCCCTAGGTTTTCTTTCCTCTTTCCAAGGCCCCTCATCCAGGAAGTCTTCCTGAATTAGAGAGGCAGTGATGCCGGCCTCCTGCCCAGTCAGAAGCCCCTGCCACCTGCAGCAGCCCCTGCTCAAGGCAGCTATCCTAAATTATCCTAGGGGGGCAGGAGCCTAGAGAAAGCCCCTGTCTTGTACCCTTGCGCCCTCTGTCTCCCCATACGCTTCTGAGCCCCTGGCCCTCATTGCCTCACCCTCGCCATGGCCCCATTCGCAGACCCAGGTCTCCCTCAGACCCCGGAACCCCAGTTCCCTTTCCCTCCTCCTGTACCCTCCCCCAAGAGTCTCTGTCATTATCTCTGGAAAGTGAGGCTTGTGCATCATCATTAATGGGCTAAACAGCAGGGTCAGCGAGGCAGGTAGCAGTAAACGCAGCAATTACGGCCGCGCCTCCATCCGAGCGCCTTCGCTCCCAATCCATCTCCCCTCATCACCGGGCGGTGCTGAGCCGGCCCTGCCTTCATTACATTAATCAGGTTAATTCCAAGTTAGAGTCCACATTCTAATCAAAAGCCAGTCAACAGGGGTGGGGTGCCAGGGGAAGTGGGAAGAGCTGTCCTCCCAAGGAATGGGGGTTGACAGGAGCCCCAGGCCTGGACACCTGATAGCCTCTGGGGTCCCATCCCTTCCAGGGTCTGCTCTTGCTGTGTCTGGACCTTGCTCCTGAGACCTCTCTTGCATCTGATTCAAGCCAGAACTGAGGCTCTGGATATGTTGTTAGAGGCAAGGGAGAGTCTCTTTCCTTGTCTCTCTAAATAGGCCAACCATGCCATCATGGATTGTTGGCAAGGCTATACACTGACAACTCTAGGAGAGCATCATATTCTTATTGTAGTCTACATGAATCATGTCTTTAGAGTTGTGCAATGTACAACATGCACAACAGTCCAGAACTACTCAGCCGTCCACCTCCTGAGAAACTAATGGCCTAGAGAAGTAGGGGGACAATGGAGGAGGAAGAGTAGAGGCCAAAGAGCCAACACTGTCACTCAAAGTGCTCGTGAAGAGGAAACAGAAATCAATAGACCTCAACTGCCAGCAACAACTCCATCAGCCCCAACACACTGGCATGTCTCCAAGTTTCTGTCCCTGCCCTCTGACAGGTAAGCTCATCTGCTTTCACAGCTTCAAATATCGCCATGTTGATTAAGAACCTTTTCTCAAAAATCTTTCTCACCCTGGCTTCATGTTCCATATGGGTAGCTTCACATGGAAGTCCCTCCAGCAGTATAAAGAATATGGTCAAAATAGCTCAGAAGGCTCTCTTTCAAATTTACTTCTCTTTCTTTTCCCAAGTAAATTCCTCCCTATTTGGCTCAAGCTAGTAATCTTGGAAGTCACTTGAGAGACATCTTTCTTGGACTCCTTATTGGTTTTCTTTTATTGCTGTAACAAATTACCATAAACTTCGTGGCTTATGACAACACAGATTTATTATCTTTCAGCTATGGAGATCAGAAGTCTAAAATGGGTCTCACTGTGTTCAAATCAAGGTGTCAGTAGGGCTACCGAGGCTCTAAGGGAGAATCTGTTTCCTCGACTTTTTTAGCCTCTGGAGGCCACCTGCATTCCTTGGCTTGTGGCCCCATTCTCCATCTTCCACACCAATAGTGTAGCATCTTCAAATCTTTCTCTGAGTCTGACCCTCTCACCTCCCCCTTTCACTTGTAAAGGCCCTTGTGACTACATTGGGTTGCCCAGATAAGCCAGGAAAGTCTCCTGGACATGATTAGCAACCTTTAATTCCATCTGCAACCTTAATCCCCCCTTGCCATGTAACATAACATATGTATAGGTTCTTGGGATTAGGATACGGACATTGAGGGGCCATTATTCAGCCCACCATGAACACAAATTCCCTGTTGATCTTCAAGTTCTATTAATTCTGTGCCTCCAAGATGATCTTTCTATCCCTTCCTACATTCTTCGGCTTGGTTTGCCTGGACAGTGCAAATCACCTTCAACTGGTATCTCTACCTCTAACCTCGCCCTTCCCAGTCCATCTCCCAAGTAACTGTCAGAATGTAGCAGATGCTTTTACAGTCCCCAGCACCTCCTCCCCTCACCCCTATGAGCCTAAGAAAGGGGATGGATGGGCCAGGGAGCAAATGGAAACCAGTGGGAGACCTCAGTTAGTAGATAAATGCCCAGCTTCCTGTCCTTTAGAAGGACATTGCTGAGGTACATTCTACATGATTCTTGACAGGGTCCCCAAAGATTGAGCATCATTTGCCCACAGGGACAATCAACTTTCTTCTCTGTTTCCTTCTCCCCTCCGTTTCTTCTCGGTTTCCCTCTGTTTCTTCTTTCTCCCTTCTCTGTTTCCTTCTCCTTCTCCCTCTCCAAATTTTGCTCCCTGGGATCACCTCCCAAATAAACTGGCTTCACCTGAATCTTTGTCTCAAGCTCTGTGTCAGACTAAGACATAGAGTGGTATGTCGAAAATGAAAATCTGATCAAGTAATCTTCCTTATTAAAAGACAGTCAGTGGGGTGTCTGGCTGGCTCAGTCAGAAGAGCATGCAACTCTTGATCTCAGGGTTGTGGGTTTGAGCCCCATGTTGGGTGTAGAGATTACTTAAAAATAAATCTTAAAAAAAAAAAAGACAGTCAAAAACCCCTGCCCTCCGACTAAAGTACCAACTTGCAGGTTGGTGTTCAAAACCCTATGCACTCCAACTCACTTCTCCAATCTCATTGTCTTCTCCATCCATCTGTTCATCCTGCATACCAGTCACACTGGATTCCAGGACACACTCCCACATCGCCCAGCCCTCACTCATGCTGAAAGCCTGGGGTTCTAGATTCTGCTCCCTCCCACCCCAGACACCTCCACATGAGAGTCTCCCAGCAAACCTCAAACTCAGCATGTCTAGAACTGAACTCATCTTGTCACCAATGCACTCCTCTCTTCCCAAATTTTCTCTCAGTTTTTCTCTGTTTTGTCTGATTCTTTGTCATCTTTCCCTGATTCTTATTCTTCCTCTGGGATCATATACATGGGTGAACCCCAGGCTTTTGCTCTTGACCCTCTTCTTTTCTTGATCTCAATGCTTCCCCTGGGTAGTCTTAACCATTCTTGTGGCATTATTTACTACCTACACGTGCTGATGATTCTTCTCTTTTTGTCTCCGGGCTGGGCCTCTCTGCTAGCTCCAGATTCATGCTCAGCTGCCTGCTATCACAAATTCAACTCTACATGTTCAAGACCCTCCCCTCCAACTTACTCTTCCTCCAATATCTCCTTTTATAGAATCACCTATTACCTAGATGTTCATAAATCTTCAGTACTTTTCTGTTCTATCCACCTCCCTCAAATTCTGCCCATTTCACCTCATCTGTTCTCTCTTCCCTCATCCCTCAGACCCTCACACTCTCTCCCCTGGAGTTTGCAATGGTTGTAACTGGTTTCTTTGCCTTTGGTCTTACCATCTCCAATCCATCCTCCACACAACAGAGAAGACACACAAATCTGGCTGGGTTACTTCCCACTCAACAATACCCTACAGGAAAGGTCCACATCTCTTAGCATGACCGGAGCCCTTCCTGCTCTGGGGTCTAACCTCCTGAGCAGCCCCAGCTTCCCCTTAAGCTCTACATACTGTTCCCTCTGGTTGTAATGTCCTTCCTTTATCACGACCCCATCAATCCCTTCTCTACTTGGAAACTTTCTCATCTTTTAAGCCACCTCTTCTGAGAGACCATCCAGAGTGGCACTTCCAGAGCAATTCATACAGCATTGTAGTATAGCATTTATGTACTAGTCTGTCTCCTTTGTTAGACTATGAATCCTTGAGGGCAGGGACCCTATATTAGTTATCTCTGCCCCACGGCACTGTGGTTCTTAGCAGGAATTCATTCAGTGCTTGCTGAACGAATGAACTAATAGACATGCAGTTTCACACACAGAGAAATTCTTACCTACATAATGACACACACATAGTCACTCTATTCATGGTCACACAGGCAGACACAGCCATCCTCATCCACACTGATGTTTCCATGTACAAGGAATCTTCCCCAGTCAATTGCACACCTCTGCTGTCACTTACGTACAGTCAAATACCAACACTCACCCACATACCCACCTCCATGTCAACCAAGTCTCTCATAGTCACACCCACACAAACATGCCTAGTCACAAACACTCCACAAGATAGTGCACACAAATTCACACAGAGCCACACATACACAGCCACACACACACACACACAGCTCCAAACACCTCGAGGGCACACTTCATCTCCAATTGTGAGCAAATGCTGTTGGTTTTCATTAATCTGCAGACTCTGTGTTTGCCAGTCTCTCTGGCTCCCCCTCTCCCTCTTCCCCACTCTCTCTCTTTCTGCTCGGAGGCAGGTGAGCGCATCAATTTTCTCCTCGTCTGTGGCAGTTAAATTAAATGGAATCGGCCTGATTGCTGAAAATCAAAGGGAAGGCTGATAAAGCAATTAAATCCCTCTAATTCCTCGTCCTGAAAGGTGCAGCGGCTCTGAAGCTAATTAACTTCATAATGAAAATCCTTCTTCACCCTTTTAGGCTCTTCTCCCCGGGTCTCCTCTCCTCTTCTTCTCTCCTTCTGGGGAGAAGCTGGTAACTGAGGAAAAGCTAGATCAGCAGCATTAAGAGTCAGAACCCTGGAGAGGTCTCGGGGGCTCTTCACTATGCTCCCAAATCCAGCACCCTTCTCCATCCTTTCCCCACTCACCTGCCCACCCTCAACACCCAGCCCCCTTTCTCCTACACCCAGTTGCCTGCTTACCTTTCAATATTACATTTCTAATAACCATCCCTACCCCCAAACACCCAGTACGATGCCAACACCATCCCAACTTCCAAGACCTAACTCCACCTCCAACACCAGTGCTACCTCAGCACCCAGTCCCACCTCAACAATCACCCCATCTCCAGCACCCACCCAGTCTTACCTCCACACCTAGCCTTACCTCCCCAATACCAGCTCCACTTCTAATACCAGCCCTACCCTTACACTCAGCCCCACTTCCAATACTCAGCCCTACCCCAAAATCAGCTCTACCCATACAGCCAAACTTACTTCTTCACCAGCTCTACCCCAACACCCAACTCTACCTCAACACCCAGCCTCATCTTTACCTCAGCCTTCCCTAGTCTCTAATACCAGCATACCCAACACCCAGCCCCACCTCCAACTCCAGCTCTATCTCACCACCAGCTTACCTCCAATGTACAATCTATAATTTTGAGCACCTAATATGTGTCCAAAACTATACTAGGCACTGGGGCTATTGAGATGGACAAAAGAAAAAAAGCCACCAGCCCTACACTAAAGTATACCCTGATCTAGAAATAGAGACAAACAAGCAAAAAGACAGTCACCATATGAGCTAATAAGACCTTCCTAAAGAGAAGTCTATGACAGGGGCCCCTAAGGGGCTCTGGCAGACAGAGAAGACTCCCATATGGGAGACATTTGAGCTAGGTCATTAAGAGTTAGCCGGGCTGGCTGGATGGGAAAAGGAGATGATATCAAGAAAAAGAGCATGTGCAAGGCTTGGAGGTAGAGGAGAGCAAGGGCCAGCCAGGGATTTGTATTGGAAAGATAGTCACTGGGGCATCTAGGGCATCACTAGGGCATCACTGGCAGAGGTGAGGCTGAGTAACTGGGCAGGGACCAGTTCATTAAGGGCTTTGAAGACCATAGCAAGGAGTCTTTGTTTCCTTAAAACAATGTCAGGAGCTGAAGGACTACATGGCAGATCAACTCAGAGTCTGTTGGACTTGTCTTCCACTACCTTTCATGTGGAAGCAGGGCAGACACAGGAAGCCTGGCTGCCTCACATCCTTATATGAATGTCCATGGGCACCCCGGCAGAGAGTAGGCCTAGTGAACGGGGACCATAGGAGACATCCAGTCAAAGCTTTTCTAAGAAGGTAATGGAGCAAGAATAGTGGAGTGCCTTCCATGATTTTAGAGACAAGAGATCCTAGCTCTTTGGCTGCCCCTCTTCCAGCCTTGCAATGCTGGCACTCTAACACCTTGCTTTCTTTACCCACTGGCAAGATCATCCTCTCTCGTGGCTTCAGATACCACCTCTCCATTGAGCCCCATAAGGGAATGGCATAGGCCTGTCTCATCTGCCATCACATCCCCAGCCTGATCTACCACAGATGCTCAATACATCAATACATATTTGTTGACTAATACACAGAAATGAACAATGACTTCCAAATTCGTAACCCCAAGCTCTAGACTCTTGTATTCCACTGTCAACTGAACATTTCCACCTGGATAATTCCATCTCACAATATCCAAACCCAGACTTAGCCCTTCAGCCACCCCCACCCCAATCATGCTCCTCTTCTGAGTTCCCCATCTTAATGAATGACACCACCAGCCACACTAGTGACCAAACCAAAGGCCTGGGCTTTGTTCTTGGCTCCTCCCTCTCTTCCAGCCCTACTCCCACATCAAACTAGTCCCCAGTCCTACTCATTCTGCCTTCCTGACGGTTTCCCTCTTTCCTCTCCCACTGTGACACCCCAGTCATCACCTCTCATCACCTCTCTCAGACTACTGCACTGATTTCCTAACTGGTCTCCCTGCTTCCTTTCTCGACCACTTCCAATCCATCCTCCAGAATAATTGTTCTGAAATGGAAAACAGGATCACACCATTCACCTGCTCATTACTCTCCAGGGTGGCTCCTCACTGTCTATAGAACAAGGGCCACAACACTCAGCCAGCCCTCAGAACTCCCAGGCTTCAGCCATAGCTATCAAACATCCCAAACTTGTGTCAGGGTGCCTTGGCTCATGCCTCCACCCCTGCTGGGAATGCCCTACTCCAACACCCTCCCCCACAGCTTCCTCGTGATCACATCATTCACTTGGTAAAACTCCACTCATCTCTTGACACTCCCTATAATTTTCTTTAGAGACTCTATTTTGTTTCTATTTTCCTTTGAGTTTTTCTGTGCCTTCTTGGCATTCCAAATTGAGCAAATATTATTTTTGTAAGTAGAAAATGAAAATGTTTTTTATGCACCCCCCCATATTGTTTCTCCCCAGGCTTCCACCCTCCTACCCATAGAATTCAGCCTTCTTTGGGCCTCACTGGGCCCCTCTCTCCCACCTTCTGAAACACCAGCATCCTTATCTGTTTGCACACCTGTCTTCCTAAAGGAAAGGAGGCCCTTGAGGGCAGGTTCTTGCTCATATTGGTCAGCACAGTGCTTGGCAGATCAAATGGTTGACATGATTATTGAATGAATGAATGAATGAATGAATGACCAAATGACCTGAGAAGGAGCTGAGGGTTTGATCCAAGAATTCCATGGATAGTAAGGGTATCGGGACACTTGATCTGGGAGATGTGAAGAGTAGCATGCCCACCACTGCCTTGGGGCCCCATTACAGACCCAAACACCCACCACTGCCACAGCCAGGATTCTTGTCTCCTTGCCATGAGGGGGAGGGGTAGTAATAGAACTTCCCAAATGGAGAAGACTACCCTAGGGGCCTAGGCCCCAGCCTCAGCCCAGCCCTGATCTCCACCATCACAGACTCTCAGAGGAGTGGCCAGAGATACAAGTTGAGAACAACAGTAGACAGAGAGGAATAGGAATGTGGAAGAAAGGCAGAGACTGGGAGAGTGGCAAAGGGAAGGTGATACTCATGAAGACAAGAGAAGGAAACAGCAGCAGAGACACAGGAAGGGCAGATGGGCAGCAAGACCCCAAGCAACCCAGGAATCTCAGAGTACAAACTAACACTGAGGCTGGGGGACAGGGACCCAGGTAGGTGGGGAAAGGAGAGCGAGTTCCCAATCTCCCGCAGGTGCTCCTGTGCCCCCCTCCCCACCGGATTCCAGAGCCAGCGGGCGGCACCCAGCAGGGGGCAGATGAGGCTGTGACGTGAGTGATGAGTGCTGATTTGGGCCCAGATTATCAGCTCTTGGGGGGCTGGCATAGCTCCGAGACCAGAAGGAGGGGTGGACTGGGCATTTGGGGACTGGACCGGCAATCAGAATAGGATATCTCTCGAGAAGCATCTGGCTGTCTTCTTTGAGCACCCGGTGGAGTGCTGGTGACCAAGGACTCGGGGCAGCAGCCAGGGGACTTGAGAGGGGCATTCTGCACACAGCCTGACTTCGGTTTGTGGAGCATACAGGGCAGGCCCCCTGAAAGGGTGGTCATAGGCCAGCAGGCAGGGTGTGTGGGTAGCCCTCCAGAACTGCCCAGGGGGCGTGCGCACATGCTCATGCCCACACACTATTCCACGGCCCAGCATTCCACTGTGCGGTGGCTGGATGGACACACTCAGCAGCACTGCCTGAGCACTTACTGTGCACCAAAGCCCATCGGAACCATTCCCACCACTCAGCCCCACCTCACACAGCTCCCCATAGATCAGTCCCACATGCACCATGGTCTCCCCATGGTCATACAGCATCACACCCACACACTCTCACCTTCACGCAACTCATGCTCAGTCGCTCACACTTTCACAAGTCACAAGGCCCAGCCAGACACCTCACTCAGTCAGACTTGCTCAGTCACAAAGGGCCACCAAGGCTCCCATTCACCTCCCACATTAGCAGGCAGGCATACACGTGCACACATACGTGCACACACTCAAATTCAGTTTGACAAAAATGCTGAGGATAACCCCAGAGATTAAGAGCTGAGTGTCTGGGTCTCGGTTTTGAAGCGAGAAAGAGACAATCTCGGGCTACTGAGAGACAAATCCATGGCCGTCGCTCTGGAGAGTCCAATGAGGTCAGCCTCAGGGCTGCCACAGGGGTCAAGTCTCTTGGGGACAGTCTTGTCCATCCCAGTTGACTCAGGCCTTGCCCACACGGTCTCCAGACATCCTCCTGCACCCTGCCAGGGTCCAGTCCCCTTCCGTCCCTACAGTCACCCCCTCCCTGGCTCCCCTCCTGTCAGCTCATTCTCTTTCCATCTGCATCCCTTCTCCTCCCCCCCTCCGACCCCCCCATCCCCGCCCCCCCAGCCTCGGTGATAAAAGAGCCAGATTGGAGCGGGTGCCACGCAGCTTCATTCCCCACCATATGGGCCCAAAAGCCAAATCGTCAGCTAAGCGATTAAATCAAGTATGTCGAACAAAATGTTATGAACTGACATTATGGGTATATAATTTTATGCCATTTGTTGCCATCTGTTTATCTAAACAGCCCCCATTCCACACAGACATACAGACTCACACCTTCCCTCCTACCCAACCCCCCATCCGTCAGGATCCCCCTCCACCCCCAACCAGAGCCAAGGGTCAGGGACAGGAAGACATGTGCCTGGAAGTTGGAGAGCTGGGGCCTCCAGGGTTCTTGGGAATCAGAAGGAACTGCGATGCCAGGCATCCCAGAGGACCGAGGGATAGCAGAGTAGGGATCAGTCCTCACTCGTGCTGGCCCAGGAGGGACAAGGCGCTCGGGGAGCAGGAGGTTAGGGAGTCAGGAGTCCTGAGCATAAAGGATGCGGCTGGGGCTCCTGTGCAGGAGCATGGACCTGAGCCAGGGAGCTTCCCTGGCAAGCCGCCAGCCTGGCACGTGGCACGTGTGCGTGAGCGTGTGCGCGGGGGCAGGCATGAGAGCCGCAGCTGTGCGCAGTGGTGACTCTGGGAGCTTGCTTGCCCCCTGCCCCATGTCTGCCCCAGGGGCCTGCGGCTCTCTGAGTCTTGTGGGGTGGGCTGGCGCCTCTTGAGACCCCAGGCACAGACTAGGGGTCCAGAGGCTGGGGCTGGAGTTACTCGCGTATCCTCCTCAGCATGAGGCCCCAGGGCAGTGCCCCATTGAGCCTAGGCCTGTGAGCATGCATATGAGCTGGCCCGTACTGCCTGGCCCCTGGCCTGCGTGTAGGTTCGTGGTCTCTCTGTCCGTCTCCCTCGTCCATCACCTGTGTCTGACTCTCTCCTCTGCCACGGTGTCTCTGTGTGTCTCTTTCACCTTGGTGCTGGTTTTTGTCTCTCTTGTCTCTAGGTCTCTTTCTGTCTGCCTCTGGCTCCGCTGGCCTCTGACTCTCCTCTAGGTTCAGGCTTGGGCCTCAGTGATGCCCAAACAGAGGGGTAGCGGCTTTGCAGAGGGGCGCAGGCCAAGGGGGGGGGGTAAGGAGCGGGACAGGAGCATAGCAGGGCAAACATTAAACCCCAGGGACTCCACGGTGGACAGTTAGGTGATCCTGGAGCAATGAAAGCCTCGGGCCCATTCAGAGAGCTAAAGGGAGAGTGGTCTGTGGGCCAAGAAGTATGAGGAAAGGGAGGGAAGCGTCATGCCGCCTATGAGGCTAACCCAGAGGAGCAGGAAGAGGGAGGCCCATTGGAGGAGGAATCGGGCAGAGAGTGAGGAACCTCCCCCAGGGTTTGTTAAAACACTACCCCAAACCCACACTTGCACACACACATACACAGGTGACATCCACACCCACGCACACAGACCCACATGGCCACACACGGACACACAACGAGGGTCACAGTGATGCTCCCCATATAAACAAACACCTCAAGGTCACTCACGCAAGTAACCTCACAATCAGTGAGGGACAGTGTTGTTAGCAAAACAGTAGCTCATGAGCCCCAGGCCAGACATTCCAAGGCCCAGCCTCTTCCAGGGCTCCCCCAGGGATGTGTGCACAAGGGGGCACCCTAAGCCCGGGTTCACACTTCACCGCCCACGCAGTGTCATGCATCCAGCCAGCATCTCTCCAGGCCCCCCTGTTCCTCTGGCAGGAGGAGACATGTGAGCGACAGTAACCCAAGCAGGGGAGAAAGAAACAGCCAGAAAGACTCAAGGGAAGACTGAGGCAGAGATGAAGAAGAAGAAGAAGGAGGAGGAGATGAGGAAACAGAGAGAGGCAAAGACACCAGGCAAAGGATAGAAAGAGAGAGACAAAGACAAAGAGAAGCAGGAGACTTGACCAACAGGGAGAGAGCGGGACCGCAGAAGAGCGAGGGGCCGCTGCGGGCGGCCTGGCGGGAGAGGACGCGGAGGGGCCGGGGAGGCGCGTTGGTGGTGGTGGCGCTGAGGATGGAAAAGCTCATTTTGCTGGTAATTTACTCTCCTGCTTTTGGGCCGCTCCGCCTGCCGCTGCCGCCCGCCCGGGCTGCCTGTTCCAATATTAGATATAAACAAGTAAACTGTGTAATGGATCACATTAAGCAGGCCTTGCGTCTTGAGGCAGGATTTAATTTGCATGGCAGATTAGCTTGTCTTCCCAGCAAGGCACCCCGGGGCACCCCGAGCTGTAATAGGATCCCGCCTCTTAGAGCCCATTAAGGCAATTGAGAGCGCCTCTTAATCTCCCTCCCCGCCCTGCACCAGAATCCCCTCCTGCCGGACCCCCATCTTCCATCCCCCATTCAAGCCCCACCTGGCCCTTAAAGTAGCAACTCCAGATCCCATGGGTTGCAGCCTTTCCAACCTCAGAACTTTCTCCTTACTCGTCCCAACTCTGCTTCAGAGCCCCCCAACTGCCTCGAACCCTCTTTTTTCCCATTTTCCCAAACTCCTGGTCAGCGCTCTGACCCCAGCTTTCTCTGCTTCCCACATGGCTCCACAAAACCCTCCACCAATCAGTTGGCTTCTTAGCTGAGGTCAGGGATTAGAATATGTTGCATCCCTTCAATTTTCCATTGAACAGCTCTTCGTCGAGCTTCCTATACCCTTAATAATATTGTCACCAGCACAAGAATCAGAGCAGGACTGAGAATCTGTGCGAAGATGGATGTTCAAGGCACAATTTGCTTTCAAACTGAGGCTGAGGTAAATGGTTATAACGACCCTCATTTGTGGGGTGATTTAAAGTTTGTAAGTGTTACACCTATTAGGTCACATATCCTCATAGGAGCCCTTTTAAATCAGCCTCGCTTTAAGAGGAGGAAACTGAGGCTCAGAGAGGAGAAATGGGTCCAACAATGGCCAAGTGTGAGCTCCAGAACTCAACCCCACTCTTTCTGACCCCGTGCCGCAGCCTCTCTGATCCATCACAGTGCTGGGGGCAACACTGGACTCTGGAGAGGGGACAGGGCAGTCTCGGTGCTAAGACTCACACCAGGGTCTGTATCAGGGTTAGCACAGCCGTGGATTTCCATCCCCGCCTCGCCACTGGACTGGGGTGGGTGGAGCCCACACCATGGTCAATTTCCCCACTCATTGAACCAGAGGTACCCCTGCCGTGGGGTTACTGAATACTTGTTAAGGGGACAGAGCAGCCAAAGGCTAGGAGCATCAGAAACTAGAGAAATTCAGGGTAGGCATAGGGAAGAACTTTCCGTCTGTGAGAACATCGAGCCGGGCTCCCTCAGCATTGGAGATACCCCTGAGCTGGATCGTGTTGGCCTTGGGGGGGGGGGGCGGTGGCGGGCTATGGAGCCTGTAGGTAGTGTGATGGGGCCCAGGGTGGGTGGGTATGGGGCCAGACCAGTGGAGAAGGGTCAGCCCAGCCCTGCATAGCTCACAAAGGGTCCTTGTTGTGGGTAATGGAACTCCCCTGGCAGCTTTATTTGCTGTCAGTGGCTTTTATTAAAGTCTCCAGTTTCAGACCCTCCAACCTCCAGCCATTGTGTGTGCTCCCCCAGGGCCCTGCCCCCAGCCCCTGGCTAGGCTGACTCTGAAGAGCCCTCTTGCCCCATCTCATGGGCCCCAGGCCCCCCAGCTACTAGCCTCCCACCTCCACCTCCCAGCAAGAGGGCAGAGAGGCTATGTACTCCAGGAGGAATGTCTCGGCCTTGGCCCTCAGCACCCAAACAGACCCTAATCTCCCAGATGTTGTGACTGGTGCCAGGGGGTGGGGCCATGAGTCAGCCTGGGCAGAATCCACCCAGAGTGACACACACGTGTGCACATAAATGTGCGTCCATGTGTGTCCTTGAGGGGTGTGCACCCATCTGTTCGCTCAGCTCATCTCTGCACACAGACACACAGGTGCCCTAGAATGGGTACTGTTTAGAGATTGAGTGGGGGGCTACAGTTTGATTTCATAAGCAGTTAGGGGCACCCTCCGCCGCCGCTAGATACCTGGTCACTGCTAGGGGCTGGGAGAATGGGGAAGTGTCTCCCAGCTCACGCTGTTACCTGGGGTATTGGCTCCCCACCCCCTTCCTTCCTCCAGTAGGCAGGACAGAGTGTTTGCCAGGGGAAGGAAGAGGGCAGAGGGAGCAAGGCTGGGCCTTAACCCTGGGTGAGGAAGAGACTCAAATGCACTGAACACCAGCACAGAGTTTAATAACCTCACATCACCAGATCTAAACTCTTGCTTTGTCACCCAGAGCCCAGTCCCAAACTCACAGCCCAGGGCCCAAGGAGCTGAGGCCCAGGGAACACACTTCCTTCCCAAAGAACATATGGGCATTGAGGCACAAAGAGACCCCCCCCCTCCATGACAGATAAAAGTTTGGAATGAAAATGGGTGTTCATCCCTGGAAATGCTTGCTGAGCAGGGGAAGTGGAAGAAGGGCACACGAGGAAGCCAGAGAGCCACAGGTGGCCGCTGCAGGGGCCTCAGACCCCACACAGGAGCCTCCAGCCCAAGCTGCACCTCACCCCTTGTAGGGGAAGAGGGAAAGGGGGCGACCCCTCTCCACCATGCACGAACATGAGATCTGAGGTTGGTGTAAGTGCATGGCCAGCGACTGTGTGCAATTGGGCGTGGACCACGGGGAGTCTGTGCGGATGTGTGTGCACATGGATGTTGGGATCCATATCAGAATGAATATTTGGAATCAGGCAGGATATCAGTTTGGGTGCCTGTGTGTTTCTTTTCTGGGGGTGTCTGCTCTGGCGGGGGGGCGCAGCTGAGTGGATCTATGTGAGAAGAAAGTGTCTATGTTTGAAAGTGACTACATGGGCCCGTTATGGGATGTCGGTCCTGCATGTGTTCGAATGTGTAAGAGAGAGTGAGATCCGGGGGGTCCACAGCCCTCCCCGGGGTCTTCTGAGCTCCAGGCTCGGCCTGTGCTGGGCCATTTGGGGAGCGCCCGTGCTTTATGGTGCGCGGGTGAAAAATGGAAATGCTAATAAGTAGTCGTTAAGTTGTCTTGCAAAAATGTTAAATGATAAATTGGGTAATGTTATTGTTGAAATGAAATATGTAAAATAAATGAGTTATTTATTTCTAATAAATATTTTGTTTACGATATATTTGTAGGGGTGTTAATTATTTTCCCCCTCAATCGGGGCGACGTATAAATTCTAATAAAGCGCTGGCCGCGGTGAAGGCAGCAGTGACGGTGGCGGCTTCTCCAGGCCGGGCCGCTGTAGGACTAGGCCGTGATGGATGCTCTAGTCACATGTGATTGTTCTACTCGCTGCTGTTGCAGGTTCCCTAGTGTGGCCTGTTTTCTTTCCGCAAAAAAAGAAAGGGAGGGTGGGAAGGAGAAAGTCCGGGAGGAAAACAAACAAGCCAGGGTCTCCGTGATGAGCCGATGACATTTCCCTAGGCCAAGTCTTGCTCCTTAGCTAGCTGCACAGGCCCTGGGTATGCACGTCACTGCTAGAACCAGCTTCAAGGAAGAAGAAATAAATATATAAACAAAGCAAGTGGTAAAGAAATTTCACGTCCTGAAGGCCCATCTGTGGCACTGAGCCCTCCCTGCAGCCTGGGAGCCCTCAGTTCCTCCGACTCACCCCTACTCCAGCTGGGAGATCTCCAGGGAGCCAGGGAGCCCCGTCTCTGGCTGTTTCTAAACCTGCCCTACCAAAACTTCCTCCTTCCTCCCACCAAGCGAAGCCTCCTCTCCCCCTTGACCCTGCCTCTTCTCCCTTTCTCGCTTTCCCTGGACCTCTTCCTATGGGGATCTCCAGGACTGTCCATGGCCTTCTTCAGGAGAACCCTAGTTTAGCCCCTCAGGATCCATTGGACCAGAAATTCAACTAGGCCCTGGCCAGCCCCTGAGGCTGGGATGGGGGAGGGAGGCGGGGAGAGTACATTCCCCTTCAGAACAGGCTGCCTCCCCTCAGGGCGTTATCTCCCCTTGGGTAATAAAACCGCTGAGGCAGGACGGCCTGGTGGGCAGGGACAGGTGGCAAGGGCATGGGACACAGGGCCGCTCTGTCCCTGCCTCAGGCACCAGCCATCCTTCCCTCCAACCCCCTCCCCGAACTCCTGGGGCCGAGCCGCACTCCAAGTTCTCACCATGGGGCTCTGGGCTGACCTCCAGTCAGGGGTCCCAAGCACTTAGCATACCCTTCCTCAGGGTGGGGGAACTTGGATGGGCTGCGTGGCCGAGGGAACCCGGATTGGTCAGACTCGGGGAGTTCCTGGGTGTCTTTAGAGCTGGGGAGGGGAAGCCGTGGCTTGCAGTAATGCCTTCCAGGCTAGGGTCCCCCACAGTCTGCCAGGAAGGGGGCCTGCACCTCTTGTAGCCACCTGCCACTTCCCACCACCTCAAGCTAAGCCATTGGGAGCTACCTCTCAAAAAGCGGCCCCTCCGCACCAGTGTGACCTGTGTGTGTGTGTGCACATGCCAACACGTGTGCCCGAGGACGAGGCGTACTGTAGGGGAGACCTTCGGCGGGCGTGGCACCGAGAGGAAGACAAATGATAGAGGGAACAGAGGGCCACCACATACTCTGTGGTGTGCACACATGTCCACGCGGACCCATTCGGCAGGCAGGCAGTCACACACAGTGCTGGCGTTGTTCACATCAGATGCTCGGCCCAGTCCCACACAATCACGGTTCCACAACCAGAAATTTCTCCAACGACACATGCAGGGGAGTTTAAGGCAGGTCCGTGAATGAACAGACAAAAAGGGAGGCGAAATCATTGCCTATCTGTGGGGCTTTGATTTGGGGGCAAGAGGGGGTATCAACGCTGTGGGGAGGGCGCCCCCTACTGGACAGAACAGCTGTAACGCCCCACCCCTGCCCCCAGCCAGGCCATCTGAACCTGCCCCTGACTCACCAGCATCCCTTCTCCTACCTCCTATCAGATACCCACAGACCTCACATTTGTCTACCACACCCTGGATGAGGCCCCCGCCAGGCTGCATAACTCTGAATTGTCTTCAAAACGTGTAAAATCTTTGATCATCATTTGTTTAAACTGTATAAATAATCCACCCGGTTTTAATAGGATTTTTCTATGAATCGGCAACAAAGCATGAAATGTGATATTTTCACCATGAGTAGTTGGGAAATTAGTCACCTCTGTCCATGGCTCTCTGCTGGCTGGAGACCCCCATTCTATCTGGCCTCTCCCTCCCCTCCAGGTCAGACCATCCTGGGCCCTTCAAATGCTACCCCCTCGACTCCCACCTATGGGGGGTAGTGGGGGAATTCTCTGGCATTGCTCTGAGAAGCCCATCCTGGTCATCTCTGGGCCTGAGAGCAAAGGCCGGGCTTCCCTGAGGCTCTGTGTCCCTAGACTCTTCATCTGATAGCAGGGCCCCGCTGTGGACACCAAGTGTGCATTGGAGTAGGGTTTCAGGATGCACAGTGGGTTGTGGGAGTACTTGGGGCAGAATGCTGGTGTGAGGCAGAGAGCTGGGGTCATTCGCCATCTCCCCCAATCTCCCAAAAGCGTTTCCACCTTTGCCTCCGCCTCAGGCTGTACACACCTGTTTGCTGTTACATACAGAGGCGAGGCCCACATGCGTACTCGAGAGGCTGGGCTTGTCTCCCAGGGCTGACGCGTTGCCCACCCACTCTGGGAACAGAAGATGCTGAGTCTGAGAGAAGAGCCACTGTCGGTGGCAGGGAGGGTGAGTGATGGGGGTCAGATCTAGAGAAGCAGGGGAAGGGAGCATCAGCGCTGAGCTTCAGGGATGGGAGCCAGACAGGAAGCAGAGATCAGGCCAGGACTGGGGAGTTATGTGGAAGATGCAGGATGGTGGAGATTGCCCAAATATGCGAGAGGGCCTTTCATCCCCCACCCCAAATGATTCCTGACCCTGGCCCCTGCCCCAGTACAGTAACCCCAAAGCACCCCTCCTCTGCCTCAGTGTCCCACTGAGAAAAGCCAGCAGCCAACACCTAGGCCCCAGAGACCAAGGGTCTACAGAGCAGGCTGATTTGAGCCACCTAGCCAGGCCTTGGGCCTCCCAGGTCTCAGCCACAGCCTGGTGGGGCTCAGCCACAGACCTGGGCACGGCCGTGGGGGAGAGCCATGTGGGGGTCCTCTCCCCCCACCCCTGTAATGCACAACAGTCCACGTGCTCCAAGCTGAGCAGGGCCCCCTTCCTTTCTGCCCCCTGCCCCTGGCCTGAGATGAATAAAACTCCGGGGGTGGAGGGGGGAGCTATTCATAGAACCAGAGAATGTGTGAGCCGCCCAGCAGCCCCCTCTCATTAGGGGACCCCCGTCAGGTGGCACTCATTAACTTCAAGTTGTCTCTTGTTTTAAAACTCGGGTGAGGGGGGCAGGGTAGAGGGGCACATTGTCTGGCTGCTGCCCCAGAGAGATTAGGCGCCCAGGGGGAGGAGGCAGGCAAAGGCCCTTTAATTAGTTACTTTCAAAGGTTCCCTGTCCCCTTTCTCTCGGGTCCCCCTCCTGCCCCCGGCTGGGCCCAGCTTCGAGGGGGGCGGTCTTTTCTGCTTGGCAGAGCCGCCTGGTCACTCAGCTTAAATCCGCAGTCTTTGTTCCCGCCGGGACAATGGGCCCAGCACAGCAGCCACGAAGGCCATGGAAGGAGCAGGGCCTTCTTCCGGAAGCCTGGAGCCAGCCGAGAGAGGTGCACCGTGGCTCAGGGTGAAGCCTGGGTCTCCAGACAGGGGCCTGGGCACCAGGGGCCTCTATGGGCTAAGAAGAAAAGGGGACACACACATACACACGCACACACATCGCAGCTTCAAGGCCTAGGTCTAGCAGAAGGAAAAGCTGGGACAAACCTCATATCAGGGACTCTTTCACACAGGAAGTTTCTAGGGGAGATGCCTGGAAGCTAGCTAGGATGGGCTCCCTCTCC
Organism: Cryptoprocta ferox; assembly: GCA_028646485.1. Classification (NCBI taxonomy): domain Eukaryota; kingdom Metazoa; phylum Chordata; class Mammalia; order Carnivora; family Eupleridae; genus Cryptoprocta; species Cryptoprocta ferox. The sequence goes on from CM053561.1 coordinate 55,350,438, forward strand.
CCTCTATATAGCTGAGGGAATGTGGCTTTCCAATCAGGCAGATCTGAGTCAGTCCCAATCTTGACTCCACTATGCATTAACAAATAATTCGTTTCTCAAGTCTCAATTGTCCTCATCTTTAAAACGGGGGAAATAATACCTGTCTCTTGGGCTGTGAGGATTAAGTTCGTAACTGTATGAAAGTGTCTAGCACAGTGCCTGGCAAGCAGTAAGCCCTCAACACGGCTCCTTGTATGGTTCCCGTAGCCAGAGCCTGACCCCACACCCTCCACCGCTGGCTACAGGCACATTTGACCCTTGCCCTTGGCAGGGACTGGGGGCAGAAGTGGGCTCACTGCCTTACAAAGTGCTGGTACTCACATGCAGGGAAACACTTAGAAGTCAGTGAGCGTATGGACAGGAAGGAGGAGCCCAGATTGGGGGTGATGGGGTTTGGGAGGCCATCAAACAGAAGAGGCAAGCAGGAACATGAGGAGGAAGGAAGTGGAGGTTGAACCAGCCTGGGGATGGGGGGCGGTATTAGCAGATCCTAGGGGGTGGTCTTGGGGGGTGAGTTGAGAGGCTGAGTTGCAAGAAGAGTTGGTGATTTGCCTGGGTCAGCAGATTAATGGCACTAACGAAGTTTCCAAGAGCGTGGTGAGTTGGGGGGCCGGGGGCGCCCATGTGGAAAGGCACATGACTGGGGATTGATCAGGCTGAAGATGAAACAGAGAAAGCTTCCCGGGCAGCAGAGGTAGGAAACGCCAAAACCAATTACTCCCCAACCCCTCTGGCCTCCAGATCCCTCCCCCAGGGAGGAGGGAAGGGGCTGTGACCTCTCTCTGTGGGTGCACGCACTCCAGGCACGCACACAGAGACCGCTCACGTGGGTAGGCGTGTGCACTGGGGAAGGCCCAGGATATGACGATGCCTCACAGGTTGGTCGGTGCGCTCTCCTCCTTGTATGGGGGTCATTTGACTTCTCACAGGTGTCCCTGTCACAGATGACTCCTCTTAGGGATCCCCACTCCCACCTAAATGTCCCCACGTGAAAAGCACAGCGTCACCAGGAGGAGTCAGCGGCCCATGGGAGGCGGCAGAAATGGAGGGGGTTGCTATGGACCGTCTTCATTCGGTTTTGGCCTTGAGTAGCACCTCCACGAATTCGCTAGTTTGGCTTCAACCCTAGTTTCCTGTCAGAGGCAACCCTGGATTGCCACTGAGGTGGCTAATTCCCCGTGCAGATCACTGACAACTTAGCCTCTGGTTAACGGGAGTGTACCCCACTTAGGGAAAACCCACCCTTTAGGAAAGAATCAATGACACACGGGTTCCTTTTAATAGCCCCGTGTGTTTGTTGAATGAATAAGTGTGACAGATTGGGCAGCCCTCTTCAGCTTAAAGAATTCACAAAGGCTATCAAAGAACTAGATCAAAGGGCAAGCAAACATCTCTTACAGGACCGAAAGAAGCCCTTAGTTAAAATTCAACAGTTAAGAGGTGATTAGACATAAGATAAGGGCCCTTCAAACTCCCAACACTAACCTAATAGCTGTCCACATTTGGGGTCTTTAAGGAGGGTGGAAGAGGGGGAGGGGAAAGAGGAGGCAAGAGAAGGCCTGGGTTTAGCTCTTGCCCATGGAGGGACCTCTCGCTTCCAAGCCTTGTGTCATGTCGTGCCGTGTTTGCACCTCCAGATTTAGGACAGAATTTGTGTTTTGTGCCATATGTTGAGTGGCGTTATTATAGTTATCAGCAATTATGTTTTATCATAAAATCACTTTTTCTTTAAATATGTGAGTAAAAAAATATCAGCTGTTCTTAGAGTAAGTTCTATCCAAGCTATTCCTCTTGGAAATTACTTCTAGTTTTATAATACATGCCAACAAGCAAACGGAATGGGAGCCCTGGACATTTGCACAGGTGCCTGTTGGGGGCTGCTACACAAGGAGCAGCCACCACACTGCTGGATCCAGATGGTTGGGGGGGTGGAGGTGGGCATCGTGCCCCAAAGTGCTGCAGCCAGTGCCCCCCACCCTGTGCCCAGACCTGCCCCCCTCCCCCAACCTCCAACCCAGGGACCACCTTATGGAGGCTGTCACTGGGTTCCTGGCTCCAGGATGCCTCCCCCTGCCCCCTGCCCCCCAGCCCCACCTTGTGCCCCTGCTGCAATGTCTACGAGGGAGACCGGCTCCTCTTGGGGCCTGCAAGCTTTTGTTAGCGTTATGTGAGCCGCTAGTGACAAGGGCCCTGAAACCCAACGCGACCAAACTCATAAAAGGGGTCACTGTCTCTTTAATTAAAGTTCCCTGTTTGGAGGTTAAAGACAAACCCGTTTGATGGTGCAGGTGTGTGGAGGGGGGTTGGGGCAGAGGGCTGGAGGGGGCTGGAGGGGAAGTGGAATTCTATCCTCCAAGGGGAGCAGGGAGGGGCCTCACCAGGACCAGACTGGCTGACCACGGAAGGTCTGATGGAGGGCCCTAGGGGTCCCCGGTGTGGTAAGGGTCACAAGGGGAGAAACCAGGCAGGAACAAGGAGGCCAGAGGCCAGCGCAGCCAGCTTGGACTGTCCCACACACGTGCCTTTGCTCAGACTGCCTGCCCTCTGATCCCCACCACCATCATGCCTAAGGACCACTCCCCTTGTCTGCTCCTTGATTCCCCCTTTTCCACCCCAAAAGTTCTCCCCTAAAAGAGGACCCAGGCCTTAATCCCATCTCCACATAGAAGCGACTTCATCACAGTTTAACATAAAAAGATCAGCTGGTATCGACCCGTAATTTGGACCCACGCCATGCTATTGGCAGGAAGACAGAATAAGTTAGGGTGGCCATGTTTCAAAAATTCTCTGTGTGCACTCAATCACGGCCCAGGGAAGGCGGGCGGGTGCGTAATAACCCAGCCGCGCTCTCCATTTCCCCTGTAGATCAATGCTAATACCAGGAGGCCCCGGAAGATGGATGGAACCGACAGGAACCTTGAAATCCCTACACGGGGGCTGGTGCCTCAACCGATAAAGGATTTCACTGCTGCTGGGGCGGGGACACAGAAACCCTAGGGGCCACGGGAGACAGTCTGGCGGGGGGCAAGGAGGTGGGGAAGAGGGAGCAGCCTCTCTTTCATGCACACACTCTTGTCCTCACTGACACCCACAGTCACTCACACAGCCCTTGACTGATGCACACTCCAGAGTCACTGACATGCACGCCAATGGCTGGCACACACCATCACTCACACTCTCCAGCCCCCAGCACCAACACCTCCCCAAGAGGCCTTAACTCCAAGTGGTCACTCACACAGGTCCTAGTACGCACATCCACACACAGGCACAAACATGCACACAAACTCAACCCTACGCACCAGAATCCCGGTCTCTGACACAGACACTCACATTGACACACTGCGATGCAGACATACTCACTCGCTGGCATCTACACACGGCTGCGGTGAAGCAGAGAGATACATGCACCCATACACATATATACTTCCCTGCCTTTCCTTTCTCTCTTTCCATCCCATCCCCTCTCCCTATTGCCTTCTAATTCTGTTCAGAACCTTGCTGGCTGGTGATCAGTCGGGGAGCTTCCCAGGACCTGTTGGAAGTAAATCACTAAGACAGAAGTATACCAGACACACAGTCCTGGAGACATACCCAGAGGAGAACCCAGACCCATACTGGCTGGACGGCAGGAGACCTGGGTCCCAGGGACAGCTCAGCCACAGACTTGCTTACATGGCCTTGGGTAAACCACTTGCTCTTTCTAGGCCTCTATTTTCTCATCCATAAAACAAGAGGTTGGGCTAGGAGATTCCTAAGGTCCCCTTCCAGGCCTGAATGACTCTGTCGGTGGCAAATACAAATCCATGCAAAGAGTCACACACACAGGCAGCCCCCCAAGCAAGCACACCCTGGCTTTTAAGCGCCTGGTGACCTGAAACCCACACCCACGATGACACCCAGGATCACGCCCACAGGAGATGCTCTTCCCAACAAGGGTGCCTGCAGCAGGGAGAGCAACTCCTCACCCTTCCCAGGGCTGGATGTCAGCAAGCTTCAGGATGCACTTTTCTGTGAGCAGAGAATTGAGGGCAGAACAGGGAGCTGGAGTATTGCTGTGAGTTTAAGGGAGGAGGCTGGGAGGGCAAGGGTTGGGACCTATAGAAAGGCTAGAGAGAAAAGCCCAGTGACGGCTGCCAAGACTGGCCCCCCACCCCCCAACCCCCACTCCCTGTCACCCACCCCTTTCTGTCTGCTGATTTCCTCCTTCCCAGCTCTGCCATTTCCATGGCCTCACACTGACATCTTGTGGCCATGTCTAGAATTGTGATCAACGCAAGGAGGTGCTGGGGCCCCGGCAGAGAAGTAAGTACATCTCTCCCCAGTCACCCAGCCAACACTTGGCAGGCCAGTGGCTCTTATCCCTGGGTGCCCTGCCCTATGCTCAGCAGCCAGGAGAGGCACAGGAGGCTGGCATGTACCTCAAGCAGGGGCAGGTGTAAGAACAGGAGGCTGCTTTGGGAGAAGGCTTCAGGGTCACTTGATGACAAAAGGGGCTGCAGAAAAATGAACGCTCAGGGGAGCTCTGGTTCATGGTAGTGACAGAACCCTGTCATCCTGAAGCCCCAATATGAGGCAGGGAAACACGAACCTGCCCCAGGGGGCTGCAGTCTGAGAAAGGAGAGGCAACTTTCCCCAGGGATCCCCTTCCTGAAAGAAGAGATTCAGCCCTGGTCTCATACAGTCTGATGGGGAGCATTTGGCTCCCCTCACAGAGAAACTAAGCCTTGGGGCTGGGGGTGAGACATGGCTTCCCTCAGGGAGCCTCTAATGCTGAGGAAGGAAAAACCCCAACCCTCATCAGGGATGCCAATCATATCTGAGGAGCATGCAATATGCGGGTTCTGAAGCCCCCAGCGGTCCTAGCCTCCCATGCATCACCCTGGTCTGGAAGCCTGAAAGGAACATGATTTCTGTGTCTGCATCAGCAGCCTAGGGCTTGGAAGAAGATTGAGGAAGGTGTTTGGGGGGAAGTTTGGGCTCCAGAGCCAGCCCCGTCTATTCAGAAGAGGCCTGGTGAGGGGTGGGGGGAAACCACATCTCCCAGGTCCTCCCAGAAGTAGTGATGACTGAAGGCCCCGGACTGTCCCAGGACTTCTCTGGATCAGGTCCTCTTGCTGCAGTCTCCTGTCACTTCTGGAGACAGGCCTCAGGCACCTAGAGGTGGCAGATCGCACGCACACAAGACAGAAGCCATGGGTTCTCAGCCTGGAGCCAGGGAACCCTGGAGGTGCTAGGCTGATGACTTTGTTATAAATTAGAGACTCATTAAGAGAAGGTAAGAAGGGCTCAGTAACAGCTTTCGGGGCCCATCTTTTCGATTTCTTGTTCAGTTTGTTTATTGCGATTGTTCCTGTCTCATAAGCTTATTGCAAAACCAATAAAAATGATCTATTCCGAGAGGGGAGCTGCTCTTTTGACTAGTAAGCTGCCGCTTGGTCCTGGGTCCCACCCCTCCCCCTCCCCATGGCTGCAGCCCCAGCCTGGTTGACCAGCTGTCTCCTGCCGCGGGGTCAGCAGAGGGTGCCAGATTCTTGCTCACCAGAAACTGTGTCCACCTGCCATGCAGCCGCCCCGGGCTGGCCTCGGGCCTCCAACCTGGCCCCATCACCTCAATGACTGCTATACCTCAGCCCTCCAGCTCACCAGGTCTGAGCTGGGCACATGTCGGGGTTCGGTTATGGGGAGATGAGAGGTCAGGATGGGGACCCGGGGACAGTCACTGGAGCCTGGAATTTCAGGTAGGATTTTGGTTTAGTTTCCCCTCTGTGCCCCAATGAGGCTGTGCCCTTAGCATGGGGTTCTCTACCCTGAGGTAGCCCTGAGGGCTGGTGAATGGAGCAGAAGTCCTAGTCTTGACCTTGATGACAGAACAGTTTCCCGGCCTCTTGCACATCCAGGACACTGTCACAGTTGGGTTCAGGGGCCCAGGAACCCCTCTCCTTAGTGAGCTGGCTCTCGTGCCCATCTCTATTCCATTAATGACATCAGTTCCATTTAGTGACTATAATGTTTCTGAGACATCGTGGATTTCCTTATGCTGCTGGCACTTGGTTTCAGAGACTTTCAGATGATTATTGTGGGGAGCACAGGGTTGAGGGGAGTCAGAGAGAAGCCAACAGACTCCTACTGACCATATGGAATTTGAGTATCAAAGCCGGGAAAGACTTGTGAGATCATCCTGTCCAATGGCTTCATGTCGGGATACAGAATCACGGTCAGAGACGTGAAGTGACTTGGCCCAAGCCCCACAGCTAGTGAGTGGCAGAGCTGGGGCTGGAGCTCAAAGTGACAGACCCTTGCAGCATTGTCTTATGTCTTCCTTTGTTTATCTGGCTCATGTCAGGAGAGTTCTGCCTCCCTCATGTCAGTCCAACACAGGTAATAGGCCATCCCTACCCCCACCCCCCACTCTCTAATAACAAGCAAGTTTTCTCTAAACCAAAGTCGGTGTCTTTCCTCAATGCACTGGCTCTGCCTGAGGGCCCAAAGGAGGGGGAAGAACTTTGCACAGAGGCCTTTGGAGTTTCTGTGCCATTTCAAAGAGATAGCATCAATTGACTCTTCCTTTGTTTATTTTGGACAGCAGAACAAGATGTGAAGGCTTGTAGGAAAGAGCAAAAGTTTTCGGGAAGCAGAGCATCTCAAGGACTTGGCACACCTTCAGAGAGAGCCACATCAACATTTTTCCTTGACCTCTTTCTATTTGTTTATTGTAATACTCAATATAGCACTGACTGTGTGTCAGGCACTGTTCTAAGTGCTTTACATAAGAATTTATTAACTTAGTATATATCATATAATCGTTTATTGAATCCTCTTAATAACCCTATGAGGTGGCTACTATTATTAGCCCCATTTTGCAGAGGAGGAAACGAGGTGGCTACTATTATTAACCCCCCTTTACAGAGGAGGAAACTAAGTCACAGAGAGGCAAGCAGCTTGTCCAAGCCCTCACCCCTAGGCAGTGGAGACATCACCATTGAAAGACACACAATCTGGCTCTTATCCACCAGGCTATGTACCTTCTCTTTAGAGAATCCCCAGCCAAGGGCAGGTGGGCCCCTGTGACCTGAGAGAGGAAGGAAGACCCTGAACATTCAGAAGGGACAAGACATCCTTGGGGTCCAGTGCAGTATCTCCTCAAATCTGTCTCTTTTTAACCACCATCCCGGCCACCTCCGCCGTTAGCTTGTTTGAAGGCCAACATTTTATGGCTGGGTTGGCCAAAGGAAATGGAGGCAGCCTAGACCATGGGACCCCTCCCCATGCCACCCCATTCTGGGGTGCCTTCTTCTGGAACCCGGAAGCCAGGATTCTGGGTGTGGTGCCAAGTACCCACCGCCCAGTTGCTCACCGAGCCTTGCTCCTTCCCACGCAGCCGCCTGCACTGACATCTCTGAGAGGGCCTTTGATTAAAGAGACAAGTGACTTTGCCCATTCTATTGATCAGAATAAATTACTAGGAACTAATTTATGGGCCTCCCCACAGCCGATGACATGGTGGATTGTGCGCTATTGGTCAGTAAATTGGATTGTCAGGCCAGATTATTGGTTCGTATACAGTTATCTCTCATAGCAATATCAGGCAGCCCAGGTAGAGGAGCAAAATCTCTGCTGCCAGATGCCAGGATGTCATGAGGCCTTCTTGAGGTCTGGTGAGGAGGGGCAGAGAGAGAAGAGGAGAGGGGAAGGGAGGCAAGGCAAGGCCTCTGTGCAGGATGCTTATTAATTAGTGCAGCATCACAGCAGTAAAAGAACATTAGCGTGGAATCGTCTGCAGAGTGGTGGAGAAGTGCCATGGTGGGCCTCCTCCTGGTTCTCCAGCTATGGCCCTGCTGGGGAGAGGCAGGGAGGGGGCTAGTGAGCAGATGGGGGGGATGGGAAAGATACAGGCTGGGGGAGATAACAGCCAAGAGGAGGGGAAGGGAAAGGAGAGGCCACAGTCGCCGGGAGTCACAAGCCGAGCAGGTCTGCTAAGTGCCAGCATCGCTGAGCCCCGCGCGGGGGAAATGGAGCTGCCGTTCTGCTCCGTACATCACAGCCAACGATGAAAAGTTCTAGAGCTGGGATTTCTCAGGCAATTTGGCCAGTGATGCATGGGGCAGTAGATCCTCGCGCACTCTTCCGTGCTTCTGCCAAGCCAGCAATAACAAAAACTTATTTTTTGCCAGGGAAACGGATATGAGTCAGGCAACCCATCAGGAGTAAGGGGAAAAGGGGGGGGGGTCTACCCGCCGCTGCGATTTGTACCGCTCGGCTGTTTCCCCGAGCTCTAAAGACCTGCCAGGAGGTGACAAAGGCGAGACAATTTCGAGTTCACAGTCCTGTGTCCTCGAAGCATAACAGCATGCCATCGATGGGGACTTTCAGGGGCTGCGGGTTGCAAAGTCAGCGGTCTTTTCCCCCAAGCCCACGGAGGAGGGGGGAAAGGGGGTGAGCAAGAGGAGAGAGACAGAGGGATGAGGACTGGAGAAATCTGCAGCCCTTCCCCTCCCTGGGAATTCCCAGGAGAGACTCCCCGGCAGCTCCTTCCTCACACAGGGCATGGTGGGGAGGGGGAAGAGGGATGGGGGGCAGGGTTGGAGTGCCAAGCTGGCCGTGGGGGTGAGCTCCCAAGCATCCTGAGTGAAAGCCCTATGTGCCATCCTGCAACAGGCTACCAAGGTCTTCGCCACCCACTCGAACCTCGGGGTCATGCAATCACTGAAGGGGCGCATCCAGAAAAAGCACCCAATCCTGTGTTTTCACCCTCACTGCTGAGGTTTGAGCCCTGAGGAGGCCTGCACTTTCTCTGAGGCGTGATCAGGAACACAGATAACCTGTTCTCTGGGCTGCAGGCCTCGGGGGAAATGTTCGGATGGCGCTTGGAGCCCTTTCGACTCTAGCTATCACTCATCTGACACTGCCAGTAACCCCGCAAGTAAATACCCGCTGGCAGGGACCCAGGGCCTCCGGCTCGCTGGAGCTGCCACTGAGAACAACAGCAAGGAGGTCTCGTCAGTGTCACAAAAGCACCGAGATCGCCCCCCTCCCCTCGGTGCTGCTTCGCAGACAGGGGCGTCCTCAGAAAAGGCCAAGCACTGTGGACTAAAAATGCTATGTTCTGCGCACTCCAAAAGATAAAGGGCGGAGGTTTAAGAGATGAAAAACCCCTTCCCCCAGCCTCTGGGTGCCTCTTGTGCCTACCCCCGGTCACTCTGCTCTGCCAACATTAAAGCTGCGGCCTTTGGCCATTTCAGCATGAGTTTTCCCTCTGGTCGCTCTCCCTTTCTGCCCTCCGCTGAAACACACAAAATTAAAAGGAGGCAGACCCTCAAAGTCAGGGGCAACAGCGCTGGGTCCAGACTCCTAAGCCCCAAAGCGGTGCCACCCCCCCCCCACCTTGTCTGGCACTGCTCTTCCCTGGCTTCAATTCAGCCACTATGTGGAAACGAGCACACGGCCCCCAGAGTCCCTGAGCCTCCAAGATGGAAAAGTTTGCAAAGCTTGGAAAAAGAAAAGTGGGCCTGCTAGTCGGTCTATAAATTAGAGACTCATTAAGGAGAGGCGGGAAGGGCTTTGGGGGCCTGTGCCTTTCGATTTCTTGTTGAGCTAGTTTATTGCTATTGTTTCTATTTCATACGTTTATTGCAAAACCAATAAAAATTATCTATTAAGAGCAGGAAACTCATCTTTTGACTTGTTGGTTGAGGTTTTCTACAGAATAACCTTTAACTGGTCCAACATGTCTGCAGGACAGGAGCAGGCCCGCATAGATAACTCCAGAGGTCAACCAAGCAGAGAGTAGGAATGCCCAGTCTTGGGGGGCAGGGGACAAGTCTCCCTTCAGAACCTGCAAATAGCAGAGGTTATGACTGTAACCAGTGGGCAACTATATGGTATTTCATTCAGGCCACATTTAAAATGGTTTTTTTTTAATGTTTTATTTATTTATTTATTATTTTGAGAGAGAGAGAGAGAGAGAGAGAGAGAGAGAGAGAGAGACAGCATGAGCAGGGGAGGGTCAGAGAGAGAGGAAGACAGAATCTGAAGACAGGCTCCAGGCTCTGCTCTGAGCTGTCAGCACAGAGCCCGACACGGGGCTCGAACCCATGAACCGTGAGATCGTGACCTGAGCCGAAGTCGGATGCTCAACCGACTGAGCCACCCAGGCGCCCCTAAAATGTTTTGAATTTGTTGAAATCATTTCAATTTGAGACTTTTCACCAAACTAGGCTGACATCTGGCTTCTCTTTAACTGTGGAAAGATCAGAATGGGCCTCATCCTCACCTTGAAACAACGGTTTCCAGCACGGAGACGCTGTCTTCTCTTCACTGGGTTCATGGCCTCCTGTCCGCCCCCACTGTGAGCTTGGCACCTGTAATCATGTAAGTCTGCACTTCGTACCTTAGAGGAGGATTAGATTGGAAGGGAAGACAGCTAAACCTTTCATTTACAGAACGACTCTTGAAATAAAATTTTGTAAGAATGCTTCCAAATGGGGCTGATAAAATTTCTCTTCCAAGATCCCCAGAAGGAAAGGCCTGCGTCTTGTCCCAGATGGACGAGAAGGGAGCTAACAAGCATTGCCTGCCTACGTGCCAGCCTCGGCCCTTCTTTCTTTCTGCGCATTTTCCCCACTTTACCAACTGGGAAATTGAGGCTGGGAGATGTCAGTGATGTGCCTCAAGGCAAAGGATGATATAACCCTCAGCCCAAGTACACCAGCCCAAGAAGAAGTGGGTAGCCGGCTGTCTAGTTTTGATGGAAGAACAGAAGGGACCCCGTGCTATTCTCTCAGGCCTGGAGAGGATGCCCATAGGGAAGATTCACAACCAGTTGAGGGAAAATCCACCCAACTGTGACTCAAGTTAGAACTTGCCTCCAGAGTTACCAACACCCCTAAATCTAGTGAAAGGGAACCACAGGGTCTTTAATAATCACTCTGTCAGGTCACGGGATGGTGACTAATGGGCCTAGAGGAGGAGACGGTGAAAAACACTCTAGGAAATAAATTTGTGTGATTAAATTTCAAGGCAGTTCATGGAACAGCAACCCGAGGCCTAAACTAAGCCGTCAAGTTACCAAGAGAATCAAGATTTCAATTTAACTACTGCTGCCCAAGAACCAATCCTGAGTCTGCAAAAACAGTGGTGGGTTACCAGAAGCCACCCCCGCCTCCTGAAGAAAACTTTCGCAGTGGCTCCGACATCCTCTCAACTCCAGCCATTCCTTCCAAAGGGCCAGCCGGCGATAAGTCGAGGAAATTATTGTCTTTGCCTGCTTATTACATAACTCCGAGTCTTTAAGTAAAAAATCATTGCTCACCCGAGTCAGGGAGGTGGGAGTGGGGAGGGCCTCCAATCAGACACAAGCTAGAGCCAGGCACAAATGTCTGAGAGACTCTCAGTTTACTAAACTAACAGGAGAGGCCCAAATTCCTCCAGTTCTCTGCTATGTCAATTGAAAGTCAAGCACCCTGATTGAATCTCAGTCCCAAACAGTCACGTTCTAGTGTCTAGGGCATAATCCCCTTCTGGCCGAAGCACACCCAGGGTGCTGTTAAGCTCTGCAGGTGAATACAACCTGGGCTCTTAAAGTAAGAGCCCTGGGTCTGATTCCCTGTCATGGCTAGTGTCCTTGTCCGCTGGCTCTAGTCTCTGGGGCGTCACTCTAACTTGTTAGTTGCCTTTTGAGAAAAGCCAGGGTGGGGAGCCTTGGAGCCGGGAAGGCCCTGGTGATGGAGGAGCCCAGGCAGGAAGAGCTTAGCAACTGCAGCTGTTCCCATGGCTCCCCCTTTCGCAATCTCTTCCCCTCTCTCGAGGCCTCACCTCTCCTTGCCCTGACTCCACCAGCTGTTTCCTGCAAATCCAGCTGAGACAGCTGCTGGCCCACCATACTAAATTTCCAGGGGCCCTGGAACCCCTTGACTCTCTTGGCCCAAATGTGGGCAAATCTCAGGCGTCCAGACAAGGCTGAGATTGTTCAAAGAACCCTTCGCTAGGAAACTGGGGGGGAAGCCAAAAAAAGTAAATTGGAAAAGCAGAGAAACTGACAGCTTAGAGAGCACAGATTCCTTCTCCCAGAATGACTCAAGACTAGTTTGTTGAAAGTTTGTTGCAAGAATAGGTGAATAAGAAGGGAGGGAGGGAGGAAAGGAAGGAAAGCTCCAGGTTGCTGCACACCCACACCTCCTTGCTCCCCTCACTCCCCATCAATTCTGTAAGTTTTGGATATAAAACAAAGATGCTCATGCTCTCGCCAGAGATAGAGAGGTTAACACCATTGCCAGGCCTGATGGAGCGCTTAGTTATTTCACAGCCTGCCTTGATCCAAGGCCCCTGTCTTGATCCAGTCCCCGGAGCTGGGCTATGCTGCATGCCTGCTCTGCCCTTTGGTAGCAACCTCTTACCAGGCCCCTGGACAAGGAAGGCACTCCTCTGTCGCTTCCTTCTTACACAGGCTCCAGGCTGTCCCTTCAGAGAGCTCAGTGAATGCTTCCACCTTTCCTTAAAGTTCCTTGGTCTTTGGGTCTGGTTGGGTGCTGGGCCACTTGGGTTGCCTGGCAAGATGGCAGTGAAGTCCCTACACCAGGACCTCTTCTCCTCTGAGCTCCTAACTCTGGCAATTCTCTCAGGTGCCCTGTCCTACCGCATTCAGATGCTTACCCAGCCCAGATGACCTTCCTACATTCCAATACCACAGTGGAGTTAAAAAGCACAAATATGCATCCACTATCAACAAGAATGTAGAAGCTTTTCTCTCCAAGCACTTCCAGAAGCAGTAAGGCAAACTCCAGATGATGCCTCTAAGTTCCATCTTGAGTTAGATCTTGGCTCAGCAGTTTCCTCTTCCACGTGTCCCATGGCTTCTAGGATATTCCATCTGGCTGATTCGTCTGTGCCTCAGTATCCATTATCTAACTCGCCCTCCAACAAATTTGCCATCTCACCATTGCCAGGTAGCTGGGATCTATTAGTCCCATCACTGGCTTTGTGCTCCAATCCTGGCTCTGTCACCTATTAGCTGGATAACCTCAGTAAAGTCATTTCACCGGAACTGCTTTTTTTTTTTTTTCCTGTGGAACGGGGATGAGTGTTTGCAGCGCCCTCTCATGGCTGATGTGAGGAATTAATAAAATTACATCTAACGCATCTAGCATTTTGCGTGACATATAGTAAGAATATTAAAATAGATAGAAGTATAGATGGAGATATATAGATATGCTCCCTTCCCTGTGCAAACTGGTGCTTCATATCAACCCTCCAATATCCTTCAGTGATGCCATCGTTGCTAGAAAACAGAGAAATGGTCATGCCTGCCAGACTCTCCTGGATCCATGTACCAGACTGCTCGTTATAAATTAATAAATTCTCATTCTGGTTTTAGGCATCAGTCTTTCAAGCCTGATTAATATGTCTTTGCTACCCAACAAGGATCTGTTTCTGGTTGCAGATAAAATGAGTTTTCTGAGCCCAGAAGGCTGAGGGTCAGATCTTGGACCAGAGAAAAGTCTCCAAGTTAATGGCTGTCCCCTGAGAAACCTCCCTGGAGACAACCTGCTCACCGTCCCCGGAACAACTGGTCACCTCCATATCTGACACCTCAAGCTTTGCTGCCTCTCCCGTTTGGAATTGTTCTACAGTGGGCACCGGGGTTCACATATGGTAGATACTTAGAACCCACTTGTTTTGCCAGCGTGTGGGTGGGTGGGTGGACGGTTGAGCGGGTCACCGGGAATTTGTGCCTCTTTTTGAGGCAGGGAAGAAGCAGTGGTGGCCTAGCAACAGGGGAATCTGCCTAGCAACAGGGGCGGGAGGCGGGGCCTGCTGGAATCCAGTGGAATGGCTGACGGAAAGGCAGGCCGAAAGGAGACCTTTCTGGATCTTGTCAAGCTGGGGTTTCAGGCCAAGAAGAAGCAGACCCACAGAGATCGGGAGAGAAGCGTGGGAGGCAGGGCAGGAATAGAGTCAGAGTATTTGGAAACGTTACAGACCCAAACTGGAAAAAGCCTCCTGCCTGCCCCAAAATGTGCTGCAGCAAGAGCCCTCCCCAACCCCACCCCAAGTGAGCGGATGCCCCGAAGGGGACAAATTCGAAGCGTGCACCACCGTTCCTCCATTCCAGTTCGCAAGGGTACAACAGGATACTCTTTCACATACGCTATCTGTCAAGTCTGGAATTTGCTCAACTCAGAAAGCAGCAACCTCCCTCCCTTCCTACTCCTCACCCCCCACCCCGGGAAAGGATAAAGACCTATATTCACTTAAAATCAATCCAGAGGCAGATTTAGCAACTTTCCAACCCCCTCTGTCTAGGGCAAGGAACCATTAAGAACTCGGGACTGATCTCACTTGAATCGCTTCCCTCCTTCCCTCCCTTCCACCCATCAGAGGACAAGGGCTTGGACATCCCCTCCTGTGAACTTTCAAGACCCTCCCCTGAAGAGAAGAAAAATTGTCATCAGCCTTTGACCTGATTAATAATTAAAACTGCTGAGTCTGAGCTGCCGCTAACAGCGAGGTGCTCCAAAACCCCAGCAAACTTTAACAAATAACCAGCCCGCTCAGGGGAGAGAGGAAGCTTTTTTCACTAGACAAACTGACAATTAGCCGCTATTCAAATCCCCCTCTAGTCTTAGCATATTGGTTCTCCTTTGAAAGTGGCTCGGCATGGGGTAGAATTTTTGGCCTTGAGTTTAGAACTACTGTGCATAAAATCAAAGCAAGGAAGCCAGCAGTTGAGAGAATAGAGGCTATTTGGGGATTAGTGATTTCGGAGTTAGATTTCTAATAACTTGGTGAGTGGTGGGTTAGGAATGTCCTCCAGGAGCATCAGGCAGTCAACACCGTGGGACATGTCCTCACATTGAACTGGAAAGCAGTGAGTCACTACCCTAGAGGGTAGAAATACAAAATGGCATAAAATAACCACAACTCAGCAGCACCGCATGGTAATGTGCCTTTTGTAAACGGCTACAAGGCTGCATCCAGTGCTCACAGTCTTGGGGTTACATGTGACACCCCAAGTTTGGCCCGAAGTTTTCTCCCCAAAGAGCCACCAATACAGGCACCCCCACATTAGGAACCATTTATGGAGAACAAAGGGAGGAGAGTGGGGGAGAAGGGAGAAGGGAGAAGGAGGGGGCAGGCATTCAAACTGCTCATTTTCCCCTAGGAAGCATAAGGGCCCAGCCACTACGGTGGGTGAGCAAAGCAAATTGGTAATGGGTGATCCAGATTGCATCGCAGAGTCTTGCTTGCTTTCCAGGCACTTACTGAACTTTATAACTCTTCTGGGGGTAAGGCAGAAAAACCCAGGGTTTCTTATTGACCAGTGGGGGAGAGGGAGTTTGAGCTGGCTGGACCAGCTCTGCAGCTTTCCCACAATACTGTACTGTATTCCAGCAAGATATTTTTTTTAAATATATTTTTTAAAAAGAGGGGAGGGAGCTGGAAATTTGTGATGTAAACAGCAGCTGCAGGCCCTTCACGATTGCAATAGCCCAGCCTAGAAAGCACTGGAAAGCTCAGTGTTTTGGAGATGTAGAAGGCAGAAGACAGGTGGGCAGATGGCTGCTGTCCTAGGCACCCTGAAGGGGAGGAGGGCCGTTCTGTGAAGATGAATTCCCTTGTATCCTTTTTTGTTCTAGTTGAAATGTGACTTACAAGCAGTAAAGTGGATGATTTGTAAATGTTGGGCTTTATGGATGGATGGATGTATTCATGCAATCACTAGCCAGTTCAAATGGGAAGCATGACGGCCACCCTGGGACTTCTGCTTTCACTCTGCATCCGTCCCCCCAACAGTGGCCACTATTCTACCCTATGTCTAGGTGAGCGTGGCCAAGTTTTGAACTTCATATAAATGGGATCATAGAGTATGTACTTTTTTGTGTTGATATCTGTGAGACTAATGTACGATGTTGTGAATATTGACAGTCCATTCTTTTTCATTGCAGTGTGGTATTTCATTGTATCAATATACCTCAGTCTACTTATCCACTCTACTGTAGGGGCATTTGTGTTAACTCCAGTTTTTTTCTATTATGCACAAAGCTGCTATGCGTATTCTTGTATGTGCCTTTTGGTGGATGTGTGCTCATTTCTGTTGGGTGTATACACAAGAGTGGAATTGCTGGGCCATTTACTTATTAAAAAGAATAACCTGGGGGCATCTAGCTGGCTCAGTCGATGGAGCATGTGACTCTTGATCTCGGGGTTGTGAGTTCGAGCCCAGCATTGGGTGTAGAGATTACTTAAAAATAAAATCTTTAAAAACAATAACCTGGACTCGAGGAGGGCAGAGATCATGTCTGTCTTCTTCATTGCTATATCCCCAGAGCTCGTCACAAAGCATGTACTCAGTAAATACCTTTGGGAAGAATTTTGATAACAATGTCAATTTTTTTCAAAATTAATGTACACATTTGATGCAATTCCAATTAGAGAACCAAGAAAGTTTTGATGGCGTGGATTGGGTAAAACAATTTTAAAGTTATATAGAAGAATAAATGCTTTACAATGGCAAATAAAATGTGAAAAAGAAAAATAAAGGGTGAGACTTGCCTTACCAGATATCAGAATGTACTATAAAACCACTGTAATTAAATCAATTTGGTATTGGCATAGGAATAGATAAATGTATCATTGGCATAAAATAGAGGGCCCAGAAATAGACCAAGTGTATATATATATGAGAATTTACTATATGACATAGTTGGTATTTCAATTCCGTGAAAAAGGATGGATTATTTAATAAATGGTGCCAAGACAACTTCCATCTGGAAGAAAATAAAACTGGACTCCTAGTTTATACCACATACAAATATAAACTCCATGAGGATTAAAGACAAATGTAAAAAATGAGACAATAACAATCTTGAAAATTTAGGAGGCTACATGTTCAATATAGGAGGGGGGGACTTTATAAAACAAGACTGGAGTCCAGAATCTATACATGAAAATATGGGCATATTTTACCTTCTAACAATAAAAAAAAACTTTTGTAGGGCAATAGATAAACAAAGCCAATAGGCAAACAATAGATTTGAGGGAAAATATTCATAATGTACAGGCCAATTAAAAATAAACAAAAAGATTTTATAAATAGACGAGACAAAAAACAAAAAGATGTGCCAAAGCTATTGGAAGGCACCTCACAAAAGAGCATATTTAAGTGGTCAACATGCATAGGAAAAGAAACTCAAAATTATTAGTATTCAAAGAGATGCAAATTATAGTACAACGAGATATTGGTTTGTACCTTTCAAACTAACAAAAATTAAAATGAGGGTAATTTCCATTGCTAGCAGGGATTCATGGAAAACAGTTTTTACATTGCTGATAGAATTGTACATTTCTACAACTCTTTATAATCTGGCAACATCTTTTGAAATTGAAAATATGTATTCACTTTGACCCACCAATAGTAGAAATGAAAACACCAGCACATAAAGAGATAGATGTGTGTGTGTGTGTGTGTGTGTGTGTGTGTGTGTCAGCATTGTTTATTTGCACTGGCCATTCTCTCTCCACATCCCTCCCCCAGAAAAAAAGCTAGACACAAACTAAAACCCATTAATAAGGCTCAGTGATGGTCTAGTTAAAACTAGGGAAAGGCCCTGGTTTATCGCTTTTGCAGATTCCCAACATATAACTCTTCCCACCACACCTAACTTCAAGCTACCAGCCTGGGGTCACTGAATGCCAGGCTGGGATGAGATGTGAACTGTAGAAAGCTGGAGGCTTCAGCATAACCACACCTTGGACTATTATGCAGCCATTAAGAAGACTAAGATGATCCTATAGAAGTTTATTTGGTAGATTTCCAAGAGCTATTGTTGAGGAAGAAAATCAAGAGGCAGAAAAGTGTGTAAGGTGGCATCATATTTTTTAAACATATTTCTACCAAAAAAGCTATGTGTGTGTGTGTGTGTGTGTGCGTGCGTGCATGTGTGTGTTTGTGTACATTCTGTTTGTACAGGATTATATAAATATGAGAAAAAGGGGAGGAGAGAGCCAAGGAAAAAGAATAAATGAAGCAGGTGAATCTATACATTATATGTTTGTGTATAAAAGCAAAAATCGTTTTAATTAAAAAAACGAAAGGGGGCGCCTGGGTGGCTCAGTCAGTTAAGCATCTGACTTTGGCTCAGGTCATGATCTCACAGTCTATGAGTTAGAGCCCCGCCTTGGGCTCTGTGCTGTCAGCTTGGAGCCTGGAGGCTGCTTCAGATTCTGTGTCTCCCTCTCTCTCTGCCCCTCTCCCGCTTATGTTCTGTCTCTCTCTCAAAAATAAAAAAAAAAAAATTAAAAGTTTTTTTAAAAAACATAAAGAGCCTCAGATACGTGCCCAGTTCTGCAGCAGAACTCTTGGGAATGGAGGAACATGTGAGACAAGGTTTCATTCTAATATCTAGTTGGAAATATAAAAAGCAAATAGTCACAGAGCAATTTACTAACTCCTATTAGGTGAGAAATAAGTGTCATAATAGAGGGATAGGTAAAATGAGCGTAGGGGTGAGAAAAAAACCCAGGGGAGGGCTTTTTATTTCTTCTTGTTTTTGGTTTTGTTTTGTTGTGTTTTGTTTTGTTTTGTTTTGACTAAGCCCTCCAGGCTCTCCTTGGCCCAGATTTGCCGCCAGTTCCAGATCTCCTTCCCCTTCTCACAGTGGGCCCTGGGACAGCCTGCTTTAGTCTCCTTTGGGGGGTGCCTTTGCCAGACCCCCACTCCCCTTTCCCTGCTCCCCCCAAAGATAAACACATTTTAGTTTAAAGCTTGTGCTGCTTTACTGCTGCTGATTACTGCTAATCACCATGGAAACAGACATGGAGAAACATAAACTGGAGAGCTCACACGTTAAGAATCATACAGGTGTTCAGGAGCTTTGGTTTCCGGGCCTGGCTCTTGACTCCTTTCTAACATGGTAACTGAGGCACTCACTTGGCTGCCACACTCCCCTTTCATTCTCTTGCATTCTCTCTCTCAGAACCTCTCTCTCCTGGGGTGGTCAACCATTTATCAAGCAAGACCTACTTTGAGTTGCCATCAGCTTTACCTCGGGAAAGGGCCTTCTACCTCAGAGAGTTCTGCTTTCCCAGGCCTCCCTTTTACTGGGTTTGGTCTCTGTATAAAATACCAACAAATAGTCCAGACAGGTAATCTTCGAGTCTCAGAGCCAAGGATTAACTAAAGCCCAGTAAATCCCAGTTGGTCCCAACAGCCTTTGTCTTCAGGAAGCTCCAGACTCTGATGAATTCTCCACCCAGCCAGCCAAAGCCCCCATCACCACTCGATACCCCCACCTCCCCAAACACCATAATTGCCTCACTTCCAACTGGCCACCTTTTGTCCTGCTCCTCTGTTCCAGTGGTTTAGCTTTCATCTCTAGAGTGTCAGGAAACTGGTGAGGACCCTCAACCTGGGAGAGGCCAGCTTTTGCTCTTGTCGTGGCCTTCTCTCATTCCAACACAGCTTCACACACTTCCTGTGTTCAGAATGCTTCATTGATTGTGCCCACATTTTACATTCATCCAGCTTTCCAGAGCATTTGCATGACATTCTGAATCATGTAAGAAAATGGCCACAAGACCTGTTTATATAGGAAAAAGAGGTAGAGTTTTATTAGAAGGTCCGAGGTTATCTCCAAGGGGTCAATCCAAGCTGGGAAAGAAAAACAGTTGGGAATCTTAAAAGTCAGACGGATGTCCACCAAGGCCAGCTGGACAAGGGGACAGGTAGAGGTCAGAGGTGGCAGCAGGAGGACACAAAGAAATCCTAGCAAATTATAGTGAATCAAGGGTGAGCCTTCAGGTTGGACTTTTGGGGAAAATTTTGTCTCCGAGTGTGGCAGTGGTATCGCAGTAGCTGGTAAAATCACATCACCACACAATCGAGTGATATTCCCAGGCAAGGCCCAACTGCACAACACCTAAAACAAAGTTGTTTTATTTGCTTTTAAGCGTGTTTTCCTGATCACCAGAGTAACTCATACTCATCGCAAAAATGTCAAAAGTTACAGAAATACGTAAGGTAGAAATTAAAACTCTGTCCTTAAGAGATAAACACTTTGAAGCTGAGATGTACTTATCCAGATTGCTTTCTTTGTATATATGAACATTTAATATAGATGCACATATAGGTAAAGTTTTACAAAATTAGCATCATAAAATGACGGCCAGACTTAGAACTTCAGCAACCCTGATCTTGGAAATGGTTACGGTGTCCCTATCCCATTTGTGGTTCACTCAAAAAGAAAAATACATTATTATTTCAGTATTTTAAAAACAACATGTATTCTTTCAAAACTTTTTTTCTTTTTTGCTTTCTTGGCACCCCAAGTATATGTCTGGTTTGCAATTAGGCCATGTAACACTACGTACTATACACATTGTCTTGCAACTTGTTTGTTTTTTTTCATATAAGCTATATCTTGGGCATCTGTCCATGTCAGTATCTAAACATCATTGTGACTGGAAGGCATGGGCTCCCTTCCAAAGAAAACCAGGATCCTTTAAATGCTGTTACCACAGGTTAGGATCTTGGAGGAATTACATGGCTTTAAAACTTTAGTGTGACAACCACTGACCAAGGAAGCTTCCTCCATATTCAGCTTGAGTTCACAAGCAACTGAACTACCTTCAAACCTTAATGGAAAGAGATGAGATACAAATAAATAAATTGACTTGTTCACTTCTTCATAGCTAGTTCAACTTAGGAGCAGCAAATATCCTCATCATAATTAAGGGGAACAGTAAAAATCAGAGAAAATTCATTAATACAAGATTTCCTTTATGTTATCACCATTAGAGAATTTAGAATTAGACTACGTCTTCAATTGATTATTTAACTATTACTTAAATCTGGTACTTTTGTTACTGATTTCCAGTTTTATTACATTATGGACAGAGAATGTTTTTATATGCTATCAGATCTTTAGCATCTTCTAGAACTCTGTTGTGACTTAGAACGTGGTCATTGTAAATATTTGGCATGGCATGAAACACTGCAATTTTATCCACCATCCTGGGTGAAGGAAAAAATCAGAAAACGAATGTCCATATTCTTATTTGAAAGTAGGATTCAGGAACAGGCCCCCAAATATTGTAAATCCTGAGATTTTCCCAGAGGAAACCCTCAAAAGCTTTAAAAAAAATAAATTTTAAAAATTATAAATGGACTTTAAAATTTTCAAACAGAATAAAGATTATTAAGTTGAAAGTAATAGTTCCCTGATACCCCTCTAAGTTGAATCCCAGAGCACGGACATGGGGCAATTTTAACAATTTCATGAACTTCCTCTAAACATTATCTATATACATACAAGAATGTGGGGGCGCCTAAGTGGCTCAGTCAGTTAAGCGTCCGACTCGAGCTCAGGTCATGATCTCCCGGTCCGTGAATTCAAGCCCTGTGTCAGGCTCTATGCTGACAGCTCAGAGCCTGGAACCTGGTTCAGATTCTGTGTCTCCCTCTCTCTCTGCCCATCCCCTGCACGTGCTCTCTCTCTATCTCACTCTCTCTCAAAAATAAACATTAAAAAAATTTTTAAAAAGAATGTGTAGATGAATCTTATATGCCTACCCTTAAAGGAAAACACCATACAGACGTAGGACTTTACTATCCGCCTACTGTTGTACACAATCCTTTTTTCACTTAGCATATCCTCAAGTATCTTCTATATCAGCACACCTATGTCCTCTCCATTCTTTTTTTTTTTAATGTTTATTTATTTATTTTTGAGGGAGAGAGAGAGCGAGCAAGAGAGGGTCAGAGAGAGAGGGAGACAGAGAATCTGAACCAGGCTCTGTGCTGATAGAGCCATCAGCACAGAGCCCCGAGCAGGGCTTAAACTCACAAACTGTAAAATTATGACCTGAGCTGAGGTCGGAAGCTTAACCAACTGAGCCACCCAGGTGCCACTCCTCTCCATTCTTTTTAATGGCTATATGGTATCCCATAGTCAAGCTGGGCCATGGTTTATTTAGCAGTCCCCTGTTGACGAACACATGCATTGTTACCAATGTTCTATTACAGACTGTGCTGTTATGAGCAACCTCATTCACACATGAAATCACTGCTGCTCTGTTCAGTCCCTTCTCAGGACAACTGCCCCCTCCCACCATGTACCTCACCAAAGCTCTCCCGTCCTTCTTTGCTGCAGACCCAGGTATTTAATCTGTTTCCTTCTCCTTTGGAGGCTGCCACAGCATCACCCATGCTGGCTAAGGGGTGGCATATAGTTCGCTAAGCTCCCTGTTTGGCTAGTACTCCTGATGACAGAGCACAGAGGCCTTTTTGGTTTTGTTTTCTACCACCACTCCAAAAAGCAAACAGAGAAATAGCAATAAGAACAAATGTGGGGTGGTACAAAGCCCACAAAGTTTTTTATTTAGTAGTCCCTGGCTCTGGTTTCTGTCTATGGAATGCCTAATTTCCAAAATTCACCAATTCCGTTTCTGATCCCCAAATTTGGGAAAGTCATATTGATTCTTTTTTCCATTGTATTCCTTCTTCCCCCCAAAAATGTCTTCTTATTTCAAGAGAGCACTCTGTGGCTCTGAGGACCTACACTGGGTTCCCAATTCAACAGGTCTCTGTTCTGTCAGCTGTGGTCACCCCTGGGCATTTGCTTCAACCATGATTTTTTATTATTATGCAACATCTTCAACATCTCTAGGTAGGCTGCAACATTCTATGACTAATAAGCAGCCTGAAAATGTCAGAACTCTCAGTCCTAAAGCCAGCTAATTCTGAGTAAGTCACACATAACCTCCTAGTACCTGTAACATAAGGCCAGCATATTGCACGATTTCCCAGGACTTGCAGAGATTGGGTGAAGGGGCCCCACCCAAGGCGGGGGTAGATTTCACGGGAAAATTCAATCCCAAAGTGAGCTTTGGGTATGAGGGCCTCATGGGTCGGTACATCTGTGGACACCTGTTGTTTTCCCATTTGTTCTGCTGAGTTGTAGACACCCAGAATCCCCCAGGCTGATCCCTTGACTTTCACACCTGTCCACATCTGAATTTTTCATTTGTGATCTAAGCCAGCAGCACTCTAAAGGCCTCTAGAAAATCAGGCATGGCATTTCTAGGCTATGCTCTACAAAACAAGAACAAAGCATATTTTCCTGCCCCCAACTACCCAGGAAAGATTTGTTTCTGCTCTTGCCATAAGAACACAAAGTGAGAATTTTGTGCTTGAAAGAGTTCAGAAAGAGAACGTTACGGTAAAGACCATCTGAGTCCCTAAAATGGGAAACTACAGATTTGGGGGGAATCTTGGAACGGATGATTTGGGCTTACCACACATTGGGACCTCAGACTGAAGCCTGCTTCAAGGGCGAAGAGAAGAGGAAAAAGGAGGATTTGGTGAGTGGCTTGGAAATGACTGGGGTGGAAGTATGCAAAGTGGCTAGCTAAGGTTTTTAAAATGCAAAGAATGTTCTCAGATTCATTTATTGTAATGCATTTTTCTAATGGCTACAGCTATTTCTGGTTTGGGAGCTAAGTGTCTGGGATAGAGAAGCTGGGGAAAGAAGGGAGGGAGAATGGGCACCATTGACCAAGACTCACTGACCAAGCCAGGACTAAGCAAACAGTAGGGATTACTCCTGAAATTTTAGTTGGGGATGTCCATGTGTCACCTAGGCTAGCATTGCTCCTACACTAAGTGCATCCTCTTGCCCTAGGAATCTCTTTTTGGTGAATGGGTCTGTGTCCGGAAATCAGAGGAAGCCAGGACTGGGCAGGAGACAGACTGGGAGAACTGACCCAACTGTAGCAGAGTGGGGGAACTGACCAACTGTGGAGGATGTAATACCCTAAAGACCGTGGACATGTGTTTCAACATTCTCAGCACTAATTCTGAAAAGAGCATTAAGACATACAGTGTGGGTAGACAAGGTATTTGTTCAAATATACCAAGTGCCTATCATGAATAAATAATGGTTGTTAATAAAGCTAAGTAAACACAGGTCATCTGAATTAACCTTTATTGAGCATCTATTATATGCTGTATACTATTATAAGCACTTTATATGTATTAACTGATTTAATAGTACCAATGAGATAGGTACTATTATTATCCCTGCTTTACAAATGAGGAATCTAAGTTATGGAGAAGCTAAGCAAATTCCAAAGAATAACAGAGCTGAGACTCAAACTCAGGCCATCTGGCTTCAGAGCCCATACTCCTAACCACGCTACTATTCTGCCTCTTGAGACAAACAGACAGAGCCCTGGCCAAGTGAAGCTTTCAATCTATAGCTTGAAATATATATATTGTATATATGAAGACATATATACAATAAATCATTTCTATGCAAGGTTGTAACTTTTATGGTGGAGTTATAGTATATATATGGGTTGAACAAGCAGCAACAGGGTCTCTTAAGGGATGTCAGGTAAAATTTTAGTAGGAGGACAAGATAGCAGTACAAATGAGGTATGTAAAAGCCCAGAAGCATGAGTGAGGCTGATGTGTTCAAAGAATGTCCAATACCATTGTTCTGAATGACCGGATGTAAGATGCACAGGGAGAAAAAATGTGATGGTCTCGCACGGGTAGAAAGGGACCAAATCGTGGAGTACCTGGTATGGCCTGCCAAAGAATTTAACTGTAGATTTAGTGCTTTAAAATTTGTCCCCTATGGGGCTCCTGGGTGGCTCAGTTGGTTAAGCGTCCGACTTGGGCTCAGGTCATAGTTTCACAGTCTGTGGGTTTGAGCCCCGCGTTGGGCTCTGTACTGACAGCTCAGAGCCTGTAGCCTGCTTCAGAGTCTGTTTCTTCCTCTCTTTCTGCCCCTCCCCCACTCACTCTCTGTCTCTCTCTCTCAAAATAAAATAAAGACATAAAAAAAATTATAAAATTTGTCCCTGGGGGTTTGCCTGGGTGACTCAGTCCATTAAGTATCTGACTTCGGCTAAGGTCATGATCTCAAGGTTCGTGAGTTCCAGCCCCGCATCGGGCTCTGTTCTGGAACCTGGAGCCTGCTTCAGTTCTGTGTCTCCCTCTCTCTGCCTTCCCCCGCTTGTTCGCTCTCTCTCTCTCTCTCTCAAAAATAAATAAACATTAAAAAATTTTTTTTGTCTGCTGAGGATTTGGCCATTGTTGATGAAGATGTTTTGTTTTGTTTTGTTTCCCTGTCAGTAATGAATTTGAGAGTGGCATACTCAGATTTGCTTGTTAGAAAAATAGCCCAGCCTTCAGTGAGAAGATGAATTGAAAAAGGACAAACTGAAGGCAGAGAGTCCAGTTTGGAAGCTGATGCAAGAGACTTTGCAGGAGACAATTAGGACATGTATTGGGGTACAGCAGGAGGGATGTAAAGGATTTTTGTGTACACAGAATATGCAGTTTTAAGTTCTACAAACCAATAGGAAAAACACAAATAGCTTAGAAACGAGTGATATATAGAAATAGGCAATTCACAAAAAAATATCCAAATAGGATATGTATGAAGAGATATATACATAATGTACATAATGTACATACAAAATGTATGAAGAGATAGTCAACATAATAATTAAGAGAATGAAAAATAAAACAATGAGAAACCATTTTCACACTTTGGATTAGCAAAAATTAAAAAGGATGATGATATCAAATACTAGAGCAGACATAAGGAAAACAGAACTCTCATACATTGCTAGTGGGACCATAAATTAATTCAGCCATTTATGGAAAGCAATTTGGCAGCATACAATAAGCTTGATAATGCAAATACCCTATGACCCAGCAATTTCCCTTCTGATTATATAACCCACAGAAATTCTTGCACATGGGCACAAAGAAGCATGTACAGAAATGTTCATGACAGAATCACTTGAAATGGATAAAAGGTGGCATATGAACTGCTTATATAAATTAGATGTACAAGTATGCAAATCTTTTAAAAAACATACAAAATAATCCTATATATTCTTTATGATAAAATATAGGCATATGTAAAAAAAATAAGGAACCAGAGGCACAGAGATCTTGTGGACCTGAAAACCACAATAGTGGGGAGGGGGGATTAAAATGGGGTGTTTGTTAATAAGGACTCAGCTACTTCTGTGATTTTTAAAAATTTTTTAAATGTTTGTTTTTGAGAGAGGAGTGAGAGAATATGAGCGGGGAAGGGGCAGACAAAGAAGGGGACAGAAGATCCAAGCAGGCTCCACGCTGACAGCAGAGAGCCTGATGCAGGACTCGAACTCACAAACCCAGAGAGTCGAATGTAGGGCTCCAACTCACGAACGGGGAGATCACGACCTGAGCCCAAGTCGGATGCTTAGCTGACTAAGCCACCCAGGCGCCCCTGTGGTATTTTATTATAAAAACAAAAAGACCAGAAAAGAGGACAAGTAACTGGGCAAAATGTTAACAGTTTGTGAGTCTGGAGTGGTGAATATGTGTTTATTTTTCTTTGTCTTTTAATATTTGTCTCTATGATTTACATTTCTGAAAAGAACCAAATGTATGTTTCTGTGTGTGTACGTACATGTGGTTTTTTTTTGTATGCGCATGTATTTTTAAGAGAAAAGAAAGGATACAAGTGATATTTAGAGTGCAAAATCACTCAGACTTGGTGACTGATGATAGGTAGGGGCTAAGGATGAGAGAGAGGAGGAGTTAGTAGAATTCCCAGGCTTCTGGCTTGGCTGACAGGTGAGGGGAGCTGATGACACCATTCACTAAGATAAGAAATACAGGAGGAGAGAGCATTAAATTTAGAGGTTGGGGAGGGAAGAAAATGAGTTATGTTTAAGACACACAGAGTTTGAGAACCCAGGATCAAATGTTTGTGCTACCAAGTCAGACAGAGCAGCAGGACGTGGAGCACACGCCTTTATTAGGGTGCATGGTAGAACCCTTTGGGGTTCCCAGGCTACAGCCAGATTGGTCAATTCAATTAAAAAGAACTGGGTTTGGGTAAGTTTCACGGGGGTCTTATTAAAGAGGCACACAAAGGGGAAGGCCCTGGGAGGCAGTATACATAGACTATGTTATTGCTCGTATAAACAAAAGGGGTTATTTGCATGTATACACCAATATTTTCTGTATAAGTACCGCGCGCTAACCGATTGCGCCACTGGAGCTCCGACACCAATATTTTCTGGAAGGATGCTGTGCTTTCCAAGTGACTTCCTACCTGCAGCACAGTTTTCTACAGTATGGATGCGCCATAATTTGCTTTGTCCCCGCATATGGTCTGGTTAGTTCCCTTTCAGCCTTACGCTACTGATAACGCTACAACCAATAATGTTATAGATCCATCTTTGTGAATGTAGAAGTATATTTCTAAGAAACGTTAGAAGGGGAATTGCTGAATCAAAGGACATGTGCATTTTATATTTTTGATAGTTATAAGCCATTGGTTCTTTTATTTATCTTTTTTTAACATTTATTTATTTTTGAGAGACAGAAAGAGACAGAGCGTGAACAGGCAAGGAGCAGAGAGACGAAGAGAATCCGAAGCAGGCTCCAGGCTCTGAGCTAGCGGTCAGCACAGAGCCTGATGCAGGGCTCGAACCCACGAACCGTGAGATCATGACCCGAGCTGAAGTCAGACGCTCAACCGACTGAGCCACCCAGGGGCCCCGATTACTTTTTATTTTTTAAGATTGTATTTTTAAGTAATCTCTGCACCCAACAAGGGGCTTCAACTCACAACCCCAAGATCAAGAGTCCCATGCTTTACCAAGTGAACCAGCCAGGTGCCCGGGCCACTGCTTCTTTTAAATGCCCAAAGGTATTGATCATAGGTAAAGTGTGGCACTTTCTTTTTTATTATTATTTAAAATTTTTTAATGTTTATTTTTGAGAAAGAGACAGAACACTAGCAAGGGAAGGGCAGAGAGAGAGGGAAACAAGAATCCGAAATAGCTTCAGGTTCTGAGCTGTTAGCACAGAGCCCAACAGAGGGCGAGATCATGACTGCGAGATAGGACGCTTAACTGACTGAGCCACCCAGGTGCCCCTGTGTGGCAATTTCTTTAAGAACCTCTGATTGAGAATCTTGTTAACTTCCTGTAACACTTCTCTGACCACCACAAGCACTATTTTCTCCTCTTTTGGTTCCAGGAGACATTTGCTTTAAGAGAGCATTATCTCATAGAACTATAGAAACAAACATTAGGGTATATATTAAGACATCTATGGCAGCTCAAAGAAGAGGCCGCAGGCTTTTATTGTAGTCCTGTATCATGTCTTACCCACCATTGTCTGGTGCTTCTCTCTTTGATGCTGAGAGAAGAGGAAGAAACCCTAGGCCCACATTCCCACATGGAAATGGTGGCCTAGAGAGGCTGTCACCATTAGTGGGAAATGTGCCTCCCAGTTCTCCCAGAGTCTCACCGAGGCTGAGTCCCACATGGCATTTATTACCATGCTTGTGCAAACACTGGGCAAATGCCATCATTTCCTAACTTGTAGGCTTGTGGCGAAGATGAAATGGGTCAGTAATCATAAAGTGCTTAGACCCATAGCAAGACCCAACAGGAGTTTGCCACCATTGTCATATGGTCCTAAGAAGTATTTTTGGATCCCAGCTCTCTCTAAAAGTCAGGAAAATGGACCTGATTCACGTATTTATTTACCTTGCCCCTGTAGGCATAAGTGTCAGACCCTCTTTGTACCTGTTGAAGCCAGAAATCTGGAATTTTGTGTGAAATCTCTTTATTTTTAAGTGCTGTCCTACATCTTTAACAAACTCTTTGGGAGCTAAGTGAAGCAAGCACATCTTTGGGAAGGGCTGGCACAGAAGATTCAGTATTTTGGTGTTGTGGAAGCTTACAGCTTCAGGATAGTGTTGGTAGGAGACTGAAGAGAAAGTCAGAGCCCGAAAAAAGAAAGACCTTATGGATCATGGTGTATGGAATTCCAGGAAGAGCCCTGCAAAGGTGTGAGATCACATGTATTCTCCCTACCAGACCCTCTCCAGTTCCAGGTGGCGGGGTTTTATGTGAGGGGCAGGTTGGACAGGGGATCTTTCTGCCTCATTTGCAACATTCTCCCTTCTCCCATTTCTCATCCACAGTCCCTAGATTACTGAGCACAAGGCAGGACCTAAAGAGGGCCACCTTAGCCACTCCTTCCCATCTTGAAGCGATTACGGCCCAGGAAGGGTAAAAACAAGCTCCTTTGGAGAGACAGTCTGCCTCCTTCTACAAGGCTCCCCACTCCTGGAGGGAATGGCCTTAAAAGGATATAAGGAGAGCCTGAGTTATGTCTCCCTCCCCTCCCCACCAGCGGGAGTGACCAAAGGAAGCCCATCTTTTCTTTTCAGAATATCCTCTGATTCTCCCACCTTTTTTTCAGTATGGTCTGTGACCTATTATATCAATTTCAAAACCCTCTAATGGGTGGCTGACCAAGTCTGAAAACACCTGATTACAGGCCAGAGTCCCTAAAACTAATATTTCCCAAAGGGTCTCTTGTATTTCACATGTCTGAATAATATCTATGCCTACCACTACTAGTAAACAAGGTGACCTGAGGAGAAACGTGGAGAGAGATTTTTTTCTAGTTGTTATTTAGGTATTTATTAGTTTTTACAGTTCGCTTCCATTTGGAAAGTTATCACTTCCCAAGTGATACTGATTTTTAACTTATGGAAATGATTTTAAGTTTCCTTCCAAAGCAAATGTGTTTAAGAGTGGCTTAAGTGAATATATTAAGTAAATATTAGTATAGGAAATATTCAGGCATGTCAAAAATCACAACCATGCTACTTGTGTTCTAAAGTGTAGGGAAATATTACCTTGCAACATTCCAAGATGAAATAACAAAGAAACGTACTTTCCCTAACAGTAGATCTGCTTTTGCAGAGTGTTCCTAATTATTCCCAGGAAATTTAGATTACATGACAGTACGTTATATTACATTTGACATTGCCCTAGCAGCCTCTTAAAACCAGGCCCGTGCTTTTTCTAAACACTCGTTGGGCAGTTTTGAGTTCGGCATCCATTTGCAATGTGAACTGTGTGGATCTTGAGAAGCTGGAGCTCACTTTTCCTTCTTCAGATCATCGCGTGGTCTTTCTTTCTCTGTCAGGCGTGCAAGTTAATTATTTCCTGTTTTTCTGGGTCTGCTCCTTATCCCCCTTCCCAGGTCCTTCTACCCTCCCCTCCACACCTACAGTCTTGGCCAATGGCAGTCAGCTCTGCCCCAAAGCCATCTTTGTCTCTCCGCCTGTCCTCGAGAACCCTCCAACAAGAGCCTTGGAGTTTACCAGAGGGCAACAATCTCAGAGCAAAAGTATGTCATTACTGTAGAACCAGAAATCACTTTTACTTTAGTTCTCTTCTTTATAGTAACATTCTTGGTCACTTACTGACCTTTTGTTCTTTGAGTCCCTGCCTGCTAAGGAACTGTGTGAGCCAATCTGCCCACGTTGTTGTCTCTTTGTGACTGCTTGGAATCTCTGGCGTCGGCTATGTTATCACTCCTCTCAGGATTCCCACGATGGGCTTGACGCTCCCAGCAAACTTCATCTGTTGTTCATGTAACACTGTTTCTCCCACTGCCCCATCCCTTCCCATCAAGGCCAAAGTCTGTGCTCCTCATCATGGTCTTTAACAGCTCAGGATGCCAGGCCGAGCTGAGGGGTGCCCCACAGAAGCTTCGTGCATAGTAGCCACTCCATTCCTGTGGTCTTTACTTCCTCATCCCCAACCTCATTCCCAGAAACCTTCTCAGTCTAGCCGTTTATGACCACCTGGACTTGATTTCTCCAAATTCTTTATCCAATCCTGGCTGACGTTTTATCTTAGGTCTCTAATTCAGTCTTGTCTACTTTATTCATCATCCTCTCCCCTAGCCCTATCCCTAGTTCTACTCTCCTCGTCTCCTCACATGCAAACACCTGAGCTCTTTAACATCTTTCACCTAGTGTACAGCTCCTGGCTATTTCTGGCCCGCTATAAATTAAAAAGCCCTACGTGAACTGTGTGTGTGGCATATGTATACATATTCAATGTGGGAGAAGGGGTATAAACACAAAATAGACTGCCCAACACTATTTGGTGGGGGGTGGGGGGGAGCGCCTGAGAGAGTCCCAACAGTTCTAGTTAGTACATTAAGCATTTTTCACCTTGTGACCAAATCTGTATCATTTCCAAATACAGCTTCAACAAAGAAGAGCCTTGATGCTTATTGAGGATTTAGATCACTACTTCCCTGTTAAGAAGGGATTTTTTAAATTGTGTTTTCATTATGACTACATCTCCATTTATTGATCAAGGGATTTCTTGCCTCACTTAACTCCATAATCTGTTGCTCAGATTAAGAAAATGCGAAAACTATTGTTTGGTATTATGAGTACAGACTCTAAAGTGATACCTTGGAGGCTAGATGATTCAAATACTATAATCCAAGAAAAGCAACTGATTGGTCATGTAGAATGTTCTTTTTTATGCATCGCTCTTTTTAATGGGCTGAGCATGCAGTGAAACGAATCGGTTTAAATGTTTTGTAGCGTGCCGTTATAGAAGCAACTATTTACTAGTGTAGAAACATCCAACAGAAAGCACTAATACGAGATAGGCAATAATACATGTAAAAAGCACTAAATAAACAAAACATATAAATCATTATTCATTCAACACATTTCAAGCATCTATTATTTTTTATGTAAGAACGACCGTAGATATAGAAACATCAATTATTAGCAGAAAAATGCCCCTTATTTTAGTATTTCCTTTCTTGTCTTACTATTACTAGTAATATAGCTGTGTATATATGCTTTTTGGGATGTATGACAAATCTGTACTTTCACTGTTTATCTTTCACCTCCACTTTGCAACCTTGTTGGCCACTTTATTCCTCATTAATTCTTCCTCCTAAAGGCTAACCAGGAAGGAAAGGAGGTGAGCTTCAAGTCAGTCAGCCTTGCTTAGCTACACAAGCAGTCAAATCTCAGTGCAAGAAACTTGATAAAGATCTGCCTAAATTCTTTGGGTCATTTAAGATTTTGTTCCATCCAAATGATTGAACAGGCCTGCCAATTAAAGCTCGGACATCCTAGAGACTGATATTTTGGTTAATAAACTTATTACATACAACATATAAATATGTACTATAACTATTAATATATTAAGTATATCAGCATCTGACCTGTCCCTGGAAGAGTTTACAGTATATTAAAGTGTAAGAGTATGTCCGAAGAGCAAAGGAAAGGGAACACTAATTTGCTCAGTACTTACGACATGAGAGATTCTGAACTGTGAGGTTCACACTGGTTATCTCTTTTATAGTTTACAATTTCCCGGAAAAGTAGAATACTCATTTTATTGATGCGGAAACTGAGGCTCAGAAATACTCTGACCGGTCTCAGTTTGTACGGAAAACCCTAACAGCCTCCAAAGCACAAGCCCCTTACAAAGGAGGAGCAGAGATTGCTGGCAGCTTTCGCTAATCTATGCTGTCCACACTCAACATGGGTAATTGAAAGCTGACCCTATGTTCCTTTCAAATATCTCCAAGGAATCTGGCTGTAGACTTCATGAATAACTCGTTTCAACAGCTGAGAAACTAAATGCTTCAGCGGAATAAAAACAGCCTTTATTTCGGTGGGGTTTTTTTTTCTTTCTGAAAAAAGGAGAAAAAGCATCCACCACAGCCCTTACCAAGAACGCTCACAGAATGGACAAGCCTTCAGATTGGGCTGTGCAGGTTACCATTTGGGCACTTTGGCCTAAAATGTTAAAGAGACGACGTAATGAACAGCTGGGGTTTTCCGAGGCACAATTGTATTACCCAGGAAGCCCAACTGTTGGCCATCCTCATTGAAGGCAGCTGCGGGGCTCAGGTTGGCTTCTGCAAACCTCGTCCCTCGCCCTGGACCAGCTTGCCTGCCGCAGCGCCTGCATTGGCCCGCGCCAGCCCGCCCCCGCGTGCCTGCCAAGGCCGACGCGGCCCGGATGCGACGGTGCCCTCCCCCCGACAACCGCGCACGTGACGGGGGGGGGGTCAGTTTCCTACCCCTCCCCCTTTTCGAAAGCCCGCCTTCTCCTGAGAGGCTGCGGCTTTCCATTGCGCTATTACTGGAGTGACCGCCGTGCCAGCCAGTCAGAATGCGACTCTTCCAGTAAGGCCCGCCCCCTGTCGCTCCTCAGGTTCCTTCCCGCTCACACAGGAGTCACTTCCGAAGAGAGCGAACCGCCATGAAGAGAGAAGGGGGTGCCGCCCAACTCTGCTCCGACAGCCTCCCCGAGTCCCAGCAGCAAGACGGCAACCACGCACCCAACTTCTCCAGCCACAGCTCATGCCGCCGTCGCCAGCGGCGCCGACATGACAAGGCGCTGCATGCCCGCTAGGCCAGGTTTCCCCTCATCCCCAGCCCCGGGGTCGTCGCCCCCGCGCTGCCATCTGAGACCCGGTAGTACCGCCCCTGCTGCAGCGGGAAAGAGAACAAAGAGTCCTGGGGACAGGTACCGTGCAGAGGGCTGGAGAAGGGGCCGGGTCGCGGGGGCAAGGGTATGAGGGAGGACTGCGGACGCCCGCTCTTTCAGTTCCCGCCATCCTCCGCGAGCTTCGGGCCTCGGCATTCCGCGGCCAGGCAAACCCCTGCCCCGCCTCCGCGCGGGGGCTTCTGGGACTTCGAGTTTCCTTTTCTGTAGTTGGGATGCAGGTCTCCGTCCAGTGACCATAGCCTGGATGGCTACGGAGAATCCGCCTTGGGTAGAACGTAATTTTTGTCCTTTACGATAGCTGGACCCGGGGCCCTAACCGCTTTGTGCATATGTAGGTGGGTGGGTTTTTTTGTACGTTGTCAGTTCTACTGATCGTAGTAGCTTAACAGTATAAACCACCTCTAAATCGTGGGTGAAATTATGTACGATGGACGAGGGAACCCCTTCCACGAATTACTTTATAGCCCAGTATACACGATCATTCATACTTAACAAGAACGTGCAGATCTGGAATGTGATGTTTTTTCCTTCGGTAACTTTACGCTTCTCCAAGAGGCTAGGTTCTTTGTGAAGATTTTGTGGGAGCTATGTAATGAGATGGGGAGTTTTATCAAATGACATCCTCTGACAATAAAACATGTTTAAATTCTCTACGCACTTGGTACTGTCTTTTTTATTTTAAGTTTTAAAAAGCTTGTAACTTAAATTTAACAGCAATTTTATCTTCTAATATTGTGGTACAGGTCTACAATCCCTTATCTCAATTATGAAAGCCAGAGTGCCATGAAAATCAAAAGTTGTCAGTAAGTTTGGCACCACATATCACTTGGCGGCCAAACCTGATGGGAACTAATGGAAGGCTGTATATGGTCTTTATTGCATTAAGTGTATTTATATGCAGGAGAAATATTGATGTGTTCACTTTGGGGGTGCAGTGTCACACCCCTAAGTTACCCTCTTTCTAAACTCCAGTAAATTCAAAATTCAAGAATACCTTTGACCCCAAAAGTTTCAGATAAGGGCTTGTGAGCTGTTATAATGTTTAAAAGCTAGTTATAAATAATTAATGGGCATTTCTATGCATATGAAATTAGACAACTGTTCATACTTGAAAGTTACATTCATGATTATTTTACAGATTTCTTGTATGTTTTACCCAAAACCGTTTTTGTCTCTGGTGTATTAATCGAAAAGGAGCCTGGGATCTAATATTTTAGGAAGGGATATAATGTTATTTAGTAATTGATGTAAAGGCATGTTTAGTATCATCTTGAATTAGTTGCTGCTTAATCCTTTCCCATCTCTTTTCCTCACCCAGTAACTGAGAACATCCTCTCCTTTCCTCCTTTGCAGAACCTCTAGCATTTCTAACTTTATTCTCCACTGTAATTAATTTCCCTGATATAATTTATTTTATGAAAACAAATGCATAGATTCTTCCTTAGCCTGTCACTCATATTCATTTCATAGCCAGTTAGCCTTCCTACCAACATCTCACAAACATGTGGACTCTTAGTAAACCATTATAGATGGATGTTGCTCTTCAAATGTGACCTGTAAAGTGTACAAGGGACTTGGAATGTTCAAGTTTTCTCTGAGTATTCTCACCTCATAGTGGGTAAATGTTTAGGGAAACTGGTTGTATACTGCTTCTCTTTCAGTAAAACGAAATTTTAGCAGGATTTTGGCAGGAAGTTAATATTTTGCTCTACCTACGACATTCCTTTTTATGCTGCTGACAAATAACTCTAAAAACATGAGTCAGAATATAGATTCTGATAATATGGTTCACTTTGTTTTACTGGAAGGTGCAGAAATCCTTAAAAATAAAAACAATTTGGTTTTTGTAATTTTTAACTTTCTTCCTTTTCTCGGTTTTGTGTTTTCCCCAAGCAATGTGTTATTTTTGTAAATACCTTAAGAATTCCTAGATAAATAAGATTTGAAACACTGTTTAGTTCTGAAGACTCATTCTAATTTTTGCTGCTACTTAGATTAACATCCTACTGTAGTACATAAAGAGGATAGTGTAAGCTTCGTACTTAATCCTCTTTGCCTTTTGGCCAGCATGCCCTTCAACTCAACTGCCTCCCCAAATGGGCCAAATCACCCATTGCCATTCTACCATCTACTCTTGTTTTGAATCTTTTAAGGTTTTATTCTGTTATTATAATCTCCATTATTCATTCAGAAGACATTTATTGAGCATTATTTTGTACCAGTCACTGGAGATACCAAGCAATAGGATCAGATCCCCTCAAAATCATTTATTCTACCATGTAGCAGTAAGCTTTTCAGTCCTAGGAAGGACACTACCAATTCCCTGGATGCATACTCCAATCTTATCATTTTGGTACTATAAATTATATAAGCCTCAGTTGTGCTTTTATAAATTTACTCCTACAGGAAATGCAAATTATAATTTCAGTTTGTTATAATCAGCTTAGCAAAGCATTACTGCCATTGTCAAAACTTCATTAAGCCAGGTAGTGAAATCAAATCAATATCCTGTAAATCTACGAGTATTCTCCCCTTAGTCTGAATTATTGAGGTTTTAATATTTGCTTATGTGATACCATATTAGTTATGCTTTTATTTTCAGGAAGCAGTCAATTATAGATTTCTTCAAACCAGCTTCCAAACAAGGTATGTATACTATTAATGCATTTTTTGCAGGATCTTTTGAGGAGGGAGATGGATTCCATTTTTAAATTTCTCTAAAAGCTCTTATTTGATTAAACCTAATGTTCAAATTAAAAATATGTGAAGATGCAGTATTTTTTACAAAGATAAACAAGTTCTAAACATCATAAAGAAACTTTTTGCTGTTATTCTTACATTTAAAATATTCCAGTCAATAGTATTCATACTGCATGCTATTTTTGGTTCTCTAATGTAACATTTTATAAATGAAGCCATAGTGAGCTTACAAGATGTAGCAAAAGGGAACTTTATGAAAGTAACATTATTAAATAATAAATAAACCATGTCTTAAACCCCCCATAAAATGTGTATCATCATCTAAATATTGATTTGAAAATTTTTGTTACAGCTTAGTATTTTAAATGTTAACTTAAATATACAAAATTTAATAGTTTGTTATTTTTAATAATGTGCAATTTGTGTTTTAATTGGCTATTTAGACAGACATATGTTGGATTCTCCACAAAAATCAGACATCAAATATGGAGGAAGTGGATTGTCCATCACTGGGACAGAGCAGTTTGAAAGGAAACTATCCTCACCAAAAAAATCTAAACCCAAAAAGATGCCATCAGAAAAGGGCACTATTTTAGAGGCTTTCATGAAAGGCGTTAAAGAGCACCATAAAGATCATGGTATACCTGAGTCACGTCGGCCTTGTGTGTCAATAGCCACCAAATATCCAAAGGCGGTTACAAAAGTCTATGTTCCTCCATATTGCTTGTCAAAGGAGATGAAGACACTGAAGAAAAAACACCGATCTCCAGAGAGAAGGAAGTCACTGTTCATTCATGAAAAAAGCAGGGAGAAGAATGAGAGAGATCGAGACAAGACCAGTGCAGATTCCAAAAAGCAGGCCACAGTGACAGAAGCTGACATCTTTAAGAACAGTTCTCGAAGTCTTAGCAGCAGGAGCAGCCTATCCAGGCACCACCCAGGAGAAAGTCCTTTGGGAGCTAAGTTCCAGTTGTCATTAGCTTCTTACTGCAGAGAAAGAGAACTAAAGAAGTTGAGAAGGGAGCAAATGGAGCAGAGAATCAACTCAGAAAATTCCTTCTCAAAAGCAAGCAATCTTTCCTTAAAATCCTCTAGTGTAGAACGAAAATGTAAACCAAGGCAGGAACAAAGTAAACAGAATGATGTCACACCTGGAAAGAGTAATCTTTCAAACCTGGTATGTGTAATAATTACTGAATTAGCCTGGCTGCTGCTTTATTATATCTAGAACACTAAATCTAAAAATATTTAGTATTTGTTAACATTATATTGGTAGCTTTTGCTCTGGAAATACTAATATACAGTTTGTTTAAAAGCTAATTACATTACATTTCCTCCAATGGTCCATAGGATGCAGTAAAGCAGTGTTTCTTGCCCTTAATTTTTTCAGACCAAGAACAAAAATCCTTCTTAAGAAAGTAAGCATTCTTTTTTTAGGCAAGTATAGTCATTTTTAAATGAGGCTGTGCCGAAGGGAGATACTTGAGGAATCGAAAATCTAAAACAGTAGGAAATGGTTTAGAACAGAGGTTCTCAAAATGTGGTCCCCAGACTAACAACATCAGCATCACCTGGGAACTTAGAAATGCAAATTCTCAGGCCTAACCCAGCCTCACTGAACCAGAAATTGGAGCTAAGAGTCCAGCAATCTGCAGTTAACAAGCCTTCCGGATACATCTTATGTACTTAAAGTTTTGAGAATCACTGATTTAGATTATATAGAAGTCCTAAATAATTGAGAATGGGTCTTAGACAACTTAGATGAAAACACTTAAAAAGCTATCCAGAGATATCTTAACCTCATCATATTTCCTCTTGAGAATAGACCAAATTTAGATAACATAAAAGGTGACCTTCTCCTCCAGAAGGAAGGTACCTCTGTTTCATAGAGCTTCTCTACATACAGAGCAAATGAAGTTCAGATACCAAGAAAGGGCAATGTTGATAAGATGCCATGAAATTTTGAAACAGACCAAAAGTAAACCAAACTATGACAATTTAAGAGTGTTGCCTTATATATTGCTTGAAAATATATTTGTAAACTCCAGGGTTTGTTTGCAAGGAGTTTGGGGTCTTTACCAGGGAGATTTGCTAACAAACAATAGAGGTTCGTAACATTTGGTCCATCCTTCTAAGATTTCAGTGTTTGGTGGTGCATCAGTACTTGAACTGAAGTATTGAAGAGTAAGTTGTGTCTATTTAATTGGCAGATTAATTGGCTATTTCTTTATCAAAATAACGGTACAGTGCTCTAGTATTAATCTTGAGTTAACATAAATCTCTAAATTTGCATTTTGAAAACTGGCTTTATTTTATGACATTTTTACCTTTTTATGATACAAATGTCTTTCAGTTTTATAAAACTTAAGAGTTGAAAATATTTTACTATAGAAGTTTGAATTTACCTCCTAATGTAAGTGCATGCTTTATTTGGTCTAGAAATCTGTGTTTAAATGTTATGAAGAAAAGTTCATATTCTTTACTGGCCCCAGTTCTAATTAATTTTTTCTCATTTTGCTAAAAGGAAAATGGACATTTCTCAAGGAAAAGATCCTCTTCTGACTCATGGGAACCTGCTTCAGGTAGAATCAAAATTGACTTACTAATTTTTAAATAAAATTGTATGTCAGTGGCACTTTTTTAAAACAAATTTGTTTAAATATGCAGTTTGCTTCCTAGAGGTGAATTGAATGCCTCAGATTAGTTAAGAGTTGGGTAAAATTATATTGAGAAGAAATAGTCCTTGAATTTAGTTTGTGTAACCTGTGGTTTGTCTTGACTCTTTTTTTGCCTCTTTTAAGAGTTCCTAGCAACATGTTTCTCATTTTGGTATTCAGTGTTCTACTGCTGAATCTTGCTTACATTAAGCAATTAATCTTATATTATTGGAATTATGGACTATCTGAGGTCTTGGTGTTATAGATGTTTTGTATAAATAAGGTTGAAACTGCTATCATGATCCAAAACCGTGTTATCCTAATATTTCAAATACAAAGATACCTTTTTAATATCAAATTTCAAGGACACCTACATGATATTGGTTTGTACTTCTAGTGTCTATTGGTTGAGAAAATACATAACAAACAGCTACTGTTAATTCAGTAAAAGTATCTTTATCTTTTTTTTTAAACTAGAAAATAGAACGGTGTAAAATTCAAACACTGGCAGAAATTTATAACACAGAGAATGAAAAGCCCTTAGAAATAACAACTGTTAATAGTCTAGTGTATCAGATTTTTTTCTGACATGATTGCAAACTTTGAAAAATGGATTTTACAAATTTCTACACTCAGTAAGATAGAGTGGACATAATGATAATAGCCAACATTTATTGAGCACTTACTGTATGCCATGCCTTCTTCTATGTGCTTTTAACTTGTTTGATCTTCACATCTTTGTAAGATGGTTACTTTTAGAGATGAAAAAACAAGTACAGAGAGACAGTTGTGACTCTTTGTTCTTTAGGTTTGATGTAAAACTCTATTTTTTTTTAAGTTTATTTATTTTGAGAGAGAGCACAAGCAGGGGAGCGGCAGAGAGAGGGAGAGAGAGAATCCTAAGCAGGCTCCAGACTGTCAGCGAGGAGCCCAATACAGGGCCTGATCTCACAACTGTGAGATCACGTCCTAAACTGAAATCAAGAGTTGGATGCTTAACTGACTGAGCTACTCAGGCACCCCTCATGTAAAACTCTATTTTTTATATATTCTAGAGGTACATTGCATTTTGACCAGGTGATCTCAAGTGTTAAAATCAATCTTCAGCCAAGGTTGAAACCATAGTTTACCATCATAGAAGGAGCTTCTAGGATACAGGAATAAACTTGAAGTTTTATGTGGTTTTTAAATTTTTTATTTAATTTTTACAATATATTTCACTGAATTTTGACATTATGAAGTACAAGAACAATAATTTCTTAGGAATGAGATTATTTCTGTATTCACAGTATAACACATTTGTAATAAATGATCGCTTTGCACTGAGGTGAGTGGAAGAACAAAATATTTTTAGGTTTGCTCTGCCAACATAAGGGGCTGCTGGTGCTGGTGTTGCCACCAAGTTCTTCAGCTTTTCTTTCTCTCTGATATGACTAAGATAAAAATTCTCTTCAGTTCATGGGTTGCAGATTTCATCAATATTGACTGCAGTAGTTTCATTTATACAGACCCACATACTAAAGTTTTTGAACAGTGCTTAAAAAAGATGTTTTCTGCATATTCTCACAGGCAGATTTAAGATGGTTGCCTTCACTTATATTTTTATTTCTAATATTTTTGCATGTTTCATAATCATTATTAACTATGGTTTTATACTTTTTAAAGTTTTATTTTATTTTTTTAAGTTTACTTATTTATTTTTGAGAGAGTTGGGGGGAGTCCCAAGCAGGCTCTGCGCTGTCCACGCAGAAGCTGATGCAGGGCTCAAACTGAGCCAAAGTTGGATGCTTAACCAACTGAGCCACCCAGGTGCCCCTTATGGTATTGTATTTTTAATAAATACACATTTTACTGCATTTGACTATTGACAGAATATAAAGGACATAAGGGGCTTTTTTATTCTAGGTAATATGAAGATTGCTACTGCTGTTATACATCTCAGTTGTGATGGTGATATATATAATCACACATTTATTAATCACACACAAGTTAGAAGAGTTCAGAAATGTTGGTAAAAGCATTTAGTTCTTTGGTCTTGCAGACTCCTGTCCTTATGCTGCATTCTGAGGTCCAACTTAATTCATCAATTTATTAATGACCAATCCTCTATTAATGACCATTTGGATTTTTACCTTTTTTCTTTTCTTTTTTTTTCCTTTGAATTTTTATCTTTTTTTATTTACAAACTCAATCCCTATCTTATCTAAGTATTTTATATGTATATTAACAGATATTTGAAATGTGCTTAAACAGGCTACAGTTTGTACAAGCAGCACAAAAAGAATCATGCAGTTAACTGCCCTAGAGATCTTGCAGAAGGGGAGCCTACCTGCAGTACCAATTCAGCCTCCTCTGATTCTAGGTGTCAGAAGCTCTTAATAAGCCGTTTCTTCCTAAACTTTGTCTCTCCTCCAAAAACACGTTGTCTCTCCTCCTGGTCAGGTCTTCAATTCTTGAACAAAGCAGGAATTTCTCCTAATTTCTAGCTGTATATAAATTGACTTCTCTAGGAAAATGGAACTGAATTCATACTGGCAGTTCTGTGGGTATCTTTTTTGTAACCCCAAACTTAAAATAATCAGTGTATATCTACCCCAAGTCTCCTCTTTTTCTCAGTTATGTGATTTCTAATCCTATAATGTAAAGGACTCCTGTCCTTTTTTATAGACATTTAACCCCAGTAAACTGAGTGGGCATAGGATGATTTCTTCAGGTATTAGGAAATATCTGAAGAAAAATGGAGATAGAAGCATTTGTTTATTAATTGATTTTTCATGTTTATAAATTGAATTTTTCAGATTATATATTAAATTATCCAAATAATTGCTTTTAATTCTTGTATTATTTTATTTTTTTAATCAAACTGTTGATTTGGGGACATTACCCATATGCAGAGAGAAACTTGATTTAGGGAATACTGATTATATAAATAGTAATCTTTAATGAATAATGGGTTTTAATTAATGATCCATCATTTATTTATTCATTCATTCATTCATTTATTTATTTTGAGGGGGAAGGGCAATGAGAGAGGGGGAGAGAATCCCAAGCAGGCTTCGCACTGTCAGTGCAGTGCCCAGCACAGGGCTCGATCCTATGAACGTATGTGTCACACTTTTAAACACAATAAGCAATTTTTTAAACCTGGTTAACTCAAATATATACAGTTTATTAAAGGTCTTCTGGATGGAGCTTCTAAACCTAGGTGCCTTAAAACAACGGAAGTTTATTTTCTCATGGTCCTAAAAACTAGAAATCCAAAATTAAGGTTATTAGCAGGGCCATGCTCTTAACAACTCTAGGAGAGAATCCTTCCTTGCCTTTTCTAGCTTCTGGTGTTTGCCTATAATTCTTGGCATTCCTTGACTTGTAGATGCATCACTCCTATCACATGGCATCTTTTCCCTGTGTGTTTTCACATTATCTTCCCTCTTCAAGTGCTTCTCCATGTCCTTATTTCCCCTTTTGAAGGAAGCCAAAGAGAAAGGTACTTGGGCTCAACTAAAACGCCTTCCTGCTCCACCCAGAGAAGCACGTTTTGTGAGAACCAATGGAAAGGAGCCTGAGGTGCTGCAATCCATTCCCTATGAATTCATGGCATGATAATGTAAAAAAAAAAAAAAAAATCAAGATTGCAAATTTCCCCTTTTTCTAAGAACACCAGTCATGACTGGATTAGGACCCACCCGAATGACCTTATTTTAACTTGATTACCCCTGTAAAGAGCCTATTTCTAGTTAAAGTAAGACTCTGAGATTCTGGGAGTCATCTTGGGAGCCAGAATTCAACCACAACTCAAAACGCAGCTGAAGATTAGAAGGATGCACAGGAAAAGATAAACACTGAGGAGAAAGACGTGGGTAGATTTTTTTTTAATTGAGAAATTAAAATTCGTCTTGCTTTCAACTAGTGATTGTATACATGTTTTAAAGTACTATAAATTAGGTTGTAGAAGTATTTTATTTCTAAAACTAGATAGTCCTTGGTCTAAGAAAGAATATATGAACTTTGAGGGAAAGTGCCTCTGCAGTCCTTTCCATGATACAGATAAGCAATTTTTGTGTTTGGGGAGCAGCAGCTTAAATTTTGTTTGGGTAGTAAACTTTTAATAGCTTTGGAATGAAAATGAGCGTTGTCCTTAGCTTAAAATTTCTTAGACATCAGTATTTATTAGTAAAATAAATGGTAGTATTAACTCTTTTTCCTTATCCTACATATATTGAATGATTTCAGCCTAAACTTTTAGAATTTAAACTTTTTGTTGGAGTGTTCTAAACACTCACTGAATAAACTTTACTAAGATAGGAAAATATACTTTTAACTAATCTGGCAAAAATTAAATTTTATCAGGGTCTAAGCAGAATAAATTCCCTGACAAAAGAAAAAGGAATTCGATGGACTCAGATCTGAAAAGCACAAGAGAATCTATAATGCCAAAAGTAAAAGAGTCCTTCCTTGAGAAGCGTCCTGATGGACCACATCAGAGAGAGAAATTTATAAAACATATTGCACTGAAGACACCTGGGGATGTATTGCGCTTGGAAGATATATCCAAGGAACCCAGTGAAGAAGTTGATCGCTCCTCTGGAGGCTTGGCACCTTCAAATTCTGGCCACCATTCTTCCAGGAATAGTGACCAAATCCGTGTGGCAAGTACCAAAGAGACTAAG
Source organism: Cryptoprocta ferox (assembly GCA_028646485.1). Taxonomy (NCBI): domain Eukaryota; kingdom Metazoa; phylum Chordata; class Mammalia; order Carnivora; family Eupleridae; genus Cryptoprocta; species Cryptoprocta ferox. Next base: position 55,393,888 of record CM053561.1, read on the forward strand.
ATGCAGAAACCCCACTTATCTTTACCTCAGGAAAAGTCTGCAGTTAAAAAAGCTAGCAGCCTTCAGAAAAATAAACCTGCTAGCTCTGTGGCATCAAAGGAGACAAAACTTCTACCTTTACTTTCCCATGTTCCAAGTGCTGGTTCCTCTCGGGTACCATTAAATGCTAAAAATTGCACTTTTCCAGTTCCTAAAAAAGAAAAAGAGCGTTCCTCATCTAAAGAATGTTCTGCGCATTCTACAGAGTCCTCCAAACACAAGGAACACAAAGCAAAGACTGATAAAGCTGATTCTAATGTATCTTCAGGGAAAATTTCTGGGGGATCTTTGCGTTCAGAATATGGCACTCCTACAAAGTCTCCCCCGGCTGCTTTGGAAGTTGTGCCATGTGTCCCAAGCCCTACAGCACCTTCAGATAAAGCCCCTTCAGATAAAGAGAGTTCAGGAAATTCCAATGCAGGTAGCAGTGCACTGAAAAGAAAACTAAGGGGAGATTTTGATAGTGATGAAGAAAGTTTAGGTTACAACCTAGACAGTGATGAGGAAGAGGAAACATTAAAATCACTGGAAGAAATAATGGCTATGAACTTCAGTCAGACTCCCACAACTACAGGAAAGCCTCCTGCTCTTTCCAAGGGGCTTAGATCTCAGTCATCAGACTATACAGTAAGTAGTTCTGAGACATTTATCTTTATTTGAAGAGGGGGAAATGGATTGATTAGTGAAAGAGGGGTACGTTGTTAGAACTTATTTTAAAATTTAGTATTTGTTGTGATTCATAATTGGACTGAAACTGGTATGGTTCTTATTTGGTTGTAATGGGTTTCCCATATCTTTAGTTTTATTACTGGAAATCAGTGGTCTCCAAACTTTTTAGATCATACACACTTCTATTAGTAAAAAAAAATTTAAGCATGTACTCCAATATATATGTATACTTATAGATTATATACATGTACCGCTATATTACTGTGTACTTTCTAAAGTATATACAAAAACAGAATTTAAAAGGAAGAAGAGAAAAGTATTTTCCTATAGAAGTTATGTAGAAGTTACTATAGACTAAGTTCTACTGGAGTTTCTATAGAAGTTCCATATAAATAGAAGTTCTATTATTTTCTTCCTGCACCCCAATGGATCACCTTGCACACCCCCTGCTTTGGAGACCACTGCTGTAAATGAAGGTAGAGTGTAGAAATGTTGTTAATTGTGGTGTGCAATTTTATTTATAAAGTGCTTCATTCTATCTTGGGAATAAGCTGCATTAAATTTTAGTATGTCTGTAAAATTTGGTGGGGAAGGTGTTAATGTTCCATGGTAACACCTAAAAATTGGTAGTTTGATTCCACTAAAATAGAATTTAAAAATAAAGACAGGGTAGCCATGGAGCCCTTGGGTGTTTGCAGTCAGTTCCTAAGGCTGGCAGGGTTTTATAAGTAGTGCCTTTCCTAATAAATGGTAAAATCAAATTGCCTGCAGTACAAAATAATAGATTTTTTAAAGCATGATGGTGAAACTCTAAGAAAGGTATCCTCCTGGCCTAGGTTATTAAAATAGAAAAATATTCTTTGGTACTCTGAATAACTTAAAACATCCCAGTTCTTCTCCTAAGATATGTTATAAAGTATACATAAATTTTCTTCTATTTTAGGAACATGTTCATAGCGGAACATATACCAATACTTTAGAACGTCTAGTGAAAGAGATGGAAGACACACAAAGGTTGGTTAGCGTCATGACTACCTTGCTAAATTTAATATTTTCCTTATTTGCTTGGCTGGCTTTTAATTAACCTTAAAAAATCATGAGAAGTTAGCATTTTGTGCTTATATTGTTATCACAGTTTTGCAGTCAAATTGTGTTGGAAATAAAGTATTCTTGTTCACAGGCTGTGTGAAAAGATCAGGTTTTTATGGTTTACTGCATTCAGTAATAATACAAATTCCTTTCTACTTACCACAACTGGAATCTAACTGGTAGCTGAAATTCTTGATCAAAAGTACAGGCAGAATTTTTTTGTGTATTTTTTACTGTGATAGAATATGTTTATAACTTTATTTACCACTCTAATCATTTTTAAATAAGCAGTTCAGTGGCATTAAGTACATTAACATTGTTGTGCAGCCATCACCACCATCCACCTCCAGAACTTTTTTCTTCATCTTCCCTAATTGAAATTCCATACCCTTTAAATAATAACTCCCCATCTTCCTCTTCTCCCAGCCCTTGGCAACTACCATTCTGCTTTCTGTCTCTATGAGACTAACTATTCAGGGTACCTCATATAAATGAGATCATACAGTATTCGTCCATTTATACTGGCTTATTTCACTTAGCATAGAGTCTTCAAGGTTTATCCATGTTGTAGCGTGTATCAATTTCCTCCCGTTTTAAGGTTAAATAATATTCTATTGTATGTATATACCACATTTTATTTATCCATTCATCCTTTGATGGACACTTGAATTGCTTCTATTTTTAGGCTATTGGAAGTATTGCTGCTGTGAACATGGGTGTAGAAATATCTCTTCTAGTCCCTACTCAGTTCTTTTGGGTATAGACCCGGAAGTAGGATTGCTGGATCATACAGTGATTCTATACATAATTTTTTGATGAACTGCCATACGGTTTGCCACAGTGACTGCACCATTTTACATTCCCACCAGCGATGCCCAAGTGTTCCAGTTTTCCTATATCCTCACCAACACTTTATATTTTCTCGTTTTTTGATAATAGCCATCCAAATGAGTATGAAGTGGTTCCTCATTATGGTTTTGATTTTCACTTTCCTAATAACTAATGACGTTGAGCATCTTTTCATGTCCTTAGTGCATTTATATAGCTTCTTTGGAGAAACGTTTATTCCAATCCTTTGCTCATTTTTTAATTGAGTTGTTTGGGGGTTTTTGTTTGCATAAGTAGAACTTTTTAAAATACTTATATGTTCATCTAGCCCAGATTTTGAAACCAGCAAGGTCAGACATCGTATTTCCACATCAAGTTGCTCTTAAGGAAGAAGTATAGAATTAGGTTTCTCTCTCTTTCTCTCTCTCTGTCACTGTACCTTCCTCCTTCTCTCCCTCTCCCTCTCACACACACATACACACACAGAAACCAAAAAGTTTGAGAATCATAATGGCCACAGTAAAATTTGTGTCACTAGTTAAAAACTGATTTTGCTAATGAGGGGAAAAAGTATATTCCTTATTTAAGAAATATCCTCAAAACTACCCCAGAGAACTTCACTAAAAGCTCGGCTGACTTGAAGTTGGTATATATGTGTCCCAAACTTGATAAACAAGTTGGCTAACCATAGGAATTACAATTAGTAGGTCACAAGTGTTCCCTTTTCTAAATTTAATTAGAGAAATTATCTCTACTGTAGAATTCTTTAAACAGTTCATGAATTCATGTGATATGTGATGTCAGATCTGAAGTTGTTTATTTAAATTGAACATTGTACAGACCAGAGGCAAAGATGCCAGTGTGATCTGATGATTGATTCTTTCCTGTATTGATAGAGCAGTAATATTTACCAGTCATTTATTATTGTATTATACTTCTCTACTGTGGGCTGGAGCTGGGAGTAATGACTTTGATTAAAATAACTTATTCCTGGCAAGCAGTATAAGCAGGGACTCCAGAGCTAGATTCTCTGGCTTTGAGTCCCAGCTCCTTGCATTGAGCTTGAGCACGTTAGCTTTCCTAAAGTCTGTTTCCTCATGTATAAAATGGGTAATAATAAACTACCACATGGGGTTGTTGGGAGGGTTAAAAGAATTAATACATAGTGTCTTTAATACATGCCTATCACATAGTAAGTGCTCATTGTTAGGTATTGTGATGCTAGTGAAGATGACAATAATAACGACTACTGCTGCTAGAAATCCTAATTAACATTGTCAGGTTGTTGGTCTACTAGAGGGCAAATGAGCATTAGAGGCTAAAGGGAATAATCAAATTATTCTTTGCCATTTTCCCTTCCCCTTTCTATAAATGATTTGGATATCATTCTTGAAGTCTTAGCTGTAAAGGAATATTCAAGTCTTCGGTGTGATGGAATACTATGAGATATCTTACCAGTTTAGGTAAAAGTCTATTATACATCATGATGCTTTGGGAAATATGATTTGACCTGTAGTGTAACAAAGTTTGCCATATAATAAGATACTTAATAAGAGATTGGATTTGAGGAGTTTTGTTTTGTTTTATCTTTTGGTGCTGCTTTTAGACATAAACTAAAGATTATTTTTAGGGTATACCATTTACTGTAACATTTCTTTCAATTCTAAGGCTAGATGAACTGCAGAAGCAACTACAGGAAGACATAAGGCAGGGCCGAGGTATTAAATCCCCCATCAGAATTGGAGATCAAGACAGTACAGATGATGAGGATGGCCTCTTAGAAGAGCACAGGTACAGCATTTTTCATAATGTATACTCTGTTAAGTTTACTTTTTAGATTTTGTTTGTGTGAAATAAATGGACCATTGATGGTTATTTACTGAGTAATCTATGATGGTTTTCTAATCCATTTATGATGAGTTTTAAGGGCAAATGTTAAGGCCAAGTTGCATTTTTGTCTCTTCTTCTGCTTATGGTTTCTTTTCACACAGACCCATTTACTGGCTTTGGACTAACTACTAGCAAAAAGTGGGAGGACCAAAACACATGTTCTTATGCTAGTCTTCTTATCTGGGATTAACACTGGTCCTAAGAAAAGTTTTCTTTGTACCCAACCTTTAAATACCATATGCAGTGTAACTATTTGGTATTCAATAATTTTTTTTATTCCAGGGAATTTCTAAAGAAATTTTCAGTTACAATTGATGCTATTCCTGATCATCACCCAGGTGAAGAAATATTTAATTTCCTCAATTCCGGAAAAATTTTCAATCAGTATACCTTGGATTTAAGAGACTCTGGCTTTATAGGACAGAGTGCAGTAGAAAAGCTTATTCTTAAGTAAGTAGAAAAATAAAAAAACATTTTTACTTTTTCCTATATAAAAATTATCCTGAAAGAATTCTAATTTGCATAATCTCCTAAAAGATTGATTTCTATGATGACCTTTCCAGTTTCCTAATCCTTACTGCTATTGTTTCTTGTGTTTTATTAATTGTGGAATCAGTGTAAGATGGTCTCTTGGCATATTACATCCCTAACTGATAAAAATTAGTTGGGATTAAGATCAAAATGTGATAATAGCAACTGTCAAAATAGCAGGGGTTTTAAACAAGAAGTATATTTCTTTCTCATGTGAAAGAAGTTCAGAGATAGGAAGTCCAGGGCTGGTGTTTCACCATATAATCGTTCTTCTCCACCGTCCTTAGCACCTGGTTGCCTCAAGTGCTACTGGTATTCCAGCCTTTACATTCAAATCCCCAGAAATCCCACACATTTCTACTTATGGCTAGTTAGGCAGAACTTAGTCAACATGGCCACACCTAATTAATAAGGAAGACTGGGAAATTATTTTTGCGTCAGGCAGCAAGTATACCCAGATAAAAATCGGTTCAGTTGCCAGGAGGAAAGGCAAGAGTAGGTATTGGGATGGGCAACTAGCAGTCTGTACCACATGGCCCAAACTGGTCTAATTTCTGTCAGTGCGTGGTATCTCAGATCCAGAGAGATCACATTAATTCTGGTGGTGAGGTTTGGGAAGTACAAACCCAAGCTGACAAAAGCAGACGATGCGCTAATAAGCTTAATAGCTACTTTCTCAACACTGCCAGCTCATGTAGATTTGTCCACCACATAAATCTGGAGACAGGCCAACAGACTGGATCAGCTTTCGGCTATCACTTGAATTTCCTTTATAGTAATCCACCACGGTGGGGTAGAGTCCACCTCCATGGACCAAGGATGGTGTGCTTGCTCGTTTCCCTGATTATGTCAGATGTGATGGTGGTGGAAGTTTCTTACCGTGAAAGTAAGTCATTAATTTCATTTTGTTTTTTCAGATCAGGAAAAACAGATCAGATTTTTTTGACAACACAAGGCTTCCTTACCTCTGCTTATCACTATGTCCAGTGTCCTGTACCTGTGTTAAAGTGGCTGTTTCGGGTAAGAGAAAGGTTTGGGGAGTATAGTTGTCTCCTATTGTATTTCCTGGTCAAAAACAAAGTATCACATTTGCACATTACTAGAGAAAAAATTAGCACATCAAACCCATGATTTCAGTGGGTTAAAATGAGGCAGAAGAGTCAGTGTAGGGACATTATAAAGGAAACGCTAATGCTGATAGTGTGCAGAATAGTCCGTAATGTTAGTTGTGCCTAAGACATTTCATCACACTGGTAAATCATTATTATAGTTAGGTGTTCTTTTTTTCTTTTTTACTGTTTATTTTTGAGAGTGAGACGGCACAAGCAGGGGAGGGGCAGGAAGAGAGGGAGACACAGAATCTGAAGCAGGCTTCAGGCGCTGAGCTATTAGCACAGAACCCTACGTGGGGCTCAAACCCACAAACCATGAGATCATGACTTGAGCTAAAGTCAGATGCTTAACTGCCTGAGCCCCTATTATTCTTAGTTTTAGAAGAGTTCTTCTAATTCTTACCTTACCTGTTTTGGGGGTGGGAGCTTTGTGGGGGTTTTAAAAATCTTTTTTTAAATCCCATTTTTATGGATATAAGTGCATATATATTTTTAGGATTTGACTTGTTTTCTAATATTTCCCCATTTGTATATAAATATCTCCAACCAAATGTTTCTCTTCCCCATTCATGTTTAATTCTTAAATCCACTTAAATAATTATGTAAATTTTGGGGTGCCTGCGTGGCTCAGTCAGTTAAGCGTTCGACTCTTGGTTTCAGCTCAGGTCATGATCTCACAGTTTCATGGGTTCCAGCCCCGTGTCGGGCTCTGTGCTGCTAGCATGGAGCCTGCTTGGGATTATCTCTCTCGTTCTCTCTTTGCCCCTCCCCCACTCACACGGTCTCTCTCTCTCTCTCTCTCTCTCAAAATAAATAAACCTTAAAAAAATTTTTTAGGGGTGCATGGGTGGCTCAGTCGGTTAAGCGTCCAACTTCTGCTCAGGTCATGATCTTACAGTTCGTGGATTAGAGCCCCATGTCAGGTTCTGTGCTGACAGCTCAGAGCCTGGAGGCTGTTTCGGATTCTGTGTCTCCCTCTCTCTCTCTCTCTGCCCCTCCCCAACTCGTGCTCTGTCTCTGTCTCAAAAATAAATAAACTATACAAAAAAATTTTTTTAATTTTTTAAAAATCTTACAGAAAAATAATTATCTAAATTTTTATATTATCTGCATGGTAACTTTGTAAATATCAGTGGTATCAAAAAATATGAGAAGTGGGAGAAACATAAGGAGTTTCTATTCTGGATTTTAAGATAGCATCTCAAAGAATTTCATATTTGGTGAGAACTAGATGTTACAGTATAGCCTTTTTTTCATTTTTTTCATATAGCTGGCATTTTTGAGTACCAGGTGCTGGAGAGAACAGCAATGAAAAAACCCACATTTCTGATCTCCTGAGACTCACATTCTAGGACGATAGAGGAGACAGACAATAAATGTGTATGTGTGTATGCATATTTAGAGATCTGTTATATTACATGGTAATCGCTATGAAGAAATAGTAGGCTAGGGTAGATACAGAGAAGTACCAAATGGGAAGAAAAAAAAAAAAAGCTTGGTTTTTAAATGTATATGTAAGATAGTTGATAATGAGGCCCTTACTGGTAAGGTGAGGTCTGAATGAAGATCTGAGAAGAAAGCGATGGAATGAGCCATGCCGCTGTGTGGGAAAAGGGCATTCTAGGCAGAGTAAGTGGGGCAGACCATGGGGCAGGAGCATTACTTCCAGCTGTTAGGAGCTTACTACTTGGAGTCCAGTTAAAACATTTTTTCATAAACTGTCCTAATTAAATCAAAAATTGCCTCCCTGTGGTTTTTATATTGTGGTACTAATTATCTTTTCCAGAGCTTTCCAGAATATGTTTCATCTAACAAACAGTTCTTCATTTTAAAACAACTGTCATGACCCTCATCTCTCCCCAACACTAAACTTCCTCCAGTCACTAAATTTCTAGTGCCTTTACTGATCATCTTTCTGGATGACCCTTAGCTCCTAAAATGTGTCCCCCTTAAATGCACATATGCTCCAAATAAGGTCTTTTTTTTTTTAATGTTTATTTTTTTGCGAGAGAGAGCGCGCGCGCAAGCGCATGTGTGAGTGGGGGAGGGGCAGAGAATCCGAAGCAGGCTACAGCCTCTGAGCTGTCAGCACAGAGCCTGATGCCGGACTCAAATTCATGAGCCGTGAGATCATGACCTGAGCCAGTCGGACACTTTGCCCCCAAATAAGGTCTTTCTTAACAACAGTCTCCAGTGAGACTCTTTCCCACCTACCCACCGACACACTTATTTCTATTACTATAGTTCAAAATTTTATTTGCAGTCATGCCAGGGTTTTGTTATTCTCTAATTATGTAATATATCTTTTCTTAAACTTATGCATTTATCTGTGTTAATTTTTATCTTGTTGATGTGGGTCCTCATGGCCTTTTTTAAAAATGTTTATGAGAGAGAGAGGGCATGAACAGGAGAGGGGCAGAGAGAGAGGATCACAAGGAGGCTCCGCACTACCAGCACACATCCCAATGTGGGGCTTGAACTCATGACCCATGAGATCACAACCTGAGCTGACATCAAGAGTCTGATGCTCAAGTGACTGAGCCACCCAGGTGCCCTCCTCATTATAGTCTTTAAAACCCTGATGATAACATAGAAGCATTCTTCATGTAAGCAGTTTTTATACTTTTCCTATTTATTCTTTGAAAATTAAACTAATAATCATTCATTAATCACTTTTTCTGTGTAAAACACTTCGTCTCATCTCTCCTTTCAAATTCCAAGTCCCATTTTTCATGATGGACAGACATACCAATTTATAACTATTTTTCTTTTTTAGAAAGCATGTCAGAAATTATTTTAATGCTATTTAACATTTTCTTTAATCTTTTTTTACCCAAAGAATACGAAAACACTAACTCAAAAGGATACATACGTCCTTATGTTTATTGCAGCATTATTTATAGTAGCCTAATTATGGAAGCAGCCCAAGTGTCTATCGATAGATGAGTGGATAAAGTTCTACATGCAGCACACACACACATACACACACAATGGAATATTATTCATCCATAAAAAATGAAATCTATGGTCCTAACAATTTGTAAATTTCTTAAAAGGTATTTAAAAGGTAATTAAATGTAATTTAAAAGGTAATTAAAATGTTTGCATTTTCCTGATTTTATCATAAGTGTCTAAAACTAGAAAGACACTTTACTACTTTTTAAAAACTTTTTCAAATGGAATTCGCACTTGATTCTGAAAAGTTCAAGTAAAATGAAAAAAAGATTTTTTTAAAAGGCTTATTATTATTTAAAAGGTATTAGCCTCCCCCATTTCCAGGGACTGCTATATTTTAGTGTTCTCTAGATTGTTCTCTGTGTGCACGTAGATTGCTGTATGATAGTAAAAATAGAATATGTGCTGTCTTATGATTTTTTAATTTCAGATAACAAATTATTATTTTCATGTCAGTATAGGTATGTTGTCATCCTTTTTAAAGGCTTTATAGTATGCTGTTGTAGCGTTATGCTATGATTTATTTAACCCAGTCTCAATTGATAGACATTAAATTGTTATATACACCTCTTTACACATTTATTTATCTCCCAGTACTGTGTTGTCCACCTTAGAATTCATTACCACCCAAAAAAGATTGTTATCCAAAACTCGTCCTGTTTCCAAACATGCCTTTGAATGGTGCCGCCCACTAGTGGCAAAACATAACACAAACATTATAACAGACTGACACAGGCTGATTTTGAAAATGGCATAGACACACAGATGACACAAATACAAACATACAGTGACACAGATATGCCTGATTGAAACCAGAGTTTGGGTTATTCTCCCTTATGTGTTAGATTTAAATTTACTATAATCATAATCTACGGCTCCAAAACAAAAAGGAAAGAAATGTTTTCCCCTACAGAACCACCTTAACATTACTTTCAGGGGCACCTGGGTAGTTTAGTTGGTTAAGCATCCAACTCTTGATTTTGGCTCAGGTCATGCTCTTATGGTTGGAGTCCCGAATCAGGCTCTGCCCTGACAGTGTGGAACCTGCTTAGGATTCTCTCTCTCTCTCTCTCTCTCTATCTCTCTCTCTCTCTCAAAATAAACATTAAAAAAATAAAACTTCAATATGTCATATGATTCTTTAAAAATTTTTTAAACTTGAGATTTTGTTAAAAAAAAAAATGGTCCTGTAAAGTTACATTATGTGCCTCTGCATATAAATTTCTGTATGTAGGAGCACCTGGGTGGCTCAGTCGATTGAGCATCCAGCTTTGGCTCAGGTCATGATCTCGCGGTTTGTGGGTTCGAGCCCTGCGTCGGGCTCTGTGCTGACAGCTAGCTCAGAGCCTGGAGCCTGTCTTCGGATTCTGTGTGTGTGTCTCTCTCTCTGACCCTCCCTTGCTCACGCTGTCTCTCTCTCTCTCTCTCAAAAATAAGTAAAACATTAAAAAAAAGTTTTTTTTAATTTCTGTATGTAAACAGGCTAACTAGATCAAAGTATAAGGATAGTAACTTTGCTTAAATATTAACCAAATTGCTTTTTAAATTTTACCAAATTATACTTCACGCTGAGCATACTACCTCTTGTACCCTTGTGAACACAGTATTATCAATATTGATCTTTAACAATCTCAAAGTCAAGCTTCTCTTGACAAACTAATGATAGCTTGTCATTTCTCTTTGCATTTCTTTGATTACTAGTGATATTGAATATCTTTTAAAATATTAATATATTAATTTACATGTTCTATCTTTTCAAATACTAGTTTGTGATTTGATTTTTGCCTATGATCAACTCTTTATCAATCAACCTTTTCATTGATGGTTTTTGGAATTTGTCACCTGATATGAACTAGAAAGGCATTTTTTGATAGTTTTCAAATGTTGTATTTGTCTAATATTAAATGAAAGTTGTAAAAATGATCAGCATGTTTGAATGGAAGGGGCCCTGATTTTAGAATCAGACCTGGATTTAAGTTCCAACTCCTCACGTATTACTTTGGGTAGAGTATTTAATTTCTCTGACCCTGTCTGCTCATATGTAATGATGTATGACCACTTCCTAAGATTATTGTAAAGCGTTAAAAGGAAATGAACATAAAACACTTTTATAAATGCATGGCAAATAGTAAATGCTCGTTTTCTTGCTTCTTAATACTCTTATCTACTTTGGCAGATGATGTCGGTTCATACAGACTGTATTGTGTCTGTTCAGATTTTAAGTACATTGATGGAAATAACGATTAGAAATGGTGAGTATGTAAATTTACTGATTAGCAGTGTGAATTATTTGTTGCTATGTACACAGTCTTTCATATTGCTAAACATTTAAGTTTTTCAGAAATATAGAATAAAAAATTTTTGTGATCTAAAATCTTTAATAATGAAATAAAACTCCAATAAAAAATGAGTATCTGCATTTTTCTAGTTGCATTGAGAAAAAGGGTATAAGATCTTGACGTGACAACCCTTACCTAATATATACCAACTCATGGGTTACTGTCCTGGGTAAGTGGAAATAGCAAGTTTGTTTGTTTGTTTATTTATTTATTTAGCCATTTACTTTAACTGGCGTATTGGTAAACCAGTATTGTACTGATTATGCACTGAGGAGATTGAAAATATCCACTACAGAAATGTAACAATTGCTTTCTCACTTTTGAGATCCCTTAAATGAAACAAGAATTATGATTTATGTGTTTCATTTGTTTTGAGGATTGGGACTATATGAGCACTGAAGATGGTAAAATCTTCTTGTATTAGCAGTAGTTGATATTTTACCATGTTATTTTCAGACTTTTCAAAATGTGTTACTTCCTCCTCTGAGTTACACCCATTTATTCATCGTCACTCTCAGATACTTTCATAAATGTCATTTCCTTCACATTTACTTAAAAACGTACAATTCCTATATGATCATTCTGAATAACTATATTGCTTACATATCATTACCAGATGTCATTTCTGTAAAATCATTGTAATAATCCATGTTTCACATGTAGACTGTGCATTTGTGAACCTGGAATTTGGGATAAAATATTTTTTTCTATTAACTAGATACCTTCAGTGATTCACCAGTTTGGCCCTGGATCCCATCATTATCTGATATAGCAGCTGTGTTTTTCAATATGGGAATTGATTTTAGGTCTTTGTTTCCTTTGGAGAATCTTCAACCAGACTTTAATGAAGACAATCTGATGTAAGTTTTCTTTTCATAATTAACTTCAAAAACATTCTTTTAAACAATGTGTAATATAATAATAGTTACTATTCATTTGATAAGTTCAGTACCCAGTCTTGGTTTTTTTTTAAATCTCTCAAAGTTAAAATGGATCTTAAATTATACACATTTTTAATCTAAAAGTCATTACCATGGGGGTACCTTGGGTGGCTCAGTGGATTAAGCATCTGAATCTTGGTCTCAGGTCAGGTCTTGATCTCAGGGTTGTCATTTCAAGCCCCGCATTGGGCTGCATGCTGCTGGGCTTGGAGCCTACTTAACAAAAAAGTTACAATGTTTAACAAGGAAGAAATAGAAACAATTAAAATCTTTAATTTTTTTAAATAACACTGCCCATTGTTATTTGACATTATTCTGTTGGAGGTACTGAGTGAAGCAATTAGATAAGAGAAAAAATAAGAGAATAAAAACTGCAAATGAGTTGGTGAAGGTTTCATTATTTGCAGAAATGTCTTAATGTATGCAAAGGAGCCTAGCACTCAGCTGAAAAGCTGTAACAACAACAACAACAACAACAACAACAGCAACAAAAAACAACAAGAGAAATTGGTATGGGCCTGGCTCAGTCAGTAGAGCATGCCACTCTTAATCCCAGGGTTGTGAGTTCAAGCCCTACATTGGGCATGGAGCCTACTTTAAAAAATAGAGAAATTGTTATGGATGCCAGGATACAAACAAAGTTAATACAGAGAAATTAGTAACCTTCACATAGATGAATTTTACCTAGTTTAAGAGATAAACTGACTGGCTTAGTCAGTAGAGCATGTGATTTGGATCTGAGGGTCGTGAGTTCAACCCCCACATTGAGTGTAGAGACTATATTAAAAAACGTTTTAATAAAATCTTTTTAAAAAAGATAAACCGGGGGTACCTGGCTCTGTGCTAACAGCTCAGAGCCCAGAGCCTGCTTTGGATTCTGTGTCTCCCTCTCTCTCTGCCCCTCCCCTGCTCATACTCTTGTTTCTGTCTCTGTCTGTCTGTCTCTCTCTCTCTCAAAAATGAATAAATGTTAAAAAAAAATTTTAATAAAAAAGATAAACCGGACTTCATTTACAATAATAAGAAAAATATATGAAATACCTAGGAATAAACTTAAATAGAAGAGTGTGTGTGGTATGTGTGTAAAAACATTACTAAGAGGCAAAATAGAAGACCTAAATAAATGAAAGAGTATACATGCTTTCAGATAGGAAAACTCAATATTGTAATATAATTATGTGAGAGCTCCTGAAGTTAAGCCATAAGCTTAGCAAAATTCAAATAAGAAATGCCAGTCGGATATTTTGTGGGGAGGGGGAGAGTTGAGACTAGACAAGTGATTCTAGAGTCATATGGAAAAAAAATAATATGCTGAAAATCTTTGAGAAAGAAGAGTTAGGAGGCAGGACTGGCCTTAGCAGATAAAAGTATGGGACAAGTGCAAGGTTCAGAGCTCTTGTCAGTGGAACAAAATAAGTCCAAAATAGAACCAAGTACATGTAGACACTTAGTAAATACTAAAGGTGATATTTCCACAGATGAGGAAAGAGTAGGCTGTTGATTGTCTGGTATTATCCAGTATTTGAAAACTGGGTAGCCATCTAGAAAAAATTTTTGCATCCATACCTCAAAGTAATAGAGCAAAGATTTAAATGTATCCAATGAAACCATAAAATAGAAGAAACAAGATTTTTATGATCCTAGAAAAGATGGTTTTATTTATGAACTAACACTCAAAAGCCATAAAAAGGAAAATTAACTTATTTGACCACATTAAAAACAAATTTCCATGACAGTGGTCAATATACAAAGTCAAAAGAAAAACCTCAAAAAGGAGTGGGAAAGATACATATTCATACAGTTTTCCATATTCATACATATATGTATGAATGAAACAACTTTGGTTACAGTTTCAAATTAATATGAAAAAAATCAACCTATTAGAAAAAGGGACAAAGGAATAAATTGATCATAGAAATAAAAATGGTTCTTAAGCATGACAATATACTCATCTTAACTTCTGAGAGAAACGTAAATTCTTATTACTTGCTATATCTAAGGGCAAACTCTTACCTCTCCAGTTCCCTTTCTACACCATACATGTTCCCTTATTGCTCAGATGTAATCTTTATAGCAAATTTTGAGATAAAAACTATATTCAATCACTTTATTTTGTATAATTTTTTGACGTTTATTTATTTTTGAGAGACAGGCAGAGACAGTGAATGACAGTGCCCCAATGCAGGGATCGAACTCATGAACTGCGAGATCGTGACCTGAGCCACGATCAAGAGTCAGATGCTTAACCGACTGAGCCACCCAGGCACCCCGAACAGTTATTTTCTTGACCATTATTCTGTTAGATGGACAGACTTAAAATGAGTCACAACTAACCTTTCTTTTCTATATTCCATCAGTTCTCACATCCCTGTGTTCTTCCTCTGCTCATCTCACAGCTGTTCCTTCCTTTTTTATTCCCAGTATCAGTCTAATTCAGATCCTCTTTTCATGCAAAAAAAATCTCCTTTCCCCCAGGAGCTTTCTACCCCCAAGATATTCTTTTCAATGTTGGAGGATTCCTTTTATGAAAGTATAGCCTTAAATTTCTATCTCCCCTGTTCTCAAACCTTTACATCTTGTATTTAAGACTCCACAGTTTGACCTATTTTCTATTTTGCTCTCCCTTTTGTTCTAACCAAAGTGATCTGCTTGCTGTTCCAATTGTGGCATTGGCTTTTCCTCATGCTGGTCTCTCACCTCCATTGTCAATGTCTGCTCACCAAAATATTACCTGTCTCACTTGTTGAAGCACTGTTTCTTTTTTTTTTTAAGGTTGTCTGCTTTTGTTACCATCATTGTCACCATCGTCCTCACATATTATACATCTAAAATCACGTAGGCACATTTAAAGAATAATGAGGTTAATAATACAATTGCCAATCAATAGAATGCTTTTGTGTGATTAGAAAAAGCCCTGCTTTGGGCTCTGTGTCAAATTCAGGTCTTCCCATGTGTCTCATTTTTGGACACAGGTAGAAGGGGACATGGCTACCTAGTACATATTCTTCTCATGATAGAAATGTAATTTCCCCAAAGGTTGGATGGAAACACACAGGTTGAAGCACTGTTTCTAAGAGCAAGACAGTATGGGGACAGATTAAATATCATGGTACATTAATAATCATCAACACAACTACTAATAGTTATATATTGCTTACTATGTGCAGTTCTAAGCGCTTAACATATAGTACTTCATTTCATAGTCAACTACAGCTATTAGATAGTATTTTCAGTCCCATTTTACAGGTAAGTCAGGCATAGAAAGGTTAAGTAATTTGCCTGAGGTTAACTAGCTAACTAGCTAAGAAGGCACACAGCACTACCAAGCAGAGTCTTTAAAATATAAGAAAGCTTTTCACTTACAGTTATGGAAGTATCTGTAAGATATATTAAGTGAAAAAAGAGGTGCACAACAGAGTATATAGTATGCTACCATTTATGTTAAAGGGGGCTGTATATTCATATTTATTTGTATATACATAAAATGCCTATAGAAGGAAGGGTAAAAACTAGTAGTGATTGTGGGGAGAGAAAGGGGTGGCAGAAGGTCTAGACTGAGAGGGTAGTTCTGCACAGCATACCGTGCCTTCATACCTTTTAAGATTCTTTAACCATATGAAGATATTTATTCATAAATATAAACAAGGGGGGTTGCCTGGGTGGCTCAGTTGGTTAAGCGTCTAACTTTGGCTCAGGTCATAATCTCATGGTTTGTGGGTTCGAGCACCGCGTGGGGCTCTATGCTGACAACTCAGAGCCTCGACCCTGCTTTGTATTATGTGTCTGACTCTCTCTCTCTGCCCCTCCCCCACTCATGCTCTGTCTCTCTCTCTCTCTCTCAAAAAAATACATATATTAAAAAAAATTTTTTTAATTTGTTAATGTTTGTTTATTTTTGAGACAGAGACGGCACAAGCGGGGAGGAGCAGAAAGAGACAGGGAGACACAGAATCTAAAGCAGGCTTCAGGCTCTGAGCTGTCAGCACAGAGCCTGACATGGGGCTTAAACTCATCAGCAGTGAGGTCATGACCTGAGCTGAAGTCAGACGCTTAACCAACTGAGCCACCCAGGTGCCCCCCCAAAATTTTTTTTATAGTAAACAAGAAAATATCTTTTGAAGGCCAAATTCATGTGTCTCCTCCTCCACAAACCTTCACAGATTACCTCAACCAGAATTGGGGTGCTTAGAATTGTTTCTTTATATGTGCTCTCTATTCATGAGATTTTTAAATATAAATTCTTCGTAGTCAGAGCCATCTTCTACATAGTTCTCTGACACCAAGAGCAATGAGGATACTGCCTTATAAAAGGTAGCTTTTCAAGGGAAAACTAATGCATAAAGATAGAAATCAGATTGTGTTTAACTGGAACGGGAGTAGTAAAGTGACTTGGATCTGGCATGAAGGGACTTTTGTGGGTAATGGAAATGTTCTACTTCTTGATTCTGTTGGTGGTTACATTATTATATACATTGATCAAAACTTAAAATGGATACATTCCTTTTTTTGTTTGTAAGTTATGCCTAAACAAAACTTACTTTTTGTTGTTCAATATTTCTTAAAATAATTATTTTGTGCCTAATTTCACATTGTTTTATTCACTTTTCAATAGTTCTGAAACACAGATGCCATTGGGAGGGAAAGGAAGTGAAGATTCCTCTTGTAAGCCAATTTTTTCAGCTCTTCCTGAAACCAACATTTTAAATGTGGTTAAGGTAGGGAAAATTCTTTTTATGTCTTTAGCACAGAACTGGAACCATTTCGTTTTGTGGTTGTTTTAAAACAGAATCACTAGCATTTTACCAGGTGATTTCCAATCTCTGGAATTTCTTAGCAGTAATCTTTGTATTAAACATTGTTTTTGCTGTTTTTACTTTTGTTCTAGTATTAGGAGTGAAAGGGAACTTTAGATCGAAGTTACAGAATTACTGTAGTTCTAAGAAACTTTTACGAAGAAACTTCTATTTATTTTATTTTATTTTATTTTATTTTATTTTATTTTATTTTATTTTATTTTATTTTTTGAGAGAGAGAGAGAGAGAGAGACAGGGTGAGCAGGGGAGGGTCAGAGAGAGGGGGAGATACAGAATCCTAGACAGGCTCCAGGCTCTGAGCTGTCAGCACAGAGCCCAACGCGGGGCTCAAACCCACGAACCGTGAGATCATGACCTGAGCCGAAGTTGGGTGCTTAACCAACTGAGCCACCCAGGCACCCCTACCAAGAAGCTTTTAGAAACCAATATTTTTTGGAAACAATTTTTTTAGAATTAGGATGTACGAAGATAAAAGTTACTACTTACCATATAACTTAGTGATTAAGAATTAATAATAAAGACGCCTGGGAGGCTCAGTCAGTTGAGTGCATGACTCTCGATTTTAGCTCAGGTCGTGCTCCCAGGGTCGTGGGACTGAGCCCCAACGCAGATTCCGCACTGAGCACGGAGCCTTCTTAAGATGCTCCTGCACTAGCACTTGCTCTCGCTCTCTATCCCTCCCCGCCTCCCTTTGCCCCTTTCCCCACTCAGGCATAAGCACCTACGCACGCTCACCTATGCATGCTCACACTCTTTCTCTCTGAAAAAAAGAGTAACAGTGTTAAATCTTTTTAGTGGCTGAATCAAAGCAGTGATACTGAGCCATTTAAAAAAATCTCAAAAATTAAAATTAGAGATGAAAACACTTACCACCTAATTTAACTATTAACATGCATATTTCTTTTTGCCTTTTTTCTAGACATCTGAGGTTTTGTTTTCTCTAACTTCTCTTTTGCATTTTTTGTCAGAAAGTTTTCAAATTTAAACTCTTCAAGTAAAATATATCTCCGTAAGTTGTTTTGTCTCTGCACTTCTGTCACAGTTTCTAGGCTTGTGTACATCTATACATCCAGAAGGTTACCAGGATCGTGAAATAATGTTGCTGATTTTAATGTTGTTTAAAATGAGTTTGGAGAAACAGCTGAAACAGATTCCTCTAGTGGACTTTCAGAGCCTCCTGATAAATCTGATGAAAAACATTAGAGATTGGAACGCAAAGGTAACTATACTTAAAGCCTTTGTATTGGTTTTAGCGTTGGTTTTTTTGTCTGCCGTCACAATTTGACTTTCATAGTGCATACAGAATTAGTAGTTTCTAAACTAAGTTAAGATGTTTGGCAGACTGAGGAAGGGATCTTCTTTGCTGGAACTGTATTTAAATTTATGGTAACTGAATCTTCTCTAAAACTGCAGCTGTACATTGAAAAAAAAAGTGTTTATTGGGAATTTACTGAAGTTCAAGCAGTAATGTAGGTACAGCTGTGAGAAACATAAAGCCCTTGCCTTCATGGCAGTTTTATGCTAGTGAGAGGGTTGCATAATACAGTAGATGTAGATTATGATATCATGTCAAGTGGTAACAAAGGCTACAAATTAAAATAAAGCAGGACATGGGCATAGAGAATAGCAAGGCTGGGATGCTCTGCTATTTCAGATAGGGCAGTCAGGGAAGGCCATTCTGAAGTGACCTCTAAGGAGACCCCTACATGAAATAATGAAGCAAAGTCACACATATAACAAAAATTTGAGTTGCGCATCTGTAGCCATTTTGAGGTAAACATGTATCATTTTTGTTTTTAAAAATTAAATTTTTCAATCGTTTTTGGTGGAAAATTTCAAACGTGCAAAAGTGGAGAGACGGCTTTGATGAACCCCTAAATGCCTATCACCCAGTTTCAACAATTAACAAGATATTATCAACCTTGTGTCATCTGTTGCCCTCATCCCATACTTTCCTCCCCCACTCAGAGATTATTTTGAAGCAATTTTGTTAGACTTTAAATACTGAAATAGTCGAAGATCCCTAAAATGCCAGAAATCCCAGGTCAGGAACATGTGTGATCTTCTGCTACTCTCATTTTACACCTTTTGAAACTGGTATTTGTATTTAGATCTGTTAAGATTTAGGTTTGTGATTCTTCCAGGGAGGACTATTTAGGTACAGGTATAGGTAAGGTGTAGCACAAGTGAAATTCTGATAAATGTATCTGTTCAGTCCTAGAGTTTAAAATAAAATTGAGGGGCAGGTGCCTGGGTGGCTCAGTCGGTTAGGCGTCCAACATCAGCTCAGGTCATGATCTCACTGCTCATTGAGTTTGAGCCCGCGTCGGGCTCTGTGCTAACAGCTCGGAGCCTGGAGCCTGCTTCAGATTCTGTCTCCCATCTCTCTGCCCCTCCCCTGCTCGCGCTCTGTCTCTGTCTTGGTCTGTCTCTCTCTCAAAGATAAAAAATAATAAAAAAATTGAGAGACGACTAGGTGGCTCAGTCGGTTAGGCGTCTGACTTCAGCTCAGGTCATGATCTGACCCGTATCAGGTTTTGGGCTGATAGCTCGGAACCTGGACCCTGCTTCAGATTCTGTGTCTCCCTTTCTCTCTGCCCCTCCTCAGCTTGCACTCTGTCTCTGTCTCTCTCTGCCCCTCTCTCTCTCCCTCTCAAATATAAATAACATTTAAAAATTAAAAAAAAAAAAGATTTAAAATAAAATTGAATCTGTGTACTGTGTATGTTTTAGCAGGTTCTAGACTCTGTGCTATTTCTAAAAATGAGTGCTCTTTTTGTCATAATGCTTCCATTAGGGCAAGAAAGAATGTGGATGATCTGTTAGATGTTTGATTCCACTGACCTGTTTGAAAAATCTTGCTCGTTCTTTGTTTTCAGGTGCCTGAACTCTGTCTGGCCATAAATGAACTGTCTAGTCATCCCCACAACCTTCTGTGGTTGGTACAGCTGGTCCCTAACTGGACATCACGTGGAAGGTATTACAAATTGAGAATTAAGCATGAAGAAAAATTTATGTTTATATTAATGAAATGCTTTGGGGTTCTTTATTCCCTTTCATCATTTCTTCAATATTAGATCACTCTTTTATTTCATATTCAGCTGTGAGAAAGGGCATTGACAGCCGACTCTAACACTTAAAACATTTTCTGATATCCTTGAATTAGTTTTTTTAAGTAGGCTCCACGCCCAATGTGGGGATTGAACTCACCACCCTGAGATTGAGTCACATGATCTACCAACTGAGCCAGCCAGGCACTCCATAATATTCTTTTTTAAATTTTAGCTTATCTTATAACTTAATACAGATACAGATGGCACATATGAAAATGAATGAACGGGCTTTTTTCTTCTTCCCTTTTTTTTTTTTTTTTTTTGCTTTAGTAAAAATATGAGCAATAAAATAGGTTCCTATCAGTAAATCAGCAGGGTCTAAGATAAAGGCTCTAATGATTTGCCTGAGTTTTAGACAGTCTAACTTTATGTACAGATATTTTACATGAAAATTTTACTGTTCTATTAAAGTTTATACATTCTTACTGCCTTCTCTTGAAACATTAGCTATGTTTCCAATTGGAAGAACTCCTTTTAGATCATTCATTTGCTTCTCAAGCAGTGTTGATTAAAATGCATTCTAAATACTTTTAAATTCTAATTCCAGGCAACTGAGACAGTGCCTCAGCCTAGTGATTATTTCAAAGCTTTTGGATGAGAAACATGAAGATATCCCTAATGCCAATAATCTTCAGGTATAAATAATATTTTTGCTTTCTTTTCACAAATGGGAAAGATATTGGGGTAGGTGTAGGGAAAATTGATGTTTCTTAGGTCGAAAGTTCTGGGGGTTAAATCTCAAGTCTCAGGCATAACACTATTTATGTAATCTTTAGAATGGTACGTAACTAATGAGATCCATTACATGGAGATGATAGCATACCCAATACCATATAGGATGGTTGTGGACAATTAGATGAATTAATGTATGGATACTACTGGGAAAGTCGTAATGTGCTATATAAATATGACTATTTAGTTCACCTTGTCAAGATTAGCAGTTACATCACAAGATCAGAAGTTGCAAAACTACTGTACATTAATTGCATCTTGTACCTGTTTTAATATTAGCCTTTATGTTGCAGAGCTTAAACATCGTTGTCCTCTAGTACTTGTTCAGTATTGAATATATCATATTTGTGAGTGGGTTTAAACGCGTCCACTGAAAGCTTTTTATGAACAGTAATAGCAATAAGGGGGCTATAGAGGTTACACATAAGTTGGAATTTTAAAACTCAACGTATAACTTGATCTAGATGTGTTCTTGTGTGAACTGCAATTCAGTATAAGATTCTATATTCTCTACTAGGTCCTAGGGATGAAAAAATGAATTAGATAGAGACTCTGCCCTTGAAAACGTAATCTAGGTTGGAACAAAATAAACCAACCTTTGTGGTTCAGTGTGGTAAGAACAATGATAGAAATATGCACAGGGTGCTAAGGGACAGAGATCGAAAGGGATAGTAGAATTCAGGTAGATTTGATCCCAGATATATGGGGACCGTTTCTGAGCCACCAGGCTAATAGCTCTCAATCCTTTCAGTGATATTTACTTCCATCAAAAGAGAATTCTTTTCAGAATTTAGTGACTTCTCCTCACAGGGAGATTCAACTTTGCTGACTTTCAAATAATTTCACAGAGAAGGCATTCCCTTTGGCCTCTCTTGTAATGCCATTTGTTCTCCTCCTCAAGCTTTTATCCTCAATTACAAGTATTGAAATTTTTAATTTAAAATATCTTTTAAGCAATTGAGGACTTTTAAGTAAAGGAGAATTGGTATCACTGGACTATAAAGAAAGCTAAAGAGGCAAAATTAGAGAAGTCCAAATGAACAAAGGACCACTGACAAAAAGTAGACTGGGAAAGAGCAACTGTATTGCTTCATATTGTTCCGTTTCTCTTCTTTCTGTTGATAGGTATCAGTCCTACATCGCTATCTTGTGCAAATGAAACCTTCTGATTTATTGAAGAAAATGGTCTTGAAGAAAAGGGCTGAACAACCAAATGGCACTATTGATGATAGCCTTCATATGGAGCTTGAAAAGCAGGTATCCAGGGCTAATTCATCTCAAAAGAGTACATATAAGCATGACTGATGCCAGTTTCTTAACTACAGACTGATAGCATAGGCATTTCTGGATTTAGAGACTTAGATACATTCTAGCAAACACAGTTAAAAAGTAAATGATATTTTTTTACTTCTTGCTGTTATAAAACTTCAGTAATCTTGAGAGTTGAGAATTGAGGTTAAAGGATGGTTGTTTGTACTTTAATACTGGGAGTATTTTTTTGTAATCCTTTTACTAGGGCAGTTGTGAGATGGTAAAAGGAACGCACTTGAGCTAGAAGTCAGGAAGCCTAGGCTAAATGGTTGGCTTTTCCCTACTTACCAGCTCAGTTAACTTTAGCAAATTCTTAATCCTTCCTGGGCAACTCTCCTAATTTGTTAACTGGGATGATATATATGCTAGATAATTCATGGGTATTTGTTTTATTTATTTCTCTAACAGGCATATTATCTGACCTACATTCTTCTTCATTTAGTTGGTGAAGTTAGTTGTTCTCATTCTTTCTCTTCTGGACAACGGGTAGGTAGTTTTTAGTGCCATTTTGTTTTTAATAAGTGTCACTATTGATGGAATGAATAAACATTCTTTATATAGGAGAAAACTTGGTAAAAGTTAACTTTGAGTTTACTATAGAAATCCCAGTGTACACCGAAGAGAGGATTAATAGTAACTTTGCAACCATATCATTGACAAGAATTATTTGTCAGCACATGTTAGTTCTGTTTATTGGAGTGTAATTTACCCATCATAACTTGACAGCAATGTAATACATTAATAACAGAATCAAGGTCACCAAATGGGCCAGCTCTAAACTGGTTTCTTCCAATCTCTTCTCCCACTACTCATTTTTGTCTTTAGAAATAATATTTGCCTTCAGAATTAAACTGATAGTAAGGCTACTTTAGATATGCATTTCTTAATTATCTCCCCACATTAAAATTTTCATTTTGAATTATTCTGTTCTTCCCTTATTACCATAATCTGTACTTCTGGGGAAGGTTCCTGTTTAAGTTCTCATGTTTCATACTCTAGGTATTCCCCAACCTGTTTTTTATTTATTGTTTTTTAATGTTTATTTTTTTTATTTTTGGGAGAGGGAGAGAGAGAGAGCACATTCAAGTGGGGGAAGGGCAGAGATTAGGAGAGACTCAGAAGCGGGCTCTAGGCTGACAGCAGAGAGCCCAGTGTGGGGCTTGAATTGCGAAAGGCGGATACTTAACCAGCTGAGCCACGCAGACGCCCCTTCCAACCTGTTTTAAGACTTAGCATCTCCTTAGTCATTATGAAAAGGACACAAGACGGTTCATGTGGAGTTTTCTTGGTTTTTGTTGTTTTGCTTTTCGGTTTTGTGGGTTTTTTTTTTTTTTTAAGTAGACACACAATGTTGCATTAGTTTCAGGTGTAGGACATAGTGATTTGACAAGTTTATATATTATGCTGTGCTCACCACAAGTGTAGCTCCCATCTGTCACCATATAGCGCCATTATAGTACCATTAACTATATTCTATGCTGTGCCTTTTATCCCCATACATTCATTCCATAACTTGAAACCTGTATCTCCCACTCCCCTTCAACCATTTTGCCCATCCTCTCACCTCTCCTACTTCTGGCAATCATCAGTTTGTTCACTGTATTTATAAGTCTGTTTCTGCTTTTTTTTTTATTCATTTGTATGTTTTTTAGGTTTCATATATAAGGGAAATCATACAGTATTTGTCTTCCTTTGTATGACTTATTTCACTTAGCATAATACCCTCTAGGTCCATCCATTTGTCTCAGATGGCAAAATATCATTCTTTTTTATGGCTGAATAGTATTCCATTGTGTGTATATATCACACTTTCTTTATCCATTTATCTGTCACTGGACACTTGGGTTGCTTCCATTCTTGGCTATTGTAAGTAATGCTGCGGTAAACATAGGAGTTCATATATTTTTTTTCAAATTAGTGTTTTTGGGAGTGCCTGAATGGCTCAGTCATTAAAGTGTCGAATTCTTGATTTCAGCTCAGGCCATGATTTCGTTCTGGGCATGCAGCCTACTTAGGATTCTTTCTTTCCCTCTTCCACTCTCCTGCTTGTGTACCCACTCTCTCTGTAAAAAAAACAAAACAAAAAAAAACAAAAAAAAAACACAGTTACAAATTCGTATTTTTCTTTGGTAAATACCCAGTAATGGAATAACTGAATCATATGGTATTTCTATTTAATTTTTTTGAGGAACCTCCATGCTGTTTTCCACAGTGGCCACACCACTTCATATGCTTGCCAGTGTCACATGAGGGTTCCTTTTTTCTCCACATTCTTGCCAGCACTTGTTTTTTCTTGTCTTTTGAGTCTAGCCATTATGACAGGTGTAAAGTGATACCACATTGTGGTTTTGATTTGCATTTCCTTGACAATTAATGATACTCAGCATTTTTTCATGTATCTATTTGCTGTATGTCGTCTTTGGAAAAATGGCTATTTAGGTATTCTGCCCATTTTTAATTGGATTATTTCTCCATGTTTTTATATTTTGAATACTAACCCCTTATCAGATATATCATTTGCAAATATCTTCTCCGAGTCCTTAGATTGCCTTTTCGTTTTGTTCATGGTTTCCTTCTTTGTGCAGTGAGTGGTTCATGTAATTTTATAAACACTATTGTACATAGAACTCTGTTTGTTCTCCTGGTTGGAATCTATGGTCGTGTATCTATATTGCTCTTATATGGTCTTCCCATTTTTTAAATTATTTTTTTCTGATTAAAAGCAATGATTATTGTTTAAAAGTTCAATTATTTTAAAGCTATGTAAGGTTAAAAGTGAAAGACTCCTATAATCCAGTGCCGTCCTATAAATTTCTCCGTAATTTGTGCATATACTAACTTACTTTAACAAAAAATGGAGTCATACTATTCATATTTGCAACTTAACTTTTTTGCCTTAAGATATTAGCACTTCTAATTGTAGTATTTCAAAACCTTTTTGATGAACATTATACTCTTTGTGATTCCACCAGTACTAACATGAACATGGTAATTTGTAGATCTCTCCCAACCTATGCAAGCATTTCTATAGGATAAATTACTAGAATTAGAATTGCTAGATCTAAGGTTGTAAATTTTTCAAATTTTAATTATTATAAAATATAAAATAAAATATATTATAAAATAGTGGTTATCATATTTGCCTTCCAAAAAGAATCCATTTAGAGTCTCACCTTACTATATCCAACTTTAGTGTATATATGACAATGACTGTTTTGGACTGTACACTTCTAAAACTTAAGACACTTAATTTTTCAAGAAAGTACTTTTTTTTAACATTTATTTTATTTTCGAGAGAGAGACAGAGCATGAGCAGGGGACGGTCAGAGAGGGAGGGAGACACAGAATCAGAAGCAGGCTCCAGGCTCTGAGCTGTCAGCACAGAGCCTGACTCGGGGCTCGAACCCATGAACTGTGAGATCATGACCTGAGCTGAAGTCAGCCGCCCAACTGACTGAGCCACTCAGGCGCCCCCATGAAAGAACTTTTAAAGCTTGTTTTGTTCGTAGAGAAAAAGTAAGTTAGCTATCATTTGAATATTCAATTATAGAATGTGTTAAAAAAAGGACTCTAAATTTCTGAGCATTACTTCACAGTCTGAGCTCTAGCATTAATTTTTCATTAATGTAGCTTACTATACAGCAAAACAACTTTCATTTTTGTGTATATTTTTATTTCACCTTGGAGTAAATCTTAATAGTCTTATTGTGGTGGCAGTTGCTATTTTCACCAATATGACTGCTATAAAGTGGGATGGTTAACATCAAAAATCGCTAACTGGAGAATGACAGGTTTTTAAATGGTTTTTGTTCTAACAGCATAATCTCTTTGTTAATTTGCAATGCCTCAGAGTTGTTTTCATTCCTCATGTTTGTTTTGCACAGAAACACTTCGTGCATCTCTGTGGGGCTTTGGAAAAGCATGTTAAGTGTGATATTAGGGAAGATGCAAGACTGTTTTATAGAACTAAGGTAAGTGTGTTTTTCAAAAAATTGTTAGGTTTTGTTGTTGGTTAACCTTGATTATGTTAATATTTGAGGAAAAGAAACATATAAGCCTCTCTTTTAAAAAAATAACATAAAGGTGAGAAATATGACTTTCTCCTTTAATAACAGAAATCAGCTTCTACTAAGTACTTCTAACTAGATTAAAAATGAAAGGAAGGGCGCCTGGCTGGCTCAGTCCTTAGAGCGCGCAACTCTTAATCTCGGAGTCGTAAATTTGAGCCCCACAGTGGGTGTAGAGATTACTTTTCTTTTAAAGTTTGTTTGTTTTTGAGAGAGAGAAAGCAGGGGAGGGTCAGAAAGAAAGGAAGAGAGGATCCCAGGCAGAACCCGACGAGGGGCTCAAACTCATGAATTGCAATATCATGACCTGAGACAAAATCAAGAGTCAGATGCTTAACTGACAGCTATGCAGATGCCCCAATTGTAGAGATTACTTAAAAAAAAAAAAAAAAAGCAAAAGGAAAAAAAAAATCTCAAAACAAATACATTTTTCATTTTACTATACTCTCTATTCTAAAGCTCTTGACAACTAAGGAGAAAATTCTTCCAGTTCTAATGAAATTTACTAGCTTTTTTCCTGTTATACAAATTAAGACTTATGCTTAAGTGAGTTTCAAGGGTTAAAAGCATTGTTTAAATAAATATGTAAGTTGTAAAAGTGGTTCTGAAATTTTGTGATGGTTGAAAACTTTTGTTCAAAGGGAAGAAATAGGTTAGCTGTTACTCTTTGAATGTTCCATTAGAGAATATATTAAAAAGGATTCTTCAGATTTCCCAGTTCTACGTCATGCAGTCTGAGCTCTAGGATGCAAATGGTTCAGCAGTAAGCTTGCTAATAAGGTTTTTTCTTAAAACTTTAGTATATTCAAAGACAGTAGAAAAGCAGAATATTATAATGGAGTTAGGAAAGCAACTTAGTATTAATAAACTGATTTAGACAGTTTTCCCTGAAACAAAAATAAGTAACTTTTTTTAAAAGCTTTTTCTTCTAAGGATTTTTTTATTCCAAACCATCTTTTAGCATTTGTGATGTAAAGCTGATTCTTTTTTGCCACTGTGTTTAGGTAAGTCATTAAAATGTGAAGTTTCAGCTTCGTAACTTTATATCTTACATTAGCTGTAAAGCTTAGTCATTTCAACAATGCCTATTTGGATTTAGTATGTGTATTTATTTTAGTAGATTTAAGTTAAATACAAAGATGAGCAACTAAATAAGTTGTATCAGATTGCAGATTTTCAGAACTGTGTAGGGGATAGCTCTTGGACTTAGAGTGGAAACCATAGTTTCAGAGAAGCACATTCTTTTAAACATTGACTCGAGTTACTGGCCTGTAGAACTTGGTGGTAGTGGCTACTGCTGACAGACATGCTGAAAGAGGACCACCCAAGATTTTTGTTTCTTAAAGCCAAAAGGGTCAGGATAGACTGGTGCCAGGGTTTCTCTTACTTAAGAATGGAGAGAGCACAGAAATCTATGGAAATTGCTTCAGGGGAAGGTTCTGCTGAGAAGTTGCCTCTTCACAACCTGTAGTAGAAAAGGTGGTGATTGTTTTGGAGAAACTGAATCTGCCTAACTCTAAAGGGGTGGGGGGAAGCAGACCTTTTAATTTACTTTACAAACTTAAAGCAGCTGTAAAATTCCTGACTTGTTTAAAACATTTTTCTCAAGCAATTATGTTTAAGAGCTAATTGAGAATCTCTCAAGTGGTAGAAAAGTTTGAGTTTCAGACAGTCTTACTAAACCTTCAAATGTAGGAATATACTTGGTATTTAAAGAGGATTCATAGCGGCGACACCTGGGTGGCTCAGTTGGTTAAGCATCTGACTTTGGCTTGGGTCAGGTCATGATCTCATGATTTGTGAGTTCAAGCCCTGCATCAGGCTGTCTACTATCAGCACAGAACCTGCTTCAGATCCTCACTGTCCCTCCCCTGCTAGGGCGTGCTCACACGCGCTCTTTCTCTCTCTCTTTAAAAAATACATAAACATTTAAAAAATAATAATAGGGGCACCTGGGTGGCTCAGTCAGTTAACTCGATGTGGGTTCGAGCCCCGTGTTGGGCTCTGTGCTGACAGCTCGGAGCCTGAAGCATGCTTCGTATTCTGTGTCTCCCTCTCTCTCTGCCCCTCCCCCATTCATCCTCTGTCTGTCTCAAAAATGAATAAACACTAAAGAAATTTTAAGAAAAAAAATTAACAATAATAAAGAGGATTCATAGTACTTTGCAGAAACCTAGAGAGGCATAACAGTGAATCTTGGATCTTCTGATAATGTGGAAAGGGGCAAATGACCATCGTTTTTGCAGCCTTGAGTCTTTCAGATAGAAGTTGGAACGGCAGGGAACAGCCAAAGCCTTAGGGCCTATAACAAAGCCCACACTTAAGCTTCTCTATGTGGGTGTTCAAAAGCCAGCACGATGAAAATATTAAGTGTCTTGAAAGCAGGGAATATGTTTTTCTCTGGATGATCTTTAGTAACTAATGGGAAAATAGAGTCCTAAGCATTCAGTAATTTAGATTATGGTGATCAAGAAAAGTCTTAATCACTATAATTTGAAAGCCAGAAGTTGAGTAGTTTATTTTCTCTTTCTTGGCAAAATTAAATTGAATTGTTGGGTGTGGGCCTGTCATAACTATCAGGTAATTTGTGTAAAACATTAAATTGATTTTAGTTAAGGATGTTTTGATCTGATTCCATCTCCCCTTTTTGGTGTTTTAAGGTAAAAGACCTGGTTGCCAGGATACATGGAAAATGGCAGGAAATAATCCAGAACTGTCGGCCTACTCAGGTGTCATTTTATTAAACAATTTTATTTTACTCTTAGTAGTTTTGCTAAATGGTAAATACTGTTCAGAAAAAATATACTTGCTTCCAGGTATCTTAAGATAAACCGAAAACTCCCATATAATAGTTTGTATATGTTTTTTAGTTTTTGTTTGCTTTATATTAATTTATTTCCAGAGATGATTGAGCCCATTTTAAAATGTTACATTGCATCAAATGGAGGTTATTTCTTGAGGAACATTTTTCTTTATTTTATTTATTTTCTTTATTCTTTATTGAGATAAAATTCTCATACATTTCACTCACTTAAAGTGGTTTTTAGTATATGTACAGAGTTGTGTAACCATCACTACCAAATTTTTAATGTACTTTAAAATACTTTTTGTTACTCCAGAAAGAAATTCCAGAACCCATTTACAGTCACTGCCCATTCCCCAACCACCTGCATTTCTATCCCCCACTCTCCCCAAGCCTTAAGATAACCACTGCTCTTTCTGTCTGTATAGATTTGCCTATTCTTTACATCTCATAGAAGTGAAATGGTATACTATGTGGTCTTTTATGACTGGCTTCTTTCACAACACGTTAGGTGAATCCATGTTGTACCACAATGTCCTTTCTGTTCCCAAATAATATTCCATTGTATGGATATATCTCATTTGATTTACCCACTTATTAGATGGACATTTCAGTTGTTTCCACTTCCTGGCTATTCTGAATAATACTTCCATGAATACCTTTACACAGGTTTTTGTATGAACATATGTTTTCAAATGAAGAGATTTGGGGTGTATACCTGGGAGTATAATTGCTGGGTCATATGGTAATTCTGTGTTAAATGTTTTGAGGAATTACCAGACTGTTTTCCAAAGTGGCTGCACCATTCTACATTCCTACCAGAATGTATGAGGTTTCTAAATTCTCCACATTCTTGCTGACCCTTGTTATTATCTGTTGTTTTTTATTATAGCCATAGTAAGGTGTTGTAGTAGAATCTCCTTGTGGTTTTGATTCACATTTCCCTAGTGACTAATGATGTCGAGCGTTGTTTCATATGCTTGTTGTCCATTCATGTAGCTTCTTTGGAGAAATGTCTGTTGAAATCCTTTGCTTATTTTTTAATTAGGTTTTTTATCTTTTTATTATTGAATGGTAAGAATTCTCCATCTGTTTCGGGGCACCTGGGTGGTTCAGTTGGTTAAGCGTCCAACTCTTGATTTTGGCTCAGGTCATGATCTTTCTTACGGTTCATGAATTTGAGCCACTCATGGGGCTTTGCACTGACGGAGCAGAGCCTGCTTGGGATCCTCTCTCTCTGCCCCTCTCCCCAGCTCATTCTCTCTTTCTCAAAATAAACAAACTTAAAAAAAATTTTGGGTGCCTGGGTGGCTCAGTTGGTTAAATGTCCAATTCTCAGTTTCGGCTTAGGTCATGATCTCATTTTCTGAGTCTGAGCCCCGCATCAGGCTCTGCGCTGACAGTTCAGAGCTTGCTTGGGATTTTCTCTCACTCTCCCTTTCTCTCTACCCCTCCCCTGCTCACACTGTCTCTGTTTCCCCCAAAAATAAATAAATAGACTTAAAGTTTAAAAAAAAAAAAGAATTCTCCGTTTGTTCCAAAGACAAATCCCTTGTTAAGTATATAATTTGCAGATATACTCACCAATTCGGTGTGTTGTCTTTTCATTGCCTTGATGGTATCATTTGTTAGAACAAAGCTTTTTTAACTGTGATGAGATCCAGTTTTATTTATTATTTTTCCTTTTGTTACTTAGGCTTTTAGTGTCATATCTAAGGGGACTTTGCTTAAGAGGGGCATTGTTTAAGCACTTGGTATTAAATTTGCCATACTATAAATTTCCCTTTTACAAACTAATATGTTGTTGTCTAAAATGATGCTTCTGGGTGGCTCAGTTGGTTGAGCATCCAACTCTTGATTTCAGCTCCAGAAAGGAGGAATCAAGAATCTCCGCTGCGCGGAATCTGCTTAAGATTTTCTCTCTCTCTCCCTTCCTCTCTCTTTGCCCCTGCCCCACTTGTGCACACATGCTTTCTCTCTGTCAAAATAAACATTTTTAATATGTTAAAAATAAATAAAAATGTTTCTCAAATTTTAATGTGCACAGGCATCAATTTGTTGAAATGCAGATTTTGATTTGATAGGTCTGGAGTGGGACCTGAGAGATGCTGCATTTCTAACAGGTTCTCAGATTGATGGCAATGCTCCTGGTCCAGGGACCATAATTTCAGTAGACAGGACCTAGCAGTTGCTTATATTTTATATCAAATCAGCAGGTACAGTGAAGATTAATTAAGAAAAGTAATCTCAGTATTTTGTATTTTGACTCTTTTGCTGTAGTTGCACTTCTTACGATATGCATGCTCTTTTATCTTTTAGAGAAGGCTTTGAGAAATCTAAAGCTAATGTTTTGTTGTTGTTGTTTCAGTTTCTAATCTCGAAAGATTTTAGGCTGGCCATCTTTGCTAATGTGGGATTAAAACAAAAGAATTTAATACCAAAACTTTTTTTCCCAAAACTTTTATATTAGCCTGACATTACTTAATCTTCTTAAATGTGATCCTCCACATGTGTGTTGGTGAGGAAAACATCTTGCTTTTATTTTATGCTTTTTTTAATTGTTAGGCCACAAAATGTGAAAATTGATTACCATAAATTTTCAGGGAAATATACAATATGACGATTTTATTATTTTATTGCTTCCTTTATCAAAAGCGTGTTTGATGATTAGTAACTTTATAAGGATTAATTCACAATCTGACTTTACTGTATCCTGATTTTTTCCCCTTTCCCATTTCTAGGGGCAGCTTCATGACTTCTGGGTACCAGATTCTTAACAGGAGTTGAAGCAGCAAAAATATGAACCAAGAGAAATTCAATAAGAGTTTTTCCTAGAGGACTAGAAAGAATACTACAAACTCCAGTGGAATGCTTAGAAAATGTGCTGCAATGTGCCACTTGAATATCTAGTATGAAGCTGGTAATGAAGAAATTGCCATTTCTGAAGCAGATATGAAACGTGATCTGCTTAATTTTAAGGCAACTGGCCTTTTAAAAAGAGCAGAATCCTATAACAAAAGGGGAGGGGTAGAAGCAGCTAATAGTTGCATGTCTAATCTGCCCCTATTAATTTGTCTTGTTAAATTGTAAGCCAGTTATCTTTTTTTTTTTTTTTTTTTTTTTTTTGATTGTATTTATGGCACTTGGATAATCACAGGAAATATGTCGGAAAGGGTTTGGACCAGCTTGAGTAGTTGGACATGGAAATCAAGACCAAGTTCCAGTTGAGTTTAATTTTACCTTGGTTATTTTAGGACTCAAAAAGAAATCTTAGAACTGTTTAATAACAAAAAGGATAAATCTTTTCTGTAACTCCTATAAACCACAGGGAGATTTCAATCCATACATTTTCCTTCACTATTCAAGATTATAAATCTGTTAGGTTTTTAAAATACATTTAAAGAGTTGAGAAACATAAATTTGGTATATTGTTAGATCCCCCTTAAGGGGCAGAGGTTAAGCTATAAAACAGTATCTCTGTTTTTATGCCAAAACATTCATATGCAGTTTGTTTTGGATTCCTTTTAAGTGTATATATATATTTTTTAAATACTGGTTAAATCTTAGAATCTTGGCTAAATCTTAGAATTCTGGCCCTTGTTTAGCCATATTACAGAAGTCTTTATTATAGAAGCTTAACGACCTGGACAAGTTTCCAAAAACCTTACTTTCATGAGTATGTAAGCTTGGTAGAGACCTGGATGCGGTTTATTCTTTGGAATATTGCACACGTGTGTGTGTGTGTGCGTGCACGTGTGTGTGCTTGTATTTTAAAGTTGTTGCACTTGAAAACCACAGCTGCTCTAAATTCTTAAACACTGGAAAGCTATCCTTTGGTTTAAATGGTGGAGGGTTAGTAGAAGTGCACATGCTGGTCTTAGCCCAAGACTAAACTGAAAAATTCTTTTGTTGATTGAGTGTCCTTTTAGGGGGGTTATTTCTTGAATGAAAATGCCAACTTTTTTCTTTCAATGTTGACTTGGATGACACTGCTTTCCTCAGCATTCTCATGGAGAGTTGTGGGGAGGAAGGACGATGAGAGAGGAAGGGAATTGGACTGGGAATTTATGATTTGAGAGGGGAGAAAATAAATTTTGGAAAAATAGCTTTCTACCTCTAAATTGAGGCTTAGGAGTAAAAAGCATTTTATCTTAAATTTATCATTTACAATAATATAAATAACTTTTGAGCCCATGTCAAGCATTGAGCAGTTAGAGATTTTATAGGGAAGACTTAGTAGATCCATTTCCCAAGAACCCCTGAATGAGGCTCCAAGAGTCCGACCAACAAAAGTTTTATTCTGTGTTGTTGAGTTTACTGGTAAGAATATTATTATCTTGATACTACCTCTCAAGGGTATTATTAGAAAATGCCACTTATGGTTAATGAGATAGATACAAAGAGTTCTATTTGACAGAAGCTTGAAACTCTGGCATCTATCTGCCCAACAATGGGGGCTTTCACTCTTTGTAATTTAATACTTTGTAGATACATTATTTGTGTGTAATTTTATAAGTGTTCATATTTTTCTCATTTTGCATTGTGTAAAGTGTACAAAATCTCAAAGTATAAAATACTGCTTATATTGCTTGTAATTACAGTGTGTAAATATTTTCTAATCGTGTACATTGACGGGGGACAAGTGGGTTATTCAGGTTTTTTTTTTAAGTGACCCTTTTGTATCGCAGTTTCAACAGATAACTGCTCATCAAATTTAAAACCACTTTGATACATTTTTATTTAGCTATTCCAATAAGAAAAGTCTCTATTTTTAATTGTCTTTCCTCATTAGAGAAAAATACTTCATCTGTCCCTTTAAAAATGGACAGACATCAGTTTGGGCCCTTGTATTTATGACTCTGGTCAGATATCTCCGTCTCCAGGTCATACTCCGGTCAGTATTTGCATTGGGTTCTCATACAAATTCTTTGATTCTCTTTTAGCACAAGTAGCCCATGACTTTTCTCCCAAATCAAGTATTATCCTCCCTCTTAAGTCCCCATGTTTTGTCTCCCTCCTGCGATTGTTGCCCAGCGAATGGGATGGTAGTGGGGGAGAAAATGTTCATTGCACAGAGAATGTCAGGCCACTTTTGGGACTTGGCAAAGCTTGCACTGAGTGGTGGTGTGTTTGGCAATATTACTGTGCCAAAAATAATCTTGTCTAATTTTCTGGAAATGTATGTCAAACTTATTACCCTTATTGCAAGCTAAAAATTAAGGTACTTGTAAGTGTTTATGCTTTTGTGTGTAACTGTTTGCCTTTTCTAAACTGTTTTTCTTGTTACCGGAAAATATAATTCTCTTAGTTCTATCATGTTAAGTGAAGAGGCTCTCCGTGCACAAAACGCATCTGTGTAGCAGTAAAGTAACAGCATTTGTACATTTCCTATCTCCTGATGGCAGTGGTGCCTTTGTCACCTTTTGGAAGGCTGGCATTTGGTTTTGTTTTGCAGTACAAATAATAGCTTGCTTTTGACTTCACAAAAATCTCCCCAGATGTAAAAGAGAGATAAAGGCGTGTTGTCATCCAGGCTCAGTTAGAGCATTTGCATTTTTATTTCTATCAAAACAAGTATAGTTGGTGGGGACTGGCCAGTAATAATGTGTGGAGTCTTTAAACCAAGGGTAATTTTTAAATTTAAAAATAAAAAATTTAAGAGGTGACCCATTAACGAGTGACTGAGTTGGAAAATTAGGGAAGGGACTGTCCTGGTTTGTCTCTAAGGAGGCAAGATCAGGGTCCCGGTGGCTGGGCATGTAGAGCATGGTCTATGGTTGGTATTTCTTACTCAGTAACAGTGTTGGTGCACCTCATTATCTGTGCGTTTGTTTTCCCTGGGCAGTCCTGTAGGCGAGGTAATTCACCAGCTCTTAGGCAGTTTACAAGTAAATGCAGATTTCTTTTCTCTTTCCTTTTTTTTTTTAATTAAGACTTTTTTACTACATCTTGTTTAAAGTCCCATGAATGTATGTGTGTGTTATTAAAAACGCTTTTTCTCGGTTTGAACGTGTGTTTGGTAATACTTGTTTGGGAGTGGGGAATGGTTAAGTATCTGGAATGTCCTATTTCTTCCCTGCCCCATCCCTTACTTTTTAAACTGATTTTTTCCCCTCTTGCTTTGGATTCTTCAGTCTGTTTTTTAGCTTAATGTCTCCTGTTTCTGGAAGACATAAAGCTATAGTTGTACACAGTTCACTTTCACATAACCCACTTAATAATCTGCTGCCTCCTTTGCAGTCAGCAATTCATTCTTACATTACCTCATTCACGGGGTTCATCGACAACTATTGTGTACCTACCACATACCAGACACTCCTGAGGATTCAGTGGTGAACAGTGCAGAGCTCTCCTGAATCTTACCTACTGGTATCCAGGTGAAAATACTTTGGTACTCGGCAAAGAGGACCGAAAAGGAACGCCGTTGGCCTGGCTCTCTTGTTCTAGAGCCCACGGCAAAGAAAGGAGAAGCCATACAATGCAGAAGCAGGGCTCAGGACCGCCTCCAACCTGCCAGGCAGATACGGCTGTGGATATGCCAGCTGAGGGAGAGGAGACACAGGTTGACAACCCCTCACAGGAGAAACTGTTAATGAGCTCATAGAAGGGTTACCAGAGGCCTCAGGTTCACAGAACCATGCCAGTGTTTCTGTCTTCTGACAGGCTGGTTTGGAAACCACTTGTGAGCATTTTAGAGGCGGGGAGAGTGACAGCCAGGCAAGAGCATAGATGTTGCCTGAAGTATGGGGAGGCAGGCCGTACAGCCATGTGCAAGTTAAGAGCCTTGACCTTAGTCCTGACCTCAGATCCCAGATTGACCATGTCAACCCTTTGATCTTTGTCAAGTTACTTAACCTGTCTGAACTTTCATTTCTTCATCTGTTAAAAGGAATAATGATGTCTATCTCAGAACTTGTGAGGATTAAGTAAACTAATACATGAAAAGTACTTAGCAAGGTGTCTGACATATATACTAAGTGTTATTATTTAGCTCTAATTCAAAGCTCTTCTCAAATGACAGCTAAAATTGAACTTAAGGCACTTGGGTGGGTGGTTCATTGACATCTAAGCAAACCATATCTTAAAATTGTAGTGTGGGTGTGCTCTATGCCTTCTGACAGGCAGCTCCAGAGGCTTCTCTGTCCAGCTCTTTCTACTGGTTAAAATATATACATATATATATATATATATATATATATGTATATGTATATGTGTATATATATATATATACACACACACATATACATATATATATATAAAGAAAGTTTGTGATGTTTTTCAGGACTCAGCATGCTAATACTGAGAAGGGGTGGTGGGTGGTGATTTTCCAGCAATTGTGGACATGTCCTGACACTCCCTTTTCCTTGCTAACCATTCCCCAGGCTGGAGTCAAGAGAGGGCAAACCAGAAGGCCCAGCTTTGGGTCTGACTCCAAGACGACTGGCTGGGAGGAAAACTTAACAGGCAAAACAGGCTCCTGAGGCACAGTGGAACAGTGAGACTACAGCCTTGGTGCCCTGGTGACAGTCTCTACCGAAGAAGCACCTCAGCTGTATATATGGCCAAAATAAGCAGCACGCCACCTAAAGGGAGAGTGCTGGGCAAACCAGAGGTGGAGATGGCAAAGCAGGAACAGAAATGCTGCCACAGTGAACAGGAAGCAGGACAACTTGACTAGGCCAGAGTTCTTTGCCTCAGGGAACCTCTGCTCGAGTTTCAGGAGTTCACACCTACCCCCTTCACCTAGGATCCCTGCTACAGTGAGTAACTGCTCTGTGCGAAGCCTGGAGCAAACGCTGGTGTGTAGGTGGCTGAGGACACCAGCCACTTTCTTACAGCGGAGTTGAGGAGAATAGCCTAGCAAAAACAAAACCACGTTTTATGTTCTATGCTTGTGAAGTACAACCAAGGTTTTTCAGATGGGGTCCTCTCACAGCCATCCTGTGAAGCAGCCAGGGGTAGTGACTTTAAGGATGACTAACGACCTGCTCAAAGAATGCTTTGCCTGTGCCCCAGGACACAGATCTATGACTAGGTTAGGGTGCATTTCTTGGTTTGATTTTGAGTTGCTTCCACTGTCGGTATTCCCCTCATTTATATTTTATCAGCTTGATTTGCAGAGAAGAGCATTGTCCATCAAAGGGGCTTCCCATAGAAAGTTCCATTCATTGCTATGACATCTGATCATTTCATTAGGTTCAGAGGTTGAAGTGGAAGGACAGCAGAGAGAATTGGATTGTGATGTAAATCTATATTATCAGAGATACACTGCTCAGCTACTGTTTTGCAAGTGCCATGCTGGAACTCTGCTTTGTAATTTATACATTTTGTTCATTTGAAATGTGTGAGGTTCTGAGTCTGCCATCATGCACCTTTGAGGAGAAAGGCTTGCCTCACAGTGTAGGCAAGTGGGATCCTAAACAACCTGCCACCACATCACTACAACCACAGAGGTACCCGAAGTCGGCACTGTGAGTTCTGTGAGAACATGAGCTGTGGCTTTTAGCCCACTGCGCCCCTGCAGTTTCATTTCTCTCTTGTCTAGTAGTGTGGGGCTAACAGCCTTCCTGCCCTCCCTCCACTGTCACCCCCAGCCCACTTGCCCACAGGACTGCAGATTTATTTTTCTTAGCCATGTCTTTCTTGGACTTCCCAGCTTGGACTTCCTTAATCAATCAGGATTTTCTTCTGTGGTCTTCCCGGAACTATTTCCTGACTTTTCCCTTCTATTTCCCTGTAGGAACCCTCCCATCTCATCACATCAAACTCACTTTTCTCTTTCACACCCCTTCCCTTCTGCCTACTCCCCCAATATACGTCTGTGCACATTTCTGCCTTTGATAATTCTCCTTCAGGTTTACCCTGTATCTCTCTTCTCAGGTTTTTTCGGTACGGATTCTCCTCTCTGTAAACACAAGAATGAATTTCAAGGCCAGTTACTTAACCTCTTAGAGCCTGTTTTCCCACCTATAAAATGGGGCTATTAATCCCTCAGGACAGAATGAGGATACAGTTTTTTTAAATGAAGCCCGATAGTCTTTGTAAGTGTGTGTGTACACTTTAACATATGCGTTTCTCCCAGCCGCCTCCCTCTCCACACACACGTCCTATTTAGAGTGCTGGGGGGAGCAGAAGAGTAGCGTGGGCCCTGCTGTCTAGCGATCTGGAGTCACACACAGCAGCCCAAACTACGAGATTGTATATGATGAAGTGCCAAACTAGCTTTGGGGAATTCAGGAAAGAGGGATGACATGTCTTTCCCAGAGTCCCTTCAGTTAAATAATGACAGAGCCACTTGAATCTTGTTCACCTTCTCTCAGGCCAGGGTTCATCTGCCTGTTCCCTGACCCCCTGCCTCTCCAGAGCTCAGATTCCATGCAAGAGTCAGTTCCCTATGTCCCTGTGGCCTTCATCATTTTAGTCCTACTCTTGGGCCCATTTCAGTACTGGTATATAGATGAGGGAGGGAGGAGCAGGCCAGGTCATGGCTAGAGCTCCGGTTTGATTCAAACCCTAGAGGGGTCTTAAACAGGCCAGGAGTCAGAGGCATGGCCTGAGTTGCAGGGAAACTGCAGCACCAAATGTTGCATGGGAGGACCATCCTGATTGAGTTAGAGGAGTTGGGGAGTTGATCCTGAGGGGGCTTCCTAGATCACTGCTAGGTGAGGTGGGACTGAGCCTAGGAGGGCCAGGATATCTGATTGCCTATGAGAAGAGTTCACTGAAAGATCTGAAGTAGAATGATGTTCAACATGAGCTGGAAGGGAAGGAAGGCAGTTATCCGAGTGACCCAGTGCCCGAGGCAGTGAACCCCGTTACTAAAAGGTTTGGTTGAGTGGACAGGTACAAACGATGTGGCTTATTCAGAAAAACAGCATTTTCTGTGTGAATTTCTTGTCAAACTGTTACTTCATCCTTCCAAGCCCCACTCCTTTCACCCACTCACACGTCAAGCTGGAGGCTGTGGAGCTGGGAATCCAGACCTGGTTCTGTGTTCAGAGCTGCCCCAAGGCTTGGCCTCCACCCTACCCTGGCCTTCAGCACCCTGGGCAGAGAGAGCCCAAGAGGGTAGCAGGCGTGCAAGAAGTGAGGTCCATATTAGAAGACAGGTCAGAGGGCCCTCAGAAAGTTAAGCCCCCAGAGGGCATGTTTGCAAGTCCCCAGCAGTAGGCAAGGCGGAGGGGTCCTGGGGTTAGAGGGGAGGGAAGGTGGGCTAGAAGTCCATCGAGGGCGCAGGGGTGGTGAGGCCACCACCAGCGAGCAATACTGGGGCTGCGGCCCTTGAGGGCGGAGGACGCCAGATGCCCGGAGGCCTTGTGAGCCTTGGTCTCAAACTCCTATTGTGTAGGGTGGGGGGCGCGAAAGAAGAGAGCGGCGCCCTTCCCAGCACCCCACCCAGGCGGCCCCGCCTCCCTGGCCCCGCCTTCCAACCCCCACCCCACCCCCGGCTCCGCCTCCACTCCCCGCCCCGCCTCCGGCCGCGGCCCCTTCCTCCCGCAGCTGGTGCTGTGGGGCCGCGGAGCAGCGCGTCGCCGTCTCTATGGCCAGGGATTCAAGCGCAAAGGTGAGAGAGGCAGGCAGTGCGGGCGGCGGCTGGGCCTGGGCCGGGGGGCGGAGGCCAGGCCAGGCCTTCCTCACATCCATTGCACCCTCCAAGCTGGGCCAGGCCTTTCTCACCGTCAAGTCCCCGGGTCCCGCATAAAGCCTCTGGAGGGGCGCGGGCCAGGCCTCGGGCCGTGCTGGGCGCAGACCCGCCACCGCGGAGTCGGGGACCGGCGCGGGGCGGGGACCCGCGTGGCGAACAGTGTTCCCCGGGATCTGGGTCACGTCTCCTGGCGTCCGGCGGGATCGAAGGAGAGCTTGTCCTCGAGCTGCAGCAGTAGAGACTGAGGTTACATCTGAGGAGAGGGAAGACCCTCACACTGTCCAGGATGGTGGAAGGAGAGGGTAGCGGGGGAAGGGCTCTGAGGCCGGAAGAGACGGCCATCCTGGGCAGAGGGGAATGCCGCCTACACTAAGCAGGTGGACGTCTGGGATGAAGGTCGAGAGCCGGCTGATCCAACATCGATCTTGTTTTGGGGGGAGGGGGTGTCTCCCTTCCTCAGTTTCTTCAGCCCTAGGATCTAATACTCGGAAGGTGATCAGAGTTCAGGGGGCTGGCCCTGAGGAGGAACCCAAACTATAGAACTGGGGGGTGGAGTGTGGAGTGTGGGGTGTGGACTGGAGACCTT
Organism: Cryptoprocta ferox; assembly: GCA_028646485.1. NCBI lineage: Eukaryota > Metazoa > Chordata > Mammalia > Carnivora > Eupleridae > Cryptoprocta > Cryptoprocta ferox. The sequence continues at coordinate 55,434,352 of CM053561.1, forward strand.
GAAGCCTTGTGGCCACTGGGGGAGGGAGGGCAGCAGCTCCGCCCCCCCTTTAGCCCCGCCCTCCCTCCCAACAGGTTAAATGGAGGCTGAGAGCCCCTGCCCAACTCCCATACCTAGAATGACAGCACACAAGGGAGTAGAGCAGTGCTAAGTTCCATTCCATCTTTCCTTTGCTAAAGCGAGGGGCCTCCTCCGGTCTGGGTTAGGTACCCCTTCCCTCCTTTGCAGAGAGGCCCATTGCATTTGAACATCTGAGGTCAGATGCCTCCCTACATTACCACACACACATATTTGGAATCTGGCCTTAAAATTGGGACTTTCGGGAAGGGAGGTAGGTCTGCTCTGCACCTCAGTGGACACTGGCAGCCTCCAAGCCTGCAGTGAGAACTGGACCTCTGTTTGAACATATGCTTGTCTCTGCATGCATGTAATTTGTGTGTTTGAGCACTGAGCACTGTGAACATACATGTACTTGACCCTTCTGTTAACATGAACATGCCTGACCTGTATCAGTGGGGGTTTGTGTGCATGTCCCTACACATATGTGTGTATGTGCATGACTTCTGTAAGTAGGTGCACAATCCTTCATATGTACATGTGTGGATTTATAACCCTCCTTGTTAACTTCTGAAGCTGTGCAATCAGCCTAATGAATGGATGTGAATATGTGAATAGAGCCTTATTTTTCAATGTGTATATGAACATATGTGTTTATATGAACATAAGTGTGCACAAACCTCCCTGTGAATGTATGTGTTCATGGCTCTCCTGTGAGCACATTTGTCCACAGCCCTTCTGTGAACATGTGTATATGTACACCTACTGCATGCACATCACGCCCCTCTGGTCATTTGTGACTTCTGCTATGAACCACACTCCAAGTGGTTTTTCGAACCTGGAGTGTGTTCCTCCTGCCCAATCCTAGGGACTGATACCTCATAGCCATAGGGCTCCCTCTGCCCTCCCCCCCCCCAACTTCTGCACTAAGCAAATAGGAGGCCCCAAAGGTAAACAGGTGTGCCTCCACAGTGAGGGGTGAGGCATTGACAGTTTGCCTGGAGCCTCGTGCTGCCCGGCCCCCAAACGAGGAGCTGATGCCCTTTCAGTGGTCCAAGGACCCTCTTCTCTGCACTAATCCTACGTTCTCCTCCTCTGGGCTCTGACCACTACAGTGCTGACCTTTACCTCTTGAATAAATGCTCCAAATTCCTGTTTTCCCTCCGGCCAGCTCCTGGTCCTTCCCCTCTCTTCAAGGCCACATAGTTAATATTTGACCTGGAAAGGAGGGGTGAGGCCAGTGGCCCTTGTGGCCCTGTGTGTGGGTGTCTGATGAGATTGGGTGGGTCGGGCTTCCTCCACACCCACCCCAGTCCAGGAAGCCTTCAAGAACCACCTCAGAGATCAGGCCTATTACAGGAGTCAGAGGAGATCTGCCACCTACTTCCACCCCATCCCCACGTGGCTTGAGAGAGGGTCAAGGTGTGGGAATAGTCTCCAAGATAAGCCAGGGGAGGTGGTCAAGAGCTCAGGGATCCTATCACTCAACTTTTCCATGTTGCTTTTGTCTCAACTGGCTGTGTACACTAGAGCATCCTGCACAGACATTACACCTGTGCAGTGCAGCCAGGGGGGCCCAGATACCACCCACCCCCCGTGTCTATGAGTGCCTGTTTGCAGGTAGGGACACGTACGGATGCCTAGCCAGAGGGTACAGTACAGACTCGCATGGGCAGAATAGAGATGTGCACCCCCTTGGAGAGGAATGCTGAGGAGGAGAAGTGTCTAATTAAAGAGAAATTCCAGAGGGAGCTCTCAGGCCAGGGAAAAGAAAAAACAAAGGGAAAACAGGACAAAATCAACAAAGGACCATTAAATGTCTCTGCCCAGGCCTTCTTGCATAAGGCACCCCCGCAGGCAGCAGGGGCAGCTGCTGCCCCAAGTTTGGTCCCATTGTTGGGAGGAGAAGGCATTCTCCCTGAAAACGGAGCTGCACCCGAGACGGAGGCCGAGCTTAGCTTCCGACTTGGTCAGAGGAGGGCCGTTACTTTGGGTTCGGGCTTGGAGGAGTCTAGGGTCTGTAAGAAGGGTAAGTTCTACCCAACTTGCATCAGAGCAGAGAAGTGGACAGAGTGACAGTGAGCCAATCCTGACGTGGGAGTTCTGTGGCCCCTTCCCACCAGTGTCCCCTCAAGTCTGGGGGTAATGCCATCTACCTTTCACCCACACACAGATAAAAGAGCTTTTTTACCCTGTTTTTTCTTTAGAAAACGGACCTCAGAGAACCAGAACTAGTCCTGCTGTCGGGACAGGGTGACCCCATCAGTGACCTACAACCTCTTTATGACCCCACAACTCCTTCCCACCATGGAGTTTGTATTTGATGCAGAAAAGCAGTGTGTGATCCATCCCTCCCTCTGACCTCTAACCTGGGATTCCATGGCCACACAACCCTGTGATTCCATGTCCCCTCGATTCCAGGACCCTCCCTGGCCCCATGACCCCTGACCTTCCAAGTGACCTCCCTGGACCTTGACCCCTGTGACTATTCTTCCCATCATACCCTGTGACTCTGGCCCTGGCTCCCCTTAGGGGTCTTACCGGTCTGGGCCTCCCCAGGAAAATGTGGGGGAGGCTCTGGCCCCTCTTCCTGAGCTTCCTCACAGCATCTGCAGTCCCTGGACCCTCACTGCGGAGACCATCCAGAGAACTAGATGCCACGCCACGGATGACCATCCCCTACGAAGGTTAGATGCCCTCCCCACCAACTTTGAAAGGCAGCAGGAGCCAGGTCTGGGAGTGGGGAGGACACCCCAGGGCTGGGCTTCCTACTCCCCCTCTCCCCAGAGCTCTCCAGGACCCGGCACTTCAAGGGCCGAGCCCAGAACTACTCAACACTGCTGCTGGAGGAGTCTTCGGCAAGACTGCTGGTTGGAGCCCGAGGTGCCCTGTTCTCTCTCAATGCCCGTGACATAGGAGATGGGGCTCACAAAGAGGTTAGCCCCTGGAACCTGGGACACTCGGAGGGTCTCCAGCTTTATCCACCTCCCTGGGATCTCAGTTTCCCAGAAGCCTCACCAGCCTTCCATAGCCTCCTGGTCAGGTAGCACGGCCCTTCTCAACCCAGGTCTCCCTTGCCATCCAATGCTCCTCCTGAAACTTACCCGTACCACAGTTTCCCCTGTTCCCTGCAGTCCTATCACCTGGTCCCACAGACAGTGGTGAAAGGGAAGGGTCCTGTGGTCAACACCTCACCCCATTCCCTTTCCCTGTCTCCAGATCCACTGGGAGGCCTCCCCAGAGATGCAAAGCAAATGTCATCAAAAAGGGAAAAACAACCAGGTATGTGGTCTATCCTGTCCCCAGCTCCTTTCCTTCTCTTCAGTTGGGGATGTCAGGGTTGGTGGGGACGCAGATGGAGAGGTGTGGATCAGCCAGTCAGTTGCAGCAACCACAGCAAACACGTGAGTGCAGCCAGAGTGGCGGGCCCTAGGTGCAGCACTTCTAATCCAAACATCTGGTCACCTACCAGCATGACCTATAGAGGCATCTTAATCTCTTCCGGTCTTCTGCCTAATAATCATGATAGCAATAGGTAATCTCTAGTTAATGCTGACTTAGCCGTTATCTCTCTTAATTCTAAAATAACCCTGTGAAATAGTACTATCCTCCATTTTGCAGATGAGAAAAAATGAGGTTTCGTCAAGAAATAGCTCAAGTACCTAGGATTCTATGGAGGGCTGTTAGTGAATTGCCAGTTCTTTCAGGCTAAAGAACAGGGTGTCTGCAGGGGTCCCATGCCTGGCTATGTAACAGATGCATCTGGAGAGCTTTTTAAAAATACACAGTCCCAGGGGTGCCTGGCTGGCTCAGTCAGTAGAGCATGCAACTCTTGATGTCGGGGTCGTGAGTTCAAGCCCCACATTGGGCCTAGAGCCATCCCCAAAAGGAAAGAAAGAAAGAAAAAAAACTATATTCCCCAGCCCAGGGATTCTGATTCAGTGGGTCTGGGGTGGTGTCGGGAAAGCTGTGTTTAACAAGGCTGCACTAGGAGATTTCATCAAAGGTGCTGTTGGTGCAGCATGGGTAGAAAGTGGAGCTGGTGAGGCGAGTGGAACCCAGGCCGCAGAGCACTGCAAATGAGCCGCTGGAGGTATGGGTTTTATTGTGTGACAGTCGGCACCCTCACCATTTGGTACTTTAGAGACTCTCGGACTGTACTGTGCCCATGAATCACCCGGGTATGTTATAAATGCAGATGCTAACTCAGTAAGCTTGGGGAAGGGCCCAAGATTCTGCCATTTTCTTTTTTTTTTTTTTAATTTTTTATAGTTTATTTTTGAGACAGAGACAGAGCATGAGTGGGGGAGGGGGCAGAGAGAGAGAGAGGGAGACACAGAATCTGAAACAGCTGTCAGCTCAGCTGACAGCACAGAACCCGATGCAGGGCTCGAACCCTCCAACCATGAGATCGTGACCTGAGCCAAAGTCGGATGCTTAACCGACTGAGCCGTCCAGGTGCCCCAATTCTGCCATTTTCTAACAAGCTTCCAGAGGAAGCTGATACTGGTGCTCCCCAAGCCACACTTTGGGTAGCAAGGCTTTGGGAGAACACTTCTCAAAGCATGTTCGGAGAAATATTAATTTTCAAAAGAGGGGTTTCATGGTCAGATGAGTTTGGGAAATGCTGTCTGCTCAATCCCACAGTGCACAGCATCATCCTTAAGGCTCTGAGAAGTCCCTGGAAAGGCAAGTTTTAGCCATGGTTTCCAACTTATTTGACCACAGAATTCCTCCCTCACCCCCCTTATTTATTTATTTATTTAAGTTTATTTTGAGAGAGAGAGAGAGAGAGAGAGAGTGTGTGTGTGTGTGTGTATGCATGAATGGGGGGAGGAGCAGAGGGTGAGGGAAAGAGAGAATCCCAAGCAGGCTCCTCGTGGGGCTTGATCCTGCAAACCATGAGATCATAACCTGAGCTGAAATCAAGAGTCAGACACTTAACTTACTGAGCCACCCAGGTCCTCTCCTTCCCCCTCCCCCACCATGCCTTTTTTAATGTAAACATCTTTGGGAAACACTACTAGTGTAATTCTAATCCAGCCCAGGCACTAGATGGATTAAAATAGAGTGAATCTATGAGATGCATGGGTGGCTCAGTTGGTTAAGCATCTGACTCTTGACTTCAGCTTCGGCTCAGGTCATGATCTCATGTTCTCATGTGATCACATGATCACATGATCTCATGTGGTTCGTGAGTTTGAGCCCCGCAAGGAGCCTGCTTGGGATTATCTCTCTCCCTCTCTCTCTGCCTCTCCCCTGCCCCCTCTCTATCTCTCTCTCAAAATAATTAAAAATAAACTTTAAAAAAACTTTTCTAAAAAAAATCATAAAATAAAATAGTGAGTCTGGAGGCAGGAAAGGCAGTGAAGGTTGGGGGCATCATGTGGGTAGAGGAGGAAGACCTGAGCAGACTAGTGGAGAGGAGGGACCTGGGGAGGGAATGGGATGAGACAAAGAGGCCTGCATGGATTCGAATCCTGGGTAACAGGCAGGAGGAATCATTAACAAGGCAAAGAAGTCAAGAGGGCCTTAGCTTGAGGCATTTTAAGGGCAGAGAAGAGCTGTGTGGCTGGAGCGGTGAGGGAGGGGAGGAAGATGCAGAGCCCTGCCCTGCAGGGCCACGGGTGGTAGGACCCATGTTCAGGACTCTAGTGGGCCACTGAAGTTTTCTTAAATACAGCAGTGACATGATTTGGTTTACATGTTTAAAGTATGCCTTGGAAAGTGGGTTGCCAGAGGGTGCTAATTGGTAGAATATCTCTGGAAGGAAACTCCAGACGATGGTAAGAGCAGCTCCCTTTGAAGGCAACAGGGATAAAAGGAGACGCTCTGTTTACAACATATCCCTTTGTACCTTTTGAATTTTACATTGTGTACATGTATTCCTCACTCATTGAATAAATAAGTAGCTTTTATAGAGTGGCAGAGGCTTGGGAGAACTGTCGGGCAGTCTCTACAGTCGTCCAGGGAAGAGGTGACAGTGGTGACATGGACTAGGGTGGTGGAGGTGGAGGTGAAGGGGAAGTGGACCACGTCAGAGACGTTACAACGAAGAATCTCAGAGGACTGAACGTGGGGGTGAGGGAGTGGGAAGCAGCAACGATGACTCCTGGTATCTGGACTGAGGAATAGGATGGACGGATGAAGTGAGGTGGGAAAGACTGGATGAACAGGTTTAGGAGGGAGGATGCAGGTTAGGGAGGAGGGAATGAGCTTGGTTTGTGACCAGGTGAGTTGGATGTGTCTGAGAGCTACTAGGTGGAGAGAGGGCCAGAGCCTGGGGATACATTTGGTAGTGTCACCCCGCAGGGGGTGTGGGAGCTAGCTCCAGGACTAGGGGACACTGCTGAGAAGAAGATGTGAGAGAAGTATCTCAAGGTGGTAGGAGCCCTGGGGGCCCCTGAACTGGGGGTGTAGAGGGCTGCAGGAAATGCAGGGGAAGCTGGCAAAATGTGTCAGGTAATCCTGACAGTGAGATAAAAGAGAGAAGTGGGGTCATGGCACTGGGAAGCCAAAGGACAGTGGGTTCCAGGGAGTAGTCTGTGTTCCGGGCAGTGAGCAGGTCCGCTGGGATTTCAGAATTGTGTCCGTCAGGTGGGGGCAAGAGCCGAACTACAAAGCTGGATTAATGGAAAAGGCCCCTGAGCAGGCCGGGGGCTCACAGCCCTCCCCCACCCATCCCGCCCATCCCATAGACGGAGTGTTTCAACCATGTGCGATTCCTTCAGCGACTCAATGCCACCCACTTCTATGCATGCGGGACTCATGCCTTCCAGCCTCTCTGTGCAGCCATTGTGAGTATACCTGCCCCAGCCCAGCCCTGATTGCTGGTCCCTGGTGCTGCACTGGTCTGAGCTTGGGCCATTAACCCCTGCCTGTCCTCGAGCCCACTGACTTCTGGCCTCCCATTCCCCTAGGATGCTGAGGACTTCACCTTGCCAACAAGCTTTGAGGAGGGGAAGGAGAAGTGTCCTTATGACCCAGCCCGTGGCTTCACGGGCCTCATCATCGGTGAGCATGCTCTCCTCCCCACCCTGGCCCCTCATCCATCAGCATGCTGTTTGGGGGACATGGACCTCATTGCTAGGACTTGCCACTGATATGTGCTATGTGCCTTGTTGTATGTGACGTGTCTGTCATGTGTGGCATGTGTGTGCTCCAGATGGAGGCCTCTACACAGCCACACGGTACGAATTCCGGAGCATCCCTGACATCCGCCGAAGCCGCCACCCGCACTCCTTGAGGACCGAGGAGGCACCGATGCACTGGCTCAATGGTTAGGAGGATGAGGCACAGGATGATGGGGGGCAGGGGACTATCCATCTTTACTCCCTTGGGCAGTTGACACCCCATCCCCAAATTCCCAGGTGAGCCTGCCTATTCCTATGTGTGGTTGAGTAAGGGGGTAGTGGAGGGGATCCCCATCCCGTCTCAGGGGCCACTTGAACTGCCCACCCCACAGATGCTGAGTTTGTGTTCTCCGTCCTGGTACGGGAGAGCGAGGCCAGTACTGTGGGTGATGACGACAAGGTTTACTACTTCTTCACGGAGCGGGCCACGGATGAGGGCCCCAACAGCTTCACTCAGAGCCGCAACAGCCACCGTGTGGCCCGTGTGGCCCGTGTGTGCAAGGTGAGGAGGAGCAAGTTTGGGGCAAGAATGTGCACGCGGACCCTCTGACGCTGACCCTGTGCCCTCCTCCTCCCCCCGCCCAGGGAGACCTAGGAGGAAAGAAGATCTTGCAGAAGAAGTGGACCTCCTTCTTAAAGGCGCGTCTAGTCTGCCACATTCCACAGTATGAGACGCTACGTGGGGTCTGCAGCCTGGACACGGACACCTCAGCCCGTACACACTTCTATGCGGCCTTCACACTGACCACACAGTGGTCAGTGCAGGGACAGTGGGGAGACAGGGAACTGGGGACAGTGGGAGGGCTGGCACAGAGGTCAATGAGGAGAAACAGGATCCCTTGTAGAGAGCCTGGCCGCAGAGAGAATTTCAGGCACAGCCCACCAGCCTGGAGCCGGAGGCCACAGTGGCCTCCTGACCCTTAGGAGAGGCCCTGAGGCCCAGAGCTGGGGTTGGCCAGGCTAACAGGGGGCTGGTGGCAGAGGGGTAGGCTCCACCCAGTGTGGCTCAGGCCCCTCCCCTATGTCCTTTCCTAGGAAGACCCTAGAGGCCTCAGCCATCTGCCGCTACGACCTGGCCGAGGTGCAGGCTGTCTTCGCAGGTCCCTACATGGAATACCAGGATGGTGCCCGGCGCTGGGGCCGCTATGAGGGTGGGGTGCCGGAGCCTCGGCCTGGCTCAGTGAGTGCCCCCGCCTGGGGTCAGTGCTGAGTAGACAGAACCCCTGGGAAGGGCGGGAGGGCCTAGCATGTGGGGGTGGAGGGCAGGCAGTGGATTCCTGAGGTTCACTGCCTCTGCCCCCGACCCCAGTGCATCACAGATTCATTGCGCACTCGTGGCTACAACTCATCCCAGGATTTGCCATCTCTGGTCTTGGACTTTGTGAAGTTGCACCCGCTGATGGCTCGGCCCGTGGTACCCACACGCGGACGGCCCCTGCTGCTCAAGCGCAGCGTGCGCTACACCCACCTCACAGGGACACCTGTCCCCACGCCTGCTGGGCCCACCTATGACCTGCTCTTTCTGGGCACAGGTACTTTTGACCCCTGGCCTGAGCCCTGATCCTTGTTGACCGCTCATCCCCTGGATGACTTTTGATCACAAAACCCTGGTGACCATTGATGTTGATTCAAGGAACACTCACTACTGACCCCCGATGGCCACTGGCTCTTGGTAACTGCAGATTCCTGCCACCAACCACAATGATATTTGCTCCTGTTCACTAATGCTTCTGGACCCAATAATTCCTGCCATGACAAGCCCAGAGTTCCCAGTCTGAGGAACTGTTACTGGCTGAATCCTTGTCCCTAACCTGATGACTCCTAAGCTACTCCCATTAGACTAGTGCAGGCGGTTGAAAACAGATTCCATTGTTGGGTTCTGACCCTCTGCCCTTTCCATACCAGCCGATGGCTGGATCCACAAGGCCGTGGTGCTGGGTTCTGGGATGCACATCATCGAAGAGACGCAAGTATTCAAGGAGCCCCAGTCCGTGGAAAATCTGGTCATCTCGCCAATGCAGGTAGCCTCTGACTTACGACTTGCCAGAGTACGGGCAAGGAGTGGGTGGCTGGGCAGTGGCTGCGGGTGTCTGCAGGCGGGAGTTGGGGGTGTTGCCAACTAGCTTTCTTCTCTGGCTTCCAGCATAGCCTCTACGTGGGGGCCCCAAGTGGTGTCATCCAGCTACCACTGTCTAGCTGCTCCCGCTACCGCTCCTGCTATGACTGCATCCTGGCCCGGGACCCCTACTGTGGCTGGGACCCTAGCACCCATGCCTGCACCATAACCAACAGGTCCCAGGGTAGCAGGTAAGAGGTGGTAAGGGTGTGAGGGTCCCATGTGAACAGGGGATCGGGGTCTGAGGGGAGGAGGAAGGCCTGCTAGCTGGAGGGGGAGTGGGGGTTCCTTGTTGGTAACAGCACCACTGACTTCCACTAAAGCTCAATTCCCCTGTTCATGAGTTCAGGACAGCACTGATACAGGACATAGAGAGAGGAAACCGAGGCTGTGAAGGCAACAGGGACACAGGTAAGTGACATTCATGGATGTGCGTAGGCCTGGCTGCACAGCCTGTCCTCTTTACATTTACTGTCAGTTGCCTGTGCATGTGCGTATCTGAATGGTTGTGTCTGTGTGCTTTCAGTGAGGACGTCCCAGCACCATGTGGCACAGAGTGAGTGCTCCACAGATACTCGTTGCCCAAAAGAATTATAAATGAGGAGAAAGGCTCAAGACATAAGAGTTTTTTTGTCATGCCTGGAGCTTATAGCCAAGTGTGTTGGGGGAGGGGGGGACAATTAAATGATCTCACAAGTAATTATTTCCACTGATTTTTGCTAAAAAGGAATACTTACAACTTTGACAAGGATTTGAAGGATAATGAACACTCCCCTGAGGAAGATCAGATGACTGAGCTGATACCTAAAGGAAGAGCAGAAGTCAATAGTCATAGCTAACATGTGCTGAGTACTCCCTCTGTGCCAGGCGCTGACTGAACACGTACACACGATCTCTCTTACGCTAACAGCATTCCTAGGAGAGAGGTGCCATGATCCCCAGCCCCCTGAGGGGCAATCCCCCTCAGGTACCGGGAGAATAAGTAAACTGTCCAAAGTTAATGAGCTATTAAGTAGCAGGGTCAGAATTCAAACCTGACCCCAAGCAGTCTGACTGGAGCTTGTGCTTTTCATCACTTCCGTGCTCTTTCCTCCTGGTCAACCAGTGGAGGGCACGGAGACGGGGGTGACATCCAAGCGGAGGGGACAGCAGGCAGATAAGCTTGGTGTGTTTGAGAAGAGGCTGGAGAAAGCGGGTGGGGACCACGTAGAGGCAGGGAGTGGCACGATCAGTGTGGTGTTTTTAAAAGGTTACCCCCCCCAAAAAAAGGTTACCCCCAGTGCTGCGTGGAAAATGAACTAGATGGGGACCAGAGTGGGCCAGCAGTTGGGGAAGGAGAAAAGTGAACAGGGCTGAGATGGATTCTGGAAGCAGAATCTTGGTGAGAATTAGACACAAAGGGGAGAGAGGCAAGGGAGACTCCCAGGTTCCTGACTTGAGCAGCTGAGTGGCTAGTGGTGCCATTCACTGTGACAATTCAAGGAAAACACCTGGTGTCATTTGGGAGGGAGGTTTTGGCCTTAGTTCCTGTGCCGTGTTTGAGAGACCTCACATGGAGATGCCCTGAGTGTGCAAGATGTCCAAGTGTGTCAGTCAGGAAAGAACTCTGTGCTGGAGATCGAGATCACGAATCCCTGGCAGATAGCAGGACCTGAAACCATTGAGAAAGGCCCATGAAAACCTTAAATGGGAACATGAGTGCGGGAGACCTTGGTCAGTTGTCACCATGACTCCAGACTCTGTGCTCGGTGCTAGGGACATAACAGTGAACCATCTGGCCTGCCATCTCCGATGCCCTCCCTCAGACAGACAAGCATTGACCACTCCTCTCACCCCTTCCAGGGCCACCACCACCCCTGAAAACCCGCTCTGTGCTCCGAGGTGATGATGTCCTCCTGCCCTGTGACCAGCCATCCAACCTGGCCCGGGCCTTGTGGCTGCTCAATGGGACCATGGGCCTGAATGATGGGCAGCATGGCTACCGCGTGGGTGTGGATGGGCTGCTGGTGACAAACATACAGCCCGAGCACAGTGGCAACTACGGCTGCTATGCTGAGGAGAACGGGCTCCGCACCCTGCTGGCCTCCTACAGCCTCACAGTGCGGCCGGCCACCCCTGCCCCAGCTCCACAAGCCCCTGCTGTGCCTGGGGCACAGCTGGCACCTGACGTGAGGCTGCTGTATGTGCTAGCCATTGCCGCACTTGGTGGCCTCTGCCTCATCCTGGCTTCCTCCCTCCTCTACGTGGCCTGTCTTCAGGGAGGCAGACGAGGCCGTCGAAGGAAATACTCTCTGGGTCGGGCTGGCCGGGCAGGGGGCTCTGCTGTGCAGCTGCAGACGGTTTCAGGCCAATGTCCTGGAGATGAAGACGAGGGTGATGACGGGGAGGGGTCTGGGGGCCTGGAAGGTGGCTGCCTCCAGATCATCCCTGGGGAGGGAGCCCCAGCCCCACCACCTCCACCACCCCCACCGCCACCGGCCGAGCTGACCAACGGGCTGGTGGCGCTGCCCAGCCGGCTGCGCAGGATGAACGGCAACAGCTACGTGCTCCTGAGGCAGAGCAACAACGGGGCGCCAGCGGGGCCCTGCTCATTTGCGGAGGAGCTCAGCCGCATCTTGGAGAAGAGGAAACACACACAGCTTGTGGAGCACCTGGATGAGAGCTCGGTCTGAGCCCAGCCTCCTGGGACAAATGTTCTTCCGAGCCAGCCTGTCTGCCCCAGGCTGGGCTGCCGCTTCCCCAACACAGCCACTCTACCTTCACCCCCCGCCCCCAACTACAGGCCCTTCTCCCAACTTTTTGATGTCCCTGTAGGGCTGGCAGAGTCAGGCCCAGCCAAAGCCCCCTCCTCAGACTCCACAGACCCATCTGTGAGCAGCCCAGGCCAACCGGTGCTCCTCAGAGGTGGGTACTCCTTCAGGCCCTGGAATGTGGTAGACCCAGACCCAGTTCCCATTCCCTTAACCCAAGCACTTGGGCGGAGAGGATGCCATCCTCCTGCCCCATTTGTCTGTTCAAATCCTTCCTCTTTCTCCTAGGCAGGGCTCTGCAGGTCCAGATGACCTCAATGTCACCACCCTCTGCATGGCCCTATGTGCTGGATGGTCCCGAAACCAGACAAGACCTCTGCCAGCCACCAGAGCCACCTGAGCCCTGCATACATTCACATGTGCACATGGATGAATGTCTATCAGCTGGGCTGCAGGGCCCCCACCCCCCATCTCCTGGTACATTCTTGTGTTTCGTCTCTCCTGGAATTTGGGTGCCCTTCCAATTGCCATATCCCATCCTATCTAGGTTTCTCCCCTAGTCCCAGCCCCATGTGGTGACCTCTTTGGCAAGAGCCTGGGAACAGGCCAGCCTGGGGAGGTAAGACTGTGTCATTCCCCTCTTCGTCCTTAATATGCAGCCCTCTTCGGTCAACCTCCTTACCCCTTTGGTCACTCTCAAGAGTGACAGAGCCCCAGGCATGTCCCTTCACACACACACGCTTACATTTCCACTTGCATTTCTGAGCCTCCCTTTGCTGCCTCGGACCTCTATCTGTTGGGTTTGGTCCATGGACATTTCAGAGGGAGAGCCCTCTCCCATTCAGCTGTCCTCTGAGACATTTCCCTAGGATGGGTGACCAACACTGCAATGAGCCAGCCTCCCTTTTGGGGACCAATCATTTGCTACCCCTAGACGAGAGCAGGGGGAGGAGATCTGATGTCTCACCTGGCACATGAAGCCCATTCTTGGAACTATGCAAAGGGCAGAGGCTGGGAGTTTGGATGCTTGGCTCCCATCCCTGTCCTACCTCACCGGGGCACTTTCAGGGTCCAGGGGCCTCTGAGGTCTCCAGGCCCATGTGGGACAATCAAATCCTGACTGAGCTCCCCCATTCCCTTTGGGTGAGGATGACTGTTATTTTTGTAGCTGAGAACGTGGAATCCCACGGGTTTTTACTGCCCTTCACCCAAGTTCTCCCACCTCCACCCCACAATGAATGTATTTATTGTGAGAACGGCTATACTTCTTTAGGAATGCCCCCACTCACCACCTAGGTGGGCAGCACAGGCATGTGACAGAGTGGGGAGCCTGGGCTCAGCTCCTCCCCCTCCTGTTGGTTAATAAATACCCTCTTTCCCCACAGCTATGTGTGGTCTGCTTGGTCTAGACTGGCCTTCCCCTGATTGCCAGGGGGCAGGCTTCTGAGCCTTTGGAAATGGTGCTGCAGGGTTGGCTCTGCTCTCCATAAAACCATCTGCAGAGGCAACTAGGACCCTCAGCTTCCATCTGGCTGCCCTGGGTGGATACACAGGCCTTTACAAGGCTCTCACTACTCACTGATCACAGTGGTATGGGCAAGACATTAGAACAGTTCAAGAATTCCTACAAAGGCTTCTAGGTTTTTACCTCCAGGCTCTTTTCCTCAAGATTCCTCTCCCTTGTTTTGGCTAAACCTAGACGATGATCTGTTTACCAGCTCTCTTGTTCCATCCCCAAGAAGCTTTTCAGTCCCTCCCCTCCCCCAACAAGGGACAACATGAACTCATTACTGCAGAAGGGCCTGTCTTGGGGAGTAGTTAGGACCAGGGCAAGCTTGTTACCAGAGACCTGACCTGAGAGTCCTCTCCAAGGGTTAGGACTGGATTAATCTCATGGCCTTTAATACTGAAGGGCTGCGTATTCCCCTTCTGGTTTGAAGATAATGAGAAATGGGGTTAGACTTAAAATATATGCAGATTTTGAAGACCTCAAGTATGACCTTGGGCAAGTTTATTAACCTCAAGTTTTCTAAACATTCACACGGACGTAAAGTGGCTGTCCTAATGCCAGGTTCACATCAGAATTTAAGGTCCTAGCCCTCTCTAGTTCAATGGTTGCAGAAATAGGACATGGGGGGGAGGCGCCTGGGTGGCTCAGTCAGTTAAGCTTCAACTTCCGCTCAGGTCATGATCTCAGTTTGTGGGTTTGAGCCCCACACTGGGCTCTATGCTGACAGCTCAGGGCCTGAAGCCTGCTTCGGAGTCTGGGTCTCCCTCTCTCTGCCCCTCCCCCGCTCACACTGTCTCTCTCAAAAATGAGTAAATGTTAAAAAAAAAAAAAAGCAATAGGACATCGGGGATTCTTCAGAAGCCAGTCTTGAAACCCCACACCCGGATCTGAGATCACTAGTATCAATCTGGATTTCTAAAATAAAAGCCTGTAAAATCCTTGAAGGGTCAGGTTTCAAGGATGTCAACTGGGTAATAATTAGGAGACTGACAAAGTCACTGCTCCTCCTCCTATGCAACGAAGACAGGCCGTTCTTCTTTATCCCAAGCAAAAGCTTTGGCGTCAACTTCCCTCTTGGTGGGCTCCATCTGCCTGCAGGGGGCTTGGAATCCCCTGAACCAAAGAGGAGGAACCACCTCCACCGGAGTAAGAGTCCAAAGCCTGGGACTGGAGTTGGTGGGGCAACGCTTCACGGCACATGCACCTGGGCTGGGGCAGCATCCCGGACTTCTCGCGGGCGTAGCGCGCCCAACGCTGTCGGTTTGTTGGTGAAGGCGTGCCACTGGCCCTGGATGCTGGGGGTGTCCGTGTGGAAGGGCTTACGGATGCGGATCACTTCCAAGCCCGACTGGTCCGCCAGTTTCTGCACCAGCGTCGCAATCTCCGCGACTGACTTGCAGTGGATGCTCTCCTCGCGCACAGCCCCGTTAACTGGCCGAAGGGAGGGGGTTGGGGGGAGAGGAAGCGAACGGATGAGGGTAAGACGAGAGGAAGAGGAGCCCGCGAGGAACCCCCCGGACGCCGCCCTCCAGCCCTCGTCCGGCCCCACTCACGGTATTCGGCCACCACTCTGGGGACACAGCACGGCCGCGAGTTCACGTATATTACGACCCCCGGGTTCCGTAAGGCGAAGTCGGCCACCTCCCGTTCCACGAACTCCCTGAAGAAGCCGAGAAGAGTAAGCACGGCGACGCCCGACCCTGGGCGACCTCTGTCCCGAGAGCACCCCGCATCCTTCGCCCGGCTCACCTGGCGCCGCGGGACGAGGGCGCATCGCGACTGAGGGTGAAGCTGAGGCGCTGCAGCTGCTGCACGTAGCGACCCAGCCCGTTGTGGAGGACACTGGCCAGGAAGCGGCTCGGGGTCCCGCGCGCCGTCATGGCCACAGCGCCTCGGCAGCCCAGCCCAGCCTAGCCTAGCCTCGCGGCCCGGGGGCGGACGAACGCCGAGGCTTCCGGTTCCGGGAACGCACGCGCCCGGGGAGTTTTGCTTCCGCGGTCATGGCGCGGGCCGTGGGTCACTGACCCACGTTGCGGTCTAGAGGAGCGAGGGGAAGGTGGGTGATGCGCGGCCACCGTCGCGAGCGGCGCCGCTCTTGGCAGTAGAGCCGAGGGCGACACGGGAGCGGGGGCGAGGTGGGCGCGGGGACCGGCGGGAGCCGGCCGGTGGCGCTCTACTTGTGGTGAGTCCCCTTCGAAGGAAGAGAGGCGAGGAGAGCCTTGAGTTGGGGGCTGGCGCGTTGGGGCCAGGAAGGGCGCACGCGGCGGTAGAGATGAGGACGGCGAGGAGATCCCCTGGAGGGGCGGGAGTGGTGAGGAGATGATCTAGACAAGGCACGGCGGTGAGGGGCAGTGTGGAGGGTCGTAGTGGTGAGGTGGTGACTGCACAGGGCCATGGAGTTAGCCAGATACGAGCCCCCGGACGTGAAAGGGTCTTGTAGATGGCCATAGATGTGAAGTAGCAATGCAGAGGGGCTGAGGAGGATTCAGAGAGGGAAGGGAGAATTTGGAAGAAAGAAGTCATCTCCGGTGGGTTCTGTGGAGTGCTGTGGATCCCTAGGGTCCGACCTAGTGAAGGCCCCCGAACCAGGCACGGAAGGCATTTCTAGTAGTGGCTTCCTCGGTTTGACTAGGAATGTGGGTACTCCTTCGAGGTGGGTACCCCCTCCGTATCCTGCTGCCCCTGCGTGGGGAGTGGATGGGTCGCAGGGGCCTGCCCAGAAGCCTGGTCCCAGGCCCTCCTCGAAGACGGTACAGGAAAGAGGCTCTCCCAGCCTTGGAGGTACCAGTGTTACCTGTAACTGCAACTGAAATCCGCCAATATTTGCGAGCACGTGGGATCCCCTTCCAAGATGGCCACAGCTGCCTGCGGGCACCCAGCCCCTTTGTGAAGGCCTTGCCGCTCAAGGACCAGAATGGTGCCACTGCTGCCTTCAGCCTCTTCATTGACAAGACCACAGGCCGCTTTCTCTGCATGACCAGCCTAGCAGAGGGGAGCTGGGAAGACTTCCAGGCGAGTGTGGAGGGACGAGGAGATGGGGCCAGAGAGGGCGTCCTGCTCAGTGAGGCCCCAGAAGCGGAGGACAGTGAGGAGGTCCGGAGGATCTGGGACCGAGCTGTACCTCTCTGGGAGCTGCCTGAGCCCGAGGAGGCCCAGCTGGCTCGGATGATGTTTGGCCTTACCAAAGTGATGGATGACACGCTCAGGCGTTTCAATGTGCGGTATTTGCGGCCTGCTCGCAGCCTTGTCTTCCCTTGGCTCTCCCCTGGAGGTTTGGGATTACGAGGCCTGAAGCTGCTAGGGGCTGAAGGCCAGGGAGACGGAGTGCACTACAAGGAAACCACCATTCCCCGGCCTGGTGTCTACCACAATCTGTTTGGATTACCACTGATCAGTCGTCGAGATATTGAGGTGGTACTAACGAGTCGTGAGCTGGACAGCCTGGCCTTGAACCAGTCCACCGGGCTGCCCACCCTTGCCCTACCCCGCGGAACAGCCTGCTTACCCCCTGCCTTGCTCCCTTACCTCGAGCAGTTTCGACGTATTGTGCTCTGGCTAGGAGATGACCTGAGGTCCTGGGAAGCTGCCAAGTTGTTTGCCCGAAAACTGAATCCCAAGCGATGCTCCTTGGTGCGGCCTGGAGACCGGCAGCCCCGTCCCCTGGAGGCCCTGAACCGAGGCTTAAATCTTTCTCGTATTCTGCGTACTGCCCTGCCCGCCTGGCACAAGTCGATCGTGTCTTTCCGGCAGCTTCGGGAGGAGGTGCTAGGAGAACTGTCAAATGTGGAGCAGGCAGCCGGCATCCGATGGAACCGCTTTCCAGACCTCAATCGTCTTTTGAAGGGCCATCGGAAGGGCGAGCTGACAGTCTTCACAGGTGAGCCTTTGGGAAATCACTACTTGGGGTAAGAGCCAGAGGATCATGTGTGGGTTTGGGCCATGGCAAATGTTAAAGAGGAGGCTTCTCCCAACTTTGAAGCCCTTGCTCCGGGTCTTAATTTTAAGGGTAGAACTTTCTTCCCTTACCCAAGTCTGTATTCAACCCCCTGCAGGGCCAACAGGCAGTGGGAAAACCACGTTCATCAGTGAGTATGCCCTGGATTTGTGTACCCAGGGGGTAAACACGCTCTGGGGTAGCTTTGAGATCAGCAATGTGAGACTCGCCCGGGTCATGCTGACACAGTTCGCCGTGGGGCGGCTAGAAGAGCAACTGGACAAATACGACGAGTGGGCTGACCGCTTCGAAGACCTGCCTCTCTATTTCATGACTTTCCATGGGCAGCAGAGCATCAGGTGAGAGTCCAAGGCCTACGGTTTTCAAAGAATGGGAAGGCAGGAGAACAGATTCCCAACAGAATTTTCAGGAATGCTGGCTCTTCTGCTGGGATGGTCTAGAGACTACTTGTAATTGCCTCTTGAATTCATTGCCTCTTCCTCTTCCCAGGACCGTAATAGACACAATGCAACATGCCGTATACGTGTATGACATTTGTCACGTGGTCATCGACAATCTGCAGTTCATGATGGGGCACGAGCAGCTGTCCACAGACAGGTGACATCCTCTCGTGTAACTGGAACCCACTTCAACATGCGTGTCTCTTCTTAGGCAGCTGGTCCTTAGGCACACACACTGTATTCTTGTTTTCCGACCTGTGTGCTGGCACACACCACCCCATGTGTATTTGTGTCTTCATAGAGGTGTGGGTTGTGGCAGTGGGAAGTATGGATAGGGACCTCCGTGCGAATCCTTGGGGAGAGCGAAGTAGTGTGGGTTTGTGGCGTGGGGAAATGTGAATGAATCCAGAGTGTGTATGTGTCCTTGTCCTTCTGTCTGTGTCCGATGACCTCTTTGTTGGGGTTGGGGCAGGATTGCAGCTCAAGACTACATCGTCGGGGCCTTTCGAAAGTTTGCAACAGACAATAGCTGCCATGTGACACTGGTCATTCATCCCCGGAAAGAGGATGATGATAAGGAACTGCAGACAGCGTCAATTTTTGGCTCAGCCAAAGTAAGTGGCTTGTAGAGGAGCCCAAGCTTAGGAGGGTAGAGGGGGCAGGTGTGACCAGGGATGGCCCTCATTCAGCCTTAAATCATCTTGACTGTCCACCTAGAAGAGGCAGGAGACAGCTGTTGCTGCCTCTGGGGCCATGACATGAGGAATACGTGTGCTAGGAGTATAAAGGCTGCTAATAGTTGGTCCTCTGCCCACCTTGTCCTCTAGGAGCTCGCATCATCCGGGGGGAAAATAGCAAGACAGTGATCGTAACTCAGTATGATAAGAGCTACCATAGGCAACACAGGCATTTGGGAAACAGTGAAACCTCTGAGTCCACCTGGGACCTCTGGGGAGACGTCTTCACCCATTTGGGGAGAGGGGGTTTGAACAAAGGTTGGGTTGAGTTTTGGCAGACAGTAAGTGTTAAATAATTGAAAAAATGGGAGGGGCTTCTGGGCAGCAGGACCAGCCGAGTCCTGGAGCTTCCAGGGATACACTGAGTACCCGTTACATGCCAGGCCTGGGCACAGGGCACACAGGCTGGGGAGCACAGTGGAACAAACGTGGAGCTAGGGAAGAGAGGAACACCGAAGTGGAAAGATGATGGGTGGTTCGTTCTTTATTTATGGGGCTCAAGAATGGTCTCTGATGAAGGGGACCTGAATGATAAGAAGCAGGGGTTGAGTGGCGTGGTGGGCTGTGGAGAAGTGTTACAGTCAGAGGGAATAGCAGGTACAAAATCTGGGGCAGCAGTGAGTAGTCAAGCAACTGAAGGATTCAGGTGGCCCCAGGTTGTGGTCAGTAGTTCGTAGCTCTGCCATTCTTCCCTGGATCCTCAACCTTCCTTTTTGCTTCTCATATGTCTTCTCACTGCTCCTTCCTCCTTCGTCCCCATCCCCCAGGCAAGCCAGGAAGCGGACAACGTTCTGATCCTACAGGACAGGAAACTGGTAACTGGTCCAGGGAAACGGTATCTGCAGGTGTCCAAGAACCGCTTTGATGGAGATGTAGGCGTCTTCCCACTTGAATTCAACAAGACCTCTCTGACCTTCTCCATACCACCAAAGAGCAAGGCTCGGCTCAAGAAGGTCAAGGATGACAATGGGCTAGTGGCCAAAAAGCCCCCTTCTGGCAAAAAGGGGGCTGTGCCCCAGAACTCTGAGACTTGCTTCGATCAGGCCCACCAGCCCTGCCAGCCAGACCCCTCCAAGCCCTCCAGGTGAAGGCAGTACAGAGCTTGACACTGAAATGAGCCTGGCTGGACAGGCAGGGGCATAGACCTTCTTAGCCCTCTGCCAAGGCTACCTCTGTCCTGTAGGCCTAAGCTAGGGATCCTTCTCAGTCAGAGGGGCCTAACCTAGGGCAGAGTTCCATCGTGAGAGACTTGAGACCTTCCTGTGTGCCAGGCTTCGTTCTAGGTCTTGGGAATACAGCACTGACAAGACAGATGAGGTCCCTGCTTCCCTGGCACCTGTAGTCTGACAAGGGAGACAAGAAAAGTAATGAAACGTCTTTTTAGACAGTGAGATGTGCCATGAAGAAAAGAAAACAGTGCAGTTCGTACAGCTTGGTGTAGATGGAGGTCTGAACTGGTGTCTCTTAGCAGAGGACATTTGAGATGGGGCTCAAAGAACTAGGATTGAGCCATGTGAACATGTGGAGAAAGAGGGATCCAAGCACAGAGGAAATGAAATACAGAGCCCCTCAGGTGGGAGTGAGCAAATTGAGTTCAAAGCAATGGGTTCAGGCCCCCTGAACGTGGAAGGGAATAGAGGACTTCTTGCCAAACTCCGGCCCAGGCGTCTGGAGCCAAAGGGTGACACGGTGGGTACCAGACTCCTCTGTTGCCCATTCTGGACCCTGCCATGAGGTGGCACTCACTACCATTGGATCCGAGGTGCTCGACCCTGTAGTATCAGGGCCCCAAAAGTGGAAGCTGGCCAGAGAGCCATGGAAGAACGCTGTGAGCCCAGAGTGCCTGCCACATGGACTGCATTCCATGTTCCGCCGCCTCAGACCACTGGAGTGGGTACAGTCAGAATTTTTTGTAGAGCCTTTTCTAGTTTTACTGAAAACAATTTTTCCATTGCCTTTGTTTCCGTGTTTTTTCTTATTTGTCCACCAGGTGTCTCCCCAGTCCAGAACTGGATTTTCCTCTTGCTTTCAATAGGGAGTCTGAGCTGTGCACTGCCAAGGAAGCAGGGGCATTAAAGGACCTTCACCCACACACACCGCCCCCCCCCCTTACAACCTCTTCTTGGCTTAGGGATGACAGGATGGTGTCTCTTTATCCTTATCTTCCCTGAAGATCTCCATGTGATCCCTGGCACAGGTGTGGGTCACTGGGCCACATGCCTAGGCCCTGCCTGACCAGCTGTCCCTCAGTGATACGAGCGACTCGCTGACCTCTCTGAGTGCGGGCTCGCACACTATCTTCTTACCTGGCTCCCCACCCGTTTTCCCCGTCCTTGTATGCTCAGTGTTTGTCTCTTGTCAGAGCTCCTAGGATTCTTTAAAAACGAAGAACCCAGGGCCTACTCTCCCCACCCCGCAAATACACACACACAGACGTTTCTAATTCTGGAGGTTTGAGAAAAGTTACAGGCTTTCTCGTCTTCAACAAGCACTGAAGGAGATGTAAGAGACCATGTGAAAAATAGTTCTAAATGACAGCACTTTTCCATCTCACTTCCTCTGATATCCTCCAGCCCTATTTTCCCTTTCGATTTGCATGCAGGAGTGGTCACAATGCCAGGTGTTCTGAGGGAGCTGAGGAGACGCCTTTTGTAAGGGTAGGCGGACGCTTCCTGCTCCCTCCAAGCAGGGCTGCCTTACCAGGTTCCCCCAATCAACCCAAGTGGACTTCTGGGGCCCTGTAGAAGGCTCTGGGTGCTCTGGTCTGTTGGGTGTGAGAACTGTGGCTACAACTGACTCCTGAAATAGACCCTGGAACAAAGCTGTTCTCTGGGGAAGAACCTGTGGGGGGCGGGAGGGGGTAGCTCCTCCAGGGCCTCCCTTCTTGGGGGTCTCTCCCAGACTGGCTGGAGCCAGACCTCCTAATCCCGCAGTAATCATTCCCAGCCGCTGGCTGGTCTAGGCCTCATCCAGGGTCTGTAACGTCAGCCATGCCTTCCAGATGCACACCACCAGGTCAGTCCTACCTCTGAGGATGTGGGTTCTATATTCTGGTCTACTGGGAACTCCTGGTGTGTTCTCAGGAAATCCCTGAGGTCCCTGTGAATTGGGGCTAGAGGGATAGATACACACTTGCCTGTTTGTCTTGCCCCACCCTCCTAGCAGACTCCTGCCCCCTCCACCCCCCAGCACAAGGCAGAATGATGGGGGGCAGGGGAAGCTAATGCTTCCCCAGCCCCACTCCCTGTTCAAGAGTCCCTGGAGCCTAGAAAGCAGCGGGGGAATCCCCTGGGTCCTGTGTAAGGTCCCTGGGATCCACTGTCCCTGTACCCAACCAGAGCAGATTAAGTCAAATTACCTGGGTTCTGCCTACGTCCAATTGGATATTAAGAATCTCCCTGAGAGTTCAAGAAGGGCCTGGCCAAGCAGGGTTCAGCTGGGTATGCAGCCCTCTCCTCAGGTTCTGGGTCACATTTGTCTGGTTCGGGGGGCGGGGGGGGGGGTGCTTTGGTCCTCCAGCAGCTTCTTTACTGCAGATGGGTTTGAGATGGGACTAAATTCACTGGACTTCCGCTACCCAAGTAGTCAGGCTGCAAGGATGGCCCAGATACCTACAGACATCACAGTCTGTGCCCTTCCACAGGCTGCCTTGGGTGCCATGAAGGGAGGGAGCCCTAGGTGCCTCCCTGCAATACAAGGCAACTTCCTGTTTGTGCCTGTGGGTGGACCTTTATGAGTCTAAGGGAAGCCTGGCCCTGCTCTGTGGGGGGCCCGAACTGGCAAGCACACTCACCTGGGCACCTACTCCAGAGGAGGGGGAGGGGGATCAGCTAGGGCAGCTCTGGCCGGAGGGTGGGGCGAGGTCTGTTTTGGTGAAACCTGAGCCTTCTTTGTCTGCTTCCTAGGGGTTTTCCCTGTGCCTAGGGAAAGAGCTGAGAGCGGACTCGGTTTGGCTCCCTACAGGGCTGGGCAAGTGGCAGTAAAGCCCTATCGCCAACTTGGTTAGGGCACCCAGGTAGTTTAGCTCTCGGTCACGTGCTGCTCGCCCCTTCCCCAGGTCGAAAGGCAAATCCAGAAGGCTGTGAGGTCGGAGGCCAGCGGGGCAGCCTCCGGGCACCGTTGAGCTACTGCGGGGCTGGATACCGGGTCGGCTGTTGAGGGGGTGCTGGGCAGACCACTCCCCTCCTGGGTCGGGGGCGCGGCCTCAGCCGCCCCGCCCCGCCCCGCTCCGCCAGGCCCGGCCAGGCGGGCGCCCGGAGTCCGGAGCCCGGAGCTGGCTGCGAGCCGGCGGATCTGCGGCGAGGAGGTGCCCGCGCTGGAGCAGGAGCTGGGCGGGAGCTGGAGTGGCGGCGCAGGTGGCGCTGGGTGAGTGGCGGGGACACGGAGGTATCGGAACTCCAGCCTTCCACACATCCCGGCTCCGGAGCGAACTTTCCTGGTCTGGGGAAGCCGAGGATTGGAGTGAGAAGGGGGTCCCCACTTTGGGGGACGGGGAGGGGGGCCGCAGGCGAGGAATCTGAACAGGGAACCGACACAGAAAGTCACACCAACGGGCACACACGCACACAGACCCACGCACTTGGGACACACGAACACACGTGCACTCAGGAAAGGACGCGCCCCATAGATTACCCCTGCAGTCCCTGGAGCAGCGCCACTGGCCCGCACGGACCCCCAGAGGACAGAGCGCTCTGCTGTCGCGCACTTGACGGGGGTTGGAGAAAAGGGCTGCCCTGTGACCGCCGACGGGGGCGGGCGGGGTGGGACACCTCCGGAGGTTCCTGCTTCCTGGCCGCCCACAGGTGAAGACTAAGACGTAAACAGGCGCCGAGCACGTGATCGCTTCGCAGACAAGTGGGCTGTGCTCCCCCACCCGCGCATCAGGGCGAGGACCTCCCTCCCCAGTCCTGGGAGAGCTGCAAGGTCTCCAGCCGGGCAGTGTTCCATTCTCCGCCTAGAGAAGTTGCTAAGCCTTCCCACAGAAATGGGAGAACGCCCCCTGGAGTCCGGGTAGCGCAGGACTGGAGACTTGGGCTGGGTGGGGTGACTTGGGCTCTCCTTCCTTCACCTGAACATGTTCATGGTGCCCTCATCCCTGATCGGAGAAGGGCGTTATTTTTGATGGCAGTGTACAGAGCCCCTGCCCCATACCTCCAGTCTGGGGAGCAGCTGCCTGAGCCCCAGTGGGTCCCCTTCCTACCACTCCCCTCCTTGCAGAACTGGGAGCTCTTCCCCTGCAATGTAGGAAGGGACTCCAGCGAGGGTGGGAGTCCTCTTTTCCCGGAGAATGCATGAGGGTAAATGTCCCTAAATACAGGAGTGGGCCTGACTCCCTCCCCGAGAAGGGAGGATGAGCCCCCTCCCCCAGGGAATGAGGGAGTGGGCTGCGGCCCTCTGCCTCCCTCCCCACCCCACCCTCCACCCCTACACACATGCTGAGCCCAGCTGCTGCCTGAGCTTCTGGGCTGGCTGCCAGAAAGGGGAGGAGGCTCCTGGTGCCCCAAGAGGCTGGGATCAGGACAAGGCCAGGGGAGGGGGTCTCTCCTGGGGAGGGGAGCTCAGCCTGTTCTTGTAAGGCTCCGGGTCTGGGATGAGCCTCAGGGTGGTTGGGTTATGTCTCCCTTTACAGGGAAAAAGAAAGAAAAACAACCCTTTCCATAGAGCTAAAAATAGAGCTGAGAGCCGGCCAGGGCTGTGGCCTGGAAGGGGGGGATGCTCCTTCCTGGGGCAGAGGAGCTCTGGCAGGCCTTGGCCTTGGGGGTGGGGATGCAAGTAGGGGGTGGGAAGCTGTCGTTGCCCAGGGGTGTGGGCATCAGCTGACCTGACTGGGGCACAGAGACCCCTCCGGGAAAGTCTGTGTGGTAGAATGTTTGTGAAACACATTGCCTATGAAAGTTGTCTGACTGTGAATAAGACCACCCGTGTGTGAAAGATGCTTAGGAGAGGAAGCCTGCTTAAGATTGTGAGTCGGTAGTAAGGACTTTGAGTTGTTGTGAAAGACTGTGCACAAGGTATGTGACACGGAGTATGTCTGTGTGTGAGTTGGCCTGAAAGATTATGGAAAGGAGCATGGAGCCACGTGATGGAGGCTGTGTGATTGTGGCTGCGTGGGACTGCATGTGGGAAAGGTCGTGTGGGTGTTACAACGATTGTGTTGTTTGCCAGAAGGTGAGAATATCTGTGATCCTGAGAAGACAGAGGAATGGTGTCAGCTGTGAGACTGGCATAGGTTTGGACCGGCTCACCCCAGTGATTGTTGGGGGACCAAGGGCTGCCTCTCTCCCAGCAATTACCTCCCTCTTAAATGATTCTTAGGGAAGGTTGGGGAGCAGAGAGCCGCGCCTGGGACAGGCCTGGGCTCGCGCAGGAGAGGGTACAAGGCTGGGGAGTCGGGTAGGGGCCCCCAAGGTGGCGGGCGGGGAGGGGGTGGGGAGTGGTGACTGGGTGTATTCTCCGAATGCGCCGCCAGGGGGCGCCGCCTCCACAAGTCCAAATTTCCCTCCATCAACCGCTGGCGGTGGGGTGCAGGCCCGGCGCATGCCTCGGCCCCCGACTCGTCCTGGGGCGCAGGGTACCGGCAGCGGGGGTTGGGGGGGGCAGCCGACCCTCGGCGTCCCGCTCTGGACTCTCTAGCCGGAGAGTGTATCTTGCAGGGGAGGCTTCGACCGAAGAAGCGGAGGGGGAAGGGCGACCGCCGTGGCGCCCGGCCCTTTGTGCTCGAACAATGACCAGCTGCCGCTGGCCCCGGGGCCCGGGTAGGGGTAGAAAGTGACCCGCCGCCGTGGCCGAGTCCTGAGCCGACCGGTTCTCGGAGTAGGGGGGCGGGGGGACGCGGATCCTGGGTCCCGCGACGCAGCCCCTGCGTGCGCCCGGCCGGCCTCGCGTGACGCGGGGTGCCTGCGCGTGTCCGCGCCCGGGGCGGGGACGCCCCTCCGACCCCTCCCCTGCGGTGCACCGCCCACTCGGGCCGGACGGGGGCCGGCCGGGCTGGGGGCGCCGCGGAGGCGGGGCCGGGCCGGGCGGCTCCGAGTGGCCGCGCGCGGGCTGGAGCCGGGCGGCGCGCCTGTGGAGCGCTGGGGGCGGCCCGGGGCTGAGCATGGAGCGGCGCGGCGGAGGTGAGGGGGGGGAGGGGGGCGCTGGGCTGGGAGGCGACCCGGGGGCTCCCCCAGCTTCTGCGCCGTGGTGGGCCGGTGGGGAGGTGGCGTTCCCCCAGCCGCCCGCGCTTAATAGAAGCGGGGGGGGGGGAAGGGGGGCCCCTGGAGGGTGGGTTGGGGGCTCCCGGCTTCCTGTCTCGGAATGGGAACTCGTGATCCCAGGCTCGATCCCGCATGACTAGTCCTTGGAGTTTGGGGGCGGGGGGGGGAGACTTTCCCTAACTCTTCAGCCCCCAAAACAGGTCTGTGGGAGTTCGGCTTAGCCAGAGCTGCCCGGGGCCCTGGCCGAAGCCGGCACTCGGCCGCCCCCGGCCCCCTAAGGGGGTGTGTGCGCGCCGTGCCAGAGTGATGACCCCAGGAGTGCTGGGGGAGCCAGGGGCTCCCTTTCCCACAGACACGGCGCAGTTCTCAAAATGGAGCCTCCACTTGCCCCTCCTCTCTCGGGCTCCCGCTCTTGGAGCCCGGCTGGCTGGGCCTGGCTTTCCAGAGGCCTGGCTCTGGCTCCTTGGGTGTCTGGCTGTCAGGGCCCAGCTTTTATGTCTCTCCTGGGGTCAGGGGCCCCTGGCGCTGTGGGCTTCGGGGCCCCGGGCTCACTGGTTCCCCGGCTCCCTGTCTGCCTGACCCGGGAGCCTCCCTGAGTCTTTGTCTCTTGTCGTTTGGGCCCCTGTCTTTCTCTGAGTCTGTCTGTCTCCTCCCCTTAGTTCTCACTCTCTCAGTGCTCACTGAAGTGGGCAAATGCAGACAGGGGCGCCAGCCTCCGTGGTCCCTAAGAAGCCCCTAATCCCACAGCTCTCTCCATGCCTTGGAGTGGGGTGGGAGAGGGCAGGAGAGGGTGTGGGCCAGCTGCCCAGCTCAGGGCTGGCCCTGGTGGGGTGGGCTCTGCTCACCCCCACGCCCTGTCTGGATGCCCTGCTGGTGGAGGGTGAGCCTAGTGGAGTCCAAGCCAGAAAGAAGGAACGGGTCAGGCGAGGGAGTCAGATGATGTGTCTCTCCCCCCCCCCGAACGAGTGACAGAAACCAGGCTCCTGCTCCCCTGGCTGGCCCTGCTTGCCACCCAGGCTCCCACCCACTCTCACACATGCTCCATTCGCACACTCCTGTCTGTACACACTTGTGCACTCTCACCTTCCTGTTCGCACGCTCGAGTTTCCACATAAACTCATGTACATTTGAATGGACATCTATCCAAAGATACTCTCTTCTCTCAGACAGTCACGGTCCCACACCACAACTTGACTTATGACGTATGCAGTTATCGTGTTTACATATTTTCTAAGAGTGATTTGGATGCATGCACATACTCTTACACACGTATGAATTCACACAGGCGAATACACGAATGTACTCGTATGTCTTTTCAGACATATACCTACTCACACGCGTTCATGATGTTTTCACACGTTTTCACGTACCGACAAAGCAAATTCATTTCCGTGCGCCTGTGCACAGCCTCACACACACAAACAAGTACACACGCACACTCCTGTTCCTACGCGATTCTCTGTCCACTTCTTGGCCCCCGCTCTGCATGATGACTTCAGCAGATGCCTGAGTCCTGGTCTTCGGCCTCAGCATTGGGGAGGGAGTTCCGGGTGGAGACTTGCTGTCCCCTTCCCGGAAGGAGCAAGAGCCTGGCGAGGTGGAGCCCTCTTCCCTGGGTTCCAGGGAAATGAGATCTTAGAGCAACTGCCAAAGGTGATGGGGGGGCTTCCACCCTCATCCCCTCGGGGTTCCTCTGGGGAATATCTAAAGCCAGATTGTTTCCTAGCGGTTGGGGATCGTTTCTTAGAGGTTGGTGGCATGTCCGTGCGGGCTCCTGTAGGCCTGATTGATTGGGTGTGGTGAGGCTAGGAGTTGTCATGGAAACAGGGCACCTGTGGGCTCCCTGAAAGCTCTGGGTTTCTTGTTTGGCCAGCTCCACCCTTGCTGCCTCTCCTTCTGGGAGAAACTGAGGCCCCGCTGGGGGAGGCCGGGCATGGCCTGACCTTGGCTCCTTACTCCCTAATTACCATCTGGGTTGCTGACTGTGTCCCTGAGGTTGCCTTTGCCCAAACTGCCCTCTAATGAGGCCTCCTGTCCCAGGGGACCAGGAACATGTGCTGGGAGCTGGCCGAGAGCTCCCTCCTTAACTTGAGTGCTAGCCTCCGTGAGGGACGCAGGTTTAGGCTGGGGCCTGAGCCTCTGCTGCCAGGGGCGCCGCATAACCACCAGGCCTCGCATCCCGTCGTCCTCTTTGCGTGTAGAGTCAGTCCTTAGCCCTGTTCAGACCAGAGTGGGGCAGCGGTCTGGATCCCCGGAAGAACGGAGGGTCATGCTCGTGCTCGGAGGGGGAACCTTGCAGGCAGTCAGGGAGGCTGTTTGACCTGGGACGAGGGGTCAGGAGGGGGACTCAGGGGCCTGGATGGGTAGGGACCTCAAGGTGAAGGGACTCTTACACCCCTGCCCTGCTCACAGGTTCCCCTGGAGGCCCTTGGCCAGGCCTGAGCCTCTGTCACCATGGCCATTGTGCAGACTCTGCCAGTGCCCCTGGAGCCCGCTCCTGAGGCCACCACTGCCCCACAGCCTCCAGCCATGGGCAGCGTGAGCAGCCTCATCTCAGGCCGGCCCTGCCCTGGGGGGCCAGCTCCTCCCCGCCACCACGGACCCCCTGGGCCCACCTTCTTCCGCCAGCAGGATGGCCTGCTGCGGGGTGGCTACGAGGCACAGGAGCCACTGTGCCCAGCGGTGCCCCCTAGGAAGGCCGTCCCTGGCACCAGCTTCACCTACATCAACGAGGACTTCCGGACAGAGTCACCCCCCAGCCCAAGCAGTGACATTGAGGATGCCCGAGATCAGCGGGCGCGCAATGCCCATCTCCGCGGCCCCCCACCCAAGCTCATCCCTGTCTCTGGAAAGCTGGAGAAGGTGAGGACCAGCCCTTCCTTTGGGGCCTGGGTGGAATCAGGAGCCCTTGAAGAAGCTGGAATTTGGGGGTCGATTTAGAGGCAACAGTGTGGGCTCCAGATTCACCAGGCCTGGGTTCCAATCCCAGCACTGCCTCATTCTAACTGCATGACCTTAGGAAAGTTACTTAACCTTTCTGAGCCAAAGTTCCCATATCTGTAAAATGGAGGTAATAGGTTTGCTCTCATGTGATTGTTGTGAGCATTCAATCAAATAGTGTGCATAAGGGTTTAGCCTAGTACCTGTCACATAACCTGTACTCAATGAATATCAGCAGCTCACGTTACTGTTACTGTACAACAACTGCGCGTCTGATTTTGAATAAGGCCTTTAACTTTGCTGAGGCTTCATTTCCTTATCTGTAATATGGGGATAGTGATTGTATTTTACTTGTATGACTGTTGTAATGATTAGAGATGAACCTTTTAAATTGCTTGATGTAAAGGACATCAGGAGGCCCTCAGCCGGTGGTAGCATTTGTTATTAACGTGGGGATTGGGACCCCAGATGGGAGGGCAGGGAGTGTGACAAGGGCTTTGAAAGATGGGGCAGCTCATGCCCAGTGTCACATGGCACCTCCTTTCAGAACATGGAGAAAATCCTGATCCGCCCAACAGCCTTCAAGCCAGTGCTGCCCAAACCTCGAGGGGCACCATCCCTACCTAGCTTCCTGGGTCCTCGGGCCGCCGGACTGTCTGGGAGCCAGGGCAGCCTAACCCAGCTGTTTGGGGGCCCTGCCTCGTCCTCCTCTTCCTCCTCCTCCTCGGCTGCTGACAAACCCCTGGCACTGAGTGGCTGGGCCAGCGGCTGCCCATCGGGGACACTGTCTGACTCCGGCCGAAATTCACTGTCCAGCCTGCCAACCTACAGCACCGGGGGTGCAGAGCCAGCCACCAACTCCCCAGGCGGGCACCTGCCCTCCCACGGCCCTGGGCGGGGGGCACTGCCCGGGCCAGCCCGAGGGGCCCCTACTGGGCCCTCCCACTCGGACAGCGGCCGATCTTCCTCCAGCAAGAGCACGGGCTCCCTGGGAGGCCGTGTGGCTGGGGGGCTCTTGGGCAGTGGTGCCCGGGCCTCCCCTGACAGCAGCTCCTGCGGGGAGCGCTCTCCGCCCCCGCCCCCACCCCCTCCACCCCCTTCGGATGAGGCCCTGCTGCACTGCGTCCTGGAAGGAAAGCTCCGAGACCGGGAGGCAGAGCTGCAGCAGCTGCGGGACAGTCTGGACGAGAGTGAGGTGACCGTGTGTCAGGTGTGGCCAGCACGGGGTGGCATGGCAGGACATCCAGAGGTGCTGGGAGTCCTAGGAGTATTTCCGTTTGTGCTGGGGGGGTGGGGAGGGGGCGGTCCCCAGCCCAGCTGTCCGGCTTATTCTGCAGAGTGGCGAGGATTCGAAGCCAGCACCACCATCTATCGTCTTTCAGACTTGAACAGGTTACTTAATGGTACTGAGCCTCAGTTTCCTCATCTGTAAATGGAGATATTTATCATGAGGATGAAGTAAGGCAAAGACTGTAAAGAGCTTAGAATAATGCCTGGCGCCTAGAAACTCCTACCGAAGCACTTGCTAACGTGGATGTTGTGTCTGGCACCCCCAGAGTGGTCCTAGCTGTTGTCGTAGTTATTACCCTGGTTTGGTGGTCCCTGAGCCCAGGCGCTGGGCTGCCAGAGCAGCCGGGGGCTGGGGAGCTGTGGGCGGGCAGGGCTCGGTGTCGGGGGGAGCCGCCAGGACCCAGGGCTGCCCTGTCGTCCCCAGGCGTACGAGGACCGGCAGCGGCCCTGGCAGCGGGAGCGCGAGGCCCTGCGGGAGGACGGTGCGGCACAGGCCCAGCGGGCCCAGCGGGCCCAGCAGCTGCTGCAGCTGCAGGTGTTCCAGCTGCAGCAGGAGAAGCGGCAGCTGCAGGACGACTTCGCGCAGCTGCTGCAGGAGCGGGAGCAGCTGGAGCGGCGCTGCGCCACCTTTGAGCGGGAGCAGCGGGAGCTCGGCCCAAGGCTCGAGGAGACCAAGTGGGAGGTGGGCCAGACCGGGAGGGGCAGCGAGCGGGGCCTCCTGGGGAAAGGGGTCCAGCCGTACCCCCCCTCCGGCCTGCTACTCCCAGACGACCCCTGCATTCTCCTCTCCGACCTCCCTTTCTGGGTGGGGGTCTTCTTGTGCCACCACGTAGGGCTCCTCACCAGTCGGGTTTAGCGCTCACCCAGCCGGTGGTGTTCCCATGCGCTACCTCCCGGCCAGTTAAGAATAAGAACATAGTGCTTGCTATGCACCGGGTCCTATTCTAAGCGTGTTATATAGGGTGGGTCTTCTAATCCTCAGAACGCCTTGTGAGGTGGGTGTTAACACCCCCGTTTGAGGAAACTGAGGCCCACAAAGGCCAGAGCCCAGAATTACAGTTAGTCCGTGGCAGAGCTGAGTTTTGAACTCAGGCCACCTGGCTCCAGTGTCTGTGCTGTTAACCAAGGCACTGAGGGGCCTCTCAGTGGGAATGTGGGCACTGCCCTCAACTGCGCCCACTGCTGCACAGCCTGTCCCCAGCCTGTCCCCAGGGCTCTGTGGAACTTCACGATGCTTTAAAGACACCCGTTCTGGAGGAAAAAGATCTGGGTCCGTATTTTAACTTCAGCCACTTACTGGCTGGATGACTCTGGACATGTCACTGAGCTTGCCTCAGTGTCTCCATCTGCGTTACGGGTGTCATGATCAAACAAGCTCTCCCCACATACCCCGCATGATCTCAGGGCTCGGCCCCCGGGGAGAACTCATCTCACCATCCTTCGCGCTTCCTCCCCCGCAACAGGTGTGCCAGAAGTCCGGCGAGATCTCCCTGCTGAAGCAGCAGCTGAAGGAGTCCCAGGCCGAGCTGGTGCAGAAGGGCAGTGAGCTGGTGGCCCTGCGGGTTGCCCTCCGGGAAGCCCGAGCGGCGCTCCGGGTCAGTGAAGGCCGGGCGCGGGGCCTGCAGGAGGCGGCCCGGGCTCGGGAGCTGGAGCTGGAGGCCTGTTCCCAGGAGCTGCAGCGGCACCGCCAGGAGGCCGAGCGGCTGCGCGAGAAAGCCGGCCAGTTGGACACCGAGGCGGCGGGACTCCGCGAACCCCCTGCGCCACCTGCCACCGCCGACCCCTTCCTCCTGGCGGAGAGCGACGAGGCCAAGGCGCAGCGGGCGGCAGCCGGGGTCGGGGGCAGCCTGCGGGCCCAGGTGGAGAGGCTGCGGGCCGAGCTGCAGCGGGAGCGGCGGCGGGGCGAGGAGCAGCGCGACGGCTTCGAGGGCGAGCGGCTGGCCTGGCAGGCCGAGAAGGAGCAGGTGATCCGCTATCAGAAGCAGCTGCAGCACAACTACATCCAGATGTACCGGCGCAACCGGCAGCTGGAGCAGGAGCTGCAGCAGCTCAGCCTGGAGCTGGAGGCCCGGGAGCTCGCCGACCTGGGCCTGGCCGAGCCGGCCCCCTGCATCTGCCTCGAGGAGATCACCGCCACCGAAATCTAGGGCCCTCGGCCTGCGTCCCAGACCTGGGGAGAGCTTTGCCGAAGGCGGGCCTCGGTCCACCGAGGGCCCCGGAACCACACGTGCCCCCGGGCTCCAGGCCTCGGGGCCTCTGCCAGGAACTTGGGGCTGCCCTGCCACTCGGAGGAGCCAGATCAGCCTCCTCGAAGGTCCCCGCGTTCACTGTCACACAGACAGGTTCCTCCTCACTCGACACGTTTCACTCCCTGGCTGCTGCCATCGCCACTATGCCAACCGCATTCAACCCCGGACGCTTGCCAGCCCACCCAGCCCAGTGGGGAGGGGGGTGGGGTGCTGGGAAGAGGAAGGGGTTCCTTCGTTTCCACACTCCTCTACCCCAAAGCCAGAGAGAGCCGACCAGTGCCAGCTGCTCCAGACGTGCCTGCCCCCACCCTGCCCGTGTCAGGGGACAGGGCTGGGACCGGGGTCTGTCCCTCCCCACCCAGGTTCCAGCTCTGCAGCCTCTCTCCTGGGGTGAGGGGCCTGTAGTCAGACCAAAGGAAGAACTCAGAAATGTCTTGTTTATTTGTGTTTGTGACCCAGTGGCCCCTCCCCACTCCCAGGTTTATGGCCTCGTTTTCACTTGTATATTTTTCCA
>CM053561.1:55467738-55495702 GCA_028646485.1 Cryptoprocta ferox
CCACCCAGGTTCCAGCTCTGCAGCCTCTCTCCTGGGGTGAGGGGCCTGTAGTCAGACCAAAGGAAGAACTCAGAAATGTCTTGTTTATTTGTGTTTGTGACCCAGTGGCCCCTCCCCACTCCCAGGTTTATGGCCTCGTTTTCACTTGTATATTTTTCCACACTGTAAATTTCTTGTACAAACCCAAAGAAAAAAATTAAAATTTTTTTTGTTTTTAAAAAAAGGTGCATGTACTAGATAGAGATTATGGGAACTTCTTTGACCCCGACCCCTACCTCTCTCAATCTGACCTCTTATAGAGGTCTTGGGCAGAGAGAGGGTGATGGGGGAACAGACAAATCCAGTAGAAAGTGTGAGGTCCTAGTGGACCACCACATGAAATGGTCTCTCAGGATCTGAGAAACTAGAAAAGTTTTCCCATCCTGTCCCTTGCACAGAGCACTGCTTGGGGCCGGGGGATGGATGCAATGATCCCTCAGGGCCCTGAGAGTCCATGTCCCTCAGTGCTTGGGGACATTAGAGGGGGCATCATGAGAAAGTGCCCACCAATTCCAAGCTCCAGACCTTGGCTTTCTCCCAACCTCTCCCTGTTGTGGGAGGTTGGAGGCAGTGAGCGGGTGACACAGGCTACCCAGTAGCACCTTGTCCTTGACACCAAGTTTATCTGGAAAGGGCAGAGCCTTAGTGACAGCCGGAGAGGGAAGAAAGTGGGGAGGTCTGTGCCAGCAGTGTGGCGCTCTGGGAGGAGGCAAGTCAAGGAGGAGTGAGAGGTTCCTGAGTCCCGAGGGGAGGGTAGTAGGGGGGAGGTCTGGGAGATAGCAGGAGAGTCCTGGGAGGCAGGGGGAGGATCTGAGGCCAGTTGGAAGTCACGGCATAGGTGGGGAGAGTCTGGGGTTAGTATTGGGAGTCTCCGGGGTTGGAGAAGGGACTGGGCTGGCAGTCTGCTGGAGGAGCCTGGCTTCAGTGGGAGGGATCTGGGAATTGGTGGGAAGAGCATTAATGGCAGGTTCTGGGAGGCAGTGGGAGGGAATGAGGACCAGGAAGCCGTCAGCGGGCAGCGCAGTGGTCAGCAGGAAGGCACTGATCATTGAGGGCTGACGAGTCAGGGGGTAAGGGTAGTGGGCTGGGCCCAGGGACCCTGACCACAAACTCCATGGGCTCCCGAGCCTTGTTTCGATATGCTCGACGGATCGTGTCTACTGCTCGCTGGTGGGTCACCTGCTCCAGGTTCTCTCCATCCACTGCCACAAGCTCGAAGCCAGCCTGGGATGAAGGGGGGGGGGGCGGGGTGGGAAAATCACAGCCCTCCCTTCTCAGGTCAGCCCAACACCCAACCTCTCACCTCCAGCAGCTAGGACACTCCTCCCCATCTGGGTGGAGGGGATGGACAATGGGACTTTTGTGCCTGGAGCAGTCAGGGCAGGGTGAGACACAGACAATGGCCCTTTGTCCCTTGGGGCTAGGCGTGGAACAGGATGGGCCACCCTCAGGCCCAGGCTGGCATGAGGGGACAGATTTTTCCCTAAACTTGTTCATATTGCAGTCCTGACCTCCCCCTGCACCCAAGCCTCCTCCCGTGGCCTGGTCTAAACCTGTCTGGCTGGAAGATGCGCATGTTCTAGCCCCACTCCCGCCAGCGGTCAGCTCTGGGCCTCAGGAGTGGGCCTGGGTGCTCTTCACCCACCTGCAGGGCCCCACTGATGAAGGCAGCCCCCCCAGGGAAGATCTTTTCTATCTTCACCACAGGCTGCACCTTGGACTCAATGCCCCCAGAAATGCTGATGCCTAGTGAGAGAGAAGCATTGGATGAGCTTGCCGCCGCACCCCTCAGCCCAGGAGAAACCCAGGACCTCAACGGCAGGTCCAGGCCCAGACTCCTCCCTAATCCCATAGTCTATCACTACTCCGTCCTCAACTCCAAAACTCCTCTACTCCCACCTCCGCAATCTAGACCCTCCCAAATATACCCCCATCCCCACATCGTTTCTTAAGCCCAAACCCCCTAGGTATACCCCAAAACCAAGCCCACGGACCTCACCAACCCCAAGAGCCCCACCTGCCAGGCCCCGTCCCACCTGGACTCACCCAAGGACGGCTTCATCTTGGACAATGTGACTGTCCTCAGTTCCCCACCGGAGGCCTTCGCTGCTGCCTCCTTGGCTGTCCCACCAGTTCCATTCTCAGAGGGGCCCTGATGGCCTCCCGCCTTAGCCGCCTGCCCGTCCAGAGGTCGAGGCAGAGGTGGCCTGGCCTTCCGAGGCTTGTGGTAGCGCCCGTTGGCCACGCTCTGGGTGGGGATAGGTGCCGGAGACGGGGAGCGCCTGCGTCCTGGGGACTTGCCCCTGCCCCGGCTGCGGCTGCGGGTGCGGCTCTGTGCAGGGCCCTGGCTCTGGCTCTGCCGAGGGTCCTCCAGGGCCG
Organism: Cryptoprocta ferox; assembly: GCA_028646485.1. Classification (NCBI taxonomy): domain Eukaryota; kingdom Metazoa; phylum Chordata; class Mammalia; order Carnivora; family Eupleridae; genus Cryptoprocta; species Cryptoprocta ferox. The sequence goes on from CM053561.1 coordinate 55,470,157, forward strand.
GGGGCTCTGTCAGCAGCCAGTTAGGCCTCGGGGGCCTGGGAGCCACGGGGGGTGGCTGCGGAGGTGGGGTGCAGGTGCTCTGGTGTGGGGCAAATGCATCCACCGGCACATCTTGGAGAGGGGGGATCCCTTTATGAGGCTGGCGGGGGGCAGAGGCGCCCAGGGAGAGCTGGAGGCCCCCCAGGCGCTCCCTCAGTTCCCCATCATCTTCCTCTGAGAAGCCGTTCACAGGCAGCAGATAGAAACCTCCACGGCTGTCTGGGGAAGAGGGCCGGGGTCAGGCGGGCTGCCCCTCCTCGCCTTTGCTGGTGCCAGGCCCCAGTCCTTGCCTTTGTTGGTGTGGGGCCTGGGGGACGCAAGCGTGGGTTTGCCCAGGTCCCCGGGCCCTGCGGCACCTTCCCACAGTGAGGGACGCTGCCTGGGTTCTGCTGGGATAGTATGTTCGGACTTTCTACTGCAATATGCGTCTTAGAAAAAAATATTACTCGCACGCCAAGCTGGTAATTTCTCAGAGATTATTGCATAGAGTGAGCCTAGATTTAAAAAGTGAGTGGGTTTAAAACCAATTATTAAGGAAATAATAGTATGGGTGGTGAGTGGATAGGATAAAAATCGTTCCGGTGGACAAGGGATTTCCTTCAGGGAACCAGACAAACTTCGGAAGCCTGGACACCCTACGTGGGGGCAGGGACAGAAGGCCCATTTTCCCTTCCCTAATACCACAGTTGTGTGCCCCCTCCCCAGTCTCCAGGACTCTGACTGACCAGGCACAGGCGTGATGAGGTGACGCTTGGGTGGTGTGTCTTGCTGGGCTGGTCGCAAGGCAGGAGGCCACACTGGTGGGAGGGGAGATCCGGTCAGAGACAGGGTCCCCCGCCAGGCTCCCTGATGGACACGGCTGATGGACAGGGGTCATCTCTGCCCCCTCTCCACTGGGAGGCTCCATTCCCATCCCCACCTGGGGCTCAGGGTCTCCAAGTCCTACCCTCCAGCCGCTGACCTGCCCGGCTCTTGAGGGCCTCAAAAGCCTCCATCTCCACAGGCATCACCATGCTGTCAAAGCGGCCCAAGTCCGTGGGGGCCACCACGCTCCTGGGGAGGGCAAGCGATAGGGGATGGACAGGGGCACAGTTCTGGAAGCAGGGGGAGTTCTGAGAGGTCCCCTCTCTGCCCCCCAGCCCTCCCCACAGCCTCCACCCCACCTGATGTCTCTCAGGAGCAGCAGCTTTGCGGGCCTGTCCAGAATGGCCAGCAGGGGCCTTACCAGGTCCTCCACACCGCCCTCGTGCACGTACTGCAGAGAGAGGCACCCCGGGTCAGACAGCAGTGCGGACATCCAGAGCTGGGGGCGGGGCGCTGCTTGGGTATGTGGGGTTCCCCATGTTTAGGAAGGTTTCTCCCCAACCCCAGGCTGTCCACAAGACGGTCTTATGTTGGTGACTAGGCGGAAGCCTGCAATAATAACAGACCTATAATACCAGCAACGACAATGACAGCTTTGGAATGGGCACTTTTTTAAGGCTTTTACATATGGTCTTTCATTTAGCAACCCTGAGAGATGACATTGATTATTCTCGTTTTACCGATGAGGAAACTGAGGCTCGGAGAGAAGGACTTTGCCCAAGGCCACGCAGGTAACAAGTGGGAAGAGGGACTGGAACCTGAGAAGTCCGGCTCTTGCCTGCTCTGGTGCCGGAAAAGGATGTGCAGGCAGCGGACTCTCTTCCCCGCCCCCACCTCCCAGGCAGAAGGAAGGAATTTGAGCCAAACGCTAGGCCGCGGGCTTGGGAGGCCCAGCATATGTCTGCACATAGACCTACCAATTAGGCTTTGTTCAGGGCTGGAATGGGGACCTCGGGGAAGGGGTGGCTCTACAGAAAGCCTATCCAGTCAGTACCCGGGGGTGGAGGTGGGGGGGAGGCCCTTCTGCCTGGCACTGCCCGGATGCCATCAGCCACACCCCACTAACGCAGACAAACCGGTAAACTGAACACTGGGAGCCACCCTACTTGGATTAGTTGGATAGCACACCGCCCCCTGGTGGTGAAAGGGAGACAAGTACTGATTCAGGGAGACACACACAGGGCATCAGGGACAGGAATAGACACAGAGACACAGCAAGCCCTGGTGGTCAGAGTGAGACATTCATAAATACCTGGAAATAAATTATAAACTATGGAGCCCTAAACCACACCCAAGCTGACAGAGACACACACATATATATCAAAAATACAACCCCATATGTCTGGAGAGAGAGACGTATAATTGCACAGAATCGGTCACATATATAGACACTTCAGGTCCAGAAACCTGCATTCGGCACCTACTAAGCACCTGGCCCTGGACTGGGCGGTGGGGGCACAATGAAGAAGACCCTCTTCCAGCTCCTTCAGAAGTCAGTCTGGTGGGACCAAGGGGCAGAATGAGCCACGTGCTACAGTGAATTACAGACCCCTGGCAATGAGGCAGAGGGCATCTCAGAGGAGGGTGGTAAGACTGGAGTTGGCTTCTTGGAGGAGGTGGCATTTACGCCGACCCCTTTTGGTTGGTTGGTTTGTTGGCTTTATTTACACTTTCTCTTAAGGGTGAATGCAGGGAACAATATGCAAGTTGGGAGGAAAGGGCTCCAAGGGTGATGTAGCATAATGGGTGGACAGAAGTTTAACTTAGCCGTGGGGTACATGAAGGGCCTCCGCGTAGGCTGCGCCGGTTGTGACTCCCAGAGTGGTGCTCTAGAGTTGTGCCGTTTGTCACCTGTACACACCTATGTAGTGACCAGCAAGATAACGACGTGGTGATGTGGTGACCATGGGAAAGCTGAGGTTAGTGGCTGGGGAGTCAAATCAGGGAAGGCCTTGAATGTGCGCCTAAGGAACTTGTACTCTATTCCGTCAAAGGTAAGAGGTTGCAAGGGGGTTTGGGGAGTGTAAAGTGATCCAAGAGGTGACTTACAAAGCCTGGCCTGGTGGCTGTGGAGAGATAGCTCAGAGGAGGAGAGAGAAGGGGGACCTGGTGATCTGAGTCACTAGGGGAGATTTACTAGTCATTCTGGCCAGAGCTCTACCGCAGAGGGTCTGATATCTTGGTGTGGGTGTCGTGTGGGTCAAGTTTGGCTGGTGTGCAGGTGCTGTGGGGGTGCAGTGAGAGGGGGTCCTGGTTTGGACAGGGTGGGGGGGCAACAGAGGGCCGATGGAGAAGGACTTGACCTAAGAAATGGACACAGCACGCCACCTACTGGCCAGAGCCCAGAATTGCAAGCTCACGGCGGCGGGTGCGCGCCACCCCACTTAGCGCTCAGAGCATGAGGACACAGAGTTTAGCCCAAAGAACCTTAGCTTCCCCCCAACATGCACCCCATCTGCAGCTCTGCTGTAAACCAGGTCTTGGTAAAGGGATGCGTGAATTACTGTGCCTTAATCTCCACGTGCCACACCCATGCCTTAGCCAAGCACAGGCACACTCACACACAGATCCATAGTACAGTTAGGATGACACACACCTAGGTGCCCCACAGACACACAAATGTACACATCACACAGTCAAGCAACACAGCCCTACCCTGACCAGAGTGAGAGAGCAGAGGGGAGGGGATCACAAACTACGTCCTGGACTCCCCCCACACCCCGCCCCGCAGCTTGTCCTTGCACACAGGCTCACACGTGCACTGATGCAGGCACATCACAGGGATCCCAGCACAGGAAACCTGGGGGGGGGGGGTTGAGGCAGAGGGATAGGGGAGGGCCTACCAATCCTCCTGGAAGGGACGACCTATGCCTCCCAGAGCCTCCCTGACATTCAGGCTGCAAGGACTCCCTCACCTCTAACTTGCACCCCGCCCTGGAGCCCTACTTCTTGTCTGAAGTAGAAGGAAACAGAGAACAACGGAGTAGAAGTTGGGGGAGGCTTGGGGTATGTGGGTGGGGACAAAGGCTCACTTACCTGGGTAACAGGGGAGGGGACCCGGCATAAGGCCGGGCCTGTTGGCTGACTCAGGGGCAGAGGGGGGCAGGTGCGGGGAAGGCTGGGGTTTAGAGGAGAAGGAAGGCAGTGACTGCAGAGACTCGACTCATGTGCCCCCACTCATCGCCTATCTGGCTCCTTCTCAGCTGAAATATCACTTCCTCAAGGAGGCCCCCCTAGACTTACTGTGTACCTCTTGGGTTATGTTCTCATGTTCTTTTCTTTCACAGTACTTCACATGGTTTGTCATTGTGGGTGTTTAGGTTCTAGTCACTGTATCTCCCCTTCCTGTCTGTAAGCTCAGCATGTGTGTGTGTGTGAGACAGGAGTGACTTCTGCATTTTCTGACCACTGACCTTCCCGGCCTCGAATGCAGATACTGGCTGGAGACAGTGACCTGAATGAATGAGGGGCTGGGTGACTGGATGACCTCGCGCTGGAGCCGGGGGACAGGCTGGAGGCTCACCCGGGAGCAGTGGCGGGTGACGGCCAGCACCTCATCGTCAGTCAGCAGCCGTCGGGCCAGGTCCTGAATGAGGGGCCGTCGGCTCTCCCAGGCTTGCACGCGCTCATCTACATTGGGCAGCTGGCTGGAGGGGCTCCCAGACCTGCCAGAGAGCAGGGCCCGGCCCCTCTCCCGCTCTGCAGGGTAGGGACAAAGGTGGAAGATGAAGGAGCCAGGGGACATCAGGGGAGGAGGCAGGGGCTTCTCTCAATTGGGTCAGACCCCAGAACAGGTCAGCTGAGAGGCCTAGGTGCCCCTGACAGGACCCCAGCCTAGCCCAGGCTCTCCCCTCCATGGCCTCCCATAGCAATCTGCCCACCGATGGAGCACCAATCCAGACCCCCCACCCCCAACACAGACCCCTATACTAGTCTGTGCCTTAATGGTGTCCTAGCCCAGTACCCTCTGGGCCCCCAAACATGCACTGTCATAGCACTCATTGGAGTTCTAGCACAGGCTCCCTCACTGCCCCAACAATTTGTCTTTGGGAGTCCAACCAAGCTCCCCAGTCCTCAAAAACATACCCCAACATCTCTCTGCAGTCCTGTCTTTCCTAGTAAGCTTAGTCCAGTTCTTTTAGCTGCCCCCAGTATGCCCCCAGTCCCCCATGCTTGACCCCAGCTGAGTTTAGCCCAAAGCTCCTTCGCTGCCCCCCAACATGCACCCCATCTGCAGCTCTGCCAACCGGGCCTTGGTAAAGGGATGCTGAATTACCGCGTCGCAGTCTCCAGGTGACAAACTTCTGCACGGGCCCCACTGCCCCTGCCGTGAAGAAGAAAGGCTCTGGCTCCCAATCTGAGAATGGGGCTTGGGGGGCTCAGGGACTGCTGGATCACTGGCTGGGATGAGGAGCTCAGGCTGGGAGGAGGTGGAATGGGGAGGCAAGAGGCTAGGCCATGAAGGTCTTGAGGGCCATGATCAACTAGGGACTTCATTCATAGGCAGTGGGGAGTCAGTGAAGGTTTTGGATAAAGAGAGGGCACAGTTTGACCTCTGCTTGTGGAGGTTCATTTAGAAGCAAATATATGGGGGGAAGAACCCCCAAGGGAAGGTAGGGGGAGCACCTACCTTCAAGGGACAGAGAAAAAAAGAGGAGCCTTTGGAGGAGAGAGAGGAGACGCCAGAGGGATGGGAGGAGAATCAGGAGAGAACAGGGCCCTGGGGGCTGCGGAAAAAGAGGTGGGTTGAGGAGGTGGAGCCGGCCTGGCCTCATTTGAAGAGATTGTCTCTCCCGTGGGACTCTCACTTTAGCCCCCCAGGAGGGACAGGGCCAGCTCCTCATCATCTGGTTGTTTTTGCCTACCCAACACCCACTCTCCCCCTGAAAATAGCACCCTGATTTCACCTGGGGATCCCCATTCTCAGTGCATGTATTCCAGGGTGGGCACAAGACGCAGGCTGGCCCATCAGAGCACCTCCCCACCCGCCCCACAGCCTTTTGTTGGACATGTGGCCCCAGCTGGGCCAGTGAGAACCTAGGACTTCAGCCGAAACTATTTAAGAAGCTCTCTTGTCCCTGGGTTGCTAAGCGACAGTGGCCATCTTAACTCTGAGTGGGCAAAACCTACATGATAATGAAGCCAACCCAGGGGAAAGTGGAACCAAAGATCAAGGGGAGGTGTGAGAGGAGATTGTTTAAACCTTTAGACCCACTTACATCAGGAGCTAAGCCAAGGAGTGCCTCTTAAACCTAATTTGAGTTGAGTTTCTGGCCCATGCAACCCCCAAGAATCTCAACTCCTCCACTCTCGGTCCAGCCTCTGAACCCCACCTGAGAGATGAGAGGCCTTCTCTGAGGGTCCTTAGGAAGCCCCTGACATAAGTGGAGGCTGCCGAGGTCCTTCTGCTTGGGCCCCGATCTAGAAATGGCCTTGTTCAAGGATCGTTCTAGAACTGGGTAGGGCCTGTGGAGCTCTGGCTAGCGGAGGTGAAGCCAAGTATCCGAGGAGAGGAGCCCCCTACCCACCTCAGCACCAAGGGCACAGAGATCTGACCCAAGCCCTTCAACTTCCTTGCTACGTTGTGCCTCTATCAGATTTCCTTTCTAGAAAGTGGGGAGATGAGACAGAACAATGACCACTACATTTTCTGAGCACTTCTATCTGCCAGACAATGTACTTAAGTGATTTACATACATCCATTCACATATTCCTCACTATTCCTAAAGAAATAAGTATCACTAGTTTCACTTTACTCATGAGGAAACAGGCTTACAGGGGCCAGTGGTTATGCCCAGCTAGTAATAAACGGTGTGGGATTTAAACCCAAAGCTGGATGCCAACGTGGGCCTCACCTGCGTCCACCCCATCTCATCCGACCCGCGAGGCGCTTACCTTTCTCCGGGTCTAGGCGAGGGCGGGGCTTGGCCAGGGTCCCTCTGTCCAGCGTCCAGGCCTCCCTGTGCCCGTCCCCTGCCAGCCGCCCCTGCCGCCCTCCCTTGAAGAAGAGGTTCATCAGCGTCTTGGAGCGCTGCAGGGCCCCCTTCTCCCCAGGAGACCCCAACTTCTCCTTCTTCCGCTGCTTCTTCTCCTCTGCAGACATGAGGGAGCACCCGGGGGGCTGGAGTGGTGGGCAGAAGGGAAGGCCAAGGGGCAGGGGTATGAGAAGGGACAGAGAGGAGAGAGAGTAGGGGGCAGACAGGACCTGCAGCTTTGTGGGGAGGTGGGGATGGAGGTGGGGGTGCGTATCCTCCTCCAACTTTCCACCCTGCCGCACCCCACAGCTCCAGTTTTTTGAAGAGTCTCTAAGAGGGCTGGTTGGTGTGTGTGTGTGATGTGTGTTTGTGTGTGTAGGGTGGGAGGGATGGGTTGGGACTGGTTTGGGGCCCAGAACTGACAGGAGCTGGGACAGGATCTGAGGGTGGGTTTGGGGTCCAAGACCAGTTGAAAATGGGGCCCAGAGAGCACCGAAGTGCATTCTGGGGCTGCAAATGAGGCTGCGTTGAGGCCTAGAGCAAAGGGAGGTTTGGGGCCCAGGACAGGGTGTGAGACAGGTTTTAGACTGGGTGCTTCGGAGAGAACATCAGCCACCCATCCCCCTACGTACCCCACAGGGTCAGGTGGCTCTGGGACCTCGTGATGGGGGGCCGGGGTCGGCTCAGGGCCAGCAACAGAGCAGTCTTTGGGGACTCTGAGAGAGCAGAATCGAGGCGGCGGGCAGGCCGGGGTCCATCGGAGCGGATGGCTGTGTCCCTGAGGATGACGGTGGGCCTCACGCTGCACCAGGTCTCCACGCGGCCCCCCGGGTCAGGCTCCGTCTGCATGGCTGTGTCCGCCCTCCCCCAGCCTGGCCCCCGACTGCCCGGCTCCTCAGGCCCCAGGTAGACATCCATGCGGTCGGAGGGCAGGGAGCCCCCCTCGGCCGAGCTGTAGGGGGCACTGGAGGCATAGGAGGAGACGCTGGAGCTGCTCTCGGAGGCTGGGGACAGCTGCTGCAGCACCCCGTTGCTCACTGCAGGCAGAGGGGCGTCTCAGGGGGAGGCCGGGAACTTCAAGGCCCTTGCCAGGGCTGCAGACCACCCTGGGCTTGGGGGTGGGGCAGTGTCAGGCAGCAGCCAAGGCTGGAAGCACGGGCTCTGGGGGACGGGCCGCTCAGCAGTCCTGTCCCTGACTTGCTGAGAGACCTTAGGCAAATCACTTCTCCTCCATTCACCCCAGGACTCAAGAGCCAAGGGGAGCCTGGAACCGAACTTGCAACTCCTCGGAGGGGAGCCCACAAATGGCTCTGGGTGGTGTGAAAATCCCAAGGAGGTCTTGCTCCTCCTGCCCAATTATTCTTCAGAGACTCTGACCCGCCCCCGGGCCTCAGCCCTTTCCCTCCAACCCTTGGAGCTGAGCCACTTACATCGGTCCAGCCAACAGTACTCAGAAACCATCTCTTTGTAGGCAGGGTACCGGCCAGTCTCCTGGGAAGAGCATGGTGGGGATGGGAAGGCATGGGGGAGTGGGCAAGAAGGGGGTGGGTGAGGAGGGGAGATGAGAAGGGGGGGGTGGGTGACAAGGAGGGATAAGAAGAGGGGCAGGTGAGTAGAGGGGATGAGAAGAGGGTGGGTGAAAGGGGAGGTGGGTGAGGGAAGATGAGAAGGGGGTGGGTGAGAAGAGGGAGTGGGCAAGAAGGGGGGGTGAGAGGGGATGGCGTGAAAAGGGGGAGTGATGGGACAGGAGTAAACTTTTCAGCCCCGTCTCTCTCCTCCAAGTTCATCATGCTCTAGACAAACGAGCTGCTTTATTTGTGAACATGCCAAATTGCTCTATACCTCAGGGCCTTGTACTTGCTCTTCCTTCTGCCTCTTCCTTCTTCCTTCAACTCATCTTCTGGCCAGCTCCTCCCTCTTCAGGCGTCACTTCCCCCAGAGAGACCTGCCCTGACCGCTCTGGCTAAAAGGGCTTTCCCAAACTACCCCTCCCACCTCTCTGTTAATTACAGTACAGCATTTGTCACAGTCAGCACGTATCTAGTTTGTCTGTCTTCCCCGAGGAGCAGAGACCTTGTCTGTCTTGTTCACCGTGGTAGCCCCGGGACCCGTCATAATGGCCATCATGGAATACGTACTTGAAAATGCTTAGTGAATGAATGAGGGGCAGAGCGGGAGAGAGGAGGAGTGTTTGGGGTCATTTGAGAGGAAGGAAAAGGAGACACGGGATGGGGGGTGATCATGGGATGGGAAATCAGGGGGCAGAAGTGGAGGAATGGTGGAGGAGGCCCTCGGTGTGGGTGAAGGCTTGGGAACGGGAGGAGAGCGGAGCAGGGGCTGGGACTGGGCACTAGTGGAGAGCGAGGCATCACCTCCTCTGGAGACCGAGTGAGAAAGACCTGATCCTCGGGCAAGTGTGAGACCCGCATGAATAATGAATGCAGGTGCCTCCCCTGAAATCCAATCTCAGGCCCCAGCCCAGCCTCCTTGCCCTGCGGCCAGGTCCTGCCCAAAGCCAAGCTACCACCCCACCCTCCGGGTGGGACATTTTCTACTTACAGTCCAGGTCCTCCACCACTTCCATGAAAGGGCACTGCCCTGGGCATCTGGAGAGCAGGACTGGACACAGGCCCTGCTACTGACTAGCTGAGTAATTGACTGTGGTTCCTGAGTTACTCTGCCTCTCTGAGCCTCAGTTTCTTCTGCGAACAAGGGATGAGCACAATGTCTGCCCTCCCTCTCAAATAGCTATGGTAAAATCATAGACGGTAGAGCGATGGGCATAATGAAGCACTCGAGAGGTCGGGGAAGTGCTTCCCGTAATCTGGCCTCTCCCTGATACCCACAGCCCTGCCCACCTTGATGGTCAGCATGATGTGCGTTTGGCCCTTCAGCACCTCCACGGCCTGGCTGTGGCTGATGTCGTCAAACCTGACACCGTTGGCCGCCAGGACCTGGTCCCCCACCTTGATGCCATTCTCCTCAGCCAGCCCGCCATGGTCCACCCTGGGGTCAGACAGGAGGCAGTCTGATCGGCTGCCTAGCCTGCCCTCTCTCACTAGTCCAGACTCTCTTCACTTGGATACAGGGATGCCCCAGCCAAACTCCTTGACTCTCCTGCCGGAGCCCCCCACCCCTCTCCAGACCCCACCCCTGACCCAGGCCTTCCTTTGGACATGTAGCTGGCCGGGCCTCACTTGCCGATCTGCCCCCACTTCATGCCCCGCCCTGGCCCTCACTTGGACACATAGATGCCCAGGCCAAACTCCTTGCCGCCGCGGATGTTGAAGCCCAGACAGAAGTCGTCTGACGTGGTGTACAGGTGGACAATGCGCCGCACGCCGTCCTCTGAGCCGCTGTCGGATGGCGTTGAGCTGCACTTCTCCACTACCAGCCGCCGATTCACCACATCCACCCTGGGACAGCAGCAAGGGGCCCTCAGCCTGAGTCCCCCGTCCCCCACCCCCCATGCCCTCTCCCCCCAGCAGCCTTGACAGCTTCACGGGAAAGGAGAAGTTGCCTTGGGGGGCTCCCCAGCCCAGACACAGTGGGACGTAGCTTCCATCACATTTGGGAAACCACCCCAATCTCTTTTTATGCAGCAGCTCCACTGGGCCAGGGCCTATTTCCAAATCCCCACAAGACCTGAGGCACCGTTACTATCCCCCGGCTCAGGGCAGTGGCAGGGCAGCGCTGGGGGTAGAGCCACTGGCGTCTGGGGTAGGAGGGCAGGGAGGAGGGCTGGGGGAGAGACACGTGCCCTTGTCTTATTTCAAGGTCAGGCCTTGGGATCCCTGTGTTTCCAGTGCCAAGGGTGGTGGGAAGAGCAGAAGCCATACTAGCCAAGTTCCACGCCGAGCCCTGTGACCTGAGCCTCTCCTGCCATGGGCTGGACGGGGTGGGGAAAGGCCCGGGTTGGGGCCAGGCGCACTCACCATGTGGTCTTCTCTTTGGAGAATTTGATGCCAGGCACTCGGCCCATGCGCCTCACCATCATGTGCAGGCGGCTGCTGCCAGTCAGCACCTTCACAGCGCTGCCCATGGTGGTGCTCTCCAGGCTCAGCCCATTCACCTCCGTGATCTTGTCACCCACGCACAGGCCAGCCCGCTCTGCACCAGGGGAAGGCATGGCTGGCACGGGCCACTTGGGAGAAGTCCCCCAGGGTGAAGCTAAGCCTCCCCCACCACACGAGGCTCCCTGGGGTAAAACTTCTTCCATGAAATTAGGGAGCCCCAGGTGAGGTCTGAGTATTCCTTATTAGACTAGGGACCTGTCCGTTAGCCCACTCCACTCTGGGAGCAGGGGCGCCATTTCCCCATTGGATCAGGCTCCCCAAAGCTGAGGACCCTTTCCTCCCATCCCTAATAAGAGCACTCCCGAACCCCACCAAGGTGGGGGCTCACATCCCAAGCCAGAACCTTGCTCCGGGGGGTCCTTCTCACCTGCACTGCTCCCTTCCTCCACCTTGCTGACGAAGATGCCCAGGCCATGCTCCGAGCCGCCCCGAACACTGAACCCCAGTCTCCCTGCTGGACTCTTCTCCACCCGGACTGCATGGATGATGTCGCTCTCATCGCTGTTGGCTGTGTGGTGGTGGTGGTGGGGAGGGATGCAGGCATGACTCCCGTGTCCTTTCTGGGCATAGAGGGCCCCTGGTTTCCCAGTTTGGAGCCTGCAAAGGCTGGGTTTCTAGGCAAAGATCCCTAAGGCCCTAAGGCCTAAGGGCAGCCAATTTCTGAGTTCCCTGTTGGTGGTTTTGAGGCTATGGGCCAGGGAGAGTGTGGGAATGGGCAGGACAGGACTCCATAGCAGCAGACACTGTACTCCGTCCCTTATGCAGGTGAGCGTATGTGCGTGTGTGTGCGCATGTGCGTGTGTGCAGGTGTGTGTTTCTAATGCTTACTCAGCTTCTCATGCCCACAGGCCTGAGATAGGACAAATTCCTAAAAATCCTGTCACTCTGAGGGTCAGATGGATAGAAAAGAGGTTCAAGATTCCATTCTATAGGGCAGAGTTGAGCAAATTTGAGCTCTTCAGCTTGAGCAGAAATGAGTATGTAGCTCTATCTTCAAATAGGTGAAGAGCTATTCTGTGGAAGGCATTAGATGTTTTTGTTTGTGTAACCCAGAGGGCAGAGCCAAGCCCAAGATGGAGGCTAATTTAGTAAGGAGAAACTTCCTAAAACCTTCAGCTGTCAGACAATGGAATGAGTTTTCCAGGATAGATAGTGAGTTCCCCATCTTTGGAGGCATACAAGCTGATACCTGATAAATCCCTGTCTGGGATACTGTGGATGGATCCCTGAGGCTCCTTCTATCTCTTCAACTCTGTGATTCTGGAGGTAAGGGCTCTCAGAGCTACTTGACTATATGAGGAGAGAAACCCAGAACACCACTATGCCACAGCGTATGCCCAGAGCCCAGAGGGGTCCACTCTGTCAGTGCTGGGGAAAGTCAGAGGAGCAGGGTCCCTAGGGGCTGGAGCTGCCAGGGGAAGTGTTTCGGAAGACGAAGATGAGTGGGATTTGGATGAGGGGCGGGCACTAAAGAGGAAGGGGATGGAGTGAGTAAAGGCACTGAGGTGGACCCTTGAGAAGGCCTTTGGTTAGAGAAAAGTAAGAAGACTGCAGAGGGAACGTAGGTCCCAGGTGAGAAGGTGAGATTTCTTCTTGAACAAGGCTTACTCTAGAGGTGCTTGCGGGGGACAAATCTCTCTCTCTCTCTCTCTCTCTCTCTCTCTCTCTCTCTCTCTCTCACACACACACACACACACACACACACACTATTTGATCTAAGAGAAATCAGGTTACAGCACACGAGCAGAGCTGCTGAGGAAGAAATCTCCGAGGGCAGCCTGTGAGTATAGATGGTGCAGGACAGAGATGTGTCATATGCTGACGCTTCCTGGCTGATTCTGACTGTACCGGTCTCAACCCAGCCATGGAGTCTATTGCTTTCCTGCCCCCCAACCCTCTTTCTTCTCAGGCCCTCCCTGGGGCACTTCCTAGGGTGCCCGGCCAGGGGGATGCCACGCTGGGGTTTTGAGCATAGGAGCTTGGGGCCTCTGAGGATGGAAATTTCTCTACCTCCACTACCCAAACCTGGGCCACCGACCTCTCCCTCCAGGCACTCACAGCCTCCTCACTGTCTCTCCACCTCCATTCTTGCCTCGTTTAGACCATTCTCTACAGTGGCCAGAGTCAGCTTTTCTAGTAGACCCTGCCTGCTTATTGAAAACTTCAATGCCTGCTCTGGCTTCTAGAAGGAACTCCACAGCCCCCCATGCCCAGTAAGGCCCTCCATGGGCTGTCCTCTGCCCACCTCTCTGCCCTCACCTCTGGCCACCATCCCCAGCCTCACTGAGCTTTGGCCACACTGACCTCCTTCCTGTTCCTCTCACGGGCCAATCATTGCAGTGTTCCCTCAATCCTTGATACTCTTGTCCAGACTTTTATAAAGCCAGCTCCCATTCTGCAGCCCCTCCTGGCTCAGACACCGCTTTCTCTGAGAAGCCTTCCCGGACTACACTATCTAAAGAAGTCCCTTCCCTTCCTCCTAGATGGTTTCTATTAGTGGTTCTCAAAGCATGCTCCCCAGACCACCAGCAGCAGCGGCACCCAGGAACTTATTTAAAATATATGTATACTTGGGGCACCTGGTTAGCTCTGTTGGTAGAACATGCAACTCTTGGCCTTGGGGTTATGAGTTCGAGCCCCAGGTTGGGTACAGAGATTTCTTCAAAATAAAATCTTAAAAAAATATGTAGCAACAATGTGTATTCTTGGGCTTCGCTGCAGACCCAGTGAATCAGAAGCTCTGAGTGTAGGACCCAGCAACTTGTCTTTTAACAAGCCCCCCAGGGGGCACCTAGGTGGCTCAGTCGGTTAAGCGTCCGACTTCGGCTCAGGTCATGATCTCACGGTTTGTGAGTTCGAGCTCCGTGTCAGGCTCTGTGCTGACAGTTCAGAGCCTGGAGCCTGCTTTGGATTCTGGGTCTCCCCCTCTCTCTGCCTCTCCCATGATCATGCTCTGTCTCTCTCTGTCTCTCAATGATAAATAAACATTAAAAAATTAAAAAACAAACAAGCAGTTCTGACTTATTCCGAAGTTTGAGAACCACAACTCTGTCATACCATCCAAATTAGTACCTCCAAGATTCTTACCATCCTTTCTCGTTATTTGCTGATTCATATATTTATTTACTGTCTGTCTCCTCCCACTAGATTGTAAGCTCAATCGTGGTAGGGACTTTGTAATTCTTTTCTGCCAGTGTATCTCCAATGTGTTGCACAGCACTTGATATCTGCTAAGTCTTTTCTGAGTAAGTAAAAGAATAAATGGATGAATGAGTGAATAGACAAATGAACAAGGAGAATGAGGACAAAGGGCTGGTTTGGATTAGAGAATGCATTTCGTTTGGGACCAGTTGAGTTTGAGGAGCTGGTGGGAACTCCTGGGGGTGATGTGAGTAGCAGTTTCTCCCCTCCCACTGTCTCTCCTCTATCAGTTATTTTAGGCCTCTGGAATGGTCTAAATAGAAACAAGGGGGAGAGGTTCCAGGCTGCGGTGAATTGGGAGATGTTTGTGCTTGGGCAGAGGGGAAGATTCTGGGCTCAGAGGTTCCCAGCCCAGACAAGGGTAAGGGCCGGCGGGTCAGAGCCATGCGCCAATCCTCCCATTGCTGGGAGGTCCTGCTCCTCTGGCTGCACCGGGGCTCTAGGGTGAGGCAGAAGGAGAGAACAATCCTGGAACTTCTGCAAGAGGATCTTTCGTGGGACAGTGTACAGAGCTGTCACATCATAGCTGGGCATGGTGTGCGTGGCTGTGAGGTGGAGGTATAACATAGGTCTTTTAATACAATGGGACTTATGAGTGTCATGCCCCGGTGCCTTCCCTGTCTCCTACCTTGTCTCCTAACTCCTCTGAGGACCTCTGCTCCATGACTCGAATGACAGTGGTGACCCTCAGCAGTGCCCTGCAGCTCACCTAGGGGTGAGGTCCAGAGTGGTAGACGATGGGGGTGAGCATGCTGGGCCACTGGTGCAGGCAAGCCTGCTGCCTAAACAATGCTGCCACCCCTGCCCCTGTGGCCCAAGTAGGAGAACAGAGATGCCCAGCTGGGTCAGAGGGGAGGCACAGCATTGAAAAGCCCACTCTGGGATCCAGCCAGGGGAGTTCTGCTCGCTGAGAGACAGAAGGGGAGCTGGAGATATGTATGCCATCTGGCCCACAGAAAGCCCAGCCCCAGGGGGTCCCCATTCCCCATGGGCATTCAAGGTCCTGCCTTGCTCACTGGCTCTTTGTCGCATCACATCTGTCACTGTCGTCCGGCTGTCTCCTAATTGCACCTCCTCCCCCAACCTTGTGCTCTTGTTTTCCACTTCCAGCCTTGTCTGGGATACCTCCACCGGCAGCAGCTGTTCTCATTGCTCTGTCTCTAAGCTCTGCTATGCTGGAAATTTCTGGAAGGTGAAGATCGACCCTTATTTTTCTCTAGGTCCCCTACAGGACCTAAGCAGGGCTGGTATAGAACAGGTGTGCAATGAAACAGCATTAAGCAACTATGCAAGATTAGGTATCCCCTGATTAGGTATCAGGGCCCAGTCCTGGGGCTCCCTTCCTGACCCTCAACCCTCTTCTTCTCCCCACTGTTTGGAACATCTGCTGCTCTACTTCTATTTTCTTTTCTTCTGCATCTGAAACCTTTTTGAAAAAAAAAATTACTTACTCATTTTAAGTAATCTCTACATGCAATATGGGGCTTGAACTCATGACCTGAGATCCAGTCGCATGCTCTTCTGAATGAGCCAGTCAGGTGCCTCTGCACCTGAAATCTTTAATTCTGTCTGCCCAACTAGGCACTGACTCCTCGCAGCCCCGCACCAAGCTGGTCACCCAATGGGCTGGTTGTTGGAGTTATGTCATTCTCCATTCTGCCGTCCTTCAGAGGGATACACAAAGGGCTTGGAGAAAGGCAGAGTCCATAGGATGGAGGGGACAATTCAATGCCCTACCTTGCTCACTTGGCGGCTAGCATACCACACACACTTTTCCCTGCCTCCATGCTCCTATCTCCCACTTCTGACCTCTCTACAGTCCTGCAACACTAAAGGATTGGCCTCAACATAAGGAAAGGGCTGATAAGGTAGAGTGTAAAGGTAAATAGACACCCTCCACCTCCCACATCCTTAAGACTCCCATCTCTTGGGTTCCTCCACCCATATTGGCTCTGCCTCCTCCTACGTAGTGCTGCGGCTGTCCCTTACCCCCACCCTTAGCTCCCGGCCCAAGCTGGGCCCCGCCCCCACCTTCGATGGGAGAGTTGATGAGGATGACACGGCCCATGGGCGATGAGGCTCGGATTCCGCGGGGGGGCCCATTCAACAGCCGCTGCTGCTTCCTCAGCAGGTATCGCGTTGCGGAGCCCGAGTCGCTGCCCAGGTGGCCTCGTGAGGAGAGGGAGCTCAGAGAGCCCGAGCTTAGGTCTCCAAGGCCCAGTGGGTCGAAGCCCACTGCAAAACTGTGCGCCATGGTGGGTAGACTGGGGCGGCGCCCTACAGGTCCAGAAGGAACCTGGTAGCCCTCAAGAAAAGGGCCCCGCGTGCCCCAGGCTCCATGAGCCTTCTGTGCGATCCTGGGGTCTCAGTGACCGGGAGACCCCCACCTCCGTTGCCTCTCAGCAGTGTGCGCTCCAGGCCTGCGGAGGGAGAGCAGGGATTGGGACAAGGATGTGAATGTCGTCGTTGCTGCCGCCCAGAACTTCCACCCGTCGCCCTGATTTGAGCATCCTGCGCTCCCATGTCGTAGGCGCCTCACCTCTCCCACCCCTGGCCCAGTCCAGGCACCCTCGTGAATTGTCGGAGCCATTTACACAACGCCAATGGGAACCTCTCATTCACCCCTCATTCTTGCTCTCAGCTGAGTCATCCACCCCAGTGCCCAGTTCTCGGTAGAGGTTGAGAGAATGGAGATGGATTCTTGGGGGCCCTAGGGTTTCAAGAGGTGGGAGAGAAACTGGGGCCAGGAAAATTCACTGCACACCTTTCCTTATGTTTGCGGGTAGGGGGCTCATTTCTCCGGGCAGGGCTTCAGAACCTGGGGCAGCTGCAGCCAATGTCCCCAGGTATTCCCCGACCCCCAGAGATCCCTTGGCTCCAGGCTGCTGTCCCCCCATCCCCTCTCCCCTCTAAAGAGATTGCTTCAACGTCTCCCAGGCTTGTGGGGAGGACCTGCTGGCTAGAGTCCCACAACATCGCGCCCAACACCCGGAGCCAAGTCCCCCGGGGCAGCTCTGGGACTCAGAACGCAGCGTCCCACCCTCGGGTCGGTCCTCTCGGCCCCCACCTCTTGAGCTCGGCCCCGCTCACCTGCTCGCTGGTGCGGCGGCCGTCGTGGGCACGGGCGCTAGCGCTTGCAGCCTCAGGGGGACCCCGCCCACGCCCCGCCTGGCTGCTGGAATCGGGGTGGCCTACGTAGCCCCGAGCTTCCATTGGCTGCGAGGGCCGCCAGTCACTCCCTCCGCCTCCTCCCTTGGGCGCGCAGGTCCGCCGTTTGTCACCTGGGCTGAGGCCCCCGGGTTCCGCCCGCTGCAGTTCTGATGCCCGGCCACGCCCCACGAGTTTAGGGTTTGGGTCACGCCTAGCCCCCTCCCGCTACCGGTTCAGCGCAGGGGAGCCCAGAACCGTGTCTTCTCCAGGCCAAGCTAGATATTAGGGCTCGAAACTGCCACCCCTACGCGTCACCTCTGAGGTCTCAGTGAGGGACTGTCACCGGGGCAGAGGGGGCGTGAGCATGCGGTGGGCAGGAGCGTGGGCTGGCGCCTGGGTGTGCGGCAGGCGTGCCCTGTAAGGTGACTGGGTGAGTTGTGAAGTGTGTGTGTGTGTGTGTGTGTGTGTGTGTGTTGACTTCTTTCGCATGCATCTTCCTTCTATGTCACAAAGTGTCTCTCTGGCCCCTCAGTTCTGGAAAGGGGACAGAGTGGAGCACTGGTCCCAGAACACTAGGGGGAGGAAGAATCTTTCTGATCCACTTGCTTGATGCAGAGCTACCTTGAGCCTTCTTCCCCTACACCTCCCAGGGCAGGGACTGGGGCTAAGGTCTGTGATGCAGGGGTAGGGAATGGGGGCATAAGGAAACTGGGGACCCAGTGGAGCTAGGTAAGGAGGGGGCTGGAGGAGCAGAAAGGTGGGGACATAGAAGGGGCACAGCCACGAGCGGAACAAGATTGTGGAGGACTGCGAATGCCCAAGTGCTGCGAGAAAAGCTTGTGGGAACTGGGGTAGGAGCCCAGGGGGTCAAGTAGGCAGAGGCCACTGCCAAGGCGGCTATCTAGTAAACAAGCCGGGCGGTAACCCGAGTCCCTCCGGGCGCACCATCAGAGGATGGCCCCTCCACGCCGCCAGCCTTCGTCCTGCGCCCTGCGAGCCTTCGCCCTGAACACCTAAACGCATTGCTATCCGAGGCCGGGTGCCTCCCTAGGCCAGTGACGGGACTGCAAGCAAAGGGGGCAGCACCCGCGGCTCCTCCCCTCGTCTCCAGGCCTGGGGGACCGGCCAGGACTGACTCCCAGAGCCCTGATTGGCTCTGAGAGGCGGCGTAGAGCCAGCTCCCTGCAGCCGGGGCTGGGGGCGTCGCCCCAAATAGCACCCACCGCCCCCAGGCTCTGCCAATCCCTGGGCACGCCCGGCGGACGCGCGGGGGGAACCCCCGCCCCTCCTGCCGGTCAGCGTCACGCGTGACGTTACGCGTGATGGGTTGGGGGGCGGAGGCAGGGGCGCAGCGCCGGGAGAAAGGCGGGTCTGGGAGCCGCAGAGGCCAGAAACCCAGGAGCTCAGCAAAGCGTGAGTGCTGGCTGTCCAGGGCGGGGTTCGCGGGGTTCGGGGGAGTAGGCGGCTGAGGGCTAGGAGGGAAGGAAGCCTGCCTTGGGTGTGCTCTCCGTCCCATCCAGGTTCAGTATCTTCGGTTCGAGGGAGATTCTTGGGGGCACGAGGGGAGGTTGGCTGGTGCGAGTAATATCAGGGTGGGGCCTTATGTGGTCACACATTCTAGTGTCTGCAGTTGATGGATAAGGGGTGTGTGTGTGTGTGTGTGTGTGTGCGCGCAAGTAACGGACTTTGTGGGCTAGTGTGTGCAGGGCGTGTCCACCGTTTGTATATCTGTGTAGGGCATGTACATATCTTTGTGTATGGGTATGTGAGTGTGAGCTTGTGGGAGAGGGGAGGGTGGCTCTTCCAGTGAGGGAGGAAGTGTGGCTGGAGAGGATTAGTCATACTGTACCATTTTGCATAACACAGCCAGACGGCTACTTCAGGCTTTCCTCTCAGCAGTGGGTGGAGATGGCACTTAACTGAATCCTCCTTTCTGGACGGAGGTGGCTTGGGGAGAGGTGGATGGGTGTCTGTACCAGCCCTGCCCAGCTGAGGAACAAGGAGGACTTTGGGCCATTCAGTGTGGGTTGAGGAAAATGCCCTGGAGAGGGGACTTGTGGGTACCCACGAGTACGCATGCCTGGCTGGCATCAGAGTCCCCTATTCGAGATCTGGAATAGATAAGCCCTGAAGTAGCCAGTGAGCCCTTGTTCTCCTCCAATCAGGGGCTGGGGCGTGGGAGGGCTTATGCCATCTTCCCAGACAGCCTTGGGGGTTTGTATCTAGGTCTCAAGGCAGCTGGGGCCTAAAGCTGACATGAGCATGCATGTATAATGCATATAATACACATTTTTGTGCATGCAGAGCACACGGGTATCTGCACGGGATTAGTGGCTGCTGTTGCATTAACCATCCACATGTAAATCCTCGCTGATGAAAATCTGCACCAGGCCAGCGTGCAGAAGAGACCTGTGTTTTCTGGTTCTGTTTTCCCCTGTCCCCTCCTCCAGTGGCTGCAGGTCTCTGAGCCAGGACATTGCCTGGAAAACAGCTCCTCCCCCCAACCCTTGCTTACCTATCTGGAGTCACCTTGAGCTCTAGAAGGGATTGGTGATAGGCCCAGGGACCAGGGCAGGGCCGCCAGAGGCTCCCGCAGGGAGAGCTCTTGGGCCCCGGCCTCGGAGTCCTCTGATTCTGATCTTTGCTCTGCAGAAAATGGGTGAGTTGCCCTTAGATATCAATATCCAGGAACCTCGCTGGGACCAAAGCACTTTCCTGGGCAGAGCCCGGCACTTCTTCACCGTTACTGACCCCCGAAATCTGCTGCTGTCTGGAGCACAGCTGGAAGCTTCCCGGAACATTGTGCAGAACTACAGGTAGCCCGCTACCCCATCCAAATGAGGGGTACTCAGTCCCTGCCATTAATATAGTACCTTTGGCATGTATCTCCTCAAGCCTGAGAGCAACTCTGTCCCACTCCTCGACCCCCTTACTCCCTGGCTCTATGTGTTGGAATCACAGGCGACTATGACATAGAGCTTCAACCCAGAGAATTTCAGGGTGTTTGGGTTGAGGAGGTGGCATTGATATTTCGGGGGGGGGCTACTGCATGCTTCACAACCCTTTACAGGGGCCTGTCCCACTGCTAGGCTCACCCCTTTCAAGGACAGAGGGGGCTCAAAGTTGAGTCCCAGGGAAGTAGGAGAGCACCGCCCTTGTCCCCAGGAGGAAATACCCTTGCGATGCCCCCAGCCATTTTTGACCCCAGCCATTTTCTCTGCAGGGCCGGTGTGGTGACGCCAGGGCTCACTGAGGACCAGCTGTGGAGGGCGAAGTATGTGTACGATTCTGCCTTCCATCCGGACACAGGGGAGAAGGTGGTCCTGATTGGCCGTATGTCAGCCCAGGTGCCCATGAACATGACCATCACTGGCTGCATGCTCACCTTCTACAGGCAGGTCCTGCCCCATGTATCCCCTCCCTGGGCAGTCTGTCCAAGCTAGAGTGTAGCTTGACGACTAGGTGAGACCGGTTGGGGCAGAGAATGTGGGTGAATGAGAGATTGTGTTAGAATCCCTTACCTTCCTCAGAACTCAGCCCCAGGGCTCCTCTCAGCCCAGAGACAAATGTATGTGGCTGCGCAAGTGGGGAGGGTGGTGCAGAGGTCACCGGAGCAAGTTCTAAGGTCATCAGCTGCGTGCCTCCTGAGGGTTTGGGAATAACCTTTAGGGTTTCATTAGCAGGGTTTGACGATGAGGGACTCTGTAGAGGGGGCAGAAATAAGTGTCTTTGTTCCCTCAGGAAGACCCCGACCGTGGTGTTCTGGCAGTGGGTGAATCAGTCCTTCAATGCTGTTGTTAATTACTCCAACCGCAGTGGCGACGCTCCCATCACTGTGGGGTGAGAGCTCATCCCCAGGGACTCCCCCCCTTCCCCCCGTCCCCCACCTCCCCAGGCCTACCATTGCTCCCTCTTGTTTGCTCCTCTTCCCGGAGTGCTCCTGCAGTGCTCCTGGAAGAAAGCAGCCAGTGACTCAATGCCCTCCCCTCAGCCCACCCCTCTCCCCGCTCTCCTGGCCTGAGGGCTTGGGGTCCTCTTGCATGTGCCATGGGGGACCCTCTCCTCCCTAACGGAACAGATTGGAGCTTCCAGGCAGGTCTACACTGAAGCAGGGGAGGAACCTCTCTGCCTGTCCCGCCTCATGTATTGAGGATTTTGGCATGTCCCTGAAGCAAAGAACCACATGCCGGGCTCTCCACCTCCCCCCCCTTGTGTCCTGACTCTTCCACCCACAGGCAGCTGGGAACAGCTTACGTGAGTGCCACCACCGGGGCCGTGGCCACAGCCCTGGGTCTCAAATCCCTCACCAAGGTAAATGCCTCCCGCCTTGTACTGCCCCCTCACTCACCTTCATCTGTCTTCCTCTTGCCTATCACGTGTCCACACCAACCTATAGGCTCCCACATCTCTCCCCAGAGCTCCTCACCACTCCATGGCCCTTAGGGCCACTGAGTGATGTCTTTCCTCCCCCCCAGCACCTGCCCCCGCTGGTGGGCCGATTTGTGCCCTTTGCAGCTGTGGCGGCTGCCAACTGCATCAACATCCCCCTGATGAGGCAGAGGTGAGTGGCTTGGGCTCCTGGCGTGCAGGTGGGCACGCCATCCTGCCATGCACACTGGCCCAGGGTGGGGACGTCCTCTCCCTCTCCAAACAGAAGCTTCTGGGCACAATCTCAGTCTGACTCCAGGACCCTGGAGTGGGAGAAACAGTCTTTGAATCTGTGATATCTGATGGGAGCCCCGGTGGGGGGGCACTGCAGGTAGGATTTGGGCCTGTGATCTGACTCCCACCTCTTTCCCTTCTCAGGGAACTGCAGGTGGGCATCCCCGTGACTGATGAGGAAGGTCGGAGACTTGGCCACTCAGTGGCCGCTGCCAAGCAGGGAATCTTCCAGGTGGTGATATCGAGAATCTGCATGGCCATTCCTGCCATGGGTGAGGCAGGGGTGCCTGGGTGGGGGGATGGGAGGCTCTAAGAGAATGGGGTGCATTCTCCAGGGGTTTTGAGCACTCTGGAGAGGGAGTGGGGGGGGGAGTAGGAAGAGTTGTGAAGGGGATCCGCCCCTCCTCAGGATTCCGACTTTCATTCCACTAACTCCCTCCTCTGCCCTGATTGCGTGCAGCCATTCCCCCCGTGATCATGGACACTCTGGAGAAGAAAGACTTCCTAAAGGTAGGCCACTCTCACCTTTCCCATTCTGGAAGAGGTGGTGGCTGGAAGCAGAAGTGACCAGTCCCCACCCCTCTTCCGAGTCTGAGACTTGCCCCCTGTTGGCCCCACCCCGTACTGCGCCCCTCCACCTTCATTCATTCGGCAGGAAGGAGTTGGGCTGGGGTGAAGGAACACTGAGGGAGCAGGAGGAGAAGATGAGGGAAGGAAGGAAATGGTTTCTGTCCTGAAGAGAATTGGTGTCACTCCAGAGGCCTCTGTCACACGGGGATGGCCCGCCACCATCACACTTGACGTTATATTCATGCTGTCACCTACTAACAACAGTGAGACACACAGGCTCCCACATGCATGAACAGAACAGAGAAGAAGGCATGGGACTACGAGCTCATTTGTTGAATCCTTTATTCACCGACATTTATGGAGCACCAGCTGTGCCCACAAGAGGAACAGAACGGCTGGTGGCTGGTGTGAACAGAGAAGGGTGTGCAGAACAGGAAAGGGGCAGGTTCATGCATGCTACTGGGATGGGAGGAAGTGAGCGGAGGGTTGGCGTAGGCTTCCTGAAGAAAGCAGCTCCTGGGGACAGTGCAGAACGAATCCTGTGAGGGGAGAGTGGGTGATGGGACGCTAGGGAGGGTGTCAGCAATCAGTCCCGGCTGGACTGGAGGCTGGTGATGTGGCAATTCCGGCCCTGTTGTGGTCTTGGGAGAAAGGAAAGGGCCACCAATCAGGGTTGATGGGATCGAGCTGTAGTAGGGGAAATGCGGTGCAGGCTAAGGGAGAAGAGGGCACAAGCCATTCCGTTGTCTCTGTCTCCCCACAGCGTCGCCCGTGGCTGGGAGCACCCCTGCAGGTGGGACTGGTGGGCTTCTGGTAAGTGTGCGGTGACTTAGCTCGGGTGTGTGGGAGTGCCCTTTCCATGGTGGATGTGGGTAGGTATTTACTGATTTTAGGACGTTCACGTACACCATTCATACGTTCAGCTGGTAGACGCTTGTAGGGCATGCTGTGTGTGTTAGCAGGTGTTCTCCATCCTTGAAGGTCAACAGTCGAAGACATTCTAGTCCTCATGTACAAGAGGAAAACATGGAAATATATGTTTTGGTATCATCCAGGAGTTGCATGCACATTTAATTTCTGATTCAGGCACTCACTAGGTGTGGAGCTCTGGGTCATTGCCCTGGAGGCTCTTTCCTTAGCCAGAACTAATGTCAGCATTGGCTTTAGTCAACCTCTGCCCCTAGGGGCTGTCTCCAGGGATGGGGTGGGATGCAGGGAGGCAGCAACTGTAAGTCAAAACTTCACAAACCTTCCCAACACTCTTCTTCCCCAGCCTGGTATTTGCCACCCCCTTGTGCTGTGCCCTATTTCCTCAGAGAAGGTAAGCGCTGCCGCCAGGCTTGGTTGGGGTGCTCTGGATAGGTCTTCACATCTCTGGAACCCACTGACCTTAGGACCCTTTAGTGGGTTCCAGGAGGAGGCTTGGCAGGCACTAAACTTATTTGGGGGGGGTGGGGGGGGGTGGGGAAATGATAGTGAGCTGGGCCTTCTGGCAGTTGAAGGCCATTACTCAGCCTGGGAGGAGGGGTGGGGTGGTCCCTGAGTCAGTTTGGGTTCAGGGATCCTGAGCCTGCCTGTGCTGTTCTGTTGCAGCTCCTTACATGTGAGCAGGCTGGAGCCAGAGCTGAGAGCTCAGATCCGTGAGCAAAACCCCAGCATCGAAGTGGTTTACTACAACAAGGGGCTCTGAAGGAGGGTCAGCCCCTGGGCCCCTCCCTCACCTCCTTGAGCTGCTGCTTTAGTGGACCCTTGCCATCCCTGCCACTGGCCCGTCTGCCTGGTACTGGGCGGGGGTTGGTGGGGAAGCAGCCATTGAGACCAGCAATCCTTAAGCTGAGAGGTGTCCCCATTAAGCCTTTTTCTCTCCTCTCTGGTTTCAAAGAGCAGGGTCACATAATCCCTTTCTGCTGTGCTTCTCTGTGTATGTACACACACGATACGTGTGTATGTGTGTGTGTACATGCTGTCCGGGAAGCAAGGAACAGACGTGCTGTCCTAGGATGTCCTGAGATCTTGGCTTCTCCTCTCGGCCTCTTGCCACCTGGCTCCAGGACTCCCCTGCCTAAACAGTTCCACGGGCCAAGTCGTTTCTGACAGCACCTCGCCCCTTCTGGACACAGGAGTAACCAGGATCTCAGGACAGAGATAGGGATACCACAGGCCAAACTGGGCCGAATCCTTCAGATTTCTGCTTCCTGGCTCCCAGGGACTGGGCTGGCAGAGACAGACATACCAGGGCAAGGGAGACGGGGAGTTTATGCATCCCTCACATCCTGAAACAGCTAGTTTCCTCTCCTCTCCTCTATCAGAACAAAGGAGGGGCGGTATCCTGTACCACTCTTGCCATCTTCCCATCTCCCCCACACTGCGGTGTGGGCATCTTTAGGTACATTCTTAGGAGTTCTTGGTCTGCTCTGACATCATAACCTCCAATCTACACCTACAGTCCCAACCCCTCTCTCCCAACCAAAAAGCCATGAAGGCAGAGCAACATTCCCCTTTTAAGAGCTCCCAGTGCCCCCTCTTGCAGAGGGACACGGCTGTGGGAACGGTGCTTAACCTCCGCAGGTAGCTGAGTGGAGACAAGTAGCACACCCTCAAGGGCAACTAGGCCCTGAGTGTACAATCTTAAGACAGGAAATTCTGTGTTCTCTTGACTTGTTAGACATTAAGCAGAACCCTGACCTTAGCTCCTCTTTTTTGCGGCTTGGCCCTGCTCCTACCTCCACTCCCACCCCCATTCCCCAAGAGGAAGGGCCCAGGCATCCATAGTTGGTCCTAAGGGCGGGTAGGCTTGGGAATGGGATATGTGGTGGTACACTCATAGGATATAGGGCTGGACCTTGACTCCCAACTCCCATGAGCTCTAGCTGAAGCAGTGGGTGGAGTGGATGAAGGCCCCAGTGGGATCCTCTAAGAGCATTTTCGTGCTCCCCCAACTATGTGCTACCAGTGACTAAAACCATGATGCCATTGTTATTCAATAAACTAAAAACCTGTCTACTTCTT
>CM053561.1:55496202-55552805 GCA_028646485.1 Cryptoprocta ferox
TGGTGGTACACTCATAGGATATAGGGCTGGACCTTGACTCCCAACTCCCATGAGCTCTAGCTGAAGCAGTGGGTGGAGTGGATGAAGGCCCCAGTGGGATCCTCTAAGAGCATTTTCGTGCTCCCCCAACTATGTGCTACCAGTGACTAAAACCATGATGCCATTGTTATTCAATAAACTAAAAACCTGTCTACTTCTTGATCTTCACTTGATTCCATGTCCTGAGTGCCCAGGAAGAACCAGTCTCCTGCCTTCTGCCTTCCCTTCCACCCCCACAAAATCTAGGTCCCAGCTCTTCCCTCCCTTTTGTATGGAACCTCAGCCCCCAGCAGAGGGCACTCTGAGATTAGAAAATCAGTCCTCCGTCAGCACCCTGAGTACTAAGGGGATGTAGCTGCCTTCTATTCCCTTTCCAGATAGAGTCCTGGCTTCATTTCCTTCTTGGTTAGGAAGACTAATCACACCTACGTACCAGCTCAGGCTCTGGGCTTCTTGGTTCCCTTCAGGCATTTGGCATGGGTTGGGTGGGTTGGTGGCCTCTGGTTCCCAGGGAAGCCTCTGGAGAGAGCAGGGCTAAGGACTGTCCAGCTCCATCAGAGAGAAGTTAGGGCACCAGCACACCCTCCATGCCCCTCCTCCATGCCCCTCCTCCATGCCCCCATCACTACAACACAGGAACAAGCCTGGCAGGGACCATTTGCTAGTTGACACCCCTTCCCACCCATCCCAGGACCCTCCACTCTCTCCTTATGTAATCCCCATTTTTTTCCTTGGGAGAAATGGGGCCAAAAATTCATGCCTCTGGACAGATGGTGAGAACTACTATTAAACAGTTTATAGTTAGTTGCCTCTCTTACCCCAAGTCTTGGCTTTGGAAGATTCAAAAGAGTAAACATGAATGAATCTACAATAAAATCCATTGCCTACTCCCTGCAGGACATACCCCACATCTCCCCTTTGTCAGCTCAAAGCTCTCACACTAGGTGGTGGGGGAAAATCTGTAGGACTGCATGGTCTTCAACGGCCTGAAGTGAAGCTGGTGCCTTGGCCCGGGCTCTCTCACTCCTCTTGGGAAATGGAGGTTTCCCTGTATTGGCAGTGGGGGTGACACCAGCTACTGCTCATTGAGCCCTACGTGTGGTGCTGGGCCAAGTGCTTCAAGTCCATTATCTCTTTTGATCTTCACAACCCACTGTGGGACCAGACATGTTATGTCCATTCTTAGCAAAAACATAGGCTTAAAGACATTTAAAAAGTTGCCTGTAGTCACACAACTAGGAAGTGGTAGAACCAGGATTCAAGTTTAGTCGTGTGACTTTGAAGCCACTGTGCTAAGCTGCTTCCTCACCAGCCAGCCATCAGCCAAACTTGAAACAATTCTCCTAGTCTCTCTGACATTCCAGGGCCTGTCCTCCCTGGGCCCAGTTTGTTTATAGGCCCACAAGACCAATAGGCCCACAAGTGTACTCAGACCTTTTACTAAAGCCCGAGGAGTTTCCAAGCTTGAGCACAAGCAAAGATTCCTATTCTTGATTAAATATGGGGCGACAGGGGGCGCCTGGGTGGCTCAATTGGTTAAGTGTCCAACTTTGGCTCATGATCTCCCGATTTGTGAGACGGAGCTCTGGGGCGGGCTCTGTGCTGACAGCTCAGAGCCTGGAGCCTGCTTCAGATTCTGTGTCTTCCTCTTTCTCTGCCCCACCCCCACTCACACTCTGTCTCTGTCTCTCTCTGTCTCTCTCTCAAAAATAAATAAACATTAAAAATTTTTTTTAATATGGGGTGACATTTAGATGGGGTGCCTGGCTAGCTCAGTCAGTATAGCATGTGACTCCTGGTCTTGGGGTTGTGAGTTTGAGCCCATGTTGGGCCTAGAGTTTAATTTAAAAAAAAAAAAAAGTTTTTAAATATGGTGTGACATTTCGAAAACCAGTTTCAATTCCATCCTATTCTGCCAGTCTTGACCGGTGCCTCCTACCAAGCCCATAGGGCCCTGGGTCAACTCTTGAAGCCCCTTTCTGCAGTTACAGCTTTGGTCTTTGGTAATCTCCTTGAAAAAAGGCCTTGCACTCTTACTGGAAAACCCAGGTAAAATAAACCTACTTGGGGAGGGAGGGGCAAGAACCTCTGTTAAAATCATGAAGAGCATTTTACAACATACTTACTGTGTTCTGCAGATAACGCTAAACCCTATCAGGGAGAGGACTGGCCAAGGCACCAGTGAGGCCAGTTAGGAAGGAATGCTTTGCTGCCATCTTTCCTTCCTAATTCCACACCAGCTTCTCAAAGCCAAAGTTAGCTTTGGGCTAACTTCACAGGCTCTCCAAAGGCAAACCCTAGCCAGGTACCTTTTCCAAACTGCCTCCACCTACTTGGAATTTTCCTGGAAAGTCAGCATTTGGGCAGAGGTAGCACTTTTCTTGCTGGAAAATAATCTCCCCCATTGTTTGGCCTCCCTTCATCCTCATGCTCAGACTCTGGGAACCTTCTTTGGGAGCCTACATCTGCGACTTCGGTGTTCTTCTCCAGGCTTCTCCTGGCCTGGCCTCATCTGCTCCAGAACTTCCACCTTGCCCATTATTAAGACCACAACCCTCCTTCTCTCCCAACCCATGTTCTGAGGAGAAAAATGGCTCAGGTCTGGGTTAGGCTGGCCAAAGGGAGGGGGCCAAGTGGGCATGTCCTGCTCCTTTCTAGGGTCACTGACGCTGGCATCTTAGGGACAGTGGTTAGGGCCAGCTTCAGCTCGGGCTCTGTGGGCGCATGCCAATCAGACTAGGCTAGTCGCCCCCTCCCCCTCGCTCTCCCTCCAACCCCCTTGAGACGCCCTACAAGTCACAGCCAAGCCCATTTCCTCTCAGTCAAGCTTGTCAGTCTCAAGCCAGCCCCGCCCCGGGGGGAATCTGTCAGTCATCGGTAAGTCACGCCCCCTGGGGGGGCAAAGCCAGTCGCGCGGAGTCCCGCCCCTCCTCTGGCCCTTGTCAGTCAAAGTTAGGCTCGGCTCCACCTCCTTTCCGTTTCCCAGGCAACGGCATTATCGCCGCTGGCCGGGAATGCAATTCATCTTCCCTACCTGAGCTAGGAACCTACGCATCTGATCCGCCTTCCGAGTGACCTCGGTCCTGGACCGTTAAATCCGCCAAATCGCCTCCCTCCTTTCCAGTTTCGAAGCTCACGGACGCCCCGGCGCCCGCCCTTTGACTTCCTGCACGGAAATCCGCGACGTTTTCGAGGAATCGCTCGATGCCTTTCCTGGGTCCCAAGCCCGGATTTTTCGGCGGCCTACTGGGCTATGGGCCCTGCCACTTGGGCTTGCATCCCACAGTTCAGGAAACGTTTACTAAACTCTGCTAAGAGTGGCTGTATGCTCGGTGCTGGGTAGAAATGGCCTACTGGGTGATTTCCTATCTGTAGGGACACAGCCTGTGTCCAGCAGTCATTAGGGTGCCTCTCCCCAACCCCTCTACGTCAATCTACCTGCATGTTACAGCAATCTCGGTTTTGCTGCTGCTGCGGAGGCATTCTTTTGCTAGGAATTGTGGAGGAATCTTGACCCAGTTGCATCATACCCTCCGAGGGAACTTCCTGGGCAGCTCCCTCCTCTCTTTCTAAATATACACACCGTTTTCCTCATGGACAGTCGTCCCAACTCAGGCTGCCAGAGAGACAACCGCAGGCCCCAGCTCTGGGCCCCAGCCTCCTCCAGCTTTTTCTTTCCTCCTTCTAATCTTAAACCAGCAAGCTTTTGAAAACTGAATAACAACCCTTAGAACAGGGGAGGAACCCTGCAGAGCGTGGGTTGCAAGCACAGCCCCTTCCTCCCCCCCAACCCATGCATCCAACGGGAAAGTAACCAATCCCACTTAACAAGCAACAAGCAGTTCCTTCGGGATAAATTGTTCGCTTATGGAACAAAAGTTTGCTATGTAAATCTATAAATTAACCAATCCACCGCCTATATTATTTTCTGACTGAAGACCTCCTTTGCCCTACCACAAGCAAGCCCTCAATCAGCTGACAACTTTCATTTCCCAGAAGAAATACTCTGGTTTGAGGTTTTTTTTTCTTTTATAGTTTATTGTCAAGTTGGTTTCCTTATAACACCCAGTGCTTATCCCAACAAGTGCCCTCCTCCATGACCATCACCCCTTTTCCCCTCTCTCCCACTCCCATCAACCCTCAGTTTGTTCTCAGTATTTAAGAGTCTCTTATGGTTTGCCTCCCTCCTTTTTTCTCCTTTCCCTCCCCCATGGTCCTCTGTTAAGTTTCTCCTGTTCCACATATGAGTGAAAGCATATGGTATCTGTCCTTCTCCGCCTGACTTATTTCACTTAGCATGACATCCTCGAGTTCCATCCACGTTGCTACAAATGGCCAGATTTCATTCTTTCTCGTTGCCATGTAGTATTCCATTGTATATATAAACCACATCTTCTTGATCCATTCATCATAGTTTGAGTTTTAATTCAAGCTATTTTGTGGAAGGCAACAGAGAATGATCTGGCTCCAGTTCCTGATCTGCCCATTCAAGTTTCAGAAATTGGTACACCTTAGATCAGTTGTTTCCCCCTAGGAGGTGGCCAGAGGTCATGGTCAAGTTACAGGGACACTGGACATCATTACTTCATGTCTCTCTCTATGATTGGGGCTGTTCTCAAAGCAGGGCAATAACTGTTAGCTGGAATCATGACTGGTATTGACCACACTGTGTATTATTATTGCCCCTATACAGATCCTCTCCAATTTGCATGAAACTTCCCCTGAGGAAGGGCACCTTATCTTCACTTAAAAAAATTTTGTGATAAAAAACACAGAACACAAAATTTACCGTCTTAACCATTTTTAAGTGTATAATTCATAGTGTTAAGTATATGCACATTGTTGTGAAACAGGCCTTTATAACTTTTTCATCTTGCACATCTGAAACTCTATACCCATGAAACAACAGCTCATATAGTCACTTTTTTTATGCCCGCAACACCAATACCCCCTGACTCACAGTAAGTACTCAATACACATTTGCTGAATAAATGACTGTGGGATGCAAAAGAGCCCTAAACCCCACTCATATGTTGGTTCTAGGTAAGATCACTAACGATGTTTCTCAATCTGTTTTATTACTCCTCAGCAAACCTAAAAGATGTCAGTCACATATTCACAAAAGAAACAATGGCTCCCGTCTTTAGTGACTTTCAGCCTGGAGGAGGGGGATCATATCCTCCCTGGGAGGCATATCAGAACCTGGGGGCTTGAGGGGCCACTGGGTGGCTCAGTCGGTTGAGCGTCCGACTTTGGCTCAGGTCATGATCTCACGGTTCCTGGTTTCGAGCCCCGCATCGGGCTCTGTGCTGAACACTTGCTCAGAGCCTGGAGCCTGCTTCGGATTCTGTGTCTCTTTCTCTCTCTGCCCCTCCCCTGTTCATGCTCTGTCTCTCTCTGTCTCTCAAAAATAAATAAATGTAAAAAAAATTTTTTAAATGAAAATGCATTACTTTAAAGAAAAAAAAAAGGAACCTGGGGGCTTGAAAAGTCCCTCAGGCAAAGTGAAGCTTGCCACTAGCTAGGTCCCTACACAGGATGGCCAGTGAGAGAAGGGGCTCAGCCCCTTCTCTTCTGTCTCTCTCGGAGTCCCAAAGGAAAGGGGGTGTGGGAGAGAGTGTCTGACATATAACCAGAGCCACTATCTCCAACTCTGTTGTCTGTTTCTCTATGACATGTCAGTGCCTTTTTCCTTTGGCAGTCATTTCCCAGGGTGCTAACCTACCCTCTCCCTCTGCAGCCACCTCTGGGACTGTCACTGAGCTGCCATCATTTAAGGCATGCTGGCAAGGAGACACCTTCACCTTATTCTTGTCCAGTCCCTACTGAGTGGTCCCCCAGCAGAGTTGCTTGGGCCTCTGGCAATAGAGTCTCATTTTCATGGCCTGTTTTCCAGGGCACCAAGGCACAACAGGGTGGGGGAGGTGCTGGGTCGTAGTGATGTAAGATTAGGCATCACCCTACAATATACCTACAAGCCGTTCTTTTTATGATACTCACGCCCTCTGCTGAGTCTGATTCTCCCTGCTGGCCTTGCTTTCACTGTTAGTGATTTTCTTTCAAGGCCCCATTTCTACAAGCTGGCTTCTGACACCTAAAGCCCCAGGCTGTCAGACTACCCTGCTTATATCTGATCTCCAAGTTGTGGATAAGATTCAAGTTCTTTTCCTTTGGCCAATCAGATGACTTCCATTCAATTGTCCCAAACTTTCCAAGACCACTAGAGGCTTGTTTTGTAAAGGAAACAGGAAGACTCCCTAAATCTGTGGTTTCCAAACTGTGTACTTAGGCACCCCAGAGTGCCACAGTGAATTTGTAGGACTGCGGCAAGGTATTTTCAGTTTTCAAGAGGAGCCCAGCAATACTCCACATATGCTGGACACGGCACAGACTACTAACTCAAGTTCACGGTTTCAAAATTAGATTGTGCTGCATTACTTTCAATGTCTCTGCAAACCTGGGTTTTGGATGGTTGCTGGGCCAAAAAGCAAGAGCCACACAGAAGTCCATGTGGCACAGTCAATGAGGGTGGCAGTAGCCAAGCTGATTCCAAGTTTGGAGAAGTTAGGCAGATCTCAACAGGCGCACACATCCCGTTAGTAAGTAATCAAGGTTAAGAATTATATAAAAATATTCCTCCACTACCACCCCCCCACTGTATGTGCATTTGTTTTTCAAACAGGTACGAAGGAGTTAGGATGGAAATATGTACTAAATTGCTTGGACCTAAGTATTTACACAGAACTATTCGCTGTTTCTTTTGGCCTAGGTACTGTGAAAAAATTACCAGAAAACTAAAGGTCCTATATTGCAGAAAGTTTGAGAACCCTTGCCCTAACTGCATGAAGGAAGGAATGAAGGCATGAGGAAGTATCACTAGGTTGTATTGGGTCTCAGACTTGCCCTCTATAAATCTCCAGGTAGTGTGCCTTTGTAGGACGTTTTCTTTTATTGAATTCTTAATAATTCCTTGTGGGAGGTTCTAAGCTTGTTTCAGGGACCCAGGTTGTTCACAATGTGATCAGATGGTGGTAGAGAGTCCCCAGGGACTGAGGATGGTGGTGGCAACTTAGAAGCCAGAGTCCGGTTGGCGGGGCTAGCTGAGGTCAGAAGCAGAGGAGAGAATGAAGGCTGAGGAAACTGGGGCCCCTCCTTGCCTGGCCCTGCTCTGCATCAGGGGGCTGGGTTGCCTCAAGGTAGCCAAGTCTCCTTAATATACTCCATCCCAGAGACGGGTCCCACATTGCGCCCCCTGGAGGCCACACTGGGTCCGTTGGATCTGACTGACAAGCTGTTGCCCCGCCACTGGAAATCTGGGGGCCTTTGAGCCCCAAATCATCCCGTGGAAAGGAGAGGGGCTGCCATTGGGGCCCCACTCGGGGATGCGCTTTTCCCCCCTTCCCCACCCGCATCCTCAGGCGACTAGCGGACGCCTTTCCGGAGCGGAGACGGCAGAACCGGCGGGTCCCTAGCTCCCCGGCTCATACATTAAAGATGCGGAGGCGCCGGGACTGCGATGCCACAAGCATGAAGACAAATTTTTAATCCCGAGCAAGAAGATGCCGGGAGATGGGGGGCGCGGGAGAAAAATGAATTAGGTTTTTATTATGTGTTTTATTATGCTGTAATTGAACAGGATTAGGTGAGAATACAATATATTTCTGGGGCGGCTGGAGGGGGAAGGGGGCGGGAGAGAGAGGCTGACAGCGGGCGAGAGACAGCGAAGCCCGCGCAGAGGCCGCGGTTCCAGAACGCAGCGGTTCCCAGGGGAGGGCGCGAGCGGCGCGTACCGCGTACGGGACTGGGTAGGCCCAAGCGCCAGCCGCACCCCACCCCCCGCGGTTTGGGCCACACGGGGGTGGGTGAGGGGGGACTGTACTGGTAGGACTAGGTTAGCTACGGGTCCCGCTAGTATATGCCGGAGGGGGTGGGGGTGCGGCGGGCTTGAGAGTTGGAGGGCTGGGAGCTCACAAACCCGCTCCGGAAGGGAAACTGAGTCGCAGAGGGCAAGGGGCGCAGCTGTGAAAAGACAAGGCCCTCTGGAGTCATGAGGGTCCCGGAAGCCTGCGAATTCACACTTGCTTCTAACATCTCTGCCCTGCACACGTCGGGCACAGGCCTTGCAGGGCACAACATTTCGGAGCGCCCACTTTGTGCCCGGCCCTTCCTTCTTGCATGGCGACCCCCTCCTCCCCCCGTATCAGGTCCAACTCCTGTCATCTCTGAAAAGATCCATTATCTACTCAGGTCTAACCCAGCACCCCCATCCACCCCAGCACTGCGCCCCCAGGAGGCCTCCTCCGGGAAAGGGCGCCCAGGTGAGCCCCCGCGCTGGGCTGAGCTAACCGGCCTCTCACCCTGGAACCGCCTCCCTCCCCCGGAGCTCGCCTCTCGGTAGGCCCAGGCCGGGCAGCATCATTAAGGGCCGCCGCCAGCTCCGCGTCTCACCTGCCGCAGCGCCCCTCGTGCTCCACCGGGGACCCGCTCCTGGCGGTGATGAAGAGGCCCATTAGCCGCTTCTACCTTTAGGGCGGACTGGGCCGCTCTCCCCACCTCCCAATTAGGACATTAGAAACCGTCAACCAAGATTAATAGTTGCCCAGCTCCGGGGCAGGGAGATGAGCCCAGATACCGCAGCGGCGCCGCGCACTTCGCTCGGGCCAACTTGGTGTGCGCCCCGCGTACCACCTGCCGCCGCCGGCCCTCCCTCCGCCTCCCAGGTGAGCCCCACGGTGGGGTCGGGAATGTCAGGGACCGGAACCCCGTTCTCTGCTGGGTCTCCGTCCTGGGCGCCCTCCAAGGCAAGGCGAGTTGGGGAGGAAGGCGCGCCGTCTCCAGGAGACTCCCCCAGTTTTCCCAAAGACTCCGCTGAAGGACTTCTGATCTTAAATGATGGTCTGACCATCGCGTTCTCAGACAGGCTTCCGTGACCCTCTCTTCCCCAAGTGAATTCCTCCTCTTATTCTCGCCCATGACTCCGTCATAGTTTTCAGTGTATGTAACATAGGTGTGCTTTTACTTTCATTCGTGTGATTAGATCATCGCTGTCTGTCTCCCGCACTGGACTGTGGGCTCCAGGGAGAAGGGACCATCGTTTTGCTCCCCGTGGGCTCTGGAGCACCTTCAGTCATCCTGTGTTGAATGAGTTAGTGGGCATCTTCACTGATACATCTGCTTCCTGTACAAGATCCCTCCACTCCCTTCTTTTTTTATTTTTATTTTTTTATTTTTTAACGTTTATTCATTTTTGAGACAAAGCGAGACAGAGCATGTGTTGGGAAGCGGCAGAGGGAGACACAGAATCCGAAGCAGGTTCCAGGCTCTGAGCTGACAGCACAGAGCCCAGTGCGGGGCTCGAACTCACAGACCACGCGATATCATAACCTGGATGATGACCTGCGCTGAAGTCGGATGTTTAACCAACTGAGCCACTCAGGAGCCCCCCCCCCTCTTTTCTTAAACACCCTCATAGCACCTGCACTCTTCCTTCTAGTTCCTATCATAATTGTAACTTATTAATTATTTCCATGATTGTCCATTCTGGGTCTTCTTCCCCTTGAGGCCATAGCTCCCGGACGTCAGGCAGGGGCTGGGCACACAGCCGCACCCCCAGGCCTGCTGGTGGAGCTCAGCACTTTGTCTGACAGATTGTTGTGTCTGAGGGCGAGAGCTCGAGAGCTCTTCCAACCCCATTCTTTGCAGACTCTGTGTGGCCTGAAGAGGTGAAGTGACTTGCCTGGGGTTATACAGCTAGCTAGAAGCAAAACTAGGCTGAAAACAACTTTCCTCTCTAACACGCTGTGATTTTTCTCCAAAGGTCTCATCCTCAGGGACCCTGGGGAAGCCTCTTCTTAACTCTGAGGTTTCTAATCCTGGGGGGCTTTGGGGGTGATCCTAGGTATCTCTTCTTTTGGAGATGGTGGTGATCCAGAACTAAACTGGCCCCCCTCCCTGCGGGGTATGGGGTTTGAGGCCCAGAGACACCCTATGCTCTGTGTCAACAGGGGGCAAATACTCCCGGTCAATTCAACTTTAGTTTATCTTCGCTGGATGTAAAACTAGGGGAGCCCCCTCTACCACCCTGGAGGGATGTGAATTATCTCTGGTCTCCCCCCCCCCCAAAGTAACACGGGGGAAAATGATTTGAAAGCAGAAAATGTAAAGGAACTACAGAGGAAGTGCTAAGACACAGAGAGTGGGGGCCTGAGATCTTCTTCCCGCTCATCACCCACCCCCCGCCCCCCGTGTCACCTCTCCAGACCCTATACACTCTAGGGGGAGGGCGCGGGACTGGGTTTGGGGATAGGGGTAAGATCAATACTTCACAGGGTTTTGATGACCGCAGGCTTTCACCTTGCAGATAATGGGGTGAGCGGCGGTAAACTCTCACCGACAGAGCGGGCTCCCCCGGCCTTAATGAGATAATCAATACTTGTTCTCGGCTTAATTTCCATCTAATTGCTCTTTAACGACGCCGGATAATGGGCCGCCTCCTGTGAGGAGAGAGCTGGCTGGGAATCCGACCCGCCTCGAACTCCCGCCCCCCACCCCCGGGCGGGGTGCCCTCGTGCAGGTGGGATGGGGGCGCACCCCGCTCCCGGGCGGGGCTGGAGCTCCCCCTCCGGCCTCCTCGCCGGGTGCTGCCACCTGCCTGCGGTGTCCTCGGCCTCCGCAGGGGGCGCTCCAGACCTTGGCGGCGGGATCCCAGGCAGGGTGCCCGGTTCTAGGCTCCGGGCCATTCACCTGACTGGACCACGCAACCGCGGGGTGCCCTCCCCTCCCTGACCGCGCCTCATCCTCTCTGCTACCCACCCGGCCAGGCAAGTGGCAGCTGAGCACCCCGCCCCCCGCCCCGCGCCGAGGTGACGGGCCTCTGAACTTGGCCTTTTTCCTCCTTGTCCTTCTCACGTCCTTGCACTGCGCGGCGCCGTGGTCCTGAGGCTTTAGGTAAATTGCTGCACCTAAGAAAGGCTCCGATCCAATTTTTCCCTGTGAGCTAGCTGGGCTGCGTCCAGCCCAGGAACATGGTTGGTTACCACAGACCCTCAGACCAGAGGGGGGAGGGGCAAGACGGAGGAGGGCATGGGTGGAACCTCTAGGCCTCATGGCTCAGAGGCTCACATTGGCCCCAGCTCAGCCGGCCACCTGATTGCCACTCCCCAGAACCGCCCACCCCAACCCCCCATAGCCTGGGGAGTTCCTGCCAAGACTAGCAGCTCAGGTATCAGCCAGCACTCTCTCACCTTCTACTTACCTGTTTCAGCACAAGGAGAACCTGGAGGTTCTCCCCAAGGCCTCTCAAAGGTCCTGGCATCTCAGGAGACTGATCCCGGTGCCCCCAAGCTCATAGCTCTTGTCTTCTGTTAATACTAACCCTGAGGCACTTTGGCCTTAGGTGCCCAGATGCTTTAACCAAGGATGTGCCCCATTACCTCCCCGCCTCCTGATTTTCTGCACACTGGACATATACTCACCTGCATATCTACTTCCTGGCTCTTGACTATGGGGCATTTAAACTTCTAAACCACCAGCTGCACTTCTGCTTTAGCTGCACTGATGTTAGGCTGACCAAGATAACAGTGATTGTGTCAGGAGAGTGTAATGGTAGAATCATGCCTAGGCAGCCCCAGGTTCAAGTCTTGACTCTGTTGCTTACTGGTCAGTGCGACAGTAGGCAAACTTACCTACAGGTATGAACCCCAGTTTCCTTATTTATTTATTTTTTACTGTTTATTCATTTTTTTAAAGTTTATTTATTTTGAGAGACAGAGAGAGCAGAGGAGGGGCAGAGAGAGAGAGAGAGAGGGAGAGAGAGAATCTCAGGGAGGCTCTGTGCTGTTAGCACAGAGCCCGATGCAGGGCTCTAACTCAGGAACCGCGAGATCATGACCTGAGCTGAAACCAAGAGTCGGACGCCTAATTGAGCCACCCAGGCGCCTGAAACTGAGTTTTTAAATAAGGAAACTGAGGGGCACCTGGGTGGTTCAGTCGATTAAGCATCAGAGACTTTGGCTCAGATTATGATCTCATGGTTTGTGGGTTCAAGCCCCACGTTGGGCTCTGTGCTGACAGCTCAGAGCCTGGAGCCTGCTTTGGATTCTGTGTCTCCTTCTCTCTCTGCTCCTCTCCCACTTGTGCTTTCTTCTCTCTCTCTCTCAAAAATAAATAAACATTCCTTTAAAAGTAAGTATAATAATCCTACCTTACAAGGTAGGTCTGCAACAAGCTAATGTATGTAAATTGCTGGTGACAGTGCCTGGCACACTGGAACCATTGCTAAGCGGTAGCTGTTGTTGTTGTTGGTATTGCATATTAGAGCCAAAGAACCGTCTAGTTCAAGGATCATAACCGCAAAGGCTACAGGGGCAGGCAGGAATCCTAAATGAGGGAAGTTGATTCCATCATCAGGACTAGGGTGAGCTGGAGAGGGCCAGCCCCACCTAAAACAGCCACTTCTTATCTTCAGTGGTTGCTAAGTGGACCAAATTCCCCAGGTTTTCTTTTTTCTCTTTCTCTCCACCCTTTCCCTCTTTTTTGGCAGCACCAGCAGCTTGATAGCTTGATATTAGCTTGACTTTTCTTACCTCCCTGTGTCAGCGCGAAGAGCAGCTGGGAGTTCTCCCCCAGGCCTCTCTGAACATCCTGGCCTGATGACTCTGGCCCCCAAATTCTGGAGTTTCATACTGAAATATTGGCAATTAGTTAAAAACTCCAGAACACTGTGCCAAACACAACATGTCCGAAGGCTGAATCCACCCTCGTTTCTCAGAAGAAACTGAGGTTCAGATGGGTTGCAGTTGCTGGCAAAGCCGACCGGAAGCCTGGATTCTCAGTTAATATCAAAACGTCTGTGAGGCCCTTCCCACCTTGTGGGCCTTTCGAGCTGCCACTCACTGCAGGTGCTGCCAGCGGCTGGGCCAGTGTCAGTACGTGGTAGTTCCTGAAGTACGTGGGTCACAGTAGCCTCCTCTCTTGTGATAAATCCAAATTCTCTAAAAATGTGGTAGACAGCAGCGCGACATTAAGTCATGTCTCAGGAAAAGACCTCCACTTTTCATTTAAGGCGCCATTTTGTACAGATTCCTTGACCTCAACTTCAGTGTGATCCTACTCAACAAATTCCCTACTTGGGTCTCCCTCAGTTGGGGGACAGAGCCAGCAGGAGGTTCGATAGGCATGGTTCTCCTGTGCGCTCTCTTGGTACCTCTCTTCCTGTACCTTACCATTGGGGAAGGGGATAGAAAAATGCACAAATGTGTCTGGGGTTTTGTGTGACTGAGCATATCAACATGTAAGGCTTAGGGACTCTTGAACATGCTCAGAGGTTCATTCTGAGCCTTGTGTTTGTTCTTTTTGTTTAAAGTTCATTTATTTATTTTGAGAGAGAGAGAGAAGCAAAGAGAGAGGGGAGAGAGAGAATCCCAAGCAGGCTCTGTGCTGTCAGCGTGGAGTCCGACATGAACTGAACTGCGAAATATAACCTGAGCCAAAATCCAGAGTCTGACTCCCAACCGACTGAGCCACCCAGGTGCCCCATGTTTGTTCTTTACAGCCTGTTCTTTCTATCATGTTTATTTTGTTAGTGCTGAGTTGCCCACACTGAACAGAGATCACAGTTACTCTGTCGTTAGGGTTATACTCACCGTATTCTGAAGCTCACCTGGGGTCCGGAGTTCTCTACATGGTGTGGTTGCCTAAAAGCCAAGTAGTTCCTAATCATGCTCTTTTTGTCTTCCATCAGCCCTTGAGAAAACATCCTACCATTTCTTCTTTGGAGTTCTGAGCATGCATGTCCCAGATTCTTCCTTGGTTTCAGGGAAATCGCCAGGTTGGAGGAGTCTTGGATGTTAATCTATTGCCCAACTCCCCACAGAAGCCAACACTGAACTGTTATGTCTTAAAAATATTTTTTATGTTTTTTAATTTATTTTTGAGAGACAGAGAGAGACAGTGCAAGCAAGGGAGGGTCAGAGAGAGAGGGATGTACAGAATCCAAAGCAGGCTCCAGGCTCTGAGGTCGCTGTCAGCACAGAGCCCGACGTGAGGCTCAAACCCACAAACCATGAGATCATGACCTGAGCCAAAGTGGGACGCTCAACCGACTGAGCCACCCAGGCACCCCTGAACTGTTATGTCTTAAAAGCAAAGGTTGAAAGTGGGATATGCAAGGATACTGTCACAGACAAATGTAGTTTGGGGTCTGAAATATTTTCCTGGTCATATGGTCTTGCTGGGGCTCTCAGACAGATGGCCTAAAAGGAGTTATCTTAGTTCTGGTTCCTCAGAAATCACATCCCGAGACAAGGTTTGAGTACAAGTTGTTTATTTGGAAAACCTCCCAGAGAATACAGTGAGGGAGAAGGGAAGTGAGGGAAGGAGGGAAAAACAAATAAAGGCTGCATCAGTGAGTGAGTTACCACTGAGGGTAACTGGGGCTGAATCCCCCTGGAGCCCTTCTGGAAGACCAGACAGAATACACCTCAGAATTCTCTCACTGGAAGGAAAGGAAGCAAAGGTTTTTATCTTTCGTCTGGCCCTCCCCTGATAGGGCTTGCTCTTGGGTTAACTCTGGCATTTTTAGCCTGCCCTGCTACCTGAGCTCACTCTAGGGGCTCAGACCCATCAGACTGTACAGAAATGAACTGTCTGCAGGTAAACTTTGGTGTGGCCAAGGGTAAATGGGTGGGGGCATGGCCTGCATCTGCTGCAGGTGGAGACTTGTGCTCCAGGCTGGCTAGGCCTTGGCCATGTGATTAATTCTTGTTGAGCATATCACTCAAGCAGAGTCAATAAAATGTTACCCTGTGATTTGATATATTGACGCTTTTTTCTGGGAGCCATAAATATGATGCAGGCTGAAGCTGTCTATGGCCTTCTTCCCTGACTGCTTGGAGGAAAATATTAGAAGTGGATCCATCAG
This sequence comes from Cryptoprocta ferox, assembly GCA_028646485.1. Taxonomy (NCBI): domain Eukaryota; kingdom Metazoa; phylum Chordata; class Mammalia; order Carnivora; family Eupleridae; genus Cryptoprocta; species Cryptoprocta ferox. The sequence continues at coordinate 55,511,162 of CM053561.1, forward strand.
TTTGGTTATACTGGTGTGACATTCAGGAGAGAGGTCTGGGCCAGCGGTGGAAATTTGAACATCATCCGGACATATAAAATAATGGTAGAATGAATGAAGAATCACTGTACATGTCTTAGCAGAAAGTTATCTCATTGGCCTCACTTACAGAAAATTGTCTTCAAGTAAAAAGTAAGGCAAGACTGAAGAGCCACGTTGGAGAACATCATTGTCATTACCAGGTCTTTCCTTCCGAGTGTGCCTTAATGAACAGTTGACTTCAACCAGTGACCCTGGGACTCCGCCCTTGCCCCCAGCTGCCCCAGCAGGTAGCTGTTGAGTGTGAAAATGTGTGTTTAGCTTTCCTGACAACTAGCCTCCTTTCCCTTAAATGATTTTTTTTTTTAGATTTTATTTTTTAAGTAATCTCTAAACCCTATGTGGGGCTCAAACTCACAACTCCAAGATCAAAAGCTGCATGCTGCACCAATTGAGACAGACAGGCGCCCCTCCCTTCAATGACTTTTGGTAGTAACTTAATAAACAACTGATATACTAAATGACATTTGGTTTAGTGTTACAGATTCTACAAGCTTTTCCCCTGGCATGAGCTTTAGTCTCTTAAGCCCCAGAAAACCCACTTATTCACCTCATAGTCACACAAATCGACACATGTAATAAAATTTCAATTATAAACATACACACACACACACACACACACACATCTCAAGAATACATGTAAAAACTGGTGAAATCTGAATAAGGTCCATAGTTTGGTTAGCAGTTAATAGTATTGTAGCAATGTCAATGTCTGGGTTTTGTTAATTATTCTATGGTTATATAATATATATAATATGTTATCATTGGTGTCAGGTGGGTGAGGGTACATGGGAACTTTCTGTGCTATTTTTTTAAGTTTACTTATTTATTTTGAGAGAGAGAGAAAGAGATCCAGCGGGGGAGGGGGAGAGAGAAAGAGAGAGAGGGAGAGAGAATCCCAAGCAGGCTCCGCATTCTCCGCGCAGAGCCAGACCAGGGGGTTTCAAACTCACCAACAGTGAGATCATATCCTGAGCTGAAAAGTCAGATGCTTAATTGACCAAGCCACTCAGGTGCCCCTGTGCTATCTTTGAAACTTCTATGCAAATGTTAAACTATTTCAAAATAATTGCTTTTTTAATCCAGGGGAGGAAATCCTTATGGACTGGCCATCTTAGATCTTAGCCTCCAAAACTATTTACTTAATGTCTAAAATTGAAAAGACTGCCAATACCAAGTGTTGGCAAGGATGTGGCACAATGGGAGCTCTCATTAATTGCTGGCGACTATATAAATTGATAGAGTCACTTTGGGAAAATGGTTTGGTAATAACTACTGATGTTGACTGCATGTGTATCACATGAAGCACCAATTCCATTCCTAGGTGTAGGATGTAAGTACAATCAATTTACATGTAAGTAAAATTAAAATACAGAGTTAGAAATGGTTATCTAGATAGTGGGGAAAGGAGGGATTAATGGTTATGATCAGACATGAAGGTTTCTGGCGGTACTAGCAATGTTCTATTTCTTGACCTGGATGATATCACATGAGTATTAATTTTGTAATAATTAATTGAACTATATCTCCATTTTGTGCACTTCTTCTTGTCTACTTCAAAATGGAAAAAAAGAGTTAAAAACAAAAAGAGAACAGGAAATGTAGAGAGAATCTAAATGATTTAAACATCCTTTCTAAGTTGATTAATTCAAAATATGGCCAAGACATCAGGTCAGATGGAGCTACAGTCTCTCTCTCAAAGGTGGATGGGACACTGAGGGTGGGGTGGAGAGAGTTGCCCCCCTGGGATCTAGGAAGAGTAAACTAAAGAAATTCCCCCCCCCCCATCTCTCTCTCTGCATGTCTTAAAGCTCATTTCACTTGACTTAATGCCTAGGTATTCCAGACAGCTAGTCTCCTGAGTATTCCAGCTTTCATTTGGTAATATTATTTATAGCCAAGTATAATGCGTATCTTCCCACCTGGCTGTCCCAACTTTCTAAATTTATCTCAATGTCCTAATCTACCTATAAAAACAGCTTCTACTTTTTTATTATGGGAAACAAATTTTACAAAATAAAGGAATAGCAAGCAGTATACTCAACCATTTGTCTCACTCCGAATTGTCTTAAGGTGTTCACCGATGATATATACGGTAAATATTTACACAGTAATGATCAGTATCCATATACTTCTTTTCACTTAACCTCGTTTTCCCACACATATTTTGACTAAGTTCACCTATTTGTCATAGTTGGTATCTACAAAGTATTCCAACTTAATTATCTGTTGAGCCTTCTTTGACTTAACTGATTCTAATGTTCACAGGAAGCACAATTCCTCTGTATCCATCTCTCATGGGTCAGTTTGGACCATTAGTTTCACTTCTGCCTCTTCATCAAAGTTGCAACCCCGCTATTTTCACCAGCTGGGTCAAAACAGGGTTCATGAAGTGACAGGTTAGAATGTGTGATTCCTCCCAAGTAAGTTCTTACCCAGTTACACACTGATCCTTTACACCTTGTTTCTTCTTATGCTGTTCATCTGTACAAGACCCATTTCATTCTGTCATTATATTTAACAATTATTTCATGGGTCAGTGGCTAAAAGAACATGAAGACATGATAACCTGTGAACTCCAGGCTATGAATCATGGTGAAAAGCAGACTATATTCTATACCTCATTCTCTCAGTACAAGTATCTTCAGTCAAGGGTGGGGAGGAGAAAGAGGCAGTGCTATCTATTCTTCAAGATATTTTAACTTCACCCTCCTCCTCTGAATCTAGTCTCCCTCATGTAGATGCAAAGGTGCTGCCCCCTGGCTTCTCTCCTTCCAGTACTACATTATCTAAATGAGAGAATCCTTTTCTTGTGGCCCAACAGTTTTGCATGATCCAGTCAAACTGAGCCAACATTTTCAAAGTACGAACATGCAAAAATTGTATGGGAATAGGTGTTATTGAATGTATTTTGCAGTCTGAATCGGATAGTGTCAGATGATGAGGTTCCGGGAACATATCTAGCCTTTCAAATTGTCTTTTGCAAAAAAATACCTTCTAAAATATTTTTACAATATGTGGTGTTTTTCCTGGAACAAATCTTTACTTAATAAAAGCAGATCTGTATAGTTAACATCTTTGGTGCCTGCCTACTGTATGCATGGTCTTGTTCCCATCATCAACCGCATGCCCACCAGAGGGCGCTCGTTCCCTGTTTATCCAGCCTTCAACGACTCAGAAACTCTAAATTAAACTTGACTTTCACACACAGGAAGTCTTTCGCGTTTAATCCCCAAATATTTACCGAGAATTTACTGTGCTGCTAGGCGCAGGGCTAGGTGCACAAGATACAGTGAAGAGTCAAGCACGACTCCTAATACCAAACTCTTAGAGCAGAGCAAATCCTGAAAGTAAACAACTGGCTACAATAAAGTGGGGTAAGTAGTTTGTAGGTCTGGGGAGTTTGCTGTTTAAATACTGGCTCCAAGTCTTAGAAGCCGGTAACAATTCATTAAGAGATCCCCGACTGCTTCCGCTCGGTATACTGCGAGTGATCACCCTCAAGGCATTTTGTAATTCAGAGCCAGACTTCCCTGAATGGCTCCATTAGTCAGCTCCGCAATTTCAAGTCCCTTCCTACCCACTCCCCTGTTTTTCTCAGGACTTCCTGCAGTTCTCTTACAGTTCACTTCTGCCCCAGGGCAACACTTCAGCGGCCCTCAGTGCAAAGGACAGGAGATTGTCCACAACTATCAGCCATCGCTGGCCCCGCCCATTCTTTTTCCGGTTTAAAACCCGCGGGCCTTTCCTGCTCCGAATTCCTAGGCTTCCCGTTCAGATTCTCGCGATGGTTGTGAGATCTCGCGTGAAGTTTGCTCCCCGTCCCTCTGGAATTTTGGAGACCAGTGTGACTGTGTGTGTGCTTTCGCCCACCTGTCAGAGCCTCCTCTGGCCAGGAGTGACGTGCATGCGGCTAGGGAACCCCTAAGTGAAAGGGCTTGTCCAAGTTGAGGTCCGGACTGACAATCCTGGACCGCATCAGGGAGTCTGACTCTCCAGGCCTCCAGGACACCAGGCCTCCAGTACGCATGCGGAGCCGATCCCCCTGGGCGGTCTGCAGGCTGCCGCCAGCCCTGAACTTCGGGGTAGTCAGGAGGCCTCGGAGGTCGCTAGGCTGGGGGCCAGGTCCTTCTGGCCCGAGACTGACTAAATACCGTCGTCCGGCTGCAAAGCTCAGTTTCCGCCCCCTACCAACTGAACTGCAGCGCGGCTTTGGTAAGCTGCTAGGGGCAGGCTGGGGCGGGGCCTGGCAGACCCCCTGTAAGGCAGGCGGGCGGGCCTCCAGGAATGCTCTCCTCCCCGCCCCCAGCCCAAAGTGCCACGGTGGCGCCGGTGGCGGCCGCGAAACCAAATGCCTCCAGCCCTGCTGGCCTTGCAACTAGAACCTGTAATCCCGACCGGAGCGAGGTCCGAGGGGGAGGCGCCCCGCCCACCTCTCCCTGCGGCTGCCAGTCGGCTGGGACCTCTAATCACCCCGCTCATCCGTGGGCTGAAGCACCTGCCGGATGTGGGGAGGGAGGAGGAGGCCAGATGTGGGGAGGCAGATGTTAAGCACCGAGTCTCTGACCAGCGCCTTGGTGGGGAAGCTGGATGGACAAGACTGCAGTAGTCCCCGGGAAGCCAGCCCTGCCTGGGCTGCGGGGACACTACGTTGGTTGGCCCTGCCCTCCAGGAGCGCCCGACTTGGCACCGGAGCTCCTACCGCTCCCAACCCCCCATTATGCAGCTGTTCTAGCAGACCCCAGGAACGGTAAAGTCGGATGGGACGAGGCTTAGCCCTTCACTCAGCTCTTCGAGCTTCCCAGCCACTCTCATATCCCCTACTCCCAACCCCCCACCCCACCCTGTCCCTTGTCTTCTCCCAGCTTCGGTGTCCGGTTACGACTCCTCACTTCTCACCGTGACTTTGGCCCAGCTAGGGGAAATGGCCCAGGAGGGTCCTGTGCGGCTGCATAAAATTGGCAGCTTCAGAACTGGAGGGAGGGGGTTGTGTGCGACGTCGAGAGGCGGGGAGAGGGGGCGGAGGAGTTGCTCTCCGAGTCCAAGTCCTTGGGCTCGCTCAGAGATCCTCAAGCCGGAGCAGAGGTGGCTGGCAGGCCCTGCCGATTGTTGGCCTCTGCTTTCTTTCCACGGCCCGCTTTTTTCGGACGGGTATCACGGCTGCTCTGAAGGGCTGAGTCCTGGACAGTAGGTGAGCACTCTGGGCCCCAGGGCATTTACCCTTTCCCCATTTGCTCCCTTGTTAACAACTCCTTAGTTCTGGGGCCATCCATTCCCATCTGCCTCTAGGACAGGAAGCTTCAGAGTTGGATGGTCTGTGGCGCTGCTGCTGGGATGTGTGTGTGCGCGCGCGCGCGTGCTGGCGCCTGAGTTTTATCATCCTTTCCTCTCATCTCTCCCCAACCCCAGAAACACAGTCCAATCAATAACTGGATGACTCCTAGAGAGTCACGATGCTTCTGTGTTGAGGGTCTACTTGACTCCACGGTAGAAGGGGAAGGGGGCAGTGCTCGGGTCAAACTTTGGTACAAGTAACAGGGAGGTTGTTCTGACCTCCTGACCTGGCTTCCCTCCCTGGCAGGGTGCCACGAACGCGCTGATGCCCAGAGCGCTCGCAGGGCTTCCAGCTTAACCATGCCACGGCCGCCCGCAGCTGCCCTGGCGCTGCCCTCGCTACTGCTACTGCTGGTGGTGCGGACGCCGCCCCCGACCGGCGCGCGACCGTCCCCAGGCCCCGATTACCTGCGGCGCGGCTGGCTGCGGCTGCTGGCAGAGGGCGAGGGCTGCGCTCCCTGCCGGCCGGAAGAGTGCGCCGCGCCGCGGGGCTGCCTGGCCGGCCGGGTGCGCGACGCGTGCGGCTGCTGCTGGGAATGCGCCAACCTCGAGGGCCAGCTCTGCGACCTGGACCCCAGCGCCCACTTCTACGGGCACTGCGGCGAGCAGCTCGAGTGCCGGTTGGACGCAGGCGGCGACCTGAGCCGCGGGGAGGTGCCGGAGCCCCTGTGTGCCTGCCGCTCGCAGCGCCCGCTCTGCGGATCCGACGGCCGCACCTACGCGCAGATCTGCCGCCTGCAGGAGGCGGCCCGCGCGAGGCCCGACGCCAACCTCACTGTGGCGCACCCGGGGCCCTGCGAATCGGGTACGCACGGCCCGGGGCCCCTACCCCCGGCGCGTGGGGCACTCGGGGCACCGCTCCCCGACCTCCGACCGAATTGGTCTCTGGCCAGCGGAGCGAAAAAGATGAGGCAGGGGAGTGCCCGTGCTCGCTGCTGGTCCGCAGAGACCGCTGCCCGAAGGTGCGGGTCCGAGCTTTGTCAACCAGCCGTGTGCCCTGAGGCGCGTGAAAGCTCCAGACCCCGCCGGCGGGACGGACCCTCTGAGGGAGCAGGCACAGAGCCAACGATTGGTCTCTCAAAATTGAGAGAGTGAAGAGACTCCCAGACTTTGCCCAGACCGCTGGAGCCCAGGCAACGAGATTTGGGTTCCAGGGAGATGAAATCAGGTTTCACTTGGGTGGATTCGGATTCGCAGAGCAAGCTGTTAGCACCGTCTCCCCACCTCCCTTCTCTTTCTTCTGCGCCTCGGGAGTAGTGAGGGAGGGGGGCTCTTCCAGCTCCTTCGCCCATCCCGGGAGCGGGGGGGTGGGGGTGGGGGGGGCGGCTGAGGGCCATTCAAGCCTCAGGTTTCCTTTGGCAGCTTTAGTAACTTTCGCTTCCTGAGCCCCTTTGAGGGATCTGGCCTGGCCTTGGCTGCCAGGAAAACAAACACCCGCAGGGTCCCAACACTTTACCCCACAACTTCAGGCTTTCTGCCTGTTGCCCAGATCTGGTTTCAGGTTCTCTGCCTTTCCCACGTGGGAATCCCCCCTCTCCCGCCCCCTTCCCTAGTGGGGAGGGGGGAGGGGGAGGGCCGCTCTTCTGGTCTCTGGCAACTGGACCTGGTTAGGAAAGGGGGAGGGTAGGGGGAGGTGTCGGTTACAAGCACAGCAGGACAGGGGCCTAGAGGGTGGAATGAGGACAGGGGAGCAATCAGGGATAGAGTGTGGCTGCCAAGCTGAGGGGACCTGTGTGCTTGCGAATCCTGTCTGCATTTACCTCTCCACCTCTGAGTTTGTACCTGTGTGTACCTGCACCTACATTTGTATGTACCTGTGTGTACATGTCATGTCTTGCTTATGGATGTGTACCTACCTGGGAGTCTATCGTGTTTCCCCACGCATACATCCATGGTGGTTCATATATGGGCTTCTTGCTGGGCCAGATGTGCCACCCCGTTCTCAGGCCTTCCACCTCCACCCCTAGAGCCCCAGATCGTGTTGCACCCATATGACGTTTGGAACGTGACCGGGCAGGATGTGATCTTTGGCTGTGAGGTGTTTGCCTACCCCATGGCCTCCATCGAGTGGAGGAAGGACGGCTTGGACATTCAGTTGCCAGGGGATGATCCCCACATCTCAGTGCAGGTAGGATAGGGGGCAGAGGCCTCCTTTGGGTAGCCCAGGGTCCCCCTAGAAGGATCCTGATGCCCCTTCCTCTGGCTCCAGTTCAGGGGTGGACCCCAGAGGTTTGAAGTGACAGGCTGGCTGCAGATCCAGGCTGTGCGTCCCAGTGATGAGGGAACCTACCGCTGCCTGGCCCGCAACGCTCTGGGCCAGGTCGAGGCCCCAGCTAGCCTGACAGTGCTCACGCCAGGTAAGGGGGAACCCTGGGCTCTGGGGACTGGGAGGGACTGGTGGTGGATTCAGGCCCTCGCACGTGCGTCTGTGTGTATGCGTGTGTACGCAGGTATGACTTTCGCACCATCTGGGATATGTGGGTGCTGACAGACCCTCTTTCTTCTTCTCTCTCCTTTGTCCACATGTGTTTGCAGACCAGCTGAACTCTACAGGCGCCCCCTGGCTGCCGTCCCTACATCTGGTTCCTGAGGAGGAGGCTGAGAGTGAAGAGGGCGAGGATTACTACTAGGTCCGGAGCTCTGGCCTGTGGGGGTGGGTGAGTGGGGATATTCATCCCTGCTCTTGAAAAGACCTCAAAGGGGGAGCAGGGCCCTTTGATCACTTTCATGCCCATGATAGGGAAGACGTGGTGGTGGTAAGTAGGAAGACAAAGTTGGAGGATAAGGAGAGAGGCAGAGGCTAGGGGTGGTGGGATGCAAAGGGGCCCATGGAGGGAGTGCCCTGGCCAGGACAGTCTCCAGTGTGGACCAGCCAGCCAGAAGATAGCAGCTGGGTACAGGTATGGCGGGGGGTGGGGGTGGGGCGGGGATCGTGAAGAGTAGACACAAAGAGGCAATCAGGATCCTCCATTTCTTTCTGGCAGCCCTCCCTCCAGCCCTGCTCAGCCAGTCTTTCTAAATACACTTCACCACAGCTCCTGCTGTCATTTTTCTAGCCCCTAATCTTTGCCTAGCCTCAGTTTACCTTTCCTCAAAACTCACCTTCTAGAGATTTCCCCCCCTCACCTAAGTCCCAATTGCACTTACTAACCACAGTCCTCTTTGCAATTGGCCATCTGTTGTCTAGAAAAGCACAATGGAGCATGGTTTAGTCTGAGGCAGTAAGATGGGCCTAACTTCTAACTTCTGTCATTCTGGAAACTCCACAAGGCCAGCCCCATCTCTTATACCACTCTGTATTGGACGATGCCTTGCACGGGACTAGGCACAGTAGGCACGCAATAAAGGACTTATGAACAACCTGAGTCACACGGATGCACACATGGTTCATGCAGACGTGTACATGAAGACCACAGTTCCCTGGGAGGCATCCAGAAGCTGGAGGTCCCACTCCCTAAGCACATGCCTGCCAGATGTACAGAGGGGAAGCTTGAGCTGGGGCCTCCCCCTCCCCTCTAGGCAGGAAGGCTGAAGCCATCTGGTTGGAGGGAGGGTATCTTCCCAGTCTGGTCTCCATTTGTGCTGGACTAGAGTTAGATTGCCTGCCCCTCTGTTCAACCCACTCTGGTCCCCTCCCTAGGCAGAGTGGGGAACCAGGTCTGTGTGGGTAGAGCCCCATTGTAAAAGCACAAGCTGGATGAAGGAGGGGAGATGCTTGGCCAGCAGTATGGGTCAAACCCTAGGAATCCACCTATTTCCTTGTTGAAACCAGACAAAGTCAGGTAAGCCTTTTTCCTAATCTACCAACTGTGACCTGTCCTATCTGGCTGAGGGTCCCTCACGGAGCCACATTTTTTCCCTCCCCAGGTCTCTCTCCACACTCTCCTTACCTAGCCAAGGGGCACTGGTGAGGCACAGTGTTTATTGACAGATTGAAGCAGAAAATGAAAACTTAAGTTCGGGAGGCCAAGACCCTGTGTATGGATGGCGACAGTCTCCTACGCGCCCGGGCTCCGCCCAGAGCCTGGCGCCACCGCAGGAGAGATAGCAGTTGGCTCGATGTCTGAGCTTGTCCTCTGGGGCCGACGCAGGGAGCCTGGGCTCTTGGGAGGGGCGTGGTCAGGAATCCCAACCCGAGGGCTTGGCGGTCCCGCCCGCGGAACCGCAGGGTCCTGCAGAGGCTAAGCCAGAGGACCGCTCTCGTTGCCTCGTCCCGTCCAGAGCCCGGCGGCCCCAGAAACTGCGCTCCACGGCTCAAGCGGGTTGTTTACTTGAGGCGAATTCCAAGGCGACCGCGGAAGCAGGAGTAGGGGCGTGAGCGGTGTGCCAGGAATAGAGGGGTCGTGTTGTTTGACGTCCGGACAGAATGAGGTCTGCTCCGCATTGAAAGTGGGGACGTGGTCTGGGTTCTGTGGCAGCTTGGCTAGTTAGTTCCCAGGCTAGTTCTTCGAAGGGGACCTCGGCGCAGCTGTACTCGAAGGCGCCCCCTGGCGGGCCCATCAATCCTACCGCGCCCACCTGCGGAGCAGAGGCTCCACCCGACCCAACCAGGGTCACGCGCACCCCCGGAATCCGTCCTCCTTGTTTGCTTATGCAGACTTCGTAGAGTATGCAAGTGCACCCTCCTTACAGCCTCAGTTTCCCCCTCCGCGACCCTGCTGGTTTAGGCCCCGCAGCCTGGAATAGAAGGAATCCCTGCTGCTCTATCCCCCGCCCCCTCCCCTCCTCTGCTCCGCAGACGGGCTTTAATAACGTCGCTGGAAAGTGACACGCGATTTATTATTAAAGTAATGCGGGGACGGGAAAGGTTTAATAAACGCGCTGCGATGCCGAGGATTATTCACCGCAAATAAATGAGAGCGCGGGCGGCGTTTTAATAAATAATTTCCCGCTGCTCCCGGGGGATGAGAGGGGAAGAGAAGGGGGAAGCGGAGCCGCTGCCACAACTCCGGCCTCGCCTCCCAACGGGGTTCCAAGCCTTCCCTGCGTTTTCTGTTCGAGATTGCTCACACCTGAAGTGTGAGGTTCCAGGAGAGCTGACTCGGAGTGGCCTAGGCAGGGAGGCAGGAGGACCTCTGTCGCACCCCACTTCCCTCACCTCCGGGATTTAAAGTGGTTTGGTTATGATGAGCGGATGTACTTCCTTCCGACTCCAAATCAGAGATTTGGAGTCAACACTGGACCGGTGCAGGAGGGGTTAACCGGGACTAGCCCCTCCCTAGCCGAGGGTACAAGGTCCCAGGGCCTGGTCATTCTCTCCGCTTTGGGCTGAATCCGGCTGGGCATTCAGGGCACGATGTCGGGAGTACGCCGGGGAAGGGGGGGGGGGTCGGAGGGCTGTGTGTCCAGGAGTGTAGGTGCCACACGTGTAAAAATGACCTTGATTCCGTCCTCCGCCGTCGTGGGGAATCTGACTGCTTATTACTACGAAGGCTCCTTGAGCGCGCTGTTCTGAACCGAGGGAGTCTGGGTGAAGCCCAATCCTTGGCTCACTGGTGAATGGGAGTGGATTTGAGGGTTGAGCAGAACTGGGACCCCCGAAGGGGACTCCGCCCCTCTAACAGAAGCCGGGAGCCCCAGAGGATGAGTTCGACTTCGGAGAGGGCCGAGATTGCAGACTTTGGGGACCAAGGATATGGCCACCGCCCTGCTGGGTAGGAGAGTGAGTGGGAAGCTCTTGGGGTACCCAGGCTCCGCCAGTTTTGTGCCTTGGCCTAAAGGGGCGACATCTCTGGCGACATCTCTGGCGACACTTGGGAGTACAGGAAGTGGCAAAGGAGTGCCATCTGGTGGATAGCTTTGGTTGCGGCAGCCAAGCCTGGGCCAGGGGGAGCTTGAGACAGTTAAATTGACTGGAAATTTTTGAGTAAAAAGATGCTTCCATTTGTATTCATTTATGTATGTGAGCGTGCACATGTATGTGTAGTATATGAGTGATATATGTGTGTGATACCTATACGTAAGTCTATTAGTTGTTCATAGTAGTTATGTGTGTGTGCTTACATGCATTGTATTTGAGGTGTATGTATATGTGTGTATGTATATCACAATATATGTCATATATGTGGATTATCTAAAAGCATATGGGTGTGTGGATAACCATGTAGATACATATATGTATGTGTGTGCATAAGCATTGTTATATGTGTGTATATATATATACATTTATTTGCAAGTACATGTTCCATTATGTGCCATTCTTTCAAAAAATACTTATGTGTCAACATCATTGTAGGAATGGAGGTACATCACAGAAAGGCACATTGCTCCTGACCTTCTGGAGCTTACATTCTGTTCTAACACGAACATGTGAATGTATGTATACTTAGATTAATGATATATGTTTTTGTTTACAGGATTACATGCACACATATGTGTAACTCTGTCTACAAATGTGAGGGGCAGACAGGCTTAAACACTCTTCTGGTGGACTTGGAGATTTATTGAACTTTTTTTTTTTGCTCAAAATTTCGGATCCTATCACTTAGGACTCTATCTTAAGTGGGCTGGCAGCTTATGGCAGAGGGAAATAGGCTGGAGACATAGGCCGATCACCTCCTGGGACATTTTTTGGTCACTTAATCAGCCCTGTAAATGACTAGATTCTTTCTAAATGGGTGAACAGCTATGAAAATCCACTCTGGGTAATGAGATGTTAATGAAGCTCAACTCTCACCTCTCAATGCAAAGCATCTGGGGAGGAAAGGATGAAGATTGAGATGGGTGGTTATGGGGTCTGAGAAACTGGAGGTAGGAACGAGTTCTCTGAGGGCAGTGTTTTGGGGCATTTAGAGAGTAGGAGGGATCAGGTCTGGAAGGTAGTGATGGGAGCTCTGGGAGTCAGTTGCAAATAATGGAGGGTGATTTGAGGACTCTGGGGGTGGCGTGGGGGATGGGCTGGTGGATAGAGATGTGGCCCAAGGGGAGTAATGAGGTCAGGATCAGGAATGGAGTTGGAGGGGTCCAGATATAGAGGCTCTGGTGGCAGTCTCAGGGTGGAACCTGGAGGCCGGCTCAGATGGAGTCATCCCTGCCTTTCTCCCCACTCTCCCTTCTCCATGCTGGGGCCCCTAATGTTCTCTAGTCCTCTCTCTGCTCAAGCTGGGTCCCAGATGTGCTGGTGGCAGAGGAGAAGCATGGAGGCTCTGGGCTTGGCCTGGCTTAGGTGACTCACTGGTGGGCGAGGTGAGGCATGGCTCCCAACACCACTGGACCATGACGCCTCATCCCAACTGCCTGGGTCATTGCGCACCGGGTTGCCATTGCCAGCTTTCAGTTTGAGCTCAGCACAGGGGGTTCAAACAAGGGTGAGGCCTGGACCTGGAAAAGGTCACAGACTCCCCCTCCCCACTTACACCCACACATTCCTGGGACTGAATTAGGAAAGGTGCTTCTGAATGATTTCTTCCTTCCTTCCCTCCTTTGCTAGATGGTTTCCAGATGCAGTCAAGGCCAGAAGTCTTAAGTACCATCCTCACCCTAAAACCAGGGCTTCTGTCCCTTCATTGCCTCTCTTCCCTTCCTTCAGTCTCTCTTTTCTTCCCAGGGTTGAGATCTTAGATCCCTGGTGTGTATGGGAAGAGGGGCTGAAGACAGAGACTGGCTTTATTTATTTATAAATCCTGGCCTGGATTTATTTTTGACATTTTCTCTACCAAGTGAGTGACTGAAGACTCTCTGAACAGGGTGAAGAGTTATGAAAGCCAGTTTGGGTGACCAATGTTACCCCACAATCGAGTCTCACCTTGTCCCCCTGGGAGGCATCATGGCCTTGAGGGTGTTGAAGTGGGGTCTGGAGTTCCCTGGGAGAAAAGACAGACTCTTGGCAAGAAGTGAGAGGGTCTCCCGGGATGAGAGTTGAGGACCCAGGGACAATACTTCCTACCCTCCACCCCACCCCCCCTCCCAGATCACTGAAGCAGGGCTGGAGAAGGCCCCACAGGCCTCCTGGACTCAGCTGACCCTCATAGGAGGGATCCGGGTTTCAACTCTAATTTCCCAGATTCCCCTCCCCCACAGTGTGAACTGGTGTCAGAAGCCTTTGAGTTCTGGGGGTAGTCATGGGGGGGGTGCGGTCTCAGTGCCAGTGGTCTCTGAAGGGCAATGAGGGGTCTTTGGGAGTAGAACTAGAGGTCAAGGATCATCTGGCAAGGGCACATGGGGTTTTGCAGTATGGGTTTAAATGTCAGTTCTACTGTTTCTTAAGTGTATACCCTGGACAATTTTCTTAGCTTCCCTTCTTCTGTGTCCCCCTCTGAAAAATAACATAAAACTTACTCCGTAGGGGTTATGATGACATTAGAGATCTTATAAGGAATGTGTCTGGAACACAATAGGTTTCAAAGAATGGTCAATTTTACTACTACTATTTGTGGGCTGGTGAGCTGCATGGAGATGGGGGCAGGGTACCTAGTACAGAGCTCCCTGCCGAAGTGTGTGTGTTAGAGGATGGGGTGATTGCAGTCTTAGGGCCTGCCTGGAGGAGGCCTTAGGAATTGGGCCTTTGGAGAAGGGAAAGGGCAAAGGCAGGGTGGGGATGGGTAGGAACTGGGCCTCCAGAGAACTTGGCAGTCTTCATCCTCACCCTCAGCCCTCCTCAGGGAGCCCCTGTCACAACCCAGGGCTCTAGCTCCGAGCTTGCAGGGAGGGGCGTCCCCCAAACTCACCTCCATCCATCTCTTTTATCTGAGCTGCTGAAGGGCCGGAGCTCCAATGGGGCCTCTGATGGGGAACAGATACAGACCAGGCGGAAACAGCCGGAACTGTGCCGAGCTGGAGCTGAGGACCAGGCCAGGGGGTCAGTGAAGACAGATAAAGCTCAGAGCAGCTGGGGACTCAGGAGATCCATGGGGAGGGGCAGGAGGGGCTTTGGGCAGGCTGTGTCCTGGGAGGAGGCAAGGGCCGGAAGTTCCTGATGGGACCGGTGTCCATCAAAGATTTCAAATGTGCAGACAAGGCCTTTCATGACTCTTTGGGAGGAGAAAAGGAGCAGGATTTCCTTCCCTACGTGAGGCTGCGGGCAGGCCAGGGTGCCTGCCAAGGATGAGGGTTCATCTTGGGGGTAAAGCTGAACCTGAGGACGGGGTGCCTCAAGTTCCTGGCCAAAGGCAGGGTTTCTGGGGGCCGCCTTACCTTTAAGGCGGAGATGAGAAAAGGGTTGGTAAGCTATTCTGCGATTTTAGTTCCTGTTTTAATTAACTTTGAAGGGCTTGGGGCCTCCCCAAACACCAGGGAGAGGAGCAGAGCAGACGTTTATTTTCCTCTTTTCCCTTTTAAAGACAATTTTATTAAATCACTTTGTTTTCATTCTGGCTTGAACATGGGGCATTTAAATAGAAAAGTAATTATTTCACCTCGTTTGCTTATGGAGAGAGGAGAGGCAGGAAAGGGAGGGATGCCAGGAAGAGGAAGAGGCTGGCAGCTTTGGGCCGGCACGTGTGTGCAAGCAGGCGCACTCACACAGACACACACACACAATCACGCTCATGTTCACACCAAAAGCAATGTCTGTACATATCCCCTCCCACTGGCACATGCTACGTACCCACGGAAAGACATGCCTTGTCCACACCCTCCCAAAATAGACGCCTCAGCTCTTGCAAGCACACATCTTCATTCTCCTGAAGACACACTCCTTCCCCACAGCCATGCTTACAGGCAAAAGCTCTCTACCTCGGGCACACACACTCACAACACATCGTGCTCACAGATACCTGCAACCGCCCCTTCCAAGCACTGTGGTTTAAGTGTGAGCATGTGTGCACTGCCCCCCCACGACCCCATACCACATTCAAGTCCTTCTGAGCCTATTGAATTACATCATCACAAGTACACCCAGGTTCAAACACATAACTCTCATTCTCAAACACCAAGCACACCCTGACAAGGGCGCCTGGGGACAGACTTGGGTGAGGGAGGACATTGTCACGGAGAAGGTGGAGGAGTAGTGGAACTCTCTCTCATTGGGGTTCCTGGGCCCCCAAATCTACCTATCCCCTAGGTCACTCAGGAGTCCCTTCCTCTGCACCTGTAACTGTCTTGGGAGGCCTGCTTGTGACCTTGATTCTGCAGCCTCTGGGACAGAGCGGCTCCCTGCCTCCCTTCCCCCTACCGCCAGGCAGCCAGTGCAGGGCAGGAGCAGGCCAACAGGTCTCCCAGCCAGGCTCAGCCGGCGCCTGCGGGGACCCAGGTTCTAACCTTGGCTTCCCCAACTCGCCCCGCCCTGCCTGGCCGTGTGGATCGGCGTCCGAGGGGTTAAAACTTCGGTAGCGCGTCCCCCCTCCACTCCCACCCCTGGCTGGTACATGGAGGGCCGGGTTTGCAGGAGCCGTACCTGTACTTTGTCTTCATCTGTCACCCCTTCTGACAGTCAGATACATCTTGTGGGGGGGGCGTGGGGGCGGGGGAGCAATAATTAACCTCTCCCGCCTCATACCCCAAATACCGCCGCCTCGACCGCGGCTGCAGCAGGGTCTGCGGGAGAGAAGGAGGGAGGGAAGGGAGGAGATGGAGAGGGGCGAAGGAGAGCGCGCGAGAGGATTGAGAGGGAAGGGAGCGGAGAGGAAAGGCCCTGACATTTTTATTGCCCTGCCAACCTCTTGTCCACACGTTCTTTCCACTCTCTCTTCCTGGGGAATGGCGGGCAGTTGCGAGAGGCGACCAGAGTACAAGAAAGCATCGTGTACTCATGACCTCACCGCTTCCCCTCACATCCGGGGAGTTGGGGCCCCTCTGGAAGGCCTGGGGGCGGATCTGGGGAACAGTGGGGTGGGAGGGAGATTGTCCGCATACTGGTTTAGGACACGGACCTGGAGGGTGAGGAGAGGGCTTTGGGCCATGCAGATATTTCCCATTTAGGACAAATGACTGGAGCTTGTGTTAAGGATTAATTTTTCTTTCAACCAGTGAAGGGGGGAAGGGTCATATGTTCTTTCTGGAGAGGCAAGTGACTCCAATGCCAAGGGACCCTGGATTAAAAGCTCTCCAGATTTGGGGTGGGAGACAGAGGACACTTCTAAAATGTGAAGGAAAAGAAAAGCCTTTGGGGAGGGGGTGGCTGGAATCAGAGCTTAGATAAAAAGAAGACAAATTTGCCTTGGGCTAGGTCCTTGGATGAAGCAGGTGGACTCAGGGTCAGGCAAGAATTGCCTGCAGTCAAGGGGATGGACTTGGATATAGAGTATTCCCAGGCAGACTGCTGTGTGTCCGGGGTATACCCAGGAAGGAGCTGGGAAGCAGCCAGGAAGGGAAGGAGAGCTGCTGCTGCCCCTACTGGGGCTGCTGGGGGCGTAGAGACAGGGCCCAGCCTGTCTGCTGAGCAGCCCGAAGGCCAGGGGTTTCTAACATTTTCCATCTCTTTGAGAAGTTGTTAGTCAAATCTGTCATCGACAGTGTCTGAGAAATGGGATCTTTCCTCCAAAGTCTCTGATAGAATTGTGGACACGGCATCGTCCACAAGTCAGGATCCCGGGTTCTCATCCTGGGTCTGCCCACAAAACCAGTTTTAACTAGCTGCAGGAATGAAGAGAAGTCATTTAACCTCCCTGGACCTCAGCTTTCTCATTTGTAAAGCGAGGGCGGGGAGGGCTGATGAGACAAACTAGAAATACCCGCTGCTACTGGTGTCCAATGATCTTCTCAGACCAGAGGAACATTGACAGGCTCAGCCGTGCCCCCCTCCCCTTACACGCGCTCTGTGCTCTGAACCCTCCCTCCTGAGCAGCACAGATGCAACCCCAAAGAGGCTTGCTTTCTGCTCTCTCTCCCTCTTCCCCTCCCCCCTCACACACACACACACACACACACACACACACACACACACACAGCCTCCTTGCCCCATGTGCTGTGCATCCCTGGACTCCCAATCATCTATAAAATTTGCTGTGGTTGGGAAGGAGCCTGGGGCCAGGGCACCCCAACAGAAAAGCTGACTCTGTGTATTTCTGTTAACAGAAAAAGAAGAAAGCCTAGCAGAGCTGGAAAGCATAGCACCAAGGCACAAAGTTAGCACTGGTAAGGACTTGCCAAATGGGGAGAGGGAGCCTTGGAAACAGAAGAGAGCCAGGAAAGGCGAAGAGAGAGAAAGAGAAGGCTCAGCTCAGCTGCAGGGGACTCATGTGGAGAGTGAGGAGTGAAACGTGCTGACAGCCTTGTCAGGAAATCACCTCGAAGCATCCCACACCCTGGTCTGTCAGTTCCATCTCCCCAGGGGAGGAGCCCCTGTGAGTCACTGCTGCCGTCTGTCCCCTGGATTTCACTCTACCCCACCCCCACCCCCAAACACACAGCTCTGTTCCAGAAAGGAATTAATTTCTGGCTCTTTTTTCATCACCTGGAGAAGTGCTGGGCATTTTGGCAGCATAAGGGGAGAGGAGAGAAGCAGGAAGAAGTCTGGACTGCCTGGGCCGGGGGCCACCTAGGGTGGCACTGAGTTACCCAGAGCAGTGTGGTGCCTTGGACTGAGCTGGTCTTCTAGGCAAGTGTGGTACCTTAAGGAAGGCTTTGCTCTAACAGCATGGGGCCTGGAACAGCAGTAGGCCACCTAGGACCCATCAGGGGCCCTGGAAAAAAAACTGTGTTCTTGTTTAAACTCAGTCCTGCTGAAGGGGAGGCTTGGAGTTTGGAGGGAATGGTTTGGGCAGCCTCCTTTGTGGAGCGGAGAGTTCTATCTCTCTCAGCCTTGGGGGTCCGAAATGAGTCCCACTTTCTTCAGGTACCTTCCGGTGTTTCTTCTCTGGCCTCACCTCCTTCCTCCTAGCGCCTCTTCAGTTGGTATAACCCTCGTGTTCCAGCCCCCATCCTGGCTCTCACCCTCAGGGCTTCCCCCATCACGTCAACCATCACCTTCCTAAGGTGACAGACTCTGCGTCTAAGAATCCTTTTCATTGTTTTTTTTTAATTTTTTTATGTTTATTTATTATTGAGACAGACAGAAACAGAGCATGAGTGGGGAATAGGCAGACAGAGAGTGAGACACAGATTCCTAAGCAGGCTCCAGGCTCTGAGCTGTCAGCACAGAGCCCGACGCGGGGCTCGAACCCACAGACTATGAGATCATGACCTGACCCGAAGTCGGAAGCTTAACCGACTGGGCCACCCAGGCGCCCCCTTTGTATTGTTTTTATTTTTAAAATCTAGTACATGAATATAGGGTTATTGAAATTTCAACAATCCAGGAATGTGTAGAGTAAGAAGGAAAAGCTCCTCTTTCCTCTTTCCCTCGAATCCTGTTCTCTTCTCTGCAAGTTACTGCTCTTAACAATTGGTGTGTATTTTTCTAGATCTTTTACATATCTACCACACACATACAGTCAGACACACACACACACAAATTAGATTGAAAAGCAATTACTATATAGATTTATCATGCCATACTACTATTGTATTATTTGTTTCTGTCACTTAAAAAATATCAGAGATTTTGCCAGCCAACACATAGGGATATACCTCAACACATATAGATATGTTTTACATGGTACTCCATAATAGATTTAACCAATTCCTCATTGGTGGGCCTTTTTGTTATTCTCAAGTTTCTCTCTTACAAACAATGCCACAGTGAGCCTCCTTAAATATATGTCATTTTGTATAAGAATGAGTATTTCTGGGGGACCTGGGTGGCTTAGTCGCTTAAGTGTCTGACTTTGGCTCAAGTCATGATCTTGAAATTCTTGAGTTCGAACCCCACGTCGGGCTTTGGACTCTGTGATGACAGCTTGGAGCTAGGGACCTGCTTCAGATTCTGTATCTCCCTCTCTCTGTCCCTCCCCTGCTCATGCTCTGTCTCTCTTTCTCTCTCTCAAAAGTAAACAAGCCTTTAAAAATTATTTAAAAAAGAATGAGTATTTCTGAGATTCGGATTTCTAAAAATGGTATCACTGGGTCCAAAGACACTCACTGTATATCTAACTTGGACTTTTCTTTTAAGCTTGAAACCCACATTTCCAAGCAAGTGCCCATGGATGCCTCCAAGATGGTGATGTGGGTTTTTCCAGGTAAATGTCTCCAAACTTCGAACTTAGTAAGTCCAGTTCTAGGCTCATATTCCCTCCCTTCCATCCTGCCACTCTGCCTCCAAGACTGCTTGCTTTGGTCAGCATCACCCTATACATCTTGTCACCCATGTGCCACACCTTGGGTCATCTTTGACCAAGGTGTCTGCGTGTCCAGATTTGCCCAGTATTGTCCAGTGTATGTGTCTACTATCTTGGTAAAATGATTGATAGTATTCTTTTCATGCTCAAAGCCATTCTGGATTGGGCAGTAAATTATATGGCCATGCTATTCCTCCTCATCTCTGATTCCTGTTCAACCCATCAGTAAAGTCCCACCAACATCACTAGGCTTTGGTGATGACAGGCTCCTAAACTAGCCTCCCTGCTCTGCATTTCTCCTCTGTTCAACTCATCCTTAGACTTCACTGCCAGTCTTGTCTATTTAGGCCATGACTTTTATCACATTACTCTCCTGCTTCCCATTGCCGACAAGATGGAGTCCACTCTAGACCCATCTTAATGCCATAGTTCTCCAGAGAACATACACCCATTCGACAGGTCAGGAATCCGTATCACGTTATCTGGAGAAGGGCTAGTAATCAGGCACTGGAAAAACTGTTCCATGTCCCCCAGATCTGCATGAGATGGCCTGGCAAGAGGAAGACAAATTAACAACTGATGAAGAGAAAAGATTTCATGTGGTCTGAATGAATCCTGGAAAGTGGCTTGGTGTCTCTCTGAATTCAGATCTGGGGGTGTCCATAAGAGAGAGGTCTCCTTGGGCAACACCCCCCGACTCACGTTTTCTCCCTGCTGCTCACCTGCTTTTTCCCCTAGTTCCACAAAAATTCCAACCAGTTTCCCCCCATTTCTTGTTCCAGGGCTGGAATCTTCAGGGACCTCTTTTCATGTTTGGCCGTTTCTGGTTGGCTCTCATCCAGCTGCTGCCTGCCTGCTGCACTCCATGCCAACTAGGACCGCGTCATAGAAGATCAAGGATCACAGGAACACTCAATCCTTGGGTGAGAGTAAGAGTGGCAACATAGAGCCCATTATATGTATATGTGGTATTGTTAGAGTCAGCCTTCAAACCACTTCAAGCCACATCCTGCGGGAACTATTCTAGGGAAACTTCAGGGTGGGATTGGCAGAACTCCCTCTTCCTCCCCCACCAAATTAACCCCTATCCACCTGAGTCTTTATAATAAGCCTCCGGAGCTCTTCACCAAATCTAAGGGCACCTGCATCCTTTCCACTCCCTTCCCTGGCATCCCCTCCCCTCACTCAGATGTTGCCAAATGGATGGCGAGCCTGGATGGATCCTGGTGGCCAAATTCCAAACAAAGGGGGAGGCATCCTGGCCCCCCGCCAGTGTTCTGTCCATGGTAATTTGGCAGGAAAGCGCCAGCTGCATATATCTGCACATCTGTTTATGCCTCTGGCTTGTTATTTATTCTCTGCCTTTCATGGGCAGCAAAGCCAGAGCACACCTCAACTCTTCCCAAGTTAGATTAACCAGGAAAGAAGGCTGGGACACTCAGTCACTACAATTGCTGATGTTCATTGAAGGGTATGCCTTCTCTAGCAGCTGCTGCCACTTTTCAAAGAGATGCAGAGGAGAGGCATGAAGGGGAAGGGAGGAGGGGGGAAAGGGTGGGAGGAGAGGAGAGATGAGGGAGGGCTGTAGAGTTAGAGTTTGTAGTTATGTTGGGAGTACTTAAGGCAGGTGGGACAATTCCTGACCCCACTAGAGATGAGGAGAGCCGGCCAGCCAGTCTGTGAAACACAATCACTCTGACCTTCCTTCCTGCTAGGTACCATGTTTCAGCATGTGTGCGTGTGTGTGTATGTGTGTGTGTGTGTGTGTGTGTGTGTGTGTGTGTTCTTGTATAGTGCGGGTGAGCAACAATCCTGGAGATAAGGCTTTTTAACAGAGGTTACATAAGACAGGCTTCTTGAGGTGCCTAAATAACTTTTCTTGAGGAATTCCTGGGATGAAGTACATGGTAAAGAACCAGAGCCAGGCTCTGTCCCTGGGATTAAGAAGGAGAAGGAGCGAGGAGAGGAGAAGGAGGGAGAGAGAGAGGGACAAAAGGAAGGGCAGGAGGAGGAAAAGGAAGGAATGTTAAAGAACGGAGAAACACGTTCAGCAGGGAAGAAAGAGGGATGGGGTGGAGGGGCCTGGAAGTTTGGAGATCCTTGGCATAGGTGCTATCCTTGGTCCTGACTGACAAAGAGCCCAGGAATATCCCAGAGTCCCTGTCCTGGATGGGCCTCCAAACTCTCTACAATACCCTTTGAAAGGGACTGAAGGATTTTTGAATGAAGCTCTGGAGCTCATCTGGTGAGAACTGAATGCACAGGTCTGACCCCTCCCACAATTACCCCGTCTCTCTCTCCTGCCTTTTTCAAAGCTACTTCCTGTCCAGTCAATGCTCCTTGCAGGGCACAGATAGGTGTAGGCCCAGAGAACCCTGGGCGGGGCTCCTGGGTAAGAGTATGGGCATCTGAGCCCTGGGGACCCTTGGCCTGAGTAGGTGAAAGTGGGGGTGCCCTAGGGTGGGGAGTGCCGGCCTGGTCAGACTTAAAGCAACTAAACCCTACCAAATTCTGGACATTGTGCTTCTACTTTCCCTCACCTCTTTTGCAAAACCCAAATACCAGCATCATTTTTACCCTCCTTCAAAAAATTATATGTAACGAGCTGTTCACAGGCAGTACTTGCACAGATGGGGGTTTAATCAGCTGTTGTCTAAGCACACGGGCATTCTAGCCTAATCCAATTCCCATCCGTTCATTAGGGGAAATATTCATCACCCAGAGATTACAGCAGGGCCAAAACTCTGAATGGATTCTAAAGAGCTGTCAGTGGAGCAGTAACCGCACCCGCCAAGACAGGAGGCCAGATTGTGCAGAGGGGGCCTGGCAGCCCCTGGCCATGCTCTGAGACCCCTGGGCCTATGAGGCTACTTCATAGTTTTTGCTTTTGTTTTTGTTTTTGTTTTGAGAATCATGGTTTACAGGCACTGAGCAGGAAGATAGAAAGGAAATATCAACTGCCTTTGGGGGTCCCTGTTTAGAGGGAAGACACATCACCTCTTGCTTGTAGGGAACTCCCAGTCTAATGGAGGAGACGTGGTCCCACCTTCTAGACTTCTCTCTGAAGAGTGCTAACTTATAAGTGACAGATGTCTTTGTCCTAAAATCTCTAGCAAGAGGCAAGAAATTGCCTCCTCATGAAGGCATAGGTAGGAGTATGACTCCTACCAGTTCCCACAGCATGTCAAGAAGATTTGCCACAGAAGGCAAGCTACAGACTCCAGACCAAGAAACACCATTACTTTCCTTCTACCTTGGGGGGAACTGGACAGGGGAAGCCAGAGAGACGGGTAAGGGACATCTCCAAGGTTGGCTTCTACCAAATTGATGAGACTCTCATTGGTGTCAAATGACTTTCATTTCACCTTCTGGCATTGAGAATCTTGAATATTTCCCTGTGGTGCCTGCCCACATCCCCACTTGAAGTTCAGGAAACCTGTTTGTTGATCACCACTGGCTTCCCTGGTGCCACTCTCTGTCCCATTTTCTCTCATCCTCCCTGGTCGTATTGGCGGGTGTGTTGCCTTAGGTCACACAAACTCATCTCAGAGTGTGTCTGACCCAAGGGCAAGGCATTCAAGGGATAGACTTTGGCCTCAAAGTCTGTAGTGTTTCCTGCCACCTTCAATCCTAGATATGGTCCCATGGTCTGAGGAGAACTGTCACCTGCATCCCCTGTGTCTCCTCTGCCCTTCTGCTCACCTGGCCCAAGACAGAAGTAGGGGAGGCCGAGAATGGAGCATGTGGCCCACCCTCCCCTAGGGGTGAGGGAGAACTTTCTGGAGCAAGCACACTCAGGTGGAGACCTGAAGGGTAAGGAGGAAATGCTCAAGTGTGGGACAGGATAGGGACTGTCACCCTTAACGGCCCCTTCTGCTCTTTATACCTCTTTTCTCCCAGACTTGTGGGACTGCTTCTTGGCCCAGTGCCCTTCAGTCTGGTCTCCTCAAGAGCTCCTCTTCCACTAGCCATACCCTACCTAGCATCCAACTTCCCCAGAGACTTCCCACCTCTGGGATTCCACCAGGACACTTTCCCCCAGGGATTCAGTTGAAAGACTTAGGACCTGGAGGAGAAGGATCCAGAAAGGGTGGGATCCGGGTGTTCCTCAAAGGGAGGAACTGGTGGCGAGAAGGCATGTGGTGCTGCTGCTCCCAGGCCCACGTCCTCAGGAGGGGACCAGAGACGTGGGACAGAGGGAGCTGACAGGGGATGAGATCCAGATAAGAAATGAACAAGCCAGAAAACCAGTGATAGTTGAGAGTTATGGGGTGTGGGGATCCATAAATACCCTCTCATTCAGGTGCAGATGTAACCTACCTGGGACTTCAGACCTGGAACCACATCTTGCTGCTGAATGGGAAGTGGTAAGACAGTCAGGGGCCTGGCTTCAAACTTTGTTTTCACACTTCCTAGCGATGGCATCTTTGGTCAGCCAGTGCTGTGTATCCAACTCCTGTTTCTTCATCTCTAAAAGTTAGGCTGAGAACCCAGAACAGAGATTTATTCCAAGGAATTGGTGGATGTGATTGTGGGGGCTGGCCTCCTGGGTGGCCTCCTGGGTTCTTGATGCTCTGACTCCTTCTAAGGGGGTGGGTCTGAGTGGGGCAGAGTGGGTATTATCATAAGATACATATATTATATGCAGGAGATTTATTTCAGGGAACTGGTTTACCCAACTGTGGAGGTTGGCTAGGCAAGTACCAAATCTGTAGGTCAGGCAATCAGGAAGGAAAGAGAAGAGCTCAGGAACAAGCTGGACCCCGGGACACTGGTAAGGAAGCCGCAGCCAGGCAGGAAGGGGAGTCCAGCGAGGGGAGAGCAACTGGAGTGTCCTCATCAGGAAGAGTGTGTCCCTTTCAAGAGCTTGCTTGCTTAGGTCAGGCTCACAGGGGATACTCTCCCTAAAGTCGACTAATTAGGGACTTTAATTACATCTTCCAAATCCCTTTTCGGCGGGCCTTAGATTAGTGTTTGCTTGAATAACAGGGAGAGGGCATGGCGGCTGCCCTCTCTCTCCTTCTCAGAGCTCAGCCTAACCTGGTTGAGGGGTCACAGAAAATCACCCTGGCAAAAATGATTTTTATGAAGATTAACTGTTAGATACTCTGTGGGACAGTTCCCGACAGCTAGGACTCTCTCAGGAATTGACACACCGAAGGGCGGAGGCTCTGCTCTCTTAACAGAGGAAACCTGAGGAAGTTCTGGCCGTAGTGGCCTTTGGTCGGAACTGAGGGTGTCTGTGTGGGGCTCCTGAGTTTGTGGATATGGTGCAGCAGGGGGAGGACCTCCAGATCAAGCAGTGCTCCAGATACGCCCTGCCCTGGCAGTTGGGGCCACCGCAGCCGGAGCCGCGGCAGCAGGTGACGGTAACGGCCCTCAGTGACCGGTGGGGCTGCAGCAGGTAATTACCGGGCAGAGGCTGGGAACTGACAGGGTAATTATTAGCTTCTAATTGCAGGGCAAACCCAGGCCGAGATCCTTCTCTCCAAAGCAGAGGGCATTACTATTTGCATAGCAATTAATTACTTTGGGAGCTACGGAATTTAATTACCCACCAGTCCGCAGGAGCCAATAATTAAATTACTCTCAGAATCAGGGTATTTATTTCCCAGTTAGGCTGAGCAGGTAGCTCCTACCTTGGGGAGTAGGCCTGGGTGGTGACCCATGACCCAGTGGTTGGCCCTCGGCCTGAGCGCTCGGAGTGGCAACGTCAGGGCCGCAGGAGGGAGTGTCCGCCCCGTAATGCAGATGGACACTTGGACACTCAACACACACAGACGCAGGCCCTCGTGGAGCACGCTCAGACCCCAGGGGGCTGGCGCTCACACACGTAGTCGCTGGTAGAGCCAGGGACATGCACGCACAGAATCATGTGCTAGCAGGAAGGGCAAAGAGACTGAATAGCGTGCTTTCGCTCAGTTTTGTCACAGTTGCTTGGCCTAACTTGTGTCAAAATGTGAAAATGTATTTTTAGTACCGTGTACCATGGTCAACAGACTGATTCTGAGTCCATCCTAGAATCTCTTTTCATCCCTGATTCCTCTCAGGGCTGAGCTGCGGTTGGGAGGGGCTTAGGACAGGGTTGGGCTTAGGGAGGGATTGAAGAACATCACTTGATAATAATTTTAAACATAAGAAAATTTAATGTTCCTGCATCAAAATGATCATGTCAAGATGTCATATGCTCCTAAGAGATGGGGACCTCTGGAGTCTTCCAAATAGAGTGACCCTTTGGAGCAAGGCTGTGTTAGATCCAGCCCTTACTTCTCTCTCTTCATAGAAGGCAAGGTGGGGCTGGGGTCAGGGAGGTAAGAAGGAGCTGAAGGGAGGGGGAAGCCACTAAGGGTGGGGCTGGGTCAGCTTGCCCACTGACTGGGACAGCCTGTCCCCCAGACCTGAGAAAGCCTAGAGGTGGGGTGGTTTCTGTCCTCCCCATTCCCTATTGCTCTCCCCCAAGTCCACCCACCCTGTTCTCCCCATCATTGCTTCCGCTGGCTGCCTGGGAGGTCAGTAGCTGGCAGCTAGTTGAGGCAAGGCTTTTGGAGAGTGTGGGGTGAAGCATCTGGCTCTGGTGCTGGGGATTCTAGAGGTAGGGCCGCCTGCTGCTGGTGGTGAGATGCCCGGTCCTTTGGGCTGTTGGACCTGGGCCTTTGTGCATCACCCCCCCAGAGGAAGGATGGAAGTCATCAGGCTCACTTCCCTTTTCTTCACTCTTTTCCCTGGGAAGGGTCTCAGGCAGATCAGGTGGACACTGGTTATTCCATCCTTTTAGATTCCCCCTCCCTTTTCCCCAGGTGACATTATTGAGCCCCTGCTAAATGCAGGTCCAGAGCCAGGTCACCTCCCTGCCCTGCTGCCTTTGGTTGTGCTCCTAACTGATATTTGCTCCCAACCCTGACCCCTTGGACCTCTCCTCCCAAAGCCTAGAGCTGAGCCCTGCCCCGATCCCTCCAGCTTGGCCTCAGGGCCTTCCCAGGTGGGATCCTATAGGCTTCTAATGAAGTTCTCCCGACTCTGTTCAGGGCACCCACCGCCCGAGGAAGAGCCAGGGCCGGCCCTCAGCCCAGGCTGCTGACAGCAGCGATCCATCTCCATCACAGTAATGGCGTCCCCATTAATCGGCCATAAACTAATAAAGCAAGCACTTTCCACCCCACATCCCCCCCCAACTTCATTAAGTCTTTAGTACATTAATATGTCTTACTTAGTGTCAGCTAAGCCTCTTTCTCCGTTTGGGGTGGAGCATGGTGGGGTGGGCGCCTTGCCCGGTGGGTGGGTGATCGTGACCCCTCCCCTGGCCTGGGCAGAGGGTCTGCTGACTCAGGGCCACCCACCCCCCTCTCCCTCCTCCTCCGCCCACCTCCCTCTGAGAGGCCCTAGAGGCCCAGGGAAGCAGGAGCAGGAGGATCGGGGAAGAAGTGGGGAGCAGCAGAGGTGCAGAGAGGAAAGAGGAGGAGGAGGGAAGGACTGAGGAGGAAGGGGGCTGGCAGGAAAGGAGGATACGGGATGGGGGAGGAGCCGTGCACCTCCAAATTAAATTTGTGATTCAGGCATCAGATGGGCCGACAGCCAGAGATTAATTCGACTGATCGAGTTATAAAGAGCGGGAGGCCTGGGTAATCAATCTTGCAGCTGTCAGGCCGACAGGCAGGAGTATTAACCTGGCGAGACGGCACATACCGAGGACTTCTTCATTTCATTCACCCCAACCACGTCCCTGACCACCTCTGGCCTGTCTCTCCAAATAATAATAATTGTGGCTGTTAACGATGACAGAGACAGGACGAGGGGCCGGCTCCTCTGCCAAGGCCTTCTCTCTGGGAACTCCCGCTCGCCGCTCCGTGTGACCAGAAGACATAGCCAGTAACAGCTGGTGGCCCTCTTTGAGAGGTGGGGAAATCAAGGCAGGGAGTCCAACCAGAAGGGCTCCAAGACCTTCTGACAGGCCAGAGGTGGGGTTCAAAGGCACTTGGAGATAAGGACGATGTCCTAGATCCCTCTTGCTTCCCAGGGAAAGAGCTGTCCCCCAACCAGGGGGCACAAAGCCATGTGGCACTTTCAGATCTGGCCAAGGAAGCTGGGATCGAGAAGGTCAGGCTGTCCCCTCCTCTGGTCTCTGCCTACCCTGAGCACAGCTCTGAGTGCTGTGTGGGGTGCTTGGAGGCCCCATCCCAGGCCTTGGGCTGGGGTTCTGTTCTTGCTGGCAAGCCACCTCTCCTGCTCACTCTCCTCGCCCGAGAGTGTCAGTCCACACCTGGGGCAGGGTGGGGGTCTCCCTGCAGAGACTTGTGGAAACAGCATCCCTTGGGCAGAGAAGGGGTGTGTGACGGGGGGTGGATACTGCCTTGAAGTTGACACCTCTCTCAGCTCCAGCTAATTTTCACATCCTTCAAACTCTGATATCTCTTTCTTCCTTGCTCCAGGGAAAGGAAGGGGGAAGAAGGAACAGTGTGTGTGTGTGTGTGTGTGTGTGTGTGTGTGTGTGTGTGTGTGTTGGGGGGACATGTATAAAGATGTGATGGGGGCACCTTTAAGGTATGAGGGGAGTGAGCGGGGATGGAGTCAGCCCTCTGAAATCCTCAGGCCGGGGTGCGCTATAGGTAGTGGAGTCCTTGGATGGTCAAGGTGAGGAGACAGGAGTCCTCTCCTCCTTTCTTAGTAAGAACCAGGCATCGGGTTACTTGAGGGGCCATGGTCTTGTACTGCTCTAATAGTGTTATCTATTATTATGTTATTCTCATTGCCAATCTAGGGACCACCCCATCCTGCAGACAACAATACAAATCTCATTTATCGTGTTCTAAGTATTTCTAGATTCTTGCTAAGCATTTTATATATGTTACAACTTTAATGTTCACAAAAAGCTCTGTGAAGTAGGTTCTATTTTCAGTCCCATTTTACAGAAGAAAACTTGAGGTTCAGAAGGGTTTGGATACTTGCTTAAGTTGGTAGAGCCAGGAAATGGTAAAGCCAATACTTGCCCCTGCCCAATGCCTCGGTACTTGGGCTGACTTTGCCCAAGGCCCCCAGATTCACTTGCACTCCACCGTGACCCCTCCTCAGCCTTCCTTACTGGCTGATTCTGGGTATCTCCAGCTGAGGTTCCCTGGGTACCAGATCCCTCTGGGTGTGAGGAAGGTGGGGAGGGTGGTGCTGTTTGTTCAGAGGGTGGCGGTGGGGGGGCTTGGTGTCAGAGAACACTCATCCAAGGCAAAGAGAAGAATAGGGGCCCCACCCGGGGAGGCTACTCAGCGCCCTGCCCTGGAGTAACCCCAGGGAGTAGCACTGCCCCCTCCCCGGGCCCCAAGGCCTTTTGGGAAAGGAGAGGGTGCTGACTGGCCCACATCCCCCGCCTCCCCAGGGATGGAACAATTGGAGGGGCGCCATGCTGGGTGTGCGTGGCAGGGAGGGATCCTGACTTGGATGGATCTAGAGAGAAAGCTCTCCCTCTCTCGCCTGACCCCAGCTGGGGCTGGGCCGGAGGGGGGAGGGTGGGGAAGTGGGTCTGACTGGGGCGACAGCCA
Organism: Cryptoprocta ferox; assembly: GCA_028646485.1. NCBI lineage: Eukaryota > Metazoa > Chordata > Mammalia > Carnivora > Eupleridae > Cryptoprocta > Cryptoprocta ferox. The sequence goes on from CM053561.1 coordinate 55,540,194, forward strand.
GGCCAGCCCCTCTCCCAGGCTCCCTGGGACCCATTTCAAGTGGCTGCTTCCAGGCTGGGCCAGCCAGAGGGAGGGGGAGCGGGAACAGGGAGCCTGTTTCCAAGCAAAGGTTCAAGGGTCTCCCTTCTTGAGCCCCTGCCCCCTTGCTCAGGGCAGCCATTGATTCCATGCTGTCAGTCTGAGAGTCTACTCCTTATTCTTTCCCCGGGGCCAAGGCTCAGGAGAGTACGTGCCACCCCCCAGCCCATCTTGAGGCAGTTCTTGTACTTGGGGTGGGGATGGACGAGGACCCCTAGCAGAGACCCTCAGGGACCAGAATCCCTGAGTCTTAAGGCTTTGATCATGGGGGCAGCTGGGGATTTAACCTGTTGTGGTGACCCTCGCACACCCCCGTCCCCTCCCACCTTCTCGTTCATGCCAGACCCTGCATTGAAGCCTGGGCTCTAGAAATTCAGGGGCCTCTTGTGACAGTGGTGTTGGGGGGGGCGCGGGGAGTGTTCTCTGGTTTCTAGCGTTCTCACCGCATCAAGGCGGGAGTAGAATGAGACCGATTAGGGCTGTCTTGTAATGATCACCATGATGGCCTCTCGAATCTTCTCTATGCCGTAGTTCCCCATCTAGGTGATAGGGAACTTCCTCCATGATCTCTGCCTCTTCTGCCTTAGGAGGGGAAAAGGTGGGTTGTTGGAGAATGAGAGAGGAGAGATCTTTTAAGGCAAGTCATGTAGAACATCTGTTTCAAAACCTGGAGGTCTCTCGAAGCCTCAGTTTCTTCATCTGTAAAATGGGAGAAATAATGCCTACTTCCTTGGCTTGTGGCGATGCTCAAGTGAGACGGCAGAGAGGGCCTCTCACTGTGTCTGGCACATTGTGGGTGCAGAATACATATCCAAACCATCAGCCAGAGCAGGGGAAGAGCTAGGGGTGTGGTGGAGGTGTGGGCTTCAGGTGAGAATGACTCTTCCTCGCCCTCAGCCTTCCTTACCTCCCAGCTCCTGATCCCTCACTTGGTGACAAGCCCGGGCAGAGGCCCTGGACTCGGACGTCCCACTCGGAAGAGCTCTTGGACAAGGCTGGGAGAATATGTGCCAGACAGGGTTGTACTTGAGGACTGTGTATGATTCCACATCCCTGTTTCAAGAATGGATTTGTTTGGACATCAGCCAGGTAGTGTGTGTATGTGAGTGTGTGTGTCAGTGCACGCGCGCGTGCGCGCGTGTGTGTGTGTGTGTGTGTGTGTGTGTAGGCTCAATGGCTGGCATCAAAATACTTCCTGATTAATCTCTGTCTTTTCGTACCCAGCCCTGGTCCCCTAGAAGCTCCAGGCCTGAATTGGTGTCCAATGGGCCTGAGGGGGCACAATCAGTCCCAGGAAGATGGATTTCCCTGGTCCCCTCAGCCCACACCCAGCAGGGGAGGGAGAAGGCTGCTTCATTATGTTTAATGGGATTATTGGGGGGGACAGTAGTCATGGGGCATTAGCTGCTAATTGGGTCCATAATAAAGTTAATAAAGCTCTTATGGTCTTTGCCATTAACTGTAATTAAGGGGGTGCTCTGTGGCAGGGTGGGGGGTGTTGGCGGGGAATGGGTACGTAGCTCTTGCTGGTAGAAGGAGCCAGAACAGGAGCAGGTGATGGGGAAGCTGGCAGCCATGCCAAGGCCGGGAGCTGCACCCGGGGCTGGGCTCACCAGCAGGTCCTCTGGGAGCTGGAGGGGATGAGGTAGACAGGAAGGGAAGGGTGTCCACGATGTGCTGTATGTAAGAGCAGGGGGAAATTATTAACCCCAACCCAGATGTCCATACTCTCGAGGAGGCTCAGAACACAGAAGAAATGGCACCTCCAAGGAGAGATGGTATGGACCCACTACGAGCTTTGGAGGCTGACTCTGGCTTGGGTGTGCTGTGTGACCTTGGGGAAATTGTATAACCTCTCTCGGTCTCCGTTTCCCCTTCTATAACATAAGGATAATAATGGTGCCATTCACACCAGTTCCAGAAGCTGATGTGGTAGGAGGAAACCAGATGAGTGACTGGCGCTGTCATTCTCTTTTGAGCTTTTATTTATTTGATTTTGTAATTATACAAGAAGTACTTAAAGTCTTATTATAAATTTTTTTAATGATTATTTATTTTTGAGAGAGAGAGACAGAATGCGAGCGGGGGAGGGACAGAAAGAGAGGGAGACACAGAATCTGAGGCAGGTTCCAGGCTCTGACCTGTCAGCACAGAGCCCAGTGAGGGCCCGAACTCTTGAAACCACAAGATCATGACCTGAGCTGAAGTTAGGCACTTAACTCACTGGTCCACCCAGGTGCCCCTAAAGTCTTATTATAGATCCAAGAGCATAGAGAGTGACACTCTCTTCCCATTTTCCCTCTCCCATCAATTTAGTGTTTATCTTTCTAGAGTTTTGGGGATACATTTATGTCATATATATGTACATAGAGAAATATATAGTTTTCTTTTCTTCCTTCCTTCCTTCCTTTCCCTCCACTGCCCATCTGCCCCTTCCTTCTTTCCTTCTTCCTCTTGCTCCTTCTCTTTCTTGATAAACGGACGATGTTTGTATTGGCTTGCAATTTACTTTTTCCTCTTACATTTGTCTTTGTAATGTTTGCATGCCACTACATGGAGATCTACCTCATTCTTATATGACGACTCAGTATTCTATTGTTCAGGTATACCATAATTTATTTAAACAGTTAACCTATTGGTGAGCATGTAAGTTGTTTCCAGTGTATAACATTTAACAATTTTTTAACATTTATTTATTTTTTGAGAGATGGAGCATAAGCATGGGAGGGGCAGAGAGAGATGGAATCACAGAATCCCAAGCAGGCTCCAGGCTCTGAGCTTGATGTGGGGCTTGAACTCCCAAGCTGTGAGATCATGACTTGAGCTGAAGTTGATGCTTAACTAACTGAGCCACCCAGGCGCCCCCAGTGTGTGACATTTAAATAACACACCATCCTTGTATAATCTCTGTGTAGTTGTTTATTTCTGTAGGCTAGATTTCTGGAAATTGAATAATTGGGCCCCAAGATATATGCATTTTGTTTATTTTTGTGTTATAACAAACTTGTTTGTTTTTGAAAGCACACACAAAGTTCAAAAAACTCATAAAGTATGAAGGAGTATAACTCCTGCCCTCAGTTCCCCCACTGTTCCTTAGTGCCACCACTGTTACTTCTTGACGATTTAAAAATATAGATTTTCAAAAATTGGTGAATGCCTATTTGCATATTTCCCCTTCTTCCATATCCTCCCCAAATGGTGGAATATACTATACTCTGTTCTGTATCTTGCCTTTTATCTGCACCTTGCTACCCTTATATCTTGAAGATCCTTAATGATGGGAGCATGTAGATACTCTTTTGAATGGCTGCAGAGTATTTTCCATTGCATGACTATGGCTTCATTATTAGCCAGCCTCTAGGTAGACACCTAGAATGCTTCCAGTCTTTAGTTCTTACAACATGACCATAAATCCTCATGATATATATTTGTCTGAGCACACCTGCAGGACATACATAGACAAATTCCTGGATGTAGAATTGCTGGGTCAAATGATTCGTTCGTTGACAATGTCTGATAGATGTTGCCAGATCGCACATCAGGTGATCTCCCAAACCCATGTGTGTGCTGCCTGCCAGGCCCTCAGCAGCAGCCACATCAGTTGTGCTCGTTTGCGCTCGGGCACACTCATGGGCAACGGTTCTCCGGGACCGGGGAGAGGCTGGGCCAGAGGGGAAAGGCTCGAAGGAGAACTGGATAAACACAGTTGTCAGACTGTGGAGGAAGAGTTGCAGTCGGGGTCAGGGGTTAATGCAGATGGAGCTACCGGACACGCCACACAGAGCAAACAAAACAAGTTGGGGGGAGGGAGGGGCTGGCACTGGGGTGGGGGGGCGCACCAGTCAGCCTGGACTTGGCTCTTCCCTGGACAGCTGCTATTGTGAACCCAGGCACTGGGCTGTCGAGACCCTTGTGGCCAGCTGCTGGGCTCTGAGGCCACAGGGGGCAGCTTTCCCCTTCCACAAGGCGTCCCCAGCCCAGAGCCAGCAGGGTGGGCCCACTGAGCCACCCTGTGTACTCCCAGGGCCTCTCTGGGGGGCAATCCCCCTGGAGCTCCGTCTGGGAGGCTTTGCAAGGTATTAGAGATGAGCCAGGCGGCGGGCCCTGGAGCCAGGTACAGCTTTTAGAGCATTCCTGGGCATTAGGCTCCCTGTCCCAGCCCAGCCTTACCCTCACCCCCCTGAGCCCCAGGGCCTTCTCTGCCTCAGCCACTCCTGGCCTAATTACAGGTGTCCATGTCGGGGTCAGCAGTGGGGTTAATTTGGAGCTTGTCCTGGGGCGGCCAGGACTCATTAATGGAGTCCCAAGGAGTCCAGGGGATGAGCCGGGCAAACAGGGGATTAGGGGCTGAGGAAGACAGTTGTTGGGGAATGATGGGTCAGATGGGGCTGTGCGTGAGGCCCGGGCTGGGGGTCAGCCTCAAGTGTGTGTTCACGCACTCCCCACACGGGCCCTCATACAGACACACCAGGTGCTCAGAAATGCGGGTGCACAGGGCCACGGACCCAGACGCTTACCAGAGACTTGAGGTAGACACACAGAATTTCATCCCCGCACAGGATCACACACACAGACATACAGCGTTTTGACTTAGAACCACCTCCCACGAAGTTACAGGGTGTGCAAAAGGGTGGGAGGTTGGGGGAGGATGAGCTCAGTCTCTGGCCAGAAACTCTGGCCTGCAGATACCAGCCTCCTCTGGTGCCCCATCCTGTCCCCTATCAGGGTGATGATGTTCCCTTCTTCTTTTCTCTCACGCCTCCTCCCACCCCAGACCTGGAGTTCTGAAGCATTGGCCTGTGGATAGAATGACTTACAGAAGGCTCCAAGCCAGGCTGGGGGGAGGGAGGGAGCTCTTCCTCCACATCCCTGGTCCTCCAAAGGGTCCCAGCACCCAGCTGTCAGCCTGGCCCCCAGAAGACTCCCCACATCCACCCTGTGCTTCACGACAAGCCTTGGGTTCTAAGGGGAGGCAGGGCCACACTGCACAAGAGGTCACTGGAGTGGAGGAGGAGGAGGAAGAGGAGGAAGGAGCTGATAGGAGCCAGGGCTGGGAGGGGCTGGGCAGGGGGAAATCATTTAACCCCAAAGCCGCCACTGGTCTTTGGACCCCCACCCCACCCCCCCGCCTCCCAGCCCTGACAGAGGCCAGCTGGAGCTGGCTGAGGAAGAGAGGCCCAAGTGTGGGAATGCAGGGAGGGGGCCTCCCAGGGCTTCCTGGGTCAGCTGGGACGAGGGCACCCGGAGACTCCTTCCCCGGCCTGTCCCCCTGCCACCATCCCTGCCTAGGATGTGAAGATAGGCCCTAGTTCCCTGGCTCTGTTGATGACAGGGAACTTTTTCCAGCATTAACCGCTGACCCTACCCTCACGCTGGGTGGCTGATGTTACTTCACTCCTGACTCCGAAACCCAACATTGGACTCTAGAAGGATCGGATTTTCCCCGAGGATACTTCCTTCCATCTGTTTCCCCTTCCCAGGGCACCGTTCTGACTAGAATTTAGAGGTGATCCCAGGGGCAAAGTGACTCCCATTACAGAAATAGCCACTTCTCTGCCCCACTAACTTAATCTTTTCATCAGGAAAGGTGTCCACAGGGCTAGGCTGCCACCTGTTGTCATCCTAACCTTGGTCCTAGGCATCAACTATTCCCTCCTTGGTTTCCTGGTCTCCCCCATGCCATTCCCAGGACCCCCCACATACTCCAGGCCCATAATTGAATATAAAGGCCCAGAAGCCAGTGCAAACAGCAGCATTAATCACCAGCAACCTGGCAGCCTCCTGCCATAGATCTTTCTCACACGTAAAATAGCTCATGTTAATCATTGCTGCTGATTTATTGTCTTCTCCGCCTTGTACATAAATTATTCACCATTGCTGGGGCGTGTGGAGGAATCCTGTAATGAGGGCTTCCATCCTTCCGTCTGCGTCTGTGAGGTGGATTCTCGGACCTCTGGGTCCTCGGGGCAGCTCTGTAGGACTGTGGGTTTGTGCTGGTCATGCCCAGGCAAAGAGCCCCAGGCAAAGGGACTGAGGGGATGGTAGGGAGAGGGGGCCCATTAGCGAGTGCCTGTTCCACCTGAGAACACACACAGGCACTTCTCAGCTCTAGGAAATGGGGCTGTGGCCTCCGAGGCCTCTCAAGCTCTGGACAGGAGAAATGGGGCAGAAGGAGAGGCTGTGGATGGCCCCTGGGCTTCCTGAGGCTGGAGCAGGCGGAGCAGAGGGAGCCTTTCCTTGGAGGCTCCTGCACAGCACCTAAGAGCCTCCGCTGCCAGTCAAGTCCAGCTCTTGGGAGCGCCCGTCCGTCCGGGGGAAGCAGGATGTGGGCGTGTTCACCGGACTCGGAGACCTGCCTCTCCAGGGGCCTTCTCTCTCCGGGTCGGTGCCACTGTCTCCGGCCACACCTCTGAGAAGGCCAAAGGCTCAGAAGGTGGTGGCCGTAGTTACGGCAGTGTCCACCAGATGGCAGACCTAAGACCCCGGACAGCAGCTCTGGAGGAAGTGCCTTTGGAAAGGTGGGCTCTGCGGGAGACTGAGAGGTAAGAGTCTTGCGGAGGGAAAGAGCCCTCAGCCTCAGTGGGACCAAAAGACAGGACCCATCTCACACATGAGACCACACACGGTGCCATCCTCAAATAGGGTCGTCTCAGAAGAGTTGGGGTCCCAGAAGGCTGTGTGTGAGCAAGGGGACCCAAGCGGAAAGGATGTGGCCAGTCCCAACATCACTGGCTGAGCTCCCCTGAAATGTGGCCAGGCTGTTATGGCTCTCCTTCTCAAGCCCATCGCCTCCTACTCCTGTCTTGGCTGGGACACCCTGGAAAGCAGCCAAGATAGGAGCTATGGGTGTAACAGGGTCTGTGGGGGTCCAGCACAGCCCAACCCTCAGCAGCTGGAGTGCTCACTGTCCCTGCAAACCGATCGTTCAGATACACAGGTCTGTGAGCTGCATGAACCTTTCCACCCAAGGACCCCTGTCCCCCCAGAGACCCACTCCCTCCTCCCTCCTCCATGTAAGTGGTGAGGTGCCCAGAGACACAAATGGGTCCTAAGATTCAGGAGACTTGTGGCTTTGACAATGGGCTTGCCAGAGGCCCCCAGCCTGACCCTTCTCCAAGCCCCTGAACCCCCACATACCACGTGAGGGGATGGTCTGGTCCCACCTCCCAAGGCCGGGCAGAGCGGCAGTATGATGGTGCGCACAGCATGTATATATGGCGTTGCATTGCCACCTGGCCAACAAGCTGCTTCCACCAGAGACGCGGGGTTCTGGCCCTTTAAATGCCTTGAGCCCCAAGGGTGGAGCTGGCAGAACCGGACTCTGAAGGACAGCCAGGCCTCCTTTAGCCCCAGCTGCCTCAACTGGAGTCCCAGGAAAACAACTGGAACCATCTGTCTCCTTGGCAGATCTTGCCTAGCTGCCCTTGCCGTAATCTCGTCCCCCCAGCTCTCTGCAGGTATTAGCTGGGATCCTGGAGTGCCCCTCGTGGCTGCAGGACCTTTGTGTCCTGCTGGGAACTCCCAGCCCCAGGCAGGGCGCTGTCTCCTGCTCTCAGGTTCCCAGAAGGGAAGGTCCAGACGCCCCCATCCATGAAGGCCAGTGTTTTTCCAAGTGTGATGGCTGGGCCTGAAGACCCACCGAGCTGCAGGCTGTGGGGACAGGGTCCAGGGAACAGAACTGTCACCTAGCTTCTAGTCTGCATAACAGACTTCCTTGGAGGCTGGGGGCACCCTCATTAGGCCCAAAGTTTCCTGAGGGCAGCCCCAGACTGAGCGGGGTGGGGGTGGGGCGGCTTTCCCAGGCAGCACCTGAGCCCTGACTTCCCTGGCCTGTGGCAGTCTTCTGTGGAAGGAGGCCCGTGGCCCTCTTTCCACCTGGGCCCTCTCCCTTCCTCGCCTGCCTTCCCCTCCCAGCCTGCCTGCCTTCCTCAGCCCACTGTCTTTATGTCTGTCTTCACGTCGGTTCCAGGGCTGCCCCAGCCTAGCTTGTTTATCCTTCAGGGGTCCAAGTGGGTGTTTCAACTCCAATTATGTTCTGACCACAGTCACCACAGATACCAAAACAAATGTCCTGGGCGTCAGAGGTGCAGGAGGCTCAGACAGGCTGGTGCCAGGGGGGCTGATAAAGGGGGATCCGCTTGGGCTTGGAGGTGATGAGAGCTCCTGGTGATGGGGCCCTGGGGAGCAGGGGCTCGTGGGTAATTGGCCTCCTCAGCTAGGCCCCGGCCACAGAGAGGGCAGTATTGGTCTCAGGGCAATAGCCCCGCCCATCTCAGCGTTGCTTCCATCTTTTTTGGCAGAGGCCTGGGGGTGCCTTGGCAAAGTCTTGCCTCTCCCCAGCTACTGGCTAAACTGGCCTTACCTCCAGAAGATGTAGATCTTGACCCCCTCCACTCAGGTCGGCCCAGGGAGACCTTTTTTTTCCCCTCCCAGACCTGGGGGCAGTGTCTGGGGATGGAAGTAAAAGTCAAAGATTCCAGCCCGGCCTCTGTTGGATTCTCCCTGTGGCTTGGACTGGGGTCCTGTGTCTCAATTTCCCACCTCAAGGTCAGTTAGCAGAAAATGCTTCCCAGTCTGACTCTCCATGGAGGAGAAAAATCCTGACTCTCTAAGCCTCCCTGCGGTGCCTGGAGAATGTGAAGGTTCTCAGGGAGCCACGGTAAGCGGGATGTGGTGCTGGCTCAGGGCAGTGGCAGCAGAGATAAAGAGGAGAATGGGGGCACTGCTGATGCGCGGGCCCTGATTTCCATCTAGAGCTTCAGAGGGATGGATACCAGGCACTGAAAACTAGGGAAGACCCCCCAGCTCTCTCCTGCCTCAGTGATCGGGCAGGAGGTGCCGTCGGAACCAGGGGACACAGCTGGGTCTATGCTCAGCACCCTCTCCGGCTGTGCCTGCCCCTGCCCGGAAGGAGCCCCCTCACTCACCACTGCCCTCTCTAGCTTCTGCCCTAGGACATGCTTTGACCCCTACCCTTGCCCTTCTGCTCTGCCCTGGAAGGGCCACCTCAGCCCATTTGCCCATTGGCTGATCTCTGCAATGGGCCACACCTGGGGGCATTTTTAATGATGATAATATTTGATGATGATAATAGCAAGGATAACAAAAAACAGCTTCAAGTGATGGAATACTTTCCATGTGTTGCGCCAGACGCCTTTGCAGTTTGATTTTCCTCCCAGTGCTGAAAGGCAGGCACAACTCACAGCCCTGCTTTACAGATGAGGAAGCTGAGGCTTAGAGACGTGTAAGTGAATTGTTGGAAGCCACACCACTAGGAAGTGGTAGAACAGGATTCAAACCCAATTAGGTCTGACTTCCAAGCCCAAGGACTTTTTGCTCCAGGCTCGGAATGGCCTGAGGGGGCTCTGGATGATGTGGATTTCTATTCTGATCTCCATTCTGGCTTCTCTTGTTCATTCAAGAATGAACTGTGTTTGTGCCCAAACACAGTCAGCCTCTTTGACCCAGGGCTGGAGCCACAATACTGCAGGTGGAGGGATGAGGGGTGGGCTCTTGGGGCCAGACATCTGCTTCCCTGCCACTCCTCTGAGGCCCAGACTCACCCCTCAATACACACTCTGAATGAAGTCAAGGTTAAGATTAGGGAGTCAGCCTCTGGGAAAGAGGGAGAGCTGCCGGGGGCTCATGAGAATGGGTGTGGATGCATTTGTGCCTGTGTCCCTGAGTGTGCATGCTGGAGACTGACACTATGCATGTCTGTGACTGTGTGCAGGTGTGTGTCTGTGTAAACATGTGGGTGTTTGAAGGAGCGACTTGAAGAAGTATGGATGCTTCTGAGTGTACATGATTGTGCTTGGGCATGAGATCACAAACATGAGCGGGGAAGGCAGTTACTGCCTGTGTATCTTAGAGGGGAAATCCCAGAAGATCCAGAGCCCAAGCTCTGCTCTGCTATCGATCAGCTCTGTGGCTATGGACACGTGACTTCTCTGAGTCTGTTTCCGTACCTGCACGTGGGGAGAAAAATCTCCTTCCAGAGTAATCCTGAGGCTCCAATGCAGTTTGTAATCCTCTCTCCATCCTCTATCCCTCTCGCTGCTCTCACCCCAGTGGGTTCCAAGCTGGAGTGGGATGGCATCCCACAGCCATAGCCCACACAGGGAGGCTCTGGGTCCCAGGTTCAGCAGGACTAGGTAGGGGTGGGAAGAACGAGCAGACACAGCTGCCACATCCACTCTGGCTCCGCATGTTTCACGCAAGCACCGCTCTGCTCCAGATCTGGGAGATTCCCCTCCAGCTCCCCGAAGCCCACCACACCCTGGAACTAACTACTGCCTCCCTCTATGGAGATAAAGCCCCCAGGAAAGGAGGCTCTCTCTAGGTTCCCCTTCTGACCATCTGCAGACCACTCCTCACTACATTCCAGGGCTGTAAGACCATGACACCACTAGTCCCAGGCTTCACTGAGTTTCCCCGGTGACTCTGGTGCCACCAGTCCATGCACTTGCATTTGGAAACCATCTCAGCTCTGGGAAGTTGAGGGAATCACCTAGGGATGATTTGAAAAATCCTGATGCCAGCCAGGCTGCACCCCAGACAACAATCCCCAATCATTATTTAAAGCTCCATCATGTGATTCTCATGTGCAGCCAAGATTGAGAACTACCGATAATGATTCCCAAACTTGCCCGGACGAAAAGAGTCACTTGAGATGCTTGTTAAATACACAGCTTCCCAGGCCTTTTCCTTGGAAATTCTGATTTGGCTGGGCTAGGGTGGGGCCCAGGGACTTGCTTTTTTTTATGTTTTATTTATTTGTGAGAGAGAGATCACGAGTGGGAGAAGGGCAGAGAGAGAGAGAGGGAGGGAGACACAGAATCGGAAGGAGGCTCCAGGCTCTGAGCCGTCAGCACAGAGCCCGATGCGGGGCTCGAACCCACGAGCTGTGAGATCATGACCTGAGCTGAAGTCCATTGCTCAACCAACTGAGCCACCGAGGCGCCCCGGGTTTGCATTTTTAATAAACATCCCAAGTGATTCTAATTATCAGAGAATTTGAGACCCACTAGCCTAGAGCTGTCTTCTCAAACTTTGATGTGGTGGAGAATCACCTAGGGAGCCAGTTCAAATGCAGATTCTGGTTCAGTGGTCCTGAGGTGAGAGCCTGAGGAATGACAGGCCGTCCCATCCAGCCAGAGCATAAATTATGAGATGGCGAATGGTAAGAGATGACACCACAGAGGAGAGCAGGGACCTTGAACTTTAACTTTGTCCCCAGGACAATGAGTCACTGAAGGGTTTTTGTTTTGTTTTGTTTTTTTAATCGGAGGCATAGTTTGTCCAGATACACAATTTAGGAAGATTATTCAGGTGGCCACATGGGGTGGATGAGAGGATGGGACAGCAGCCAGGAGGCCATTGCCTCTGTCCAGGTGGAAGGTGGTGGCCTGGGATGGGGAAGCAGGGAGCAGGAAGGGAGATGTTAGCAATCCTACGGGGGGTTTCATGATCAGGTGGATGTGGAGTGAGGTAGAGGGTGAGAGAGCTCAAGAGTGGCCCCTGGACTGGTTGCTGACATGGCAGTTGGCGAAGCTGGGTTAGGCTGCTTCCTTCCACACTGGCTGCCCCTACAATCTGCTAACTGTTTGGCCTTAGGCTCCTGTGGGACCAGGGTTGGGGAGAGGCAACAGGAAGAAGCCTGGAAAATGTTATGGAACTATTTCAGAGAGCCCCTCTCCTTGACCTTGGAAGACTCTGGATGGTCTCTGTCAGCTGTTGCCAAGAAGACTTGGAGACTGGTTTGGGTATTCACTCTTCTGACTACCTTGGCTCTCTATCCCCCTCTGGCTCCCTTCTAGACACAAAGTCTCAGAAGAGGGGAAATGCAGGTCCAGGAAGCACCCTGGCTCATGGATCCAATCTGGCTGACTCTCACTGTGGATCCTAAGTCCCCCAAAACCTTTCCCAGGCCATCCTCCTGGCATCTTTGTTTGGCATACTGACCCCATCCTGCCCTTGACCACAGCCCTCCCTCTCCCCCTCCCATGAGTTCTGACTGCCTCTCAGACCATCCACTCTAAAAACCCTGGGCTTATTTTCCTGTTTGGGGATTTATTTCTCCCTGTTGGCAGCTGGAGGCTGGTTCATCCTCTCCCAGCCTCAGATGCTCCTCTGTAGTTCCCAAGCTGCTGTCACACTTTTCTCTGACATAGCTCCTTCTGTAGTACAAGTATGCACTAAAGCTGAGATTAAGTCATGTTTACCTGGGCAGAAGGGCCATTCCACCATAAATATTTGCCATTAGCACCTTCAGTGTATTAGTGAGAGGTAATAAAATGGTGGGGACCAAACTAAGGCCTTTCTTTTTATTTTATTTTATTTTTTTTAACTTTATAGTTTATTGTCAGGTTGGTTTCCATATAACACCCAGTGCTCTTCCCCACAAGTGACCTCCACCAAGACCATCACCCCCCATTACCTTTCCCCCTTCCCCTTCCCCCCTCAGTTTGTTTTCAGTATTCAAGAGTCTCTCGTGTTTTGTCTCCCTCCCTCTCCCTAACTCTTTTCCTCCTT
>CM053561.1:55553305-55568784 GCA_028646485.1 Cryptoprocta ferox
CATCTGCGAAAAGTGAAAGTTTGACTTCTTCTTTGCCAATTCTGATGCCTTTTATTTCCTTTTGTTGTCTGATTGCTGATGCTAGGACGTCCAGCACTATGTTAAACAACAGTGGTGAGAGTGGACATCCCTGTCGTGTTCAAACTAAGGCCTTTCTATGTATTATCTCAGTGTATGTTTGCCACATCCTCAAGCGAGATTCTCATATTATTGCTATTTTATGGATGAAGGAACAGAGCAAAAATGTTAAGGAATGTGCTCAAGCTCACTAAGCTAGAGAGCCCTGGTGCATCTGATGCCAAGGGCTTGGCCTTGTGATGAAGTCACTGAACAATATTGCCTTTCGTGGTCTTTCGTGCCTCATCTCATCCCAAGGCCTCGGTTAGGTCCTTTGCCTAAGACCAACCTCAGAACTGGAGTCTTCCCAGAGCAAATGTCAGGCCAGGGTCAAGGCTCATGCCCAGAAAAACTGAGGTGGGAAGCAGATGGTATGCAGAAGGAATTTTGCTGCAGCAAAAAGAACTAGGGATGAAGGTTCAAAATGAATGAGGATGAGTGTTGCTCTGCCTCTTGATATCTGAGTGAGCTTGGCCAAGTCTGTAACTCCTTTGAGCTTCAGTTTCCTCATCTGTGACATGGGGATAGCAACAGGAGCTACCTTTCAGAGTCATAATGAGAACAAATGAGGAAACGTGCAAGGCAAGATCCTATCAACTGCAGAGGGCTGCCTGGAGTGACTGTTAGAGCCAGTCATCACTCAATATTTGTTTTGAATTGCTGGGACAGAATGCAGAGCCTGTGGTGACATCCGTGAGCCCCCGGGCCTGGACTTGTCTCTGAGACAACAAATGACGAGTCGAACAAGAATACAGTCAGCTTGCCACCCTCTGCCTTCCATTAACCTGTTGTGATCTTTCTGCGCCTATGGCTTGGGCCCTGGCTGTCTGTCCTTACCTCTATAAAATGAGGGACTCCAGCCAGTCAGTCTGGATATCTCCCCAATTTTAACATACCAGGAATGGAATGGAAGGCAAATCCTTGTGACATCTGCCAAAGCAGAATTTCTGCCAAAGAGGATCTCCACTCTTCATTCAATGGAAAATACTCTTGGTGCCTCCTCATGTGTGTATGTCGGGTCTCACTGCTGACCCCTTCATTCATGAAGTTATTCAAAAGACCTTTATTTAACTTTATTTTAAATTTCAAAAGTAAGCCATGGATGCATTCTTTTGTCTATTGATTATTTATTTTTTATTAAATAAGCTCTATACCCAGACCCCGAGTTCAAGAGTTGCATGCTCTACCTACTGAGCCAGCCAGGTACCCTGGATGCATTCTTGTTATAAGAAATATAAATGAAGCACCCTTTCCAATTCTAGAATCCTCCCCAGAGATCACTACTATGGTCAGTTTACTAGGTATCCCCCCAGATAATTTCCTATATACATATACATATATGTATATGTATATTTTATACATGAGAAAACATACACTTTTTTGGTGTGTTTTTATCTTTGTATATGAATTATTTTTCTGCAATTTGATTTTCTAATTAAAATTAGAGCTTGGGGGGGGGGCGCCTGGGTGGCTCAGTTGGTTAGGCGTCCAACATCCGCTCAGGTCATGATATCGCTGTTCGTGGGTTCAAACCCCATGTCAGGCTCTATGCTGACAGCTCAGAGCCTGGAGCCTCTCTCTCTCTCTCTCTCTCAAAAATAAATAAACATTAAAAATAAGCTAGGTTTCTATTTTTTAAAAAATATGGTTTGGAAAAACATATGGCTCAGAGATTGTCCTGACTCAATACCTATAGATCTGCCTCATTATTGTTAACTGGGACATATTAAGTATTTCATAGGACAGGGTGCTGCTGTTATTTAGCCATTGTCCTGCTAGGGGACTATTAGGTTAGTTCCAACTTTTCAGCGTTATTAAAAATGCTCAATGAACTCCCTGGTATGTGGTTCTGTGGGCAGACATGAGTGTTTCGTTAGGATAATGGATATCTAGAAATAGAGTTGCTAAGACAAAGATGGGCATTGTTAATTTTAATAGAAACTGCCAAAGTACCCTCCCAAAAGACTGGATCAATTTATGGTGCTTCCAGTTGCTGATGAGACAACCCACTTTTCATACACTCTCTCCAGTGTTGGATACTAGCAGTCTTTTAAATTTTGCTAATCTAATGGATCAAGCAAAAATAAATCTTAGCTTTGCTCTAATTTGCATTTTCCTAATTATGATTGGATTACTCTCATGTTGAACATATTTTCCTAAGTTTATTGGATATTTTGTATTTCTCCTGTATAAATTGCCTGTTCAATTACTATGCCCATTTTTGAGTAGGTTTTTAAAAATCTTTTTCTTACTGGTATATTATAATTCATTATTCTGCATATTGGTATTTGTTACGCTTTGGTTGCTTTTCTCTCTGTATCATTTTCAATCTTTTATCAGAAAGCAGTTTTAAATTTAGATGTAGTATATTTGTCAATGTTTTTCTTGATGGCTGTTATAGTTTATGTCTTATTTTAAATTTTCTTTAATGTTTATTTATTTTTGAGAGAGAGAGACAGTGCGAGCAGGAGAGGCTGCAGAGAGAGAGGGAGACATGGAATCTAAAGCAGACTCCAGGCTCTGAGGTGTCAGCACAGAGCCCAACATGGGGCTTGAACCTACGAACCATGAGATCATGACCTGAGCCAAAGTCTGATGCTTAACTGACTGAGCCACCCAGGCGCCCTTGTGTCTTATTTTAAACAGCTTTCTCTAATGTGAAATTATTTCCTTTGAACTTATATTATCTTCTAACATTTTTAGAATCAGGTTTTTATTTCCTCTGGAATCTACTTTGTAAATGGTGCAAGATAGAAACAATCCTCTTGTAAAGTCAAGTTTTGAGAGCTCCCCGACCAGGTATCCAGACTGTAAATCTGATTTGGTAATATCAAGGAATGTTGCTAGTGTTTTCACAAATTGAAAGTGAGAGATTTTGTAAGCAATGGAAAGTATCTGGTGTGGTGAAGGAAGGGCGTGGGGGATATGGATGTGACGTGAGGGTCACATCCTCATAGGGCTCAGCTGACTGAGGTACAGAATTTGGTCTCGGTTCCCCTTTTCCCACTCCTCAGGATGAAAATGGCTCCAGGCAAAAGAATGGCATGTGATCCCCAGAGGGTCCTGAGAGGTACACCTATGTGTGCACCAGGCGCATGGCTTGTGTCAAACCACATGAATGGTCTGTTTCATTAGCATGGACCCCCCCAACTAAAAAACGTCAGCCCCCAGGGGGCAGGGACCTGTCCTCTTCGCTTTTTTCTCCCTCACACCTAACACAGAGCCAGCATCCTTGGGTGAATGCACATGTGCATCCTCAGGCACACATGTACCCCCACTTTTGTGTGCTCAGTTTGTGCCTGAGGGGCGTGTCCCTGGGTGAGCACGTGGCTCCCACGTGCATGGATACGTGTGCATGATAGGCAGTCAGTGAACGCAGGTTGGCACACCTGTGTCTGGGGCACAAGGACATGTGTGCTTTCCTCTGCCATCCCCTATCCCATCTCTCCCCCTCCACTTCTCTGGTCCTGGAGCATTTGCTCTGTGCAGATGGGAGTATTTATTGATGGGGCCAAAGTCAGGACATGGCAAACGTTACAGTTCCTCCTGGGAAAGAAGGCTTCATCCTTTCCCCTTCTTTCTCCCCCCTTCTTTGCTCTCTTCTCCTCCCTCTTCTATTTCACATCTCTTCCCTTCCCCCCTCCGGGAGGAAGCTCATCTGAGCTCAGCCTTTGCTGACACGGCCATTTGGGCCCATTAGCCGCCTCCTAATGAGTGACTGCCTTCTTGGCCCCTTCCCCCACCCCAGCTGGGAAGGAGGGATCAATTAGCTGCCACACACACACACACATATGCACGCATGTATGCATGCTCGCCTACACATGTACTCATGCCCCTGTGTACATATATACACATCACATACACACTTATAAAAACACTCATAGCACACACACATACATTCTTTCCTCATGACCAATAATATCCTTTTAGGAGTCCCCACCTTCCACAGTGCTCCCCAGCCCCCTAGACAGAGATCCTCCTCAATTCGACAAGCAGAACTCCCACTGCCAACCCCACTCACACCAGCTCATTCCCGGATTTCCACCATTCCAACCTCAGTCCAACTCTCATATTTCACAGACGGGCAAACTGAGCTCGGAGTGGGGAAGTGACTTGTCCAAGAGACTTAAGTCAGTTAGAAGCCAAGCTGGGAACAGACCTGACCCATGTCCTCAGATCACTATCAACAGATAGACGTGGGCTGTCCCACAAATGTCCACCTGGTATGCAACAGAGCTGTGGGGCTTCAAAAGTAGTAAGTCCATGTTAAGGCATGTGGACATGATTCCTGGGGGCAACAGGGACCTGGGGAGACTCTGCCATGTGCAGAGGGAGAGGGTGAGCCCTCAGGCAGGCTTGCCTGGTCCCTTGGAGTCAGCTTGGCCCAGAAATTGCAGAGATACGGGTCCACCTCGAGCCCCTCCTCGGGCTTTCACAAGCCTGTCATGACTGCCCTCCTTCCTGAGTACTGGCCTCAGGGATGCCTGATATAAGCCCCGCCTTGGACAGAGAGGAAGGAGCACCTCACTGGGGACTCTGTCCCAAAGAGCATCTCACGAGGACTTGGAAGGGGTAGGTGCCGGCCTGGCCCATTCTCTACATTCCGTGTCAGGATAGGGAGTGTGAGAACCAGGACACAGGCCTGAGGCATGCAGGCCCAGGCAGGGACAGCCCAGGCGGCCAGGGTCAGAATGCCCACTGCACCCAGTCCCTTGGGAAAGTCTCCTCCGAATCTCCGCCGAAGCCTCAGCGGCTATGGCTGAACCTTGGCAATTCACACCCCCGAAGGTCCCAACCTGCAGGCTCTGTACAAAAGACTTGAGGACAGGTCTGGGAGTCCTCCTGAAAGCTTACCTGGGGGGCAGGGGCCCTCCAGAGCCTCTTCTCACACTCAGGAGCAACAGTCCTTTCCCTGCCCCTGCTCAGCCTCTTCCCACTGGAGGGCTGGAGTTCTCACCTAATGGTCCCTCTCCTCCCTGGGAGCCCCGGACCCCTCTCCTCCCCGATCCTGTGTCCCTGCCTGGGAGGTCCTGTGGAAACGGAGGCCTGTAGCTCTCTGTAACCCTCAAGGCCTCCGTGAAACCCAATGTGGACCCCAGAGGGCATCCTGGGATGGGCCCCTCAGCGGATGTGGACCCCACAGTCATCTCAGTCAAGTTCCTGGGCCTGCTCCCTACCCTTCCCATCAGCAGGGCTCAGCCCAGCAAGTTCTCCCCTAGATTGAATTGTCAGAAGGGGCCACCCTGCCCTAAAAGCACAGAGCAGGAGAGTCCCGGCCTGCCCATGGGAACGATGGAGCTTCTCACCTCAGTTGGCCCATCGCGGTGCCAGCATGGGATTGAGGAGGCAAGGAGCCCTGGGGCAGAGGGAGTAGAAGACACAGGTTCCGGGGCAGCTGGGTGGCTCAGTTGGATAAGCGTCTGACTTTGGCTCAGGTCATGATCTTGTTGTTTGTGAGTTCGAGCCCCTTTGCTGTCAGCCCAGAGCCTGCTTCAATCCTCTGGACCCCTCTCTGTCTGCCTCTCCCCTGCATACACACTCTCTTTCTGTCTCGAAAATAAACAAACATGAAGAAGAAGAAGAGGAAGAAGACGATGACACAGGTTCCAGGCCAGGAAAACTTGGACTGGCAGCAAACTTCTCCACTCAATACCTGAGTGACTTTGGAGAGCCACCTGCTTTTAAGAGTTTCATCTGTAAATGGAGGAGAATCAGAGCTTCTTCACAAGTGTGAAGTTGCAAGGATTCGAAGCCAAATAGAATCTCTAATACTATTTGCTTATGTGTGCCCCGACCATTTTCAGGAGGGTATACAAAGAAACTGTCAGCAGTGGTTAGCTCTGGAAGTGGGAACAACGGGAGGAAAAGGGGGGACTTCTACTTTTTGCTTTATTCTCGTTGTACTGTTTTAATTTTCCTCCTAAGCATATTTTACTTTTATTTCAGAAAAGAAAGAAAGAGAAGACAAGCCACTTCCAGCCAAATAACCGAGCCTCAGTTGAGTCAGTAAGTGGCAGCCTTAATTACAGTCTGTTAACGGGGTAACAATCCCTCTTTCAGTGGGCATTGTATCTAGGTGTAAAAGCGATTTGTAAATAAATTGCTGTATAGATGTTAGGTATGATTAGTGTCTGGGTAATGACATGTTTCTATGCACAATTATGTATGTGAGATGGCCTAAGCACAAGGAGGTGTATATATACTTAAGGGTAATTATGCAAATGTTATAAGGTGGTGGTTAACAGCACTGGGTTAGTAGCCCTGTTGCCTGAGTCTGAATCTTAAATCCACTGTTTACTGGAGATATGATCTTGGCCAAGTTACTTGACCTCTCTGTGCCTCAGTCTTCCTACCTGTAAAAGGGGGAGAAGGAATGTACCTACTCTATAGGATTGCTACAAAGGTTAGAATGAGCTGAGTTCTATAAACTCTTTGAACAACCCTGGCACATAGTAAGTGTTCAACAAATTGTTCTTTATTTTGTGTATCTGTGTACATATGTGAGCATTTCTCATCCTCTTAAAAGAAGGGAGACTGTCTCAGCCTGTCTTCCATCGTGGATGGCTGGGTAGGTCTGTCCTTCTGGTCTGTTTGTACACACTGGGATCTAGGGTGTTTGCTGATACCGAGATCCAGAGCCAGGGCCTGTCCTCAAAGGGAACCCTGGAAAGGAGAGGGATGACTCACATCTAGCTCTCATGCCTTCTGTGCTTCTAGGACATTCCAGCACATTCCAGGACAATGCTCCAATTGCCCCCCAGAGTCATTCAGATTGAATGTTAGCTGAGCCAGGAGGGAGGACTGAGCCTTTGAGGGTGGGGGTGAAGAGAGGGAGAATTCAGGCTGGCAGGAAAGAGGGACCAGGGACAATGGGGGAGGGGCACTGCAAGCTGAAGTCAGAGAGAAACATCAAGGCAGTTTCTGGCAGCAGCAAACCTAATTTCTCCACCCTCTTCCGAAGGTGTCAGCCTGCCCTCCCACCTACCCCACTCCTACTCTTGCTGCCTCTCCTGATGCTGGTGGGATGGCCGTTCCCCTGAAGAGGGGCACCAAAGGCACCTCTGGGAGATGCTGGGCCGCCAGTTGGGTGGAGCAGGTTTGGGAGAGAGGGGGAGGAGCTCTGACTTGGGGGAGAGACCTGGGCCAGGAATGGAGCTGACAGGGCCAGGTTTCTCAGGGTGTCATGCCAGGTGCCAGCCTGAGAGAGAATGAATAAACCCGACCTGGAGGAGATGAGAGAGCTGATCCAGGCTCACCCTCTTCCTTTGAGCCATAGCCCCCTTCCCAGTGTAGATCCTACGTCCTGGCTCTGATTTCTTTCAGAGGTTCTGAACCCCAAACTGGGACATGTGGCAGGGAAATGTTTGTGGGAATCACAGGGCAAAGTGATTTGGAATGGGATATACTTATCCTGCTTCCTGCATGGAGCATGCGCACACTCTCTATGAAATCATACAGAACTCATCTGGTGGCACAGGCACAGCATACCCACCTGCAGGCATGCGCACAGAGTCCTGTACACAAAGAGACACTCAGACACAGATAATCACAGGGACAGTGCCGGAAACCGAAGTGCTTTCTCTCACTTTACAGATTAAGAAGCCAGATTGCGGGAGCTTAGATAGTGCAGCCAAGGCTCACCTTTGGGGGTCTGCAGAAAGAGACCCTCAAGGTTTTTCTTTCATAAAAGGCCATCCTTAACTAATGTCTTACAGCCACCTGCTCCCTCCCATGTGCGGTTTGTCCTTCAGGAGAGTGGCTGGCCTCCCAGTTCTGCCACAATGGTGTCCATACTGTCCATACACAGATCCAGAACTTCAGCCTGGGGGCTCCTGGAGGGCAGGGCCAAGTCTTCCCCCATCTCAGTTCTACCTTCAGGGACACTGCCTTCCAAGAGAGTCACTGGGTTCAGGGAGAGAACAAGAGATGGGATGGGAGTGAGAAGGAGGGCTGTGGGGAGAAGCTCAGAGGTGCGCTGGGATCTGAGCAGGCACCTCGGCAATCCAGAGACATATGCCTCTTACACACCCAGACACCCCCACCTTCAGGAGGTGTGAGGAGGGAAAGCAGGCCAAGGGGCCAGTTGGACAAGGTGAGCAATGAAGGCATGCGGCAGGGACATGGGGGAATGTGCAAGGGACAGTCTTCAGGTTAGATATTTTTGGACCAATGCTTTAGTGAATTATAACATATTCAGCCAGTAAAATTATATGTGCACTTTATGATTTCTCATTATATATGAGTGCAGAGGCCAATGAGTTTCCACAAAGTGGACACATACATGTAAACAGCATCTTAATAAAAAAGTAGAATATTATCGGAGTGCCTGGGTGGCTCAATCGGTTAAGCGACCAACTCTTGGTTTCAGCTCAGGTCATGATCTCATGGTTTCATGAGTTCGAGCCCCATGACGGGCTCTGCGCTGACAGTGAGGAGCCTGCTTGGGATTCTCTCTGTCTCCCTCTTTCTGCCTCTCCCCAACTCACGCTATCTCTGTCTCTCTCAAAAATGAATTTTAAAAAAGGAGAATATTATTAGTACCCAGGAAAACCCTCGGGCCCCCTTTCCAGGCACAATACTCTATTCTGACTTCTTACACCATAGATGAATTTTCCTATTTTTACACTTTATATGAATGGCATCACAGAATATGTTAACTTCTTTCTCTGTCTTCTGTTGCCCAACATTATAGTTCTTTTTTAAAAAAAAATTTTTTAAATCTCTATTTATTTTTGAGAGAGAGACAGAGTGCAAGCAGGGGAGGAACAGAGAGAGAGGGAGACACAGAATCTGAAGCAGGCTCCAGGCTCTGAGCTGTCAGCACAGAGCCTGACGCGGGGCTCAAACTCACGACCTGCGAGGTCATGAGCTGAGCTGAAGTCAGAAGCTTAACTGACTGAGCCACCAGGCGCCCCTATAGTTCTGAGATCTATCCCTGTTGTGCAGACACATTCTTAAATGATATTTGTGTGTGAAGATGCACACACTTATAAGCGCTAGCACATGGGCAGGCTTATGTGTGTAAGGTTCCGCTATAAGTATGCACACACACAGCACCAACGTGCCTGGGTTCTCATGCACGTATGCACATTCTCATTAGGCTCACATACGTGACTGTCATACACACATATACATGTGTACATAAATACACCCAGAACCTCACGCTTTCACACACTTATGCAAGGTCTCGCACACAAATACACACTCACACCACGCACCCTCTGACTCGCACACCGCACCCATTTCCCACACACGTGCCCACTCTCATGCGCTGGCCAACCCCCCCCCCCCCCCACAGAGGAATGTCACATCGACAGCTGAAAACTGTCGTAAGAGCAAAGCTGTACTTTGTTGAGAAATCTGAGCCCTTATTGGAGGGATACAAGTGTCTGTGTGTCTGGAGGCTAGGGGGAGAAGGGAGGTGGCTGATGGTCTCCCAAGGCGCCTGTGGCCATCGGGCTGTTTCCATTATAACAAAATGATGAAAGCTCCCGAGCAGTGAGAGCATGGCTGGGAGTAAATAAAGCTGCCACCTTTGACCCCTGGAGGCCAGGGCTCATCCCAGGACGAATGATCATGAGGGAGGGGAGTGCTCAGGCCCAGCCCAAGTTCTCCAGCACCCAAGGCTCAAAGCCAGACTCCCGAGGGGGAGGGAGAGGGCATGTGAGAAACTGTGTGATGCTGGGGGACGTTTAAGGAGGTGGAGAGAGAGGATTAGGGGATACAGAAGAGAAGGTGGGGTGGGGGATTCACTGGGGAGGGGGGACAGGGAAGAGGGCTCTCCCTCCCTGGACTCTTCTCTCCTGGCACCTCTCCAGGTCTCCTCCGCTCCCAGGCTCTGAAGCAAGCACTCGTCCCCTTTCTCGTGTTTAAGGCTTACCCTGCTTGTTTTTCTAATCCAGGAACTACAAGCAAACAGGGATTAGCAAAAAAACAAAAACAAAACAAAACAAAAAACACAGACAAACTACAAAGTCACTGGAATCCCAGAAAGGTTGAGAAGTGGCTGGTTCTGGCTTTGACAGAAGTGAGGGTCTTGCTGGGGCTACCCCCCAGGCCCCCCCCAACCCCTTTCCTAGTTCGAACATGGCAGGCACGGTCCCTGGCTTAGAGCAAAGCTCAACGAAGTAGCTGTGTGGATAAATAAGTGAATAAACACATGGATAGATGAAGGCAGGAAGGTTTCTTGGTAATCAACCTGCCCGACACTGTGTGGGTTCAAAACTCTTTGAGCACATAGGTGGGGTTGGCCTCACTGGGGAGCCAGGAAGGATCCTCAGCCCTTTCCAGGCTTCCTCCTTGTTTACTCTTTGCAGTTTGACCCTTTGGGGTCCCCCTCCCCAGGGGTGACACTCACTTCATTCTATAGCCACCTTGGCTACTAAAGGTTCACCTGGTCTAGTCCCCAGAAGAAGAAAGTGCCTTTCAATCTGGCCCTCAAAGATCCGTGCCCTCATGCCTCTCCATCCTGTATGGACCCAGCAGTCATTTCCTTTGCTCCTCCTGAAGGCCACTAAGGGGCCACTAAGTCCATTCTGGGAAGTCTTACCTTGGTTAATTACAATAAAAGTGATAATAAAACAGAGCAATAAACAAAATTTTCACCTCAAGATGAGGACACTCCCAGGTTTGTGCGTGAGGGGCATATAGGGAAAGATGACAGGAAATAGACCCCCTCCACTTCCCAGCCCTATCACCCCATCTGTGTCTGACTTAGCAAGACAAATACACAGAGACAGTTCAAGAAAGGCACCCACATTTTCTGTAAGCCTGGAAAGTTCTGGTGGGAGCTCCAGTCTTCAATTGGAGAGAGTGATCTATAGAGGAAGCTGAGCAAAAGGGGGACAGAGCCAGCCTGGGGCCAGGGAAGTTGCTTCTGGTCAGTGAGACATTGCCCACAGCCAAGTGCTCAGAACCTGGCCCTTCTTTCTCCCCTAAGTGCAGAGCCCATTTTCCCCAAATCCATGCTGGAGACTTGACTTGGTCTTGGTCCCTGGGGGCAGGGCAGGGCTACACTTTCTGGCAGGGGTGCAGAGGGCACGCAGGCTGGAAGAATCGAAGGCAGCTGAGCCCTGTGTGTCAACACTGGATTCTTGGTCTGCACCGAGGGCCCCCTCTTGGCCAAGTCTCTCTTGCCTCATCAGTTGAAATGAAGGAGAAAGCCAGGTGCCCTAGGCTTCCAAACCAACCAGAGACCCAGAAGACATAAGCATTGGAGAAATTAAACACTGTTTTCTGCCTCCTCCCTTAGGGTTCCCTCAAATCCAACCCAAAGAATAACCAACTTTTACTGAGACGTTACTTGATGCCAGACACTGTTATATGGGTTTCCATAAGTTGACTGATTAAATCATTGCAATAATTCTATATATAAGTACTACTATTATCCCACGTTACAGATAAGAAAACTGAGATCCAGAGAGGTTAAGCTACGGGTCCAAGGTCACCCAGTTTTTAAGTGGAGAACTGAAATTGGAACCCAGGCTGTCTGGCCTCTAGGGAGCTGGTAGGAGGTGTCTGAGTCTGGTTTGGAGGCAGGGAAACTCAGCAGGGCCACGTTCAGGAGTCAGATCAGAAGGTATTCACAGCTGGCTGTCCTAGATCGCTACTGCCAGGGTCCCTCCATCTCATCTGCAGGACCTGTAGTCCCAGCCCTTCCACAAGCAGCACCACTTCCTGTCTGTGCGTGGAAAGCTGGAAGCACAAACATCCGTCTCCTTTCCCCACTTTACTGCATTCCTGCCTTCTCGACTAGTTCCATCAATTGATAACACCAGCGACTTACATCAGTCATAATGTTTCATCCCTTGATCCTTAACAAGATCAAGACCGGTACTTTTTCCGAGTTATAGTCAGCAAGAACACATAGTCTTTGAATTTTTTAAATTTAAGACTATACCGAATCTATAGTTTTGTGTATGTGCATCTCTTGGTCATCATCTTAGTCCCTTACCCTGTCTTGTGTTTAATTTTATATTATATAAAATAACTTCTTTTCAAAGTGGCAAAGCTCTTCCCAAACGATTTATTGAGTTAGGTTCCCTTCTTTCTTGTTTTCTAACCTCCGTGTTAAATTCTAGGTGTGGTTGAGTCTATTTCTAGGCTCTATTCTGTCCCACTGATTTGTATGTCTATTCTGGGGCCAACGCCATACAGTTTTCACTTAGTTGCCCTACAACAAAATGCTTTAACATCTGGTCAAACTTGCTCTTCTTCTTTTTTTTTTATGATTTGTCTTAGTTATTATTTTTTAAGATTTTATTTTTAAGTAATCTCTATACCCAACATGGGGCTCAAACTCACAACCCCAAGATCAAGGGTCACATGGTCTTCCAACTGAGCCAGCCAGTTGCCCCTGTGGTTTGAGCTTTAAAAAAAAATGTTGACTGATTTCCAGTATAAGTCACATCCAGCATTACATTAGTTTCACGTGTACAATATAGTGATTCTACAATCCCATACACTGCTTAATGCTCATCATGATAAATGCACTCTCAATCCCCTTCACATATTTACCCATCCCCCTGCCCACCTCCCTGAACTTGATCTTCTTTAGAAACATATTTGATATGTCCACCAATTTACTCTTTCATGTGAATGTTGGAATCTCTTTAAAAAAAATTTTTTTTAATGTTTATTTATTTTTGAGAGTGAGAGAGAGACAAAGTGCGAGCTGGAGAGGGGCAGAGAGACAGGGAGACAGAGTCTAAAGCAGGCTCCAGGCTCCAAGCTGTAAGCACAGAGACCAATGCAGGGCTCGAACCCACAAACCGTGAGATCATGACCTGAGCCGAAGTCGGATGCTTAACCGACTGAGCCACCCAGGCGCCCCAGAATCTCTCTTTTTTTTTTTTATAAAAGAGAATTTCTGCTTTGATTTTTGATTAGTAGGACATTAAGCCTGTACATTTTCTTAGGGAGTACTGACACTTTTACACTGTTTGGGATCTTCACCTAGGAAGACAGCATGCCCACTGCTTCCCTGCATCACCGTGAGCAGTTTAAATGGCTGTGTGCTATTCCTTTGTGAAGCAGCTTTCTCGTTGGCTTAACCATTACTCTAGTGTTGGGTGTTTGGGCTGTTTCCAAGGTTGAGCTGTTATGAATGGCGCTCCTAGGAACATCTTTGTACACATTGCTTTTTTATTTAAAGGTGGGATTATCTGATCAAAAGATATGAACAGTATCATGGTTTTTGTTACATTAGTGGAGGAGGATGGATTCATTTACAGCACCACCAGCAACATATAAAGCAACATCTACTTTTCCCTTAACAAACCCTCGAGCAGCTTGAAAGCTTAAAAGGGTAACCTGTTCCTAAAGTAAACAAACCACAGCCACGGGAGGATGAAAACAGGAGTTTGAAATCACAGGGTTCTGAAGATCACTGATCAGGCAGCCAAGGAGGCAGGCTGCCCCTAGTGTGTGGCTGCCCTACTGCCTCTGAGTCTGCCTCGGAACCGGGTTCCCCATCAGCATGTGAGTCTGGTTTGTTCTTATTGACTGAGCATCAATTTGTATGACATTTATTAGGTGTCAGGTACTATTCTAAGCACTTTACAAACTTTAACTCATTTACTTCTCATATCATGTTCACAAGATAAGTGTTATTATTATTATTATTATTTTAAATGTTTATTGATTTATTTTGAGAGAGAGCATGCACACGCACATGTGTGAACAGAGGGAGGGGCAGAGAGGGAGGGAGAGAGAGAATCCCAAGCAGGCTCCTCTCTGTCAGTGCAGAGCCCCATGGGGGGCTCGATCTCACTAACCCTAAGATGTGACCTGAACAGAAATAAGAGTCAGACGCTTAACCAACTGAGCCACCCAGGCACCCGGATAGATCCTATTATTATTATGATGATGATGATGATGCTCGTTTTATAAAGAAATCAAGCCATAAAGAAATTTGCTGTTCTGAAATATAGCTATAAGGACTTAAACGCAGGCAGTCTTGCATTAGATTATTAACCACTGTGCTCTGCTCACTTGATCAGATACAGGCACTTCAACTTGAAGCCATCCTTCTTTTTCTGGGTCTTGCCTTGGCCCCAGCAGCCCAAACCTCCTTCAGAAAAGGAAGGCCCTAAATCTTCTCGTGCTGTGTTTCAGACCTTCTTATACTGGCCTTCGAATTACCTTCTTCTCATGTACAGTCCCCCATCTGTTGGATCCTGCCATGTGCCAGCCATTGGGCTGAGCACTTTTATGTATTTTTATCTCTTTTATTCTTCACCACAATCATACAAAGTAAGTGGCATATCTTCGTTTTATAGAGGAGTAAACTGACGATCAGAGAGGCTAAACATGTTGCTCCAAACCACACAGCTAGTGGAGCAGCACGGGGAAAATTTGAATCCTGTTCAAACATCAATGCCTTTGGTCTTTCCATTAGACTTCGCTCTTCCCCAGCCTCCTGAAGCCCCGATCTTTTACCCTAGTCCATTTTTCTTTGCCATGAGTGGCCTTCTTCAAGTACACTGAGGTGGAAACAAACCCTTTGGGTACAGTCCACTGCTTTTCCTGGCCACGGTGAGGCCTGGCTTCACCAGGGCCCAAGTAGTAATACCCCCAGGAAAGTGCTATCTTTACCTTGTGCCTCTTGGAACTGAAGGCCACTCCCAGAGAGAGGCCCAAATAGTTCCTTCCTTTCCTGTTTCGAAGTCCACGCCCTTTGGAGCCCGCCCACCAGGTTCCTTCCTACTTCCTGCCTTAGGATCTTCACCTAATTTCCGGAGTGCAAATGACCGACTGGTTCTGATTCCAACGAGTAGAGCACATCCCTCTGCTCAGATGTGTGCTCCTCCTACTTTTTCAGGTCCTCTGGAATGACTCATAGCTTGGGTACCTTGCTGGGAGTGGTTTTTACCAAGACTGCAATACAGTTGTATAAGCCCCAGATACCTTTGAGTGTATATTATCCTACATATACTGAGTTCCCGCCCAGAACAAATGTTGGCATTTTCCTGGGCGCCTGGCTGGCTCAGTTGGTTAAGCATCCACCTTCGGCTCAGGAGGTTTGTGAGTTCGAGCCCTGCATCTGCAGAGCTTTAGGCTCTGCACTGACAGTTGGGAGCCTGCGTGGGATTCTTTCTCTCTCCCTCTCTCTCTGTCTCTCGCTCACTGGAGCGCTCTCTCTCTCAAAAATAAATAAACTTAGAAAAAATAAAGAATGAAATAGATATCAAATTAAAAAAAAAAAAAGGCACTTCTCTGATCCCTGGCAAACTCTGGAAGATTCAATGGCAGCACCAACTTCAGAAACTGTGCTTGGCATGTTGATTGGTTGAGTATGTGTGTGTGTGCATGAACATGCTAACCTATGTGGTTGTATACTTCTCTGCATGGGAGGCAGTGGG